>JAZFAV010000008.1:7200000-7817500 GCA_037954035.1 Rosalia funebris
ATAGAACTGCAATTTTATTCTGAAATTTTATTACAGTGTTGTGAAATAACTCAACATTTTCGAATAACAGCACTTAATTTGTTTAATTACCAAAATTATCTAGAATAAAAGAACTGTCGAATGTTAATTTACTGAATTAGTTCTACTATTATCTAGTCTTTCTGGAATTATAGAAGTATATTATAATAAATACCACAGCTAATCTAAATTAAATATTCAAAATTACGTCCTTGTACAGTTTGATAGCACCCGAGTCTATTTTAAAAATTGCATATATAGGGTGTCTCAGTTGAAACTTCAGGATTTGCTTTGCGCGCGCACCATTTGTGTTCTGTCAAAGATAGCGTGTCAATATTTAACGACTGTCATCTATAAACCATTCGATATCAACGTGCCGTGATTAATAGTTCAACAACGTTTGTGTACAACTGTTTTATGAAAGTGAGCGATCATGTACAGTTGCACTAAAAAAAATCGGACAAAATTAGAACAACATGAAGCGCCTACAGAGTTAACAGTTCGTAACTTAATCAAGAAATTTGAAGAGACAGCGCGTAATTCAAATACTATAGTTCCAACTGAGACACCCTATATATGCAAATACTGCATATATTTCGTGTCTGATTCTTGTTTTTAACACTTATAAGTTTGGCAGTATTCTCCGTGTTTTTAAATGACCATTTACATAGAACTAAATCCGCTCTAAATAATCTCTTCTACATAGAACTAAAGTATTTCAATATATGGCAAATTTAACATACTTTTTGACCCCTTGAAACCTTTTTGCAAGAAACAAATATTTTGTGAGATTTTTAGGTGTTCCAGACTTCTTTTCCACAGAGTATAAATAGTTCATAATATAGGAAAACAACATGCTAGCCGCTATTCTGTTAATGTTTTACTTTAATTAATAAATTTTAATTTCTTAGTTTACTAGAGAATCTGGCAAACCGAAGACATATGACAATGCCGCGAACCATATGCACAAGGAAAACATTAATTATAATTGCATTTAAGATTAAAACAGAAAAAAAAAATTCTCATTTCATCCAGTTGTACATAAGTGACATAGATTTGTTGTTGAAGAATAGAATGTAAAAGCATCGAATGAAGAACTGTCATTAACAATTAGAAAAGTGTGGAAAATTAGTATTTTAAATTTTAAATAATGCATCAAAGATTTAGATTAAGTGTAAAATTTTGTTTTAAATTAGATTTCAATTGATAATTTTATCCATAATTATGAAGTGTCTTCGTTCTGTTATACTCATATTTAGTTCTATAATATGATATTCCTAATGTTGTGAGTAATTTTTTCAAGAGTCTGTTATTTCTGATCGAGTCTGACAACTGAAGATAACTGAGAGACTGGAAATTGTTGATTGGCGCGTGTGTTAACAAAATCTCTTTCGCGTCAGTTTTTATCACATTTTAAAGTAAAAAATCAATCAATTCAATTCTAAAACAGAATCAAACTATAATTCCTACGTAATACGTAATTGTATCTGCAGCATGTATAAAATTTACGAAAAATAAAGCACAATAGCAGCCCCTTCGAATCATTCCGACTACAATTTATACATTCCTAAACAACGAACAAATTACTGAAGGAAGAACAAAAATCACCGTCCACATTTCACTGGCACACTATTATGAAGTGCAATTTTGATTTAATACCGTTCCGTAACACAATTCGCAGCGCATTTATCGCGGAAAATAATGAAATTGCAAACAATGGGCTCATTTCGGTCCATTCATAGACGCAAATCTCACGGAAAGATAGTGTTATGGCTTACAGAGCGACGAACGGTACTTTTCTATTTGTTTTATGGGTGGTTGGGCGCTCTGTAAGTGTGTCTCACTTTTCGAAATATGTATTTTTGAAAAATAGTAATAAGTGTAACAGGGAATTAGTGATGTTTTAAATTTTTAATTTGGTCAAGAAAATAACGAAATAATTTTGTTGTGGTATATAGAGGGATTTTTTAATATTGCTAAAAGGACTAATCTAGATTAAACATATTTGGATAAAAATAAGAAAAAGAGTTCCTATGAACTTGTATCCAGAAACGTCTCATTTCAAATATCATTCCGAGAGTGTATTATTTTTTTTTAATTTAGTTTTAATAATTATTATTTCAACACTTCTTTATCCAATTTAATTGAAATTCGACAGGTTTATTTCTGATTATAGGAACTATTTTTTGTATCATTACATTTCACTCACTTACTCCAGGGGCGTTCCTAGGCTGTTGATTTAATATTAACGAGAAGATATAGGGTACATCATTGCCTTTTTTAAGGTAGATTTTTTTCGATAGGGCAGTTAAAATACAACTTCTTTGCCTCTTGAATTGCTGTCGCATCTCGCTTTGTTTTCGAGAAAAAAAATATTAACCTGGAAAAATTAAAACCTGTACTTGAACTTGTAATTTTTACTTACTAGAATATGTATAAATAGAATTTCTGTAACTTTGGATATTTAATAGTCTATATTTTTATAGGTTAGATTTAAGGATATTTTTGGAAGTCTTTCAATTTCCAAAATGAAAAATACGTTTCATAAAAGAATAAGCATATTCTTCGAATGAACTCGACCCGATCACATATCCACAAATTGTTTTCTTAGAAGATTACTGTAATGATTCTTTGAGAGCTTTGGTTTTCTCAACCCTTTACTTTTTGTGTGAATCAGTACTTGCTAGGGGACTGTTACTGTATATTGAGTTTGCGTTTTCTTGAAAATCAAACATATAAAATCGGAATTTCAAATTTGTTCGACTGTTCAACAACTTATTAACAAATAGTTATTACACAGTATATAAACAATTGGCGGAACGTATTGATTATATTTTATCCTAAAGTATGTAATGGTAATCAGCCGTGGCTCAAAATAATGTCAAATGTTATCTACAGAAACGAGCTGATAAGGTGTTTATACTTGTAATTATATCATGTATTGATTTGGTTACAATTATTATCATGGAATGTATTATTTTGTAAAGTCTGTAAAGTACAACACATAATATTAGGTAGATATATGAAATCTGAATAACGCACATTAATTACTTTTATTTACAATATAGATATTTCACCATGCATATTCGAGATTATAATATTTATATATGACATTTCAGTAGTTTCAATTCACACAGTCCACATTTAGACTGTAATAACCCAAATATTTTTACGTTTACACCATTTTGTTATAGATAATCGTAGAACATCGAAAATTAGTTCCAATTTATGCAATTGCAGTTGCAATGTGGAACCAAATAAGTGAAACTACATTATGTCATAATTTAGGTCTATAATCGTAATTATAATTGAGAAGCTTTCAGTTAAGGTATTCCGGTCCCAGCTCAAAAAAATGAGTTATTTATTTATTTATTTATTTTATTATATATTATACATTGTATTTAATGAACTTGTTCTGCATCTACAACATGGACTGATGGTTTATCTATTCTCTTATGGAGGTGTCTTGGAGTCCCAGCGTGAAGAGATTTATACTTCTTGCCGAGTATGGGTGTATCTATCCTCTGTGTATAACCTTCCCCTCTGGATCTGATGCTTTAGGAGAAGGGTATCAGTTTCTATGTGTCTAAAAACTTTTTAAATTGTTTCACATAATTTTATTAAAAGAATATACGTACAGATCTCTGTTATACCATTATTGTTTGAACATTGGACACTAGTCGTCCTGTTTATAGGACTATACGAGTATAAAGTACTGTTATTGGAGTATGTTAAACTCGTAAACTAGTCTAGTAACTAGTAAAGTAAAAATGTCGTGCTCTAGAAAAAAATATTTCCTACTATTGGATATTCAACATTAAGTTAAGCGGACTGATTCATTTGTTTATTTACTGTGTTGGCCTTGAGATGATGATGATTTTTCTTGTAAATGATTAGTCATTCATGTATTTAACCTGCATTATTTATGTGTTGTTTTTATTGCGACTCTATCCAAAATGATATGGATACTTGTGAATCCTTCAGTATTTAAAGCACTTAACTTCAAGGCGAATACCTAAATTATATAGGTAGTCTGAAATAAATAGTGTTATTCCTCTCTTTAGAAGATAGACGACCTATTTATTTTTGTTGCAAACTAAAAATCATTTTATTCAAAGGAAGTTATATGTTGTCAATTACTAAAAAGTTACTAAATTGTTCGAAAAAACCGCCACAAAAATGTTTAGTGTATCGTTTTGCCGACAATAATCTTCCTCTCAAGATATTAAGTTTATATCTTAGCGTTCTTTACTAGTAAATAAGGCTATCAATATCTTAAATAATAATAAAGCGTGTCTTAGTTGGAACTATCCGATTTGAATTGCGCGCCATTTGTGTTCTGTCAAAGATAGAGCGTCTGTATTTAGCGTGTACCATCTACAAATCATACGACGTCAACATGCCGCGATTAATAACGGTTCAACAACGAATGGTTTGTACACCTGTTTTATGAAAGTGAGCGACCATTTACAGTTGCATTAAGCAGAATGTGCAAAAAATTAGGACGAAGTGAAACGCATACAAAGTTAACAGTTCGTAACTTAATCAAGAAATTTAAAGAAGCGGGTTTTGTTAATGACAAGGCAACACCAATACGTCCTGGTCTTGGTCGGTCAGATGAAAATATTGCTGTAGCGAGCGAAAGTGTACGGTAGTATCCAAACACACCAATTCGACGTCGTGCACAACAATTGAATCTGTCAAGAGCCACCACGCATCGGGTTGTAAAGAAAGATCTGCATTTGCCATCATCATGAGGTCATCAGTCCTAAGACTGGTTGGACGCTAACCTCCAGCTTCTCCTATCTTGTGCTAACGTACGCATTTCGCTAATTGTACTACAACCTACATCCCTTACTATTTGCGAGCAATAGTCTAATCTAGGCCTACCTCTGCCTTTCTTCACTCCTATTTCTGCCTCCAAAATATCGCGGACTATTCCCCCATGTCCCAGCAAGTGGTCTACCATTCTATCTCTTCTCTTCTTTATGTTTTTCCACATACTTCTTTTCTCGCTGACTTTCTCCAATACTTCTTCGTTTCTAACCCTATCAGTCCATGGTATTTTCATCATTCTTCGGTAACACCACATCTCAAAAGCTTCTAATTTCTTCCTACTTGCTTCCCCTACCGTCCAGGTTTCGCAACCGTATAGTGCCGTGCTCCATACATATGTTTTCAAAAATCTCTTCCTTGTTTCTAAGTTTATTACCCCCGAGCATAAAAATGCTTTATTTTTGTTAAAAGCTACTCGACCCTGCGCTATTCTTTGTTTTATGTCTTTATCGCTTCTTCCATCCCAATTTATTTTACTTCCTAAATAAGTGAAGTCTTTAACTTCCTCCAATCTTTCATTATTAATTTGTACTTTCGTTTTTGCTCTGCTCTCGCGCCTTCTGCACACTAACACTTTAGTTTTGTTTTTATTCACCCTCATTCCGTATTCCTCTGTCAACACTGCCTCCATTTCGTTCAATGCTGATTCTAATTCCTCCTTACTAGATGCTAATACTGCCATATCATCCGCGAATCTCAGCATTTTTAGTTTCTGTCCCTGTACTTTAATCCCGAAATCCATTTTATCTTTTACCACATTAATCGCCTCTTCGATGTACAGATTAAAAATTAGTGGTGATAGCGTACATCCTTGTCTTACTCCTTTCCTAATACCTATTTCCCTTTTTTTCCCTTCTACTTCTATAACAGCAGTTTGCTCTTTGTATAGATTGTGTACTACTCTCCTATCTCTATACTTCATTCCCGCGCTCTTTAGTATCTCGAACATTTTTTCCCATCTTACGTTATTAAAAGTTTTTTCTAAATCTACAAATTCTATATAAGCGTTCTGTCTCAGAACCTATACAAGCATTTCTTCTACAACCTATACAAGCATTTTCTGCGAATCTTATACAAGCATTTGCCAGCATACGAAAAATTTAGTTACAACAATTAAAAGTTACAGGCTATTTACAATATCGTACATTTGTTAACTGGGTGTTAGAAAAGAAAGAAGATGATGCTAATTTTTGCAACAGAATTTCATTCTGTGATGAAGCACATTCTCACCTTGATACGTCAGCAAGCAATATTGTCGAATTTGGGGTACTGAAAATCCACATGCTGTTCAAGAACAAGAAATGCACCGTTTGGTGCGCATTTTCGAGTGGTAGAGTATCTGGGCCATATTTATTTGAAAACAAAGCTGATAATGCTGTCCCAGGCACGTTGAGTTCATGTCGTATGGTCTGTAGATGACAGTGGATAAATAGTGACGTACTATATTTGACAGGACACAAATGGCGCGCAATTCAAATCCTATAGTTCCAACTGAAACATCCTATATATTCTTGTTCTTTTCTGTGTTAATATATCATATCAATTTACATAAATTTACCTTATGGTACCTTGTTCTAGCCTCTATTAATACTTATATCTCAAGTTTAGCTTATTTTATCTAATTTTATTTTATGCTTTATTATTTTTTACTTCATTTCTCTTATCCATCTTATTATTTCCCATCCATCTCACTCAGTTTTACCTGACATCATACTATATTATTTTAACTTGTATTACTTTATCTAACCGTATTTTATTGAATTTTATTTTAATTTATCATCTCTGCCTATCTTACCTCACCTATATTTTCATATTATTTATTAACCAAAACTTTATTTCGATACTTTAATATATGTAGTGTATGCTAGTTTTCGTTCATTTAGGTCTTTCAATTTCAAAATTAAAAGGGGAAGGGGGGCCTAGACGCGTATTGTGTACTTATCTTATTTCGAGTTACTTACCCTATCTGTATATAGTTTCGTTGATAATTTGAGTAACTGAAATTTGCAACTCTTATCTATTCATTTTTCGTATGTGCTATTACCTACACCAGCGTTGATAGTAAACTGATGTGGGATAAAGGGGCAGATCACCCTTATACACGCGTACCTATGTTTGAATATTATGAATGATTTTTTCATATCTTTTTAACGGCGAAGCTGGATAAGGACGTAATATTAATACTCGCGTTGTTGAGTTTGTTATTAATGCCGTTGCGGATAAGTAAACTCAGCGTAGCTCAAGTTTCTTGGGCGTGTGAGAACTTACATCTGCTGCAACTTAAAATATTATGCGTGCACAAATATTGAAGTCGGCGCGTTTGCGAGAACTCCCATACATTTTCATAAAAAAAAAAATGTAATTTATTATGTGTATACTCGTAAGACGGTTTGTTTGTGTAGGAGGGTTTTGAAGTTTGCGGTGCGAGTTTGGAAAGTTAGATGTTTGAAATTAAGGACTGAATTAGGGCGGCGGATGGGGCGCGCTGTGGCCGCCCGCGTTCGTGACAAGTAGGCGGTAGCGTGACTGTTAAAAATTCTATTAGATTTTTTTTTTTTTTTTGAGAAACTTTTTACGGGCGAATCCCTTATGCGGCCCGTTTGTTTCCTCTAAACATTGTAAAAGGTATTAAGGGGGATTGGTTTTCGTGGTAATTTTTATAGATGGAATAATAATGAGGTTACACGCACAGTTCTTATAATTTTGGGTACATTATTTCCCGACTAATTAATTACCAAAGTAAAACTGACTTTTTCAATTTGAACCACGAAAATTCAGCGAAAAATCATCATACAAGGCTTTTAGATCGCTTAAATTAAACAGGACAAAATTATCTAAAAAATATTTATGATGAAATCACTGAAAACAATTTATTGCAGTCCGTGCACCCTTTGAATGGTAAGCAAAACATTTTTTTTCCGATGATTTTCTTATGATTACTAAAAAACTGCTGATGGTAAAAAATTTTGAATTCAAGATCTGAATACTAGAAACTTGGAGCTTCGATTTGCTCACCTTAAGATAGCTGCGCGGCTTTTTTCCATGTTACAGCCCTTTTAAAAGAACCTAGAAATTTAGGATTTATTTACATCCCTTAATTTTTATGCCTAGTGTATAATGCAAATGCATTCAATATACGTATAATGAAAATTGTCACAAAATATAATATGTAATAATATAAGCTGTCATTTTCAAAGCTTACCCCACCTAAACTAAATCTATATAGTTTCTATAATAACTAGTCTAATGCAATACTTTGCATCTTCTCCATTATATAGCATCCTCCCGCACACTGACGTGCTTGTTTTTCTCAAGAAAACTAGGATCTATACTTACGCATCTCCCTCATTTATTATTCCGTTCACACTTAATGACATTAACATGCGCAGCTTTTAACAAGAAGTTTCGACAACGAGTTAAGCTGTCAAAATCCCGAGGGCTTTCTGTAAACCTTCAACGTCTCTAATGATAGTAGGGCGTCTGCGGATGAGGTACGGCATTTCAATTTATTCGATTAGATCGCGTATTCATCATTGCGACGGAAGAAGTCTCCGTTGGGGAACCCGAATACATTTTTTACTTATATGAATATTAAAGAATTTATATAATTGAATTACGCGATAGATTACGGAAGGATATTCATAAATTCTTAGGCTAGAACTAACGACAGTTTTTTTTTAATTTTACGCCTACTACTATTTTCAAGTGATAGGGTTCAATGTCATGTTTGGCCCTTTTAGAAATAATACTATTAACATATCATTGATCTTGGCCTCACAACTTTTGTTTTTAAAAGAAATAGATAGTGGCCGTTTGGCTATATGAATTGTTATATTTTTTACTTTTCCGCACTCCACTATACGCGGAAAAGTAATGCAATCGTGTAAACAAATTTTTTTGTTCTAGAGTTTATTTTTCGTTTTCGGCCTGAAAACAAAAAAAAACTGTTTTTAAATCATTTTGTGGGTGTGTGTGTGTCATTGTCGTCAGCATTTATTCTTGTTAGCACGATAACTCAACTAAATCGTGTTCGGATCATTGGATCCGAAATTTACATTGAAATCTCCCCCGAGAATCAAAGGCATTTTGTCTTCGCCTCTTCCAAGTGCATTTGCACCTGTGTGGCTGTAAACCAGTAGGGAGCGGTGAATGAAATATATTATATCTTCTAGATTTTAACAAGTTAAACGGTTCAAGGATTTTATCAAATAATCACAGAACACAGATGTAAATAACGTAAATAATTACAATGATAAATATTCGGTACACACGCGTGCTGCTTTAGTTGTTAATATATAGCTTCTGGACGCGTACATCTATAACGCGCCCATGCGCGACAATAGGGAGACATGGATAGCCTAAACTGATATATATATATATATATATATATATATATATATATATATATATATATATATATATATATATATATATATATATATATATATATATATATATATATATATATATGATGTATAGCTCTCCTTCTCTCTACGTTATATCTTTTTTTTCTCTCGTGTAACGAAATCTGGAAACGTTACATTTTTTCCAATTCACTCTCAATTCTCATCTAATATTAGAACGCCGCCAAAGAAGTATTCACTTAAAAAAAAAACTATCGGAATGATAGAAAATGCGATAGAGATGAAAATGCATGCTATAAAAATTGAACTAATACATAAATAGTTTGATTTTATTGGTTGATATTCTTCTCGTTGGAATTCACATCAGATTTACCTTTCTGCACAGTTCAACCTTATTTAATTAAACATGCGCCCCAAATAACTGCGCTAACCCCGATTACCACGAATTCGTGATGGCTTCCTTCCGCTTATAGATCCATCAGCAGGATTTTACTCCCCGATTCTTAAGGGAGATGTCGAGCCAGTTAACGTCGAACGGAGTACCCCGGGGGAAATGTGGAAGCAGTTCGCCATGATCAGCACTTATGACTGAACATTATATGCGACCTCGGCCGACACGACCTCTGTCAGGCCCTTCTGACTGACGGCTCGTACGCCGGCTTGCGCCTAATCTTATTATTTTATTGGGGCGACGGAAATTCGTCCGCAAATAATGCCGACTTGGTGTATAATGATCGTATATGGTTTCCCATTAAGTTTATTAGTCGAAATTATGATGTTTTAGAGGGTCGCGCGAGGGCCAAATATATTATGTGTTGGTTACTAAGTAATATTCTAGAATATGTTTTAGAGTTGTAATCAGTGAGTTTCGTCCTGTGGACAGTCAGTGGCGTACAATTAAGATACAAAGAAAATAGAATATATGAATAGATAAGGCACAAATATGGTAGATTATATGCACGAACGTCTTGTTACTGGAGTGTGGATACGTCCAAAGATAGAGAACTATGTATTTGGAGAATGACCTTAATAATTTCGTTGGATTTTTTAAAATATGCTCATAGATTCGTATTGGCTGTAAATATTTTAAACTTTTTAATATAGGTTTTTGACTACTTGCAAGAATAGACTCCTAGACAAAATTAATGTATCAGTAAAAGATTTCATTATTTCTTATAATTTTTTGAAGTTTTAAATCCTTAATCAATTTATGTAGGTGGCCTGGGATATCCTCTGTCACTACTGATAAACAGCTGCAATTGTTTGACTGAAATGAATCGTTCACGTAACTTAGGAGAAGATGAAGCAGTGAAATCGGCAATTCTGGTTAACGAGGGACGTAGCCAGCGATATGTGGCTAATTTGTTACGAGATGCAATCAACAATTAGTCGAACAGTTAAACATTTCAATGAATTTGGAAGTTACTGTAGAACCTCAGGAAAATTCCGTAAGAAGTCGAGAGGTGCAAGAGATGAGTGAGATATTATGCAAATAGCCTTAAGAAACAGGAATTCTACCAGTTTAGTGCTAAGCAGAGCCCTAGCAGTAGCTGGAAATGTAGCAGTTTCTAGACGAACGGTCAGGAGAAGGCTTAATGAAGGAGGATTGACTAGTAGAGGACCAGTTATTGTACTATTGCTTACCAGAGGACATAGAGTTAGTAGACTGCGTTTTGTTTTTAGACGAAACAAGAGTAAGTCTTAATTCACTAGATGGACGTCAACGAGTCTGGTGGAGGTCAGGAGAGAGTTTACTGCCTGCAATATTTCTCCGAGGATTCCATTTTTTGGTGGATCAATACTGTTCTGGAAAGGAATTTATTTCGATGGCAGCACGGATTTGGTTTGTATGCGAGAGAGGACCATGAATGCATATTTCTACATAGAAAACATATTAGAAGAACATGTGATGCCTTTTGTCCCATTTGTCCGGATTAATCTCATTTCTATGCAGGATAATGTTCGACCCCACTTTCCCGGAGAGATACTGGACTATCTTCGATTTGTGAACATACCCAACTATGCATTCACACGAAGAAGCCCAGATATGAACCCCATAGAGCATCTATGGGATGCACTAAAACGATCAGTTAGGCGCCATGTACCTACCCCTATGACTCTAAGGGAACTTCATCAAGTGGTTCTTGTCGAATGGGATACTATTCGGCAGGAAACCATTCATCACTTGATTAATAGCATATCCAGATGAATGGAAATACTGGTAAGAGCTAGAGGAGGATCTATACGCTACTGAAATCAAATTCTTATGATTTAGTTTCACCTCAAATTTTGTTTTTCCAATTTCAAGTTTTTCATTAACTGTTTTTATTGCATGTGACATTATTGCTCCTTTTTTATTTATTCATGTTTTTCTCCGGTAATACCATTCTAATTTGTTAAGCATTAGCTGAAAACATTTAATTATAATATCACTTAGGTACTATTTATGATTTAAATCTTCGAAAAAATAAAACTATTAGTGATATTCACGATCTTAAACAATTTTAATATACGTATGTATTACCAGACCTAAACTCGGTATAGTTATATTAACAAATTTATATGTAATACGATATGCACATTAATGAATTATGTGCATATGTAACAGTATCATGTAGATCTACTGTCTGTCTGTCTTAAAAAAGTGATATATACAAGGCACGAAATAAAAAAGGTTCAAACGAGACATTCGCAACTAAGAAGTTGCAAAATTATCAACTTCACGTTCATGTTTCAAGAAGTTATAAAGTAAAAATACCAGCTGGAACTATTTTTAGCCAACTTTGCTTGGGAGCCAGTCATTCTAAATTAATTACACTTCGCGTATAATTGTTTAGAGAAATGGAAGATTTAATTCTTTATGACTGGGTAACTTTATATAGGTTTCATCATCTGTTGACGTTGTTATTGAAGTCGTTAACAGGTCAGTCCGAAGAATGTTGGTATTTTAATAATATGCCGGGTCGGTATTTTTATTTATTTATTTTACAAATTAAATGTGCTTCGTGTGCAAGCTTACACTTTTAGGAAAACTTTCACAAGACAATATATAAAACGTTAAATGTACAAAACATATGTATGTATTTCAACATCACTATCTCTCGAGCGACCTCTTGAGGTGTCTTACGATATTCGGGGTCTAGCAGACAGTATCAATATTTTATGATCAAAAGAATTCTTAAAAACATTGTTTGAAGTGTATTAGCCCTACTTTTGCGTATCTTTTATGAATTCTCTTTAGAAACGACATAAGAATATCCACATAAGAATGATTGATACATCAACTACAAGTACCTTTCCAGATTTATGAGAAAAAAACACGAGTATACAAAATAACTCTGACTAACAAATTCACACAAGCCGAACGGAGCCTTTTTTTAGCGACGATGCTCGGCTCTCACTCGGGAATGGTAGCTCTATACACTCCTAGCGGCAGAACGCGGTACTACAAAAACTCCGCCCACCACAACATCAGTTCGGTTTCTTTTGGGTACCCCCTCGTACACTGATTATTCTGAAAGAAACTCCCAAATCCCATCGAATATGGGCTAGCGTATAGGCTGTATCTAAAGGTAAAATTAATCTTGCACCTCCTAGATAACCTTCAGCACATCTAGTTTGTGTTTATATGGCTCCTTATATGGCTCATACAAAGATCAATATTGCAGTCGTTTTTAGTGTGTACTTACTGATATACTCCCAGCTATTGCAGTTAAAGTCCCACATAATGTCATACATTCATGCCAGAATAAACGCCATACACTTTAGAAACTATGCAGATAAAGGATTGACGGGGCCATTGTTTACCCGGCGCAGTGTGTTCTTGGTCAGTGGACCGAAAACGTCAAGCCTCGTATTCACTCTTTGTGTTCCAGTTGTTGTGATTGTTCAGACGTTGCCTACACCATTAAATTTGTCCCAGAAAATGGACGGCGTCATTTCATAAAGCAGACTCTAGTAGAGTTGGTTATACGCTGTTTTAATTGTGGTACTTGTCGTGAAATAATGAGTGAAAAGATGGGTAAAGTGGGGATATGCTATATCAGCTGTGTCCACACTATACACACTACAAACATCAAGGTTTTAGTAACGGTATATTTGAGAAGCTGGCGAACAAAACGGTATAATTACGCTTCTGATCAAAGCACTTTTTCTTTATCCGGACGTTTTTGGCCCACTGAATACAAATCGGAACTCATTTCCAAGCAAAACTACCTAAAACTGTGCTAAAGTTGAGTCAAAAGTTCGTAATTTCGATCGAAACAGTACAATTACTGTAAAGTTTCAACAGTTTTGAATAAGCGAGCACGTTTTCATTCAAAATTGAATAATTTTCATACAAATTTGTAAGATGTCAGTCAAAACGAAATAAGTGATATCGATTTTTTGTTTTGTATTTTAATTACTGTTTTCAATGAGGCTATACAAGCTTTTGCTTTTATTAGTAGAAAATAAGGTAGCCGCAGCCGTAGTTCAATGAGCCTCAACTGTGACGGTCAGGACTCACTGAGCCACAGCAATTATTTAGGTATAAATAGAATACATTCTTAGCACAAGATTAGTTTTTAATCATCTCCAGATGATGCCAACTTCGTTGGCGAAACGCGCGTCGAGTGTAGTGTATAGTGCTTTGTGGAAAACTAAGTTAGTGTTATCTTCACACCAAGGTTCCAATCTACTCCAGTAGTAGTAACATTTATTGACAAGGGTAAAAAAAGTGTTATGCTAGAATTGGAATTACAAAAAGAAAAGTTCTAAAAAATCCTTTCTATGAATAATATCGATTAAATACTTTTTGGAAATATGTCATATTGTGTTACTTTTTTATGTAAATATGTATTTTTATACACTATATTTTACTCTTCAACAAATTTTGTTTATTCAATCTTAAAATACAAAAAATCGTCTCGCGGTCGCTTATCGTATAAATAGTTTTCTTATCTATCGCACTATTTTTTTTTTAAACAATTTTGCGGTCAACGAACATTTAATTACAAGTGAAAAGTGAACCGTCTAGACAACAAAATACAACAATTAAATTATTGACTGACTATTTACCGTCTTGTCGTGTTTCTGTGTCAATATTATTGAATTTTCGACGCTACCGATTTCAATATAGATATACATTTTTTTTTTGTATTTCGACTTCTTCAACGGATAATAAGTGTTTGCTTTCAGTTTTTTTTGTGGACGTGTTTAATATCGTGTATAATGTAAACCACGAAACATTGTAATTGTATAAAATACCACATCCCTAGTTTTTTGCATAATTGAACCTTGAAATGTGATGAGTAATATTTTCTGTGAGACTCACTACACATGCAATGCTTGACATTATGTTTATTGCAATATGCAACGTTCTAAATTTGTTATTCGCATTTTTAACACGGTTTACAATCCATTATTGTACTGGATGAGCAAATTTCGATGTTTTTAGAGGGAATTTAGTTAACTATAGGCCTGGAAAAATTAACCCCCCCATTTGCGATCTATTTGTTTCGAGGGAAATTCATTCGTGAAAACTAGAATTAGGTATCTCTTTTAGTTTTCGAGGGTATCGTTCTGGGGTATCTCTTTCCGTTTGATTCGTAGAATAATGTGCCTTCAAAAGGTTTTTATATTTAGTATGTTTCAATTTATAACGTACTCTTGTATTTGATTAAATAATTTAAAACATTTTTCAATGGTTTTCTAAGTCAGAATGAAAAATTCCAAGATTTTAATAATAATAATAATAATATTGCCCGACCGAAAAAATCCATTTATAGGACAAAAATATGGAATACAATTAATAAATATACCATATACATAATATGTATGTATTAAATAATAAAAAAAATTGAAATAGAAAAATACCTAAATAACTTTAACATAAATATACTTTAGTAACATATAACTTACACGACAACAAAATGTTAATAAACAAAATAGAATAAATAATGGTCCCAAGTTTGAGCCTTGAGGTACTTCAGAGAACACTAAGAAGGTTTCGGATTTAATGCCATTATGTGAAACAAATAACGTGCGTCTGGATAAATATGATTTCATTAAGTGAAGAAGATTACTACTCACTTCATATAATTCTAATATTGAAATAAGTTATTATGATTTGATTTACCTTATCGAAAAATCAGTGTGCACCCCATGTACTTGACCTCTATTATCTATATGATGTGCAATTATCTGGGTAAATTCTGCAAATTTGTAATGTTAACTGTTTAATGTAGAATAAATCCGTACTACTCTCCAAACCTCAAAGAAAATGTGTGGGTAGAAAATATCAGATTAAACAAAATGAGAAGTGATTCTATCAAGTCCCCTGAGTAGAGCTCGGTGTCTGACCATCCCCACAGGTCATTTTGTTCTTAGGTTTTGATAATTATTAACGACGGTCCGTTTCTGTAAATTTCACTACATTTCACTTTCAAAAAATAAAACCCGCGACAGGTAGGATTCGACATTTGTCCCGGATCGGAACCGAACGACATACAGCTGTCTCGAACTTATTAGTTCTCATCAGTGCCGTACACGGTACGCCGAATCAGGACAAATTCCGAATGAACTCTATGGGGTATACATCTTTATCGATACGATCTCTGTCAGTAACATATAAGTCGGAATAATACATTTCACTGTAATTCCAATACAGGTTGAGCGATTGCCAGAACTTGCGATTATAGACTGCACATCGTCAGTGGCAACATTTCTAGCGAATCCCTTTCCAATTTTATTTGGTCTCTCAGACGACTCCTCGTCGAAGAAAATCGTTGATCGGATACGCGTCGAAAGTTTCTTACTCTGGACATAAGACCAGCCCCAGATCTAAAGGGGGTAAACCGAGGGGGGGGGGGGGGTACCTGCCCCCGGCGGAAATTTCATGTTTGAAAAAAAACTTCTTTTTCAAATAAGCGCCTAGCACCCAGAGCGCGTCGTACTATCGAGTGTTCATTTGAGGTTAATATTCATTTTGGGCTAATATTGAAATTGATGGAGTTAACGTCGAAATACAGAAAGAGACTATAATAATTTCGCGTTCTGGGGCACTAATGCAATGTCTTATTAAGATCTTGCAAGAAATGAGAGATACATCAATAAAATATTAGTTCGAAGACGCTGCACCTACCTGTATCAGAAGAGTTGGGAATCGTGTCAGTTTTCAAAAGTAAACGAATTTCCAGAAGGAAAAGGCAACACTATAAAATCTTCGAGGACGAATGAAAAACACTAGACCCGACTCAGCTGTTTTCCAAAGATATAAAAGTAGTATTTGGTAAAATTTTAACACAAATATGAACAATGGTAGAAAGTGGGAAGGACCTGAATGAAAATTTCTCCTTCCCCAGTGGCTACGCGTTTGTACATATGTCCACTAAAGATCTGCAGAAAAATGGAGCCGATCTAGCTCGAAAATATTCCTTAAACGCAGCTGATTTCTGCCAGGAACTCGCCGTATTTAAAAATCAAGCTCCACTTATAATCAGAATCGACGAAAAAACCAGTGCATTAGATTTGTTGCAACGTATGTGCAAACATGACATGCAAGAAGCTTTTCCCAATATTAGTATAGCTTTAAGGATATACTGCATATTACCGATGACATCTGCAAGCTGTCAGTGTCAGTGTCAAGCTGGCACTTTCGAGGAAAGAACAGTAAAATTTGCTGGAATCTAAGGATTGAAGTTGTGTGTACAGTCTGGCTTGTGCGTTGTATATAGGGATGCACGGCTTGACTTGACTTTCAAGCTACTTGACTTGACTTGACTTGAAATCAAGTCAAGTTCAAGTCAAGTAGTTATATTTCAAGTACTTGAAAAATCAAGTAGTTCTTGAGAACTACTTGATTTTTTCAAGACTACTTGATTTTTCATTAATCATTTAATATTATCAAGAAATAATAATAAAGGAAACCTTGCAATAAAGCCTTTTATTTCCAAAACTAAATCATAGACTATAATCTATATAATAAATATATAAATATAAATGTAAAGAATACTAATAAATTATTTATTGGGCATATTAATAACATAACAAATTATTCTAAAATATTAAACAAAATAATAAAACTGATAACAATAAAATGATTTTCCAATGTATGCCCTCTTTTTCTTCAGTAACATAGTAGTAATAGCAAAATTTAAAATAAGTCTTTAATATCATCGTTTGCTAATTTGCCATCCACGATCTAAGGCACATGAGGCTTCTAATAGAGTTATCGCCTAATCGGTTACGGGTTTTTGTAATAGTTAGAGCAGCCCTGGAAAACTGCCTTTCAACAGGAGCTGAAGATGCAGGTGTTGATAAAAAATCTTTGGCCATTATGGCCAAGTTTGGAAAAACGTTTTCGTGTTTTTTCCACTATTCTAAAATATATTCACAACTGTCAGCTCGTGAATCAGACATGTATTTGTCTATTTCATAGCGCCAAGCCATTTCATCTTTTGGGTTGACAGCAGATTTCTTAAATAAACTTAGTAAAGCGATGTCAAATTTACCGCAATCATCTGGTTTTGAAGATGAAGATGATATGAGCAATGAATTGTACCTAAAATACTTTGTTTTGAAAATTTATTCAAAATGCTTGATTGCATTCATCTGCAAGTCCTTTCCCAATTTGTATTGGATAATGTTCCACCTTATGTCGGGGGTCTAAGATTAAAACAACACAGTATATCTAGTTACTTCTCTCGTAATGTTTAATGATTTTGTCCCTTGCCACTTGAATGCTATATATTATTTTCTCATTAGTTTCATCTCTATCTGGGTTATTATCGAAGTCTATAACCCATTTTTCAAGTTTATCCAGAATCATATTTATACCGATTATCACCATCGGAAGTGTACAGTGGACTTCACTTTCTAATGATGTGGAAATCACGCGTTCTCGAACATAATTGAATGGTTATTTGGTTATCAAGTAATATCAAGTAGCTTGAAATTACTTGATATCAAGTCAAGCAGCAACGATGAAAAATCAAGTCAAGTCAAGTAGTGAATTTTTGAAAAGCTTGGTTTTCAAGTCAAGTCAAGTAATTTATAAAAACATCAAGTTACTTGACTTGATGTATCTCTAGTTGTATGCACTGGTTGTATTTTGTATTAATGTCACACATAAGAACATGTTATTAGCAATAGGTAAATAGGTAAAGAGTGCAAATTAATTTAAGGATTTTTATTCTCCCGGCCACAAAAAATGCCACACAGTACATCTGTTTTGTGAGTTTTAAAATCATTATTCTCGTATGCTGGAGGGGAGTGGCGCCAGTGTGAATTTTTTGCCTGGCTCGGAAAAATCGTAGATCCGGGACTGCATAAGACCAAAAACCACTGGAAACATTCGTAAAGCTTTGCTGAATTGATGTTAAGTAGTTAGTCTAAGCATCGGCTATTTGTGCTTTAATAATGAATGCCTTGTAATATAGATAATAAAAACATAATAAAACATTTAATGGTGCAAGGCAAATGGAAAATAAAAAATCTAAACAAATCATTAAAACGATATATCAATATTACAATTAATTCATCTTATTATGGAGTTGCAAAACTTAACTCAAAATGACACCAATAACTTACATCAAATTTGGGTATTTTACTGCTTTTTAAGTGTCTGGTATAAAATAGAATTTATTTTTTATGATCACATTACGTATGCATATGGACTTAAAACTTTCTGGGCAAAAAAAAAAGAAAACGTTATTTCTCGCATCATAACTAAAGTTATAACATTGTTATGACCCACTTATAATTTTTAAAATTAGCTAATGCAGTAAAAAAGGAGACGTTGTACCGTAACTTGAAAATGCGACCTATTTTTCATGTAGCTATGTTTATGTATTTTTCCTGTCTGTTTCAGGTACGTATACGATGGAAATTGTGAATTACGAGTTGAGAGAAGGACCATTAAATATGAGGTAATAACCTTCAGCGTATACTTCCAGAAGCAAGCAGGCTTAAATCGTTTATGGTAGCGCTGGAGTGTTTTTAATATACATCGTTGCGGGGTTGAAATTTGAACTGTTGCATTCTGGAAATGATACGCCGAGGGTTCCGGCTTGACGTATATTGCATTTGCGATGTTAACGAAACTCGATGAAAATGGTATACGAGTATATTGTTTTCTGCCAAAGGGGAATAGAGTTGATTTTTCTGTCGTTGTAGCGGCCCCAAAGTCAATAGATTTTTTTTATTACCGAACAAGGAACGATTCCCAAGTGTGTTTTTGGTGTGAACACCAATTATTGATGTTTTACGCATCTGCTATGATCAGTGAATAGTTTAATTTAAGAAAAAACCCTGGAAACATCGATCCCCTTCAAAATACTATCCATTAGTACTTGTCTCAGACATTGCACTTGTTCCAATGGTTTTTTCACTGTTCAAAACATTTTTTACATTCTTTGAAGTAATGTTGTTAAGTGCCAGTGGCGTGCAGTGGCATTATGAATAGGATAGGCAATAGATAAGGGCCAACAAAAATGCGCATTTTTTAGATGCGCATTCGCCATTTTATGAAAATTTTTACCTATAATTTGCGCGTGGGTCACTATTTCATTTTAACTGAAATTTATCTAAGTACACCTAAGAAGAATATTATAGTAAAATTTTCCTAATTTAGGTACTTACCCATTAGAAAATCCAAAATCGTTGAGAAAAATGTTTTCTTATTGAACTGGAACGTGAAACACTGGCTTAATGGACACACATTTATTAATGTTATTGTTTAGTAGCAATCTCATAAATTGAAAAATTAAGAAACATCCTCGGAAACACAAAATAAAAATAAAAATACTTATTTTTTATAAATTAGTTCAATACGCCGGTTTTTCATCAAAAATGCATTAATAACATCGTCATAAAAAGTCGGATTACGTTTTAAATCTAGCAAGAGTTCTTTCTCCAAAGAAATTATTGACAAACTGCTAAGCCGCTTTTGTCCTTGTGTGTTACGTAAGTAAGTGTGGATGCGTTTTAGTCCAGAGAATGAACGCTCGGCAGATGCCGAGCTAGCGGGTATTGTCACAATTAATCTTGCTAATTTAACAATTTGAGGGAAAACTTCACACATTTTTTTTTCGTGACAAAATTGTATGATTTCATAAGCATTCATGCCTGATGATGAATACAAATAATTTAGCTCGTTTTTTAATCTTTCAAAATCAAATTTTAGTCCATCAAATTTTAGAACAGAACATCTTATTACTATGTTTGCATCCTGCAAGCCAATTATAATTGTCATAAAAGTTAAAATACTTGTTGCAGTTTTTCTTTTGTTGCACAATTTTTAGGGAAGGTGTAGGCCGGCCCGCCGCGATAATGGCATGTTTGTTGTCAAACGTTGTGGAGCTAAACGGAACTGTTTTTAGTTGTTGTACAGAATTTTCACTGTCATCACATTTACATTCACCCTGCATTTTTATTTTTAAAGTAGGTCTATATGCGTCTAGTCTCCACTCTAACACTAATCACTAATCAGTAGTCAGTACCTAATCAAAATAACACACTATAAAAGAATCTAAAAAAACTAATTATTGACACGTGACGACACTAATTATTTCAATAAATATTGGATTCTCGGATCTGGATCGCCCTCGGCAATAGTCTGTCAGCGTCTGTCATCTGCATTGCGCAGTCTCCGCCATCGTAACTACGAAATAACACCGCACCCGCCCTCTATCTCGTTTCAACACAAGGCGCTACATCCATGCCTTCAATTTCGTACGCTTATTACGACTATAGGTGCTGCCTTTTAATCATAATGTAGTTTCCATATTATCACAAGTGTCCACCTACAATGCGCTCTTACGGGGCACCTACATGGGAAATATCAAAAAAGCATTATTTTGGATTCGTGGACAGTTTGCGTTGGCTTTAATAATAATATTATTAATATTGTAGATACTGGATACCTACATAAAATGATTATGATTGATAGTATTGTCTAGTATTAGTAGATATCAAATTAGATAGTATTATGAGGTAATTTGATTAAAAAAAAATCCCTAATTTTACAAATATTGCTAGGGTAGGCAATGCCTTTTTGCCTACATTGTTTGCACGCCACTGTTAAGTACCCCCCGTGATTTTTTTCTTAAACCCTTCTACGAGTACGTCCTGAAAATGATTTTTCTTTAGGTATTTCATTCTTTAGAGTAAGAGATAATCACAGGAGGCTAGGTTGAGGGAGTAAGAGGATGCTAAACCGTCGCTATGTCGTTTTCTTTCAAAAACTATTTGATTTTCAACGCTGTGTGGGCAGGCATGTTGTCATGATGATGTAAACAGTCCCCTGATCTCCACAATTTATATCGTTTTTTTCTCATTGCCTCACGTAATCGCTTTAGCACGTCCAGATAGTAATTTTGGTTCACTGTGGTACCCTGTGTGTGCTGCAAAAAACCATCATGGACTCGCACTTGCCGTGCTTCTTTGATCTCGGCGAAGAAGGTGTCTTCCAGTGGCTAAACTGCTCTTTTGTTTCAGGGTTGTGGGCACACGTGGCTCCACATACGTCTATTGACAGCCGTGATGGTTTTTTGTATATATTAGTTTTAAGTGTTGTAAATATTAGAAAGTAGAAACCCTTGTACAGTATATTAGCTAGTTATTGGAACCAGGACACATCTGTTTCTTACGGGTAAAAATGCGATCATCTCAGGCCTGGCTAACCACACCAGTCCATGGGCTATTGCGATAAGTTTAAATGAGTCTATTCCCGCATCACGCCCCGTAACATTGTCTCTTCCGATACTAGCTCATTCGCTATTTAACTTACTCCAAATAAACGCAGCTATAGCATTAACATATCACTAGTATCATTTCACCACACACAGCACCCCAAGGACCGCCATAGGGTCATGGCCATAACACCAAGATTCATACCCTCTGATGACTTTTGACAAAAAATCAGGGTCAGTCTGTGTCTGTCCTTTTAATTCCTGGCACACTCAGACGGTTCTCTCATCGGTCATCGGAAAGCAGTAATGGAACAAACTTTGCCGCGACGTGTTTCATGTTAAAATCTTTAGTTAGGATTCTTAATTAGGATTCTTTGGCACGATTTCCAGGAAATTCCACGTGTTTTCTCCATTTCATCGATTGTTTTGCGAGTATCAAACATCGCGCACTTTTTTAACATTTTCGTCTGTTCTGAACGTTGAGGCCGAGCCGGGTTCATCTTCAAGTGACATTTAACCATTTCTTACACGGACAACCACTCGCAAGTTCTTGCCTGGCTTTGAGCTTCTTTCCCATAAGTTTCATGAAGCATTGAAATGGTATCTACCGCTGTTTTCCTTAACAGGAAACAGAAGTTCATGTTGGCATGTTGCTCCTTAAAGTTTGCTATCGCAAACCGAAAGAGTTGGTTGGTTGTTGAGGAGAAGAACTTAAAAAAATCACTCTGTCCGCTTCAGTGGTTTTCGTTACATTCGATGTTTTGTTGCAACTCATTCCCTTGTCAACTCTTCAAAATTTGAAAAAGGATGACCCGCCTTGTGATACCACAGTTGCGCCTTAATGCGGATAAGAAACTAATTAATTCATTAGGTATTCTAATTTTCGACGAATTCGAAAGTGGTAGAATATTCTTTTTAATGTGCATTGATTTATATTTACTTGATATTTATTGCAACTCCAATAATTTCAATATTATATCTTAAAAAGCAACAAAATCCGGGGTAGTTCTAGTATCATTTACATCCGGTATACCATTCCATACATTTATATTCACAAGATGTAGTTGATAAGATGAAATCTTATACATATTTCATATTGTTATACTCGTAGAAGTAGTAACCGTTGTTATTTCTTTTTATTTACATAAAGTTATCTACATGCTATTCGTCATTTACATTTCGCGATCTAATATAAATATTTAATTTCGAACCTAAGTAGTTTATGGTAACAGCATATCTGATAACAAAGACGTCTTTGTAGAAATTTGTGAATAGCTATAAACAAACAATATATTTCAATATTTAGAAAAGCGATACCTTTCTCCTCAACATCCTCTTTATATTTATTTCTCTTCATACTTTCATAAATACAGAAAGTAAGATAGTTTTCTATGCTATGAAATCCACGGAACAGTTTAATGTACTTTTCCGGCAGACAGGAAAAATTAAGAAGAAAATGTTCTTGGCAGTTGGTCATTCCTTTGTTTATATATTGGGACTGATCAGTATTCTGAGAGTTATTAGCAAAGTTATCCACCGTGACTACTATGTCAGTGGTGTTACATGCGGGTAGTTCCGGGGCAGCCGAGATGCCGCAGTAGACTTAAGTCGTGTAGACTTAAGCCATTTGAATCGATGTTCGATTGTTTTGTTCGTCGAGGCAATATAAATATTTATACCTCAATCTTGATTTTGTAACTTTCGTATAGCGTAAATATGCCTTATTTTACTTTAAAATCTTTTATTGCACTTTTTATCTTCTTTACAATTGTTAATCTTGATCTAAGTGCTTGCTCGTCTTTCTGGCAGGCGTCTTTCAGACATACCCGATATGCTTTTAGACGCCCAGTCCGATGGAATGATCTGTTAGGACTTTTTGATTTTTTAAATTGGTGGTTATTTATTAGGCAGCTCCCTTTGATCGACCTTTCTCGTAATTCATTCGCTCTTGTCAATTAGTGTTGCTTTTATGTTTTTGTATTTTTTTAAATCTTTTATGTTTAGTATTGTAGGAAAAGTTTAAAAACCTACTTTGAAAAATGTGGTCTATGATACTATGTTTCTTTCTTATTTATTTGAACTGTTTACGCTTTTTTTTTGTCAACCAGCTGTATGATATTCGCGTTTGAGACCGCCCACAAAATGGTATATGGTTGTTCTCTTTAATGATTTCCTCTGTTTTAAGTATGACGGCAATGTTATCTGTGTTGTTCGTAAGTTTTTCGTCTAAGTTTTCATGGAGATACTTATGTGTATGTTTCTCTAATGTTCTGTGTTATTGGTGCGTTATTTATTTGCAAATTATAGAATTTTGCCATTTGTTTGATATATTGTTTTATATATGTTAGTCCCGTCATTTCATGCAGTGTTTCTATGTTTATGTATCTGTGTGAATTTGTTAATAGTCTTAATATCTTGATTTGCGTTGTTTGCAGTCTTTTTTATTGGGTTTTTGAGATTCCGTGCCATACGAGGTATGCATACGTTAATATGGCTTTAAATATTGTTTTGTGCAGTAATAATTTATTTTTAACTGTTATTTTACGAAAGTTTCTTGAGGTTTTGTAATAAAATAAATGTCTGTAATTTACGTTATTTTACGTCAATGTGAGTTGAATAGTTGAGGCATATATCACGCGCTATCTTAATTTGGTCTTACGTTAACATTAGCGCATTCGCCATTATTTTAAAAGCTCCTTCCAAGTGTTACGTATCTAATTTTTTAATTAGTGTGTAAGCATCGGCTTGGTTGGACCGAAAATAAACAACGATATTCGCTTCAGGAAAGATTTATAGTTCCCAACTATTTAATTTGCGTCAGTAATCGAGATAGTAATATGATGAGTGTCGTAAATCAACGTCAGAACGGGCTGCAACGAAGACACGTAATTAATTCTTGCTCGTGTCTCAACTTATATACGTCTATCAATTTGGATTCTGTTCTGTTTTCTATGTCTTCACCTTCAATTTGAAAAATAAGATTTATGCATTTGTGCAACTGTGATGGAAATATCGCAAAGTAATAGTGTGATTCATGACGAGTTGTAAAATATTCAGTTGTAGATAGTCTCGTTGGGCGACTCAGGAACGGTCAATATCCTTAAACTTACGCTTCTTGCTGTACAGGGTGATTTTTTAACTAAGCTGTTTTCTATAAAAGTAACAAGAATTCCGAAATATAACATACATAGGGGGTGCTCGTAAGTACCCGTTCGAAATCATAACACTATTTTTTATTTAATACACATCAAATGTTTTGAATATTTTCTTGTAATATCCAATTAAATTTAAATGTTTTAATTCATAGAGTTCGCCCTGTATACTGATCTGTCCACAACTGGGAAGTATTTCTAGTGTTTAAGTACGCTAGAAAAGAGTTATTTTAGTATTACATCTTGTCAGTGGAAGTTTTTTAAAAATAACCAAAAAAATTGAGTATATTTGATTAACGTCTTTAATTCAGTGGAATCAGATTCTAGTATTAATTGTACTGGTTAAAATGTGCATGTATATATCTTCTATAATGCAGTACTTATCTGCCATTGTATACAGTCAGGAGGGTAGTTGCTCGACGATGTGGAATGCGTTTAGTATTTGTATATTTAAATATAGTGTTTCAAAAGTACAAAAACCTTCTGGAGGCGAAGGTCACACATAGAGACGAGGACACAAGTTTTACTCTTTGTATTTCTATTTGAAGTAGAGATTGTTTACTTCATCATAACTTTTATGAATATCATGATGAAATATATACACCTTAGTTTATTCAAATACAATTTTTTTCATGTGCAGTATTTTTCCTCATTTAATTGATTCTATAGATCTAACAGTTTCCGATGTCTTTCTACTTAACATAATGTGACTCATCCTGTATGTTATCATTTGTATCAAATTTGTTACCAAAGTAAGTAGTTGTATCAAAGTAAGTTCATGTCAGTTTACAGTAAGGTCTAATCCGTATTTTTTGGTTCAGGTGCCCATATTCGCTCTCTCAATTATTTTCGACAGCCAGTGCTCTTTCTGATGTAATCTTAGTTTCACAAGAAATTTGCCTACTCGTTTTTGATAGCCTGCTATGAAATATTTTATTTTACTTTCTTTATTTTATCATACTATGTATGTGTTTAATTTTTTCATGTGTTCTCTCACCTAATTTACAATTATTTATAATTTATGTTTTCTCTCCCCAAAAAAAATGTCCCAAGTAACCGGTTTGCAGTAAAAATGAGCACACATACAGTACCACACTATAAATTCCACACTCGCAAAGGGGCACACTATTTTCTATGCGAGAAGGAAGTTTGACGCGTGCTATATATCGTACCACTCCAAGGACCTTCGCTTGAATTATCGTCTTTCGAAGTTGCAGAACTAAAACAACCACTGGTTCCGTTCCGGTGCAGCTTTGCACAGTCCCAGGGCTTTCGCATACATATGCCATATCGACATGTATGCATATGTGTGCATTAGAGGCAGACTTTGCGGTAAACTCTTGTTTCACGTCCGTAATACGAAAAGCTCTGTAGCCATGAGGAATAAGAGAAAGATAAATCGATGATTGATTTGCTAAATGCGAATAGAAAATGTGTTATATTATTTTTGTAATTTCTTTTAGATAACTAAGTTAATTAGTGATAAGTGATAATGTTACTGGGAAATATGTAACTCCTCTTCAGGAAGAGGCAAATTCAACAAAACAAAAAATGATAATATGAGGTTATCATTTGCTTTCAATTGTACCTATCCTAGAACACCACAAAATTGGTAAAGGTGCATAAGGTAAAAACACAGAACATGATGGTCACCTTTTTGGTCTATTGGTCCTGTCCAGTTACATTTAAAATTAACGCCGCCATCTTGGAAATATATTTACAATATTTCGCCTGAAAAATACCTATATTTTGTCTCCCATTCATCAGAAATAATCTAAAATGTCCTGAATTACTTTCAATGTGGGAATTTCATCGTTAACTTGACTGTGGCGTTAGATAAGCCAGTAGTTTTCAGAAAAGTTTTACATTTATTATATTCTTAATCACAAATAATATTTTGAATGACTCATATGTATACTTTGATAGCCTTATTACTATTATCGTTAGTAAGAAGTGTGTTTGAACTCGAATCTTCGGATAAGAATCACCTGCCTAGGATGATAACATTGCTATCGAAATATGCATATACCGATGCACTAAACGATTGATTGTGCTTAAGAGAGATGCAATAAAAGTATTTTATTTCATAAATATCAATTCCCATTGATAAACTTTCTATTAAATAGAATTAAAACCAGACCAACATCTTGTTGGGGCTGTGAGTGTAGCTCAGCATCCCCTATTCTACGTTTCCCATTTTTCATCGTTACCTCCATTAAGTAATTAGCACAATTAGCATCGACTAGTTGTTGTAGAAGCGATTAGGGAATGTTTCAGTAGCTACCGCGAATTACGGTGTTAATACAACAAAACGATTGATTAATTGTAACTCCGGGACCGATATATCACTGTTTCAATCAAATCTTGGTGCATAATTCAACGAGCAATGCTATCATTATCGGGATAGCGCGAACTAATTGATTTCACAGTCCAAATCACGCGTAGTGTGGCCCGGAAATAAGGGAATCCGTTCACTGATATTTTATTGATTGTTAACTCAATAAGATTGTTAAGGATTATACCGTTCTTTAATTTTTTTACTAGACAGCAAGTCAATCGGTCGATTTCGTATAATGTGTAGGGAGGGGACGCGGTACGGTATGCCCTGCTTCAGGTTGTCCAGTGTCGATAATTAGCGGCGCTACGACAGTCACGTTCTACACGTGAGGGAGTGTACATCGTATTTGTAACGGGGAAAAACTTTTACGTGGGAAGTGATGTTGATGTTAAAAGATGATCAAGGCATTTAAAGAAAAAATATCTTGGCCATATTTAACAGCCAACTATGATCTTTTTTGCATTATTTTTATAATTGGTTTTGCATTAAAAAAAGTGCCTTCTAATAAAACGTTTAAAAATAAATAGATTCTCTTACAATAATTAAAAATAAAATACAAACTCTTAAAACTTAAAAAATATGCCCTTGAATAAGAAAAAAAAAAACTAAAGAAAATTTTGGAAGATGCCTCCGTCTTGCGCCAAACAATAACCCAACCTGTCGTAAAATTCTGAACGAATGTTGGTCAGTATAAGAGGGCTAATAGTTTGAAATAAATTTTCAATATTAGCCCTCAGTTAATTTAAATTATTAGCTCTTTCATGAGGATGCCCGTATAACTTTGATTTAATATACCCCCATAAGAAAAAATCATTAGGGGCCAAGTCTGGCGATCTTGGTGGCCATTGAATTACGCCTCTCGTAGATAGACTTCTTTGGGGGAATATCGTATTCAAATAGTCAATGACTATTCTTGAGTTATGGGCCGGACACCCATCGTGCTGGAACCAAACGTTGTCAAAATTGGGGTTAATGTTTGCCAATGCAGGAACAATTTGGTTTTGAAGAAGATTCAAATAAATCTCCCCATTTAAATTTCCATCAATAAAGAATGGTCCAATAATATCATTCCCATAAATACCAGCCCAAACATTCAATTTTTCGGGATATTGTGAAATCTCCTCGGAAGTTTTTGGGCTAGAAATATTTGAATCTTCTTCTACCATTGCACACACCATTAATTCCTGCATTGCAGCATCCTCGTTAATTCTAGGTGTCTTGTGGCATTTACAACCTAAAATGCATCCCGTTGACTTAAACTTTTCCACTACTGTCGATATTGTGTTCAAGGCAGGGATCGGACGATTTACATATTTGACTGAGAAAAGGTCCCTTATTGCACGTAATGAATGTCCTTGAAGAGACCATGATATCAAATCAATTTTTTCCTCAAGTGAGTACGCCGTAATTACTAAGTTTTGAATTAAAATAATCTATTTAAAATTACACGTATTACTACGAAGCTCACTCGTCTAAATGCCAAACACGTATGCGACGGTAAATGTGAAATCTAAGTCGTCGATCATCACGGCCGGCATACGGCCGGACTCCCCACCTCAGCGGTGGCTAATTTTCCGAGAAGGAGCGAACGGTGGAACCTATGTACAGTTTTAAAATGAAAGCACGGTATACGAGTTGTTAGTAGGTATTAATTATATAAAGGAATTAACAAGCTTTTCATCCACGAGAAAAAAAATGGACTCGAGGCGCAGCCGAGAGCGCTCATTTTTTCGAGTGGATTAAAGGCTGTTAATTCCCGAATGTAATTCAACGTTTTATCCACGATCAAGGGCAAAACCGGTTAATTAGGAGGTGAAAAATTCTGATTTTGAAAAACGTCAGATTTGAAAGATTTATTTGGATTAAGAATATTGATTTTTAGCTGAAAATTTTAATCCACTAGTGTATTAGAAGGCCTCTAATCCACGGAAAACAGACGTATTAAACCTTCCTAATATAGTGGTCGTGGATAAATAAATAAATGATAACTACGCAATTTCCTATTAAAATGTAAAAGGATATCCTACTATGGTGCAGCCTGCTCAATATAAAGGGTCTTTCAATAAGGACGCTCGATTTTTAAACGTAAATAAAACAGGTTGTGTGTGAGATATCCACTCAATTTTTTAATTTTAAATAATATTTCATGGTATTAAGTATGGAATATAACGTCGTTCAAATGTCCCCCGCAGCTTTGCTTGATGGTACATATTCGGGATGTCCAGTTTTCGTTGACTTTGTCGCATAAATGACTTTGAGGGCAGCACTTGTTTGCGGCGTACTCGCCTAGACTTGCAATTTAAGAACGTCTAAAGACGTTAATTGTATGATATCGGTGGTCAATTCACGTCATCGCTGCGCGAGATAACCACACCCTCAAATCGCTCGTGCAGAATGTCCATCGTGGCATGCGCTGTGACGCACGTAACGCCGTGCTGTTGGAGCCATATGTTGTCGGGATCCATATCATTCACTTTAGACCACAATAAGTTGCTTATCATCGATCTGTAGCGCTCGGCGTTGATGGTTGTGGCAATGCCAGTTCCGTTTTGGAAGAAGTACGGACCGATGATTTCGCCAGACCAAAATTCGTACCAAACAGTGACCTCCTCGGGATGCATTTGGAGCTAGTGTATCTCGTCCCAAATTCGACAATTTTGCGTGTTCATATAGCCATTCATTCAAATATGGGTTCGTAGCTAAAGATGATTTCTTGTGAAATCTGGGTCAACTTCCGACTGCTCCAGAGCCCAATCAGCTAACACACGGCGTTATCTATGGTTGTTTACCTTAAGTTCCTGGGCCAGTTGGATTTTTTATGGGTGCAGACCCAAGTCCCGATGCAAAATTCGAAGTCCCAGTCGCAGAAAGGCCAAGTTCTTGTGAATGATGAGAAATTGACTGCCTTGAGTATTCCCGTACACTGTCACGCACAGCAGCGGTGTTTTCAGCAGATCTGGCGTTTCGGTGACGTACGGGTGTTTATTATTTATCAAACCGGTTAACTCGAATTTGGCCACCAAACGTCGAATAGTCGACTCGGCGGTGTGGTTGTGGCGATATTAAGAATCACGTAAATGCGCGGAACGTTTATTGAAAGGAGCACTGATTTTGAAAATAAAATTTTATGATTTGTACATGTTGTCGAACGCTATAACCTTCCGTGGTGATTTGTTATACACTACTGAACAATTCACAACAAGTTTGACAGATGTTGCTTTAACAACATGCCCACTATAATCTAACAAATTTCGAGCGTCACTATTGAAACATCCTATACTTCCAGAAATAACGAAATAACAATGACCCGACTGTCATTGTTTTATATACTCAACCCTCTTTTTGTATTTTTCATTTGTATTTCTTGCACTCACTTCAGAACGTAAATAAAAATTTAGTAACCAACCAGAATTTTATTTACTAACATTTCTTTTATAATTAGCTTAATTTTTCTTAGGCGACTTTTTGGGAAACTTTCTGTCACGATCCAGTTTGATATAGTGCTTATACGACACATCCTGCAGTGGTCCTAAATGAAATTTCCCCTACTGTAATTCTCGCCACACATTCTGCTGTCATATCCCGCATTGTTTTAATTAAACTCATCTTAGATCCTAGCCCATTACTTTCTTTTTTACCATGACAATAACCGTGTAACATATGTCGTTAAATAATTTTCATATGAAATGTGTTGTTCGAAAGAAATTATTGAAATAGTGCCGCAGAAGACCGAAGAGAAGAGTGAACAAATATCTATCCGTTAATATAGCAAAGTGAATGTAACTAAATTAACCTAGCAGTAATATCAAAAGATGATGTAAGATGGACGTTTTTCATTTCATGACTACCTTTGACTAAGATAATTTTTATGTATCATTTTATTTTTATGTATACACATTTTCATAGTTCAATCATAAACTGTAAAATTATCATGATTTTCCAATAGTCTATGGAAATTTAAAGACAATTTATGCAAAATCAGTGTTATCGATATATCGACAAACGATTTTAAAGAAAATTTTTCCATAGCAACTGGAAACTTTTGATTAAAAATTGATTCGAGTTGGGGGTACCACAGGGAACAAGGAATATGCGCAAGGAAAGAGTAAGGGTATTACTCTTTACTTGTGCATATGTATTTATCTGTTGCCAACTCGGACCAACTTTTAATCAAACCAGCATCATTTTCCTTTAAAGCGAAATAAGCGAAACAATATCACCAGAGAAGTTTTTCATGATTCAGAGCAATATTTCTTTCGTACAAAAATTGCATTCATCTACATTGTACACGGATATTATTTGAGTTTGGTTGTCAATAATTTATTGCAGATAGTCATGGAAAAGAGCATGGTAAATATGGTTTATATTGAAGTCTTTAATAATTTTCGTTGGTTAAGTTGAAGTTTTGATATTTTGCATGAAAGAACAATATCTCTTCTTTCCTGCAATTTTGTTTTATATCTTAAATGGATTTTTCAAGTTTGGTAGAAGTCTACGATACTATGGAAGGAAATTCCATAGTATCGTAGACTTCTACATAGAACTTGGCGTTATTCTAAGCAGCAACTTCGTTATTTTCAGGATTATTTCTAGAAGAATCCATGAGTATTCTGTCTTCAACTATACTGAAACTGATTGTAGTGCCGCATTAGACTGGCGCATTAGCAAGGATAATGAGTGTGCCTCGATAGCTCAGCGGTCAGAGCAACCAACCGGAAATTGGGAGAGCCGAGTTCGATTTCCGGTCATGGCATAAGCACTTTTATCCTTGCTATCGCCAAAGTGGATTCTTACGTACCGTTGTTCGGTAACTCCCGGACTGTAGGGCGATATATAGGACGGGAATCGATTCCTACGAATTTGAGATGTAAGGGAGGTGGATGTACTGGGGCGAATCACATCACGTCGGGGTCACCACTTTGGCGATAGCAAGGATAAATTGTGCATCATGCCTTGACTGGGAATCGAACCCGGGTCTCCCAATTTCCGGTTGGTTGCTCTGACCGCTGAGCTACCGAGGCACACTCATTATCCTTGCTAATGCGCCAGTTTAATGCGTCACTACAGTACTCCCTCCTTAGAGACATGGTTTGTCTCGATACAATTTAACGGAATGTGACCGCGTTCGCCATTCGTACGAACCGTTGTTCGGTAACCCCCGGACTGTAGGGTGATGGATAGGATGGGAATCGATTCCACTAATTTGAGATGTAAGGGAGGTGGATGTACTGGAGCGAATCACATCACGTCGGGGTCACCACTTTGGCGATAGCAAGGATAAATTGTGCATCATGCCTTGAACGGGAATCGAACCCGGGTCTCCCAATTTCCGGTTGGTTGCTCTGACCGCTGAGCTATCGAGGCACACTCATTATCCTTGCTAATGCCCCAGTTAAATGCGTCACTACACTGATAATATACCATACTGTAAATCTGATCCTCTAGATCAGCGTTTCTAAAACTTTTTTCCCTGGCCGGTTATTTTCACCGGGCCAGAGTTTACCCCAATGTGCTGCCATTAGTCAAAGTACCCCATTTTTATCTGTCCTCATTCATTCAAGATTCATATGTAAATAAACGAATTAAGTGGTCTCCTCAATGAAAGTTGAATCACTACTAATGTGACAGTCTGGTCTGCAAAATGAGATTTAATCAGGTTAATTAAATTATGATTATTAAATACCTGAATCTAAAGCTAATTGGATTTCGCAAAACCTGAACACATCATATATCATGAATGATAAATTGGTTCTAAATCATGGAAACTCATAATTCGTTAACACCAACGTAATTCCTTAACGTATTATTAAAGTGTAACACTATTTTTAGAGAACTAGGCCAGGAGAATCGTCGAGTCACGCCTCCACAATAGAACACGCATCGTAATTATTTTTTACCGTATAGAGAATTAGTATTCGCCATAAACAGCGTGTTGTGGTACGACAAAGGCATGGCATGCTCAGGGCTATAATATGTAAGAGGTAAATTGATATGGAATAGGAAGTAATTTGTAATATCGTCGTCAGTCGTGGAATGGCATGATAATTTTACAAAAATGCTTAAAATTATTTCTTAATATGAGAACGAAAGAAATACGTAGAGTTTGCTGTTATTTGTTATGTTCAATAGAATGATGTTGTTATTTGAATATGTTTATTTCGATTAAATAAGAATCACGACTCGCAAGAATAGTACACTGTTGTAGATTTATGAATGGAATATTCTTCTTGCTATATAGTACTCAAGCAGTTTTGAGCTTTGACATTTTTTATTTTTGATGGATAATCTTCATAAAAAATAAAAAATTATTTAATTACCATTAGATGTCGTTCTTTCGATGCATTGGGAGATGAAGGCCCAAGGGAAATGTTTTAAAGGGTCCTGCCTGTTTCCAAAACGGGCATTTCTGCTGTTGCATTAACATTAAACTTAATTACAAACTTATGATAACCTAGTATTTCTAGCAATTTAACCTAACTTTCGTAGATTCAAACATAAATGTTAAACATCCCACTGTAGGAGATATAGCGCGGATGTTATATCTCTGATTTCCGTAGAGCTATCCACGGCTTTTTATTACCAATTATAATTTTCAAAAAATAAAACCCGCCCCAGGCAGGATTCGACATTTGTCTCGGATTGGAACCGAACGACATACAGCTGTTTCGAACTTATTAGTTCTTATCAGTGCCGTACACGGCACGCCGATCCAGGACAAATGCCGAATGAAATTTGTGGGGTATACATCTTTATCGATACGATCTTTGTCAGTAACGTATAAGTCGGAAATCGAGAAAGGAACTACCAAACCGCCAAGCAGTTATCAAATTAGTTCCCGAATAGCAAGGCTATTACATAATCGCTATAGGAAACAACTACTCCTCGGGCTAAAGCCTCGCCAGGCATTGAATTATACCTAAAAGCGATCCTCGACCCCTTTCTCGTGTTTCTGCACGATCAGATAAGGTTTCAAAAATTTAATTCAATTGGTATGCCCGTTCCTCTTTCGAACTCTGCGGTTTAAATTTCAGTTAATATAAAAAGTGTTTTGGTACGTATTCCAATATATGGATTCGAACACTTTTTAAAATTTTTGATTTGTCCTTTTTAGTTAATGACTTTTATATTTTGTTTCTTATTTTAACCAAATTGGACATTGCTGATATCTGCTAAAATTCTCTCCTATTGTGTCTTGGCTCTTTCTTCATAATGTTACTTAATTTCTTAGTATCCAAATCCAGAAAATTCTACTATCTTCGATTATTTCTTCAGTTTCATTTAGTAATGAATGATCATTTCTGGACGATAATAATTACTATCCTGATTAGTTTATTAACTAGAAAAAGTGCACTGTTCAGTTTTTTTCTGAAGACATGGTCTGCCCAAGTTTTACCTGATAATTTAAACGCACAAAAGTGGTAAACAATTACCAAAACGCTTTCCTTTTTCTTCATCTGTGATTACAACCCTTGATAAGATTTCACCCCTGTCATAATGTTCTTTCAGTCTGATATTTCTTCTACTTTTCTCCTCCATCTTCTTCACCACGTTCACATTCTTAGAACTCTCTTCCACATCATGTAATCTTCCTTGCCTCTTTTTCTTCTTCCCAAGATTTCAGTTACGTATTTTATTTTTGTCGATCACTTATTCGAATTCTCTTTGCTTAATCAATATTTCGAATTGGACCATATAGCTTTGGAATTCTTTTTTTGCTACTTTGTTTACCTCTTACGTTTTGTTTACTAACATCTGCTAGAAATGTTTTAGTATCATATGCTAAAATATTATATGAAAAAAAGGACTGTGCAAAAGGAGAATAAACCAAAACATTTGCATGGTATTTGGTTTGACTGGCCGTCATAGCCGCCTCATGCATCTCCCATCAAAAATGTTCGGGCCAATATTAAGCTTAAATATGTGCCTTCGATGTTGTAACATCATAATAATAGACACGGAAATATTTTTCATGAAATTTTTTGTAGAAAGTTTATCATAAGAAAATGTTTATTCAAATAGGTCAATGTCATTCCATAATGTTGCACTTTTCTATACGCACTGTAAAATAAAATATAGAATCAATTACTTTCATATAAGCGTCGCTTCAATTGATTATCCACGACCTGCTTCTACATTCTTGAAGGGCGTGTGAGAAAACTGCTTTCTTCCAGAGGAAGATTCACGTAGAGATATACCAATTATAGTCGTTACACTGGAACTACATATTTTAAGCACGTCATTAGGCGACCTACTGTATATCTTACTTCACAGAAATATTACACACACTTCCGGTGGAGAGTGTCGAGAGACCTTGGCGTGGAACATTCACGGCAGATAATGAATGGATTTTTTTACCGTCGGTCTTTAAAGGGATACCGGCTATAACGTAACTGATGAGGAATGACTTTCGCAAAGGAGGTGAAAAGGATTTGTCGCTTTCAGGCGTCATACTGCAATCTATATGGGATACTAGGTTTCATCTGCAGGTTTTCAAATATCTCCATTATGCGATAGTAATGGAGATGTTTGATAAACTCATGGACAAAATTAACTCATCAGTTAATTTTGGCATCATTACTATCAACTATACCAGAGCGAAAAAATAATGTAATCGTGTAAAGAAAAATGGAAAGAATTTTTTTTTTTGCGTTTATTCGTTTTTCGGCATAAAAACATAAAAAAAACGGTTTCTAAAAAATTTTGTCTGTGTGTGTGTGTGTGTGTCGTTGTCGTGGGCATTTTAAAATTTGTTAGCACGATAACTCAACTAAATCGTGTCGGATCGATCGGGTTTTGACTCATTCTGATCGGGGACGTCCCCAGACGACACCTATTGATTTTGAGGTGGATAGAACAACCTCTACCATGTTCATGGGTCTGTTCTTTTGTTAGCACGATCACGCAATTAAATCGTGTCGGATCGATCGGGTTTCGACTGATTCTAATTAGGTACGTCTACCAGACGACATCTATTGACTTTGAGGTGGATAGGACATACCCCACCCTGTCCATGGGTCATGAGAAAGCACGATGGTAGACTATTTGTAAAAAGTAAAACTGTCGCATAAAACACATATTCTGCATTTATGTGTTGGTTTATTTTTTCTCGGCCACTCAAGTTCGAGATAGAGATGTTCTACGTGCGGAAAAGTCCGTTTTAAGGTTTTAAAACTGTTTATTTTTTCGAAGATTTAAATCATAGCACCTACCTGATATTATAGTTAAAGTAGTCTAGTCTAGTAACTATGTTTTCTGATGAGAAGCAGAGCAACAGCTGATCTTCTACTGTTCAATTCTCCTTCATTAAACTTTCTCCTGACCGTTCGTCCAGAAATTGCTACATTTCGAGCTGCTGCTAGGTCTCTGCTTAGCTCTAAATTGGTAGAATGCCTGTTTCTTAAGGCGATTTGCATAAGATATTGGTCATCTCTTGCATCTGTAGACTTCTTACGACCTTGTCCTTGTCCTGAACTTCCAAGTTCATTGAAATGTTTAACGAAAGGAGTGACTCTTCAAATGATGCAATTTTGTTTACTAAACGATATGTATTTATTTAACACTCATGATGAATTGTGGTTTTTCTACCCAATGGAAACATTCAATGATTTGTCCCGTTGTAAAAACCAATAACCTACGGAATATTGCTATTTATGGGCTATTAACCTTTTGTCATTTTAAGTAAAATCCTCCAAAAGTTGTTGCGTAGAAAGGAAGTTGTTTTCGTGAATAATAATTGTTTTCTAAATATCAGTGAAGTTTTAGATGACATAGTGAATCCTGTGGACAACAACGAGGATATTGCATTGATATTGTTAAATTATTCCACTTATTTCTATACATTTATTTAAAGCTTAGTGTAAGAGAAATTTTGTCTTAATAGAGGCCCATATTGTTATCCACTATCAATGTGTTGTACCACCTTCTCAGCAAAATTGCGGGAAACATTCACCTACTTCTAAGAGTATCTCAGGAGTTAAGGCTTATTTATATATGCTAGTCAACTCAGCCGAGAAAATTGCGCTCGCATTCACTCGCAAGACATTAGTCTCTACCTACACATGCTAGTTCGCTCGTTTGCTAAATAGCATGCGAGTTCATTTTGTATTTATTTATTTTATTGCTAGGACCCACGTATTTAATAATAATTTTAATTGAAATAAATGAGATATAAGTAACTTTATTTCAATTAAAACTATTATTAAATACGTGGGTCCTAGCAGTAAAATAATGAAATACAAAACGAACTCTCATGCCATTTAGCATGCGAGTGGACTAGCATGTGTAGACATTAGTGTTTTGCGAGTAAATGCGCGCGCAATTTTCTCCGCCGAGTTGACTAGCATGTATAAATGAGCCTTTAGGCTCGAACGGTAGGGGAGAGGGTTCTCTTTAGCCCTCTTAGCTCGGCTTTGTCGATTAATTCTTCGGTGTTCGTTTGCAGGTTCTTGGTCACTACGCCGAGTTGGTCATTGGAGTAATCTCTACTCTGTCCAGGTCCCAATATGCATAATTTCTTTAATGATTCCGAGTCTACCAGGGCTGGATATTCCGATATGTTTGATTGGATCCCCTGGTCTCTTGAATTTATGACATTTGTCTTCCCCGTCCTTTTTAATATAGATCTTTCGTATTTGCAAAGATATATCATGCCGTCTTGGATGGCTACCATGAAGCCTTCGGTTTCAGGGTACAGATACTCTGTATTTTGCTAATTCAGCAAGCTCTGCTTATCGATGCCCTCTCCATCTAATAGAGTGCGACATTTGCCATAGATAACCTTTTCGCGTCAGGTGGTGTCTGGCCTTGGTAGCGATTTATGGACGTTATCCCCATTCAGTTTGAGTTCAGCATATCCTCGATTAACTTGGACTACTTTCTGGTGGAGTGCTTTAACGGAGTCTTGGAAGTTCTTCTTAAAATTCTTCTTGTTTTCTATACAAGTAGTATAATAACGATGTTAGTTAGTCCTTGTCCAGATTGGGGTCTCTTTATATAGAGCTCTCAATGGCTGATTGTGTTCCTGGAGTAGGTTGGAACCTTTGGTGTGAAGATAACACTAACTGAGTTTTCCACAAAACACCAAAACACTATACACTACACTCGTAGTGTAGTGTATAGTGTTTTGTGGAAAACTCAGTTAGTGTTGGCTGATTGTGTATTCTAGTAAATCTACTGTTGATGCCAATTTGGCTATTTGGACACACAGAAATTAAAATATCCTTCCCCAGAAAACCTACAGGTAGGCTTTGTGTAGGGGAAGGTTACACATATAAACACGGACAAACAGCCAGCCCTGAGGAAAGTGCCAAGTTCCCTCTGGTGAGAATCGAACTCACGCAGACAATGTGCCCAGTATTTGGCCCAGTTGCCACCCTGTTACCAAATATCAAGTCAGCACCACCGCGGCACCATGAGAATAAGACCATGCGTCACCCATCCAAGTCGCAATCTCGCAATCCGTTGCTTGACTTCGAACAGCGCAGGTCCGACAATGAACGGAGTACGCTGCCTTATTCTCTGGCGAAACTTATATCGAGCAAGGCGTAACCTTTGGGCGTTTAGGGAAATTCGGTCTCCTGTTTTTGTTGCCGAATCGAAAATTCCAGCCCCCTTCTCAGCCTTACTAACAGTTTAATTTCGAGAAACCCAAGTGGCAATGTAACGGTTTAGTTCCGCAGGAAGCAGCGCGAGATATATTTTGCGCTAATTCGAACGGGGCTAGCTAATTACCCTTGCTGCGTTAGAGCGGATCTTAAAAGACGCCAGTAGACCGCCTGGCCGCGATAACAAATGAGCAATATTAATTTTCCATTAACTCGAGGGTGTCTCGAGTAGACAAGAGTAATACACTCGGGCCTGGCATTAATTCTACACTGCGGGGCCGTCATGCATATTTCATCGTGGCCGCGCGAAAGCAACCAGAAGCGACCGGCACTGCGCCGCCGTCGGCGGCGTGTGTGGGCACACCGGAGCTTCAGCCCCGTGAGCGACGGCGATCCCTCGGGGGTGACGTCCGACGCGTGAACGTCGCTTCTGATTTATGAGCATCGCCGTTCGCGCGAACCAACCAATTTTTTTGAGGTAACATAGTTGGTCGTGGATGCCGTCGACGAGAAGCGGAGAGGCGGACTCGGGGGACAAACAGATTGCCGTTTGTAAGGGGTTACGCGCCCTTGTGAGGCTTCCAAACGAGAGTATGAATTATTTTTTCGATGAAGCCATTTTTTTATTAACTAACCGATATCTAGGGCCACCGAACACAAACTAAGACAAGAAGGTTCCTCCCGTCTCGTCGCCCAACGAGAATTAGCTAACTAGCACGTGGTGCATGTATAACGTCAGTCTTGACTCCGAACCGATTGCCGTAGGCGAAATGTCCAAAAAATGAAGCTAAGTAAGATAATTGATTACGCATTTAATAGGGTTACAGCTCGGACTAGATATATTAAATTTATATGGTATATATATTTATAAAATACTTTTTAGATGTCAGAGTTGGAAAAAATTATTAGGATTTATTGGCACCCATAGATATGCTAATCTTACACCGTATCGATGTAATAGTAAAATAAAAATTTGCAGTTTACATTTTCCTGAAGACAGTATTATTAGAAATGACTCGTTTGCATTAAGGTGCATTAAAAGTTGATTAACCAATAGTAAGTAATTTTTGTCAAATTTGTTTTGTTTATATTTGAATATAAATATTTATATGGTATACCAATTTTATAAAACACAATTTGTCCAGAAAGGAACATTTAAAATTTGTCCAGAAAGGAAATTGTATTGAGAGCGAAAAGAAAAGCTACAAAGATGTTTCTGTAATGATAAACACGGAAGAAAAAGTGTTTCAAGGTAATACATATTTTGTATTATATAAGTAAGATGAGAGCTATTTTTAAGTTAGAATAGACATATATTTGCTCCGCCATCTATTAATTATTTTAGATAAGATCACTCAGACGACAATGTCACTTTCCGCAAGCTCTCCGAGGAAGAAGCGAGGAAATAAAAACTTTAAAAAGAGCTGCAGGGTCATCTGAGTATCAAAAAAAAAACTGGACACCTGAATAACATTGGAAGCTTTTTACAAACATGTAGAAGACAATTATTCGGAACAATTCAGTAAACCTTTGACGCCGCAATTGTAATTGTTAAATAAAGCTCCTAGAGGGTAATAGGTACACGGACGAATTCAAGCAATTTGCCTTAAGTGTTTGCTTTTTAGGAACTAAGGCAATAAATTAGCTTGTTCCGATTCAACTGGGGCAAAACAAAATAATATTATTAAACTACAAGTTTCACCTCTATTAAATGTCAACAATTTATCTAATAAATGATAGTAAGTCATAGCTACTATTTTACTTCAACAAAATATTTCCGTTAAGAAACGGCTCTATACCTAATTTACCAGAATATATTCTATTAACCCTCGTAACCAACGCCCACGACGAAATATGTGATCGTAACACGAAGTATCCCTATACTCAAAAAGGCCGCCGTTCAACAGCTGCGTGGCGGCATGCCTTTGTAAGCGTACCATAAAAGTTCCGACCGAAAGTGAACCTTCTTGTCATGGTTTCTGTTCGGTGCCAGGGCGTCCTATTTAAAATAAAACTCCTGGAATAGCTGTTGAGCTATGTATGTAACTCTGTTGAACTGGTAACTCAGAGTAGCCAATACGTAATGGTGATATTTGAAAAATAATTAAATACTGTCTCAGAAATGTATCTGTTCCATATGGGTCCTTCAAACTTAGTTTAATTACTTGAAATATAAATCCATAAAATTCAATGATACTAAATCAAAAAATTTAAAAGTTTATCCTTCACGAATTTTTTTTTAATTGCGATTTTGAAGTGCGAATTGAATTGCGCACGTCATTTGTGTTGTCAAAGATAGGGTGTCAATATCTAATGACTGTCATCTACAGACTATACGACGTCAACATGCTGCGATTAACAGTTCAACAACGAACTGTTTGTGTACAACTATTTTATGAAGGTGAGCGATCATTTACAGTTGCATTAAGAACAATTCGCACAAAATTAGGACAAAATGATGCGCTTACAGAGTTAACAGTCCGTCATTTAATCAAGGAATTTGAAAAGACGGGTTCTGTTATTGGTAAGGCAACACTAATACGTCCTCGTCGTGGTCGGTCAGATGAAAATATTGCTACACTGAGATAAAGTGTACGGAATATTCAAACACATCAATTCGACGTCGTGCACAACAATGTCAAGAGTCACCACGCATCGAATTTTAAAGAAATATCTGCTCTGTCAGCACACAAAATTCAGTTGACACAACAATTAAAAATTAGAGACCATTTACAACTTCGTACATTTCTCAATTGGGCGTTAGAAAAGAAAGAAGGTGATGCTGATTTTTGCAAAAAAAATTTTGTTCAGCGATTAATCACATTTTCATTTTGACAGATACGTCATCAAACAATATTGTCGAATTTGAGGTGCTAAAAATCTGACTGAATGACGTTCATGAAAAAGAAATGCGTCCACAGAGATGCACGGTTTGGAGTGGTGGAGTAATTGAATTATACTTTTTTAAAAATAACGCTGATAATGATATCACAGTAAATGGGTAACGCTATCGCGACATGTTAAACAATTTATTTCTCCACCAAATTCATGATTTGGACTTGAACAACATGTGATTTCAATAAGACGGTACGGTGCAACGTATCATACAGCACGTGCAATCATAACTCTGTTGCATACCAAATTTTCTGACCATGTTTTCTCGCGGAATGCTGACATTCAATTGACCTGCAAGATTATGTGATTTAATACTACTGGACTTTTTTTTGGGGTTATGTAGGAAAATAGAGAAAGAATTCGCGCCCTGAGATAATTTACGCATTTCCTTTACCTTTTGCTCTCCTTCGCGGTTTCTCGTAGACAACTCTGCTGCTTTAATAAAAGTTTAATGGATACCTAATGAATATTAATAATGAAAATTTAATGAAGGATTAAATAATACACAAGTTAGTCCTCTCAGGGCCTTTAGTGTCGGTGATATTAATAAACGAACCAAATTCGTGTTTGATGACGCGTGGGTAACTGAAGAGACAACTTTAGCGCGTTACCTTGGATGAATTTATCTATACGGTGCTTGCAATTTTGGAGATTAATTTGTAATAGGTATAAATCATCTTCCTAAAATATAGTTTTATGATTTGAAACTGTTTGATTTTATTAATTTAATCATATGTTTGCCTAGTATACAAGCAGCCTTCTACAGGGTGTCCGAGAATGTATTTCACAGTAAACATATGCGTTATTTGAATGAAAGGGTAAACGATGAACCAACAATTGTTTGAAATTGCATCAAAAACACTTTTACAAACTTGAAATTTTCGTGCCTTTTTTCATCCTTATAATATCACTTCTAACTTTTTTGTTTTATAAAGTTGCGCCTCTAGTTGGTAATGAAAATGAATTCTCATTTCATTGTTAACGCATAATTATTACATACTTATTATTTTTAACTACATTTCTCCATGGAAGGAAGTTCGTAAATATACGTTATGGAAAACAGAATTTGCAGTCATTATCTCCGTTAAAATAAAACCAAAAATCTTAAATAAAAGATGGTATTGAGAAATATTGTAGAAGAAGTATTGAAATGGTGGCAACGGCCATCCCATATTGAACATTGATCCTCGTCCGATCACCGAAGTCAAGCAACCTCGGGCGCAGTTAGCACTTGGATGAGTTATCGCTTGGAAAATACAGCGTGCCGTTGCCGTTTCAGCCTGCAGTGCTGCTGGGTGGATTGAGTAGCCCAGTAGTACTGTTGTCGGTCCCAAGCCCAGAAGAAAGAGGAGGGTTAGAGGGCCGGGTTAGCTGCCTACTCTCTGTAAAAATAGATCCAGATAGTACCGATGATATTCATCGAAGAGGAACAGGTGATAGACCTACTTCAGAAGAAGGAAGAAGAAGAAGTATTGAAATATTTATTGATTTATAATGTAGATTTCTGGGAACTATATATAGAACGGCACATCCGGTAAATGGTCGTCACTGCTTTGGTGCCACACGAGTACCCTTTTGGCGAAATTTCCAATAGCTCGTTTCGTTATTTCGTTGATACAGCGTTTAATTTCGGCCCTCAATGCTTGGGTGGTCGTGGGCCTGTTGGATCCGAGATTTCCGAAAACCCCACAGAGAAAAGTCCATAGGTGTTAAATCCCAAATCGTGGCGGCCAATTTTGGTCACCGAAACGGGAGATGATACGACTAGGAAAAGACTCGTCGAAGACCGTTAATATTTCACGGGTAGTATATTAAGTAGCACCAGCCTGCTGAAACCATATATCTTCAAGAGCAAGATCTTCCAATTTTGCCACGTCACGATAACGTTCGGTATTTACTGTTGACGCATCACCTACTTCACTTTCAAAGAAAAATCGTCAAATGATTCCTTCAGACCACAATGCATACTAAACAGTGACACGTTGGGGATGCATTTGTTTCTCATGAATCATTCGTGGGATTTCTGAGTCCCAAATGCGGCAATTTAGCGTATTCACGAAGCCATCAAAGTGAAAGTGGGCCTCGTCGATGGAGATGATTTTGCCCACAAAATCGGCATCCACTTCTTGTTGTTCAATGATCCAATTGGTGAACTCTCTTCGGTGTACATGGTCTATTGGCAGAAGTTGTTGAGTCAATCGGACTTTGTAAACATGGAGATGCAAATCTTTAGTGTGAGTGACACAGTGAAGAGTGACTGTTGAAATATCCCATTTTTGTGCACGATGACGAATCAAGGTCCGTGGACTTTCGGCCACAGTCTCGCGAACTGTTGCGATGTCTCGTGAACGACCACTGCGAGATCGTGTCGTATGTTTCACATCAATAACTAAACCAGTAATTTCGAGTTGTTCGACTATTCTTTTTACAGTTGATAAATTCGATAGAAAAATTGTTTCTACCGAGAATTGGACGTACTTTACGAATCGTATCAACCAATTTTCACCATTTTGACACAATGTTTAGACAATAAGGACGCGTTGTATCGTGTAGAGCTCCATGTTTACTAACTCCTATCTAGTCCCTATCAGACATTTATTGACCTATCGAATTATGACAACCAACGAAAGGCACCTCACCTTTTCGTCCAATTCTTCTCGATTGTTTGAATAATCCCCACTGCATTCTTAACACATTTAAGGAATCGGAGAAGGATGATTTCAGAGCTTGCTTGTGGAAGTTTAATGTCACAGGCGGTTTTTAATCGCTCTCTAGTTTCGTTGTGTACCAATAGACGTGAGGCGTATACTCTTAATTAAAGTCACTTCAATGGCTTTCTAGGTCATAGCCGTGGCTCGGCTTTACCACAACAATTTATAGCCACATTTTCTCCTCAGGAACCCTTTGTAGTTCTTTAAGTCCCCACGTGAGAAATCACAAACCTTCTTTAGTCTATCTTCAAAGTGGATGTTCAGTGGTTTTTAAAATATCAGAATGCTATCAAAAGTATAAATTTGGTACATACCGCGTACTAAAAGCGCTGCATTCGCTGTCTCGAATCCATCACCTGATATCGATTCGCAGACGATGAATAACATAGTGGAGAGGTCAGGTCATCCGCTGACCTCCAATAAATATTTGTGAAATCTCGATCTGATTATTCGCATCAGTCCGATCGAAACGCATCTGACTTTAAAAATCGATGCCAAACGGCAGTCGGCCCTATCGAGGCAAGATTGTTTGTTTGACCGTAAGCCTCGAGTAACTTGCCCGGTTGTCCTCGGAATCGATGGGAGAATAAAAGCTCCGCCTGGCTGAAACAATCCAGTGTGTTTCAACTGGGTGAATAATTAATTAAGGCGACATAAAGAGAAAAAAACCGGTCGTCTGCCGACGCTCTTGCGATTAAAAAAGCTCTTGAACGTTAACGGGCGAATAAAGCTAGAAAAATTCACTAATTATGTAGATTAATCATCGGTAATTATTGCGAAAGCGCTGTTTTTGATAATTAAAATGTGTTGTCAAATTAAATTTAAATCGCAGTTACATTCGTCGTAATCGAGATTACGGCTGAATGCTAACGCCCGTTTGAATTAATTGTCTTTTTTTGGCGCTCGAGCGTAATTTTCATACTAATTGTGGAATTAATTTCGTCTGTCTACCGGCTGTTGTCAGATAAATAATGCAACAGAGAGTTATCGATCCTTATTTTCAAAAAGGGACTTTTAAGCAGTTCAGGAAAAATAAATAAGTAATTTTTGTAGGTAGTCGTTAAAAAAGATTATAATTTAGAGCACTAATTCATAATTCTAAAAAAATTAAACAGTTTTAAAACCTTAAAACGGACTTTTCCGCACTCAGAACATCTCTATCTCGAAATTGAGTGGCCGGGAAAAAATAAACCAACACATAAATGCAGAATATGTGTTTTATGCGACAGATTTACTTTTTTCAAATAGTTCACCCTCGTGCTTTCTCATGATCCATGAACAGGGTGAGGTGTGTCCTATCCACCTCAAAATTATTAGATGTCATTTGGTAGACGTCCCTAATCAGAACCAGTTGAAACCCGATCGATCCGACACAATTTAATTGAGTGATCGTGCTAACAAACAAATTTCTCAAATAGTCCACCATTGTGCTTTCTCATGACCCATGAACATGGTGGAGTGTGCTCTATCCACCTCAAAATCAATAGGTGTCGTTTGGGAGACATCCCCGATTCGAATCAGTCAGAACCCGATCGATCCGACATGACTTAGTTGAGTTATCGTGCTAACAAAAAAAAATCTCAAATAGCCCACCACTGTGCTTTCTCATGACCCATGGACAGGATGGAATGTGTCCTATCCACCTCAAAATCAATAAATGTCGTCTGGGAGACGTTCCCCATCAGAATCAATCAAAACCCGATCGATCCGACACGATTTAGTTGAGTTATAGTATTAACAAAACAAATTTCTCAAATAGTCCACCATCGTACCTTCTCATGATCCATGGACAGGGTGGGGTGTGTTCTATCCACCTCAAAATCAATATGTGTCGTCTAGAAGACGTCCCCGATCAGAATTAGTCAAAACCCGATCGATCCGACACGATTTAGTTGAGTTATCGTGCTAACAAAAAAAAAAAATTCTCAAATAGACCTAAGGGAGGGGTGGTGTATGCTATCCACCTCAAAATCAGTAGGTGTCGTCTGGGAGACGTCCCTGATCAGAATCAGTCAAAACCCCATCGATCCGACACGATTTAGTTGAGTTATCGTGCTAACAAGAATAAATGCCGACGACAACGACGACACACACACACAGCAAAAAATTTTTAAATTGTGAGATAATCAAATAAAAATTATAAAACCTCGTGTCTCCTAAGACAGAGCGCCACTGCGTCGAGTCAGTACATTGTTAAGTTCCCAGTGAAAATAGCTTGATCAGTTGACGTTCATATTCCATGTCTTGTCGACTGTTGCATTACATGGCTCTTTTCTACGAATCATGACAGATTTTTTTTGACATGCGGAAAATAGTCTTGGTGAGCATATAAACGTTTTATTAGCTTTTGGACGTGCGATATTCTTGATTATTAAATTAAAGCGTTTCAACTAACCCACTTCTATCGATAGATCAAGATCAACTGCGGCCCTAGGGCCGTGAAAATTGCATTGTTGATCCCCCCTCCATTACGGTTCGTCGACCACGCACCGTTACCGTAAAATTGTTTAGAAATTAAAAGGCAGTTATCTCGGTGAATTACCATACATCGTTTACAATCTAATAGAAATTTTATGACTCAATTTTATGAATATTATTATATTTATTACTATTGTTTTAGAATAGCTAAGTTCGTTGCAGTAAAAATATTCATACCCCCACATGAAGCTCCAATGGTATGCAGTGAGCGCCCACATCCACACACACATTAATTTGTTAGTTTTCGTGATACCACTAGGTATGTGAAAACATTTTTTCTCAACCCTTCCAATGGTAGTCATGTTCGTCAATCTTCTGCAAATACTTATTTAATCGATGAAAGTTGGCCATCTTGCCGATAAATTACACTCAATTATACAAGTCATTATCTCCAAAAGTTTCCTAAGTTGTTTCTCAGTTAGAGGGAGAAAAAAATGTTTTTTTATATACTAACTTTTTTCCGACAGACGTTCACAATAACTTTTATCTGAAAATTACAAGCTACGAAACACCCATTGTTTGAAATTCGTTTTCCCTTAACGAATGAGTATTTTTTTGGGTTATCGGTTATTTCTTTGATGTATAAATACTATGTGAGTACTATAAACTCACATAGTATTTATATATCAAAGAAATAACCGATAACCTAAAAAGATACTCATTCGTTAAGGGAAAACGAATTTCAAACAATGGGTGTTTCGTAACTTGTAATTTTGAGATAAAAGTAACTTGAATCCGTTTTCTAATAAATAATGTTTCTAATAAATAAATAATGTTTACATATCTGTTTTCTAATGCAATACATTCAGATCTGAATGTATTGCATTAGAAAACAGACATGTAAACAACATTTAAAAAATTATATTGTGAAATAAATATGATTAATTTGAATTTTATTAATTTGTTGATGTTGATTATATTAATTATAACTAATAAAAAATTGCTGTGATAGTAACTGTATATAGTTTGTTGATATAATGTGTATATTTTTTAATTGCAGGAGTCCATCGAATTGCTGCGTTTGCTTGATTTCGTCACTACTGAAGTAAGTTATTTTTATTAATAAACAATTGACTATCCTTTAACAATTGTTAAAATATGATGAATCAAAATAATCAACGAGGAATTAGCAGAAAAAATCGCTGTAAAAAGTGAATGCCATTAAGGTGAGGGGACATTAACTATACCCCAGTGTCGAAATAATATGGAGTGACTCATCGATGACATTATGATGGCTCAGGGACAAGAAGTGTGCGGGGAACGAAATTCCATAGGCGTATCAATTTGGAGGGGGCAAAATATAAAAAAATAACAAAATAATACCAAGACAGTTGAAAAGGGTTTTAAGTGGATTTGTAACAGTTTTTTAGTTAGTAAACAATGTAATGTACTTATTTCATGCTTACCCAGTTAGAACATCTCCTGTCAGCATATCCATAAAACAGACAGTTTGGCAACATATAAAGGGATGTAGGAGTAGCAAGCTACACACAAGTGGCCCATTTGAATCCATATATTGACCTACCGCTTTCACTATTTAAAACTATCGTTATATTTATGCCCCACCACTAACACAATCTTTATTTTATTGTATCAACAACACAGTCACAGTTCCTACATTTTTCACAATCATTATATATGTTACATCACTAACACAGTCTTTATTTTATTGTATCAACAACATCGTCACAGTCTCTATATCTATCACTATACATATATGCCATACTTATCACACAAAATCACTCATTTCAGACAACACAACTTCCACTTGCAATATTACTATTCCACAGTTAGTCACTGTCACTATCAAAATGACAATCACTGGAACTGCTATCACCTAGATTGATTATAACTGGATCTATCAACGATTCCGCTCTTGTGTCAAGATCCCACATGCGTTGTTTCTCTTTCTTTACGTGCACAATGCACTTGGACCATGTTTCCGCGGTGACGCGGCTGATAGCATCGTCCAACAGCAATTCGACGTCTCCCAGTTTAAAAGTCCCATTATTTCGTGCTACGTCCGTTTTTATTTGCGTTCAAATTAGCTCTATGGGGTTCAATTCGCAATGATATGGTGGTAGACGAAGTATTGTCACATCACGAGTTTTTGCCATTTCATCTACTACATATTTAATGTACCGGCTTTTTTCTCGCTGCGCAATTTTTAATAGGTGCACTTTGTATCGCCATAATCCAGATTTTTAGATTTTAACCCCTCTAGAATCTGTCTTTTTCTCCATGCTGATGTTGGTAACTTTTCAATTCGCCGACTATGATATGGTGCATTGTCCATCACGACAACTGCGCCGGGTTCTATGAAAGACAATACAAATGAAAACCATTTCTAGCCATTCCCGAGTCAGCAAACCAAGCGTTGGTCGTTGCTAAAGAAGATTTCGTTCGACTTGTATGAATTTTTTAAATTTTATATAAATAAAAAATAACTTTTTGCTTCTTGCTTCTTGCTCGGAAAAACTGGCACAGAAACTCTTTGAATATTAAAAACGGCCTACAAGGATAATGTTATAAAGAAAATTCAAGTTTTTGAGTGGTTTTCCTGTCTCAAAGGTGGTGCAATGTCAACTGATAATATACCTCGCTCTGGTCGTCCTTCCACGACTCGAACCGATCAAAATGTTGAAAGAATTCGTGAAATCATCCTGGAAGATCGACGACGGGCTATTGACGAAGTTGTGGAATTGTCTGGAGTGACTTGGAGTTCAGGTCAGCGAATTTCAATGGAAGATTTGGGGATGAAAAGGGTGGCTGCCAAGTTTATGCTTTGATTGTCCTGTCTGTGCGCCAATTTTTGACCAAAAATGGCATGACCTCTTAGTCCCATCCTCCGTATTCACCCGATCTTTTTCCCTGCGACATTTTTATTTCTCCGAGGAAATAAAAAGGAAGACAGTGACGAAGGTGAAGTGATGAAGAAAACGACGGAGACGTTGTCGGGCATCACAAGACGAATTTCAAAAATGTTTTGAACAATGGAATAATTAGACAAGTGTACTAGTACCAGGAGAGAATACTTTGAAGACGATTGCAGGTTTTTTGTTTAAAAATTAAATAAAGCAATTAAAGGAATTAAAAAAAATCGTTTTTTTTGGATACTCCCTCGTACACCGTGTCCAAGATAAAAATATTCAACATATACATATTGGAAATGGCAGAAGATACTAATACTAATTGGGTTAAATGGGGAAAATCTGTTTATTAGAATACTATTTCAGTGCGGTTAACCATGTAAAAATATTTTTCGTTTTTAAATTACTTCCGACGATTAGCCTAACTTCCCACGCGTCAAAAATCTTAACCAGAATAGTGCAGAAGAGGATGGAAAATAGAGCGGAGGAAATACTAGGAGAACACCAATTCGGGTTTAGGCGAAATAGGGGAACACGCGAAGCTATTCTGGCGCTAATAGTAATGTTAGAGAAAACAATAGAGAAAGGAAAGAACGCTTATATAGGATTTGTAGATTTAGAAAAAGCTTTTGACAACTTAAAATGGGAAAAACTGTTCGAGATACTAAAGAGCGCGGGAATGAAGTATAGAGATAGGAGAGTAATACACAATCTATACAAAGAGCAAACTGCTGTTATAGAAGTAGAAGGGGAAAGAAGGGAAGTAGGTATTAGGAAAGGAGTAAGACAAGGATGTACGCTATCACCACAAATTTTTAATCTATACATCGAAGAGGCGATTAATGTCGTAAAAGATAGAGTGGATTTCGGGATTAAAGTACAGGGACAGAAACTAAAAATGCTGAGATTCGCGGATGACTAGATTCCAATTCCTCTTTACTAGATTAGCATCTAGTAAAGAGGAATTGGAATCAGCGTTGAACGAAATGGAGGCAGTGTTGACAGAGGAATACGGAATGAGGGTGAATAAAAACAAAACTAAAGTGTTAGTGTGCAAAGGGCGCGAGAGCAGAGCAAAAACGAAAGTACAAATTAATAATGAAAGATTGGAGGAAGTTAAAGACTTCACTTATTTAGGAAGTAAAATAAATTGGGATGGAAGAAGCGATAAAGATATAAAACAAAGAATAGCGCAGGGTCGAGTAGCTTTTAACAAAAAGAAAGCACTTTTATGCTTGGGGCTAATAAACTTAGAAACAAGGAAGAGATTTTTGAAAACGTATGTATGGAGCACGGCACTATACGGTTGCGAAATCTGGACGGTAGGGGAAGCAAGTAGGAAGAAATTAAAAGCTTTTGAGATGTGGTGTTACCGAGGAATGATAAAATACCGTGGACTGATAGGGTTAGAAACGAAGAAGTATTAGAGAAAGTCGGCGAAAAAAGAAGTATGTGGAAAAACACAAAGAAGAGAAGAGATAGAATGGTAGGCCACTTGCTGAGACATGGGGGAATAGTTCGCGATATTTTGGAGGAAGAAATAGGAGTGAAGAAAGGCAGAGGTAGGCCTAGATTAGACTACTGCTCGCAAATAGTAAGGGATGTAGGTTGTAGCACAATTAGCGAAATGCGTAGATTAGCACAAGATAGGAGAAGCTGGGGATAGCCTTCCGAAATAGTTTGCATTTGTAGAAATGGACTGCTAAAGTGGTGAAGCGTCGATTTAACCTGAGGGTAGGCAGTCCTGAAATAGACGAGGGAGGGGGGCTGCTCATTTTTAATGCAATGCACACACACACACACATACACACACACACACACACACACATATATATATATATATATATATATATATATATATATATATATATATGTATATTGAATGGTTGAATCACAAAAACAACTTACCTATATTTTTTGTATATCAATTTCATTCGTTTTCTTTTTTGCAAAAACATCTATAGTTCTTGAAATAAGTTGGTGGATTTTGCCGCTTTAATTTTTCAGTTTATCTTGTATAGATAAATTATTAAAATAACCACTGTTATTAATTAAAAAGTCTACTAAATCGATAGTGTCTAGGGCCGCCATTATCCTTAAAAATAACACTAATCACTGCGACTAACGACAGGTCTGTTGAATTGTTACTTTTACTTGCGCTTTATTTTTACTTATTTCTTAAATGAAACTCTTGCATGCAGGTTAAACAAAATATATTTATTTTCCATACAACTACTACTGTCGAATGCAATCATAGAACATACACACTGATATATGGCCCCATAGATTATACACTTAAAGAACCGAACTTAACTGAACTGAGCCAACCAGAGATTACTTCTTCTAACAAGATCAATATTATAGCTACTGTATTACGCAAACTCATCGATCGGGCTAGCTAAATTGCATATAATTTTTCGCGTACTACCTTCTCCCCCCGTTCACTGCGGATCTCTATAAAATCCAAGGCGGTAGAGAGTCAGCCCAGATTCTCAGTGCGCAAGCCTCCCTGCGCACTACCGGTTGCCGGCATGCTGGCGCTTCAGTTTAAATGGAAATAGGTATGATAATATGAATAGAAAATGTTTATCATTCTGGCAAAGGCAAGTGGCAATATAAAAACGGAGTCTACCATTTAAAATATATAGGGTAGGCTGCGCCTTACAGCCTTAATGGTCGCTTCGCCACTGAAGTCTAAACTCAATATATTCGGTAGATTTGCATAATATAATCATAATGATTTATGGAAATATTATTAATGATTCGATTTATTTTTTAAATATTAATTAATAATTACAGAGTAACTAGTACGTATATAATGGTTATAAAATGCGCAATATTGGGGTTTTACCGTAATATTGCACAGTTTTTATAATAAAATATACGACCATACATACTAATTACAGCGATGGAATTATGACCAGTTAAAATGCGCAAAATCCTGCAGACCTTTCGTAATTTATCGTTTTATGCTGTTACGCGCTATAAAGCGCATTAAAAATATATATAAATACCAGGTATAATGAAAATGTTCACTTATCGGCCATCATCATCATTTTCAATACAATGGGGGAACTATTATTTGTACAGGCGCTTGTCGCATTGAATTAAAAATAATCAGAAATTTTACAAGCCTATAATTCTGTACAATAAACCGTTCGGATTATAAACATATTGCATCAATTCTGGCGATAAAAAAAATTATTTCGGTACTTATACACCAGACAAAGATAATTAAAATATGTAAACAATACGCCAGTGAAATTGTATTTGACCGAATGTCGAATGGTGAAAATAATACATGTAAGAGGGTATGTTCTAATTTAGAGAAGCAAAAAATATGTCCTCTGGCTAACAATTATTAGGTACAGGATGATCAAACTAGAATGTCTGGGTCTGTAACTTACAAGTCGAGAATCGAGAAAGGAACCACCAAATCGAAAAGCGGTTATTTAGTGGTTTCCAAATAGCAAGGCTATTACATAATCGCTGTAGGAAACAACTGCTCCTCGGGCTAAAGCCCCGCCAGGCATTGAATTATACGTAACAGCGATCTTCGACCCCTTTCTCGTGTTTCTGCACGACCAGAGCTTTTTTGAAAAGGGGCCCTGCCACGGGTAGGATTCGATATTTGTCCCGGATGGAATCCGAACGACAGACAGCTGTTTCGAACTTATTAGTTCTCATCAGTGCCGTACATGATACGCCGATCCAGGACAAATGCCGAAACAAATCGGTGGGGTTCTCATCTAAATCGATAGGTATAATTCGATGCCTGGCGGGGCTTTAGCCTGAGGAGTAGTTGTTTCTTACAGCGATTATGTAATAGCCTTGCTATTCGGGAACCACTTGATAACCGCTTTGCGGTGTACTGGTTCCTTTCTCAATTCCCGACTTGTAAGTTACAGACATAGATCTTATCGATTGAGATGAAAGCCCCACGGATTGTACGGCACTGATGAGAACTAATAAGTTCGAAACAACTGTCTGTCGTTCGGATTCCATCCGGGACAAATGTCGAATCCTACCTGTGGCGGCGTCCCTTTTCAAAATAGAATGTCTGGGGACGTAATATTTTTATTATTCTAACTAGATCTACTCGTATAATCACGACCCGTGAATTACAATTACATAGTTATTTCACTATGCGCGGTATCACCTTTTCGACGAAGACGAAATTGTACTTGTTAATAAGTTAAGTTTAATAAACGAAGTAACGGGTAAATTTAGTAAAGTTTTTACTAGAACAATAGAAAAAATATTAGGGGATAAATTGGAGATGGCTATGAAGTATCTCAACGCTGATTCAGGAAAGGAAGGAATACCCAGCATTCTATATATATTTTGAGGCAAACAGGAGAAACGCTACTAAGGAAAGGAAAGGAAGGGAAGGGAAAGGAAAGGAAAGGAAAGCAAAGGAACGGAAAGGAAATTCGTTTGCGTTTTATAGACTTAAAAAGCTTTTGACAGAAGAAGACCAAGAAGAAATGATATTTGGAAGTCTATGGAGGCATAGAGGAGTTGACAGAAATTCGACAGCAACCATTAGGGCACTATATCAGAACAAAAACAAAATAAGAATGCACAATCAAGAATCCTCAGAATTGGATTTGCAGACCTATGATCATATGAAAATTTTTTCATGTTTTCTTATGTAGAATTACCCCTGAAATTATTCAAACGGAATCTCCGGACACCCTGTATAGTGTTAGTGTTCTATTTATTTAATTTAATTTTTTTAGCTTATGGTAGTCTAGGACTGAAAGAGCTTCAGTATGTTTGATTGTAACTTCACTTTAATATATTTAAATTTAATTGTTCAAAATATTACCCTAACATGGACTTGAAACGCTTTTCCCTCTGCAACCCTTAAGAGCACCCGTTTGTCTCGAGTGCTGCAGCGATCGCCATAAAATATTCACCACCCTGAATATATCTAACACAATAAAGTACTCCGTATGGCGAAATGTCAACAAGCTTCGCCCTTACGAAATCCCTTACTCGGACACAGCGGATTTTCGTCCGTACGTTTGCTGCAAACTCCCGCTGGCAAATAATATTATATTAGGGATTGTCAATAAATCGTAACCATATGGAACTTCGGTCAATATTAATAAAGCACATTTAAGCCGCCCCAGGAATAAAAGGGCGGAAGAGAAAATAACGAGCGCATGCGGTGAACAATCTGCGGATTGAAAAAATCCTGCGGCCAACGCACGAGGATTTTTTTGATGCAGGGTGGAAAAATGAGTCATTAAGCAAATATTGTATTTGGTGTTATAGCTGGTTCGTTTTTGTGTATATACGAGGTCTGTTCAAAAATTAAAGGGAATTTTGTAATCTTGCGAGTTGTATTAGTCCGATTCGCGCGATTTTCTCGTTGTTATGTTGGTAAACATGTTTGCGAAGTATCTCATTGTCAGCTATATCGGATGTTTAGTCTGTTGTCAGTTGTCAAAAAAGTTACATGTGTTTTAGTACGATCGACAATTATTTTCCTTTAAAAAATGGATCAGAGATTTTGCATTAAATTTTGCTATAAGAATGGAATAAAATGCAGCAATGTTTTAGAAATGTTCAATATTGCTTTTAATGAGTCTGCTATGAGTAATACAGGGATTTACGAGTCGTATAAGCGTTTCCAAGAAGGCCGTGAAAACGACGAGCATCCTGGACGTTCCGAAAGAACTCATTAACAACCGATGAAAACGTGGAAAGAAATGTGAAAGAAATGATGGACGAACGCCGAATCACAATCAGAGAATCGTTGATGATGTTGGCATATCAATTGGCTCATACCATGAAATCCTTTCGGGTGTTTTGGGTATGAAACGTGTGGCAGTAAAATTGTAGAATTTCGAATAAAAACAGCGGCGAATGGAAATTGATCAGGCATCGCTAAATGAAGTCAACAACGATTCAGAACTACTGAAACGCGTCATAACAGCTGATGAAACATGAGTTTATGGATATGACGTCGAAACTAAGCTCAATCGTCCCAGTGAAGGCATTCTGGATCGCCAAGACCGAAAAAAGCTCGACAAATGCGGTCGAATGTGAAGGTTATGTTCATTGTGTTCTTCGATTTTATCGGCATAGTGCATCGTGAGTTCTTGCCACAAGATTAAACGATCAATAAGAAGTACTACCTACAAGTTCAACGCCACTTTCGTGAAGCAATTCGAAAAAAAAAACGTCCGGATTTGCGGCGAAACAATTCATGGGTTTTGCACCACGATGCATGCTTGTTCGTGAATTTTTGGCCAAAGACAACACTGTAATGTTGCTCCGGCCTCCATATTCGCTAGATATGGCTCCGTGTGACTTTTTTATGTTTCCAAAAATAAAGAGAACTCTAAAGGGCCGTCGTCTTGCAAGTATAGATGAGATTAAAGACACATCGCTGAGAGAGTTAAACACTATCCCGAAGATCAAGTTCCAGAAGTGTTTCGGGGATTGAATGAAGCGCTGGCATAAGTGTATAATATTTAATGGGGACTATTTTGAAGGGGATAACATTGATGTAGATGAATAAATAAAATTCCTTCCAAAAAACGAAAATTCCCGTTATTTTTTTAAACACACCTCATACTGTAGATGAGTTAAGTTTGAGGCGTTAGTTATTTTCTAGAATTTAATGAAATAAAGAGTATTTTTTGATTATTGATTTATAAAATGACGCCCCAAAACGGAGAGGAGCAGGTAACGTTATACTTTTCGTAACCAATAACGAAAAATACAATTTCCTAACTAACAGTGAAATTCTCTAGAAGGCAGGGCAGACCTAAGGAAGTCATCTGCACTGACCAGTGAAACGACCATTACACGTGAACGAATTTTCTTCTTTCGGCCTCTATTATAAATTTTAAATAATTACTACCAAGTTTCCAAAGACATAAAGACATAAAACAAAGAATAGCGCAGGGTCGAGTAGCTTTTAACAAAAAGAAAGCACTTTTATGCTCGGGGGTAATAAACTTAGAAACAAGGAAGAGATTTTTGAAAACATATGTATGGAGCACGGCACTTTACGGCTGCGAAACCTGGACGGTAGGGGAAGCAAGTAGGAAGAAATTAGAAGCTTTTGAGATGTGGTGTTACCGAAGAATGATGAAAATACCATGGACTGATAGGGTTAGAAACGAAGAAGTATTGGAGAAAGTCGGCGAGAAAAGGAGTATGTGGAAAAACTTAAAGAAGAGAAGAGATAGAATGGTAGGCCACTTGCTGAGACATGGGGGAATAGTCCGCGATATTTTGGAGGCAGAAATAGGAGTGAAGAAAGGCAGAGGTAGGCCTAGATTAGACTACTGCTCGCAAATAGTAAGGGATGTAGGTTGTAGCACAATTAGCGAAATGCGTAGGTTAGCACAAGATAGGAGAAGCTGGAGGTTAGCGTCCAACCAGTCTTAGGACTGATGACCTAATGATGATGATTCCAGTCCAGAAAACCAAATATCACTGCTAAAAGAACCGGGGGCCAGTTTTCCACGAACACAAAAAAATTACACGTTACTCGATGCGCGTTACGCTAACCAAGAGGGTATCGTGAGAAAATGACAAGAACGGGAGTTAGATATTGATCTATTAAATTTAATATAGTCCAAAAATTGGACTAATGACGTGAACAACGAATTTGTTGATGTCATACTAACTTTCTCATTTATCTTGATTTGGATACTATTTCGGATATATTGTAAATTCATTGTAACGGTAGAAACAGTATATTTTGTACCCCGTCTGAAAATTTCACACTCGTGACACTCGCCTACGACTTGCGCCTAAACTGCCAGACGCATCAGAGAAGAGTTATTTTCAGAATAGTATGAAAAGAGATATGCAGCGCTTTCGTGAAGTATTGAAAAATTCGTTAACAATTCAAGGAATAACTTTTGGCAAAAACTCTTGGACCCGCGAAATTTTATTTTTAGTTGCGCATTTTTTAAAATATAACTAGTACATACAGGGTAATTCCTGGATACGGTGTGATGTCATCGATATATATTTTTCTAATCGCAATCCCCTTTTTTATGGAATGTGACAGGTACATTTTTTATGTACGCTATGATAATAATTACGTTAGGGTGTATACGCACCCTAATGTTAGACAAAAAATGAAGAAAGACGATTGTGCCACTTCAAAATACTGAATTTAATGGCAATGATTATTTAAGAAATGAACTAAACGAATTGTTCAATTGTAGGCACCGTTGGCTGCCTGATATTAGCCCTAGCGACCGGTAATATTTTTTTACTGTGATAAAAATTTGAAATCGTTAAATAGTTTTTTTGGCTTTTCTGGTTTTTAGAGTAATTTCTTTAAAGAATACATTTCTTATATTTTGCATAATTGATATGTTCATAATCTTTCTAGTTCTGGTCGACCCTCATTATCAGAAGACGATCAAGTTAATGTTTCTCGTTGGATATGGAGACGGGCGCCCATTGAGTGGCCAGCCAGATCACCAGATTTGGCACTCCATTGCTTTGTGTGGATATACTTAAAAAGCAAACTATATGTTATTACACTGGCGAATTTGGAAGATTCGAAAGTCAAATACAGCACGAGATACAGCATATACGAGTACTTTCTGATGTTATTGATAATGTTCAGAAATAATTTACTAATCGTCTTGGCTACAGCCAGGCAGCCAACGGTGCACAATTTGAACATTTAATTTAGTTGTTTTCTTTTAAATAATCATTGCTATTAAATTTATTATATTAAAATGAAAAAATCGTTTTTATTCACTTTTTTCATCTAGCCTATACTCACTATAAAGTAATTATTATCGTAGCCTACGAAAAAATGTGCTTTTTTACATTCCGTAATGAAAAAGGGCTTGCTATTAAAAATAAATATCGATGACGCCATACCTCGTACACGAATCACCCTGTATATATTGATTATATTTTAAAACATGCACAACTAGAAGAAAGATGACAGGGCCGAAAGTTTTTCCCAAAAGTTATTGCGTGAATTTTTGACGAATTTATTCCTTTAGGAATTTATTTCTTAATTACGAATGTACTGTATAGGGTTATTACTGTTTACGCAATTCTTATTGGTATAAGAATATGCGAGACTTGCACTTTCATCTGGTATATGAATAATGCAAATCTGGCATCCATATGCCAGATTTGCATTATTCATATACCAGACTTGCATTATCTGATGCGAATGCTAAAAACATTCGAATTCGAATCGCTTTATATGCAGATATTTCTTGATTTTTTCAGCCCTTGTACGACTCCATTATAAGTTTTTAATTGAAACATTTATTTGTTTTAATCTACAACGTTGACAGCCATTTTTACACCGCAGCTGTGTCTGATTGAACCAAATTAATTATGCCGTACCGGAACTGTCTCTCAAGAATCCGAAATAGACCTTAAAGTTGTCCCGTATTCCTATCTCTAATTCTGCGCCCGACTTTAATTAATGTTTTTCAATATTAAACGAGATACCACTCTAGCCGACTAAAAAGACAAATCTTAGACGAGAGCTGCGAACGTACAACTGTGAGCTATGCTCGGCTTTTATTGCGAAACTTCGCAGAGTCTCGAATTAAACAAACAAAATAAGATCCGGGACTTTATATCAAGTGATTGATAGCGTGTTACGGAATACTTTTCGAGAGTTCTTGCCGTTATTTGTGTTTGCAGTACCTCACTTAGGAAAATCGGTATTTTTAATATAAGCGGGATTTGGTTTTGGGCATGTTTACAGTCTTAGAATGAAAAGTTACAAGATATAAACTAATTAACAATGTTTAAATATGCATGATGCAGGATTGGTTCAGATTTTGCTTAAAGTAAATTTTGTAGTTCTAACTTTATACATTGTGCACAAAAATTAAGGGATGTAAAAACACTCTTAATCTTTAGGTGATTTACAAAAGGGTGTAATTTGGATAAAAATAGTCGCAGATGAATTTAAAACAAATCAAATTGAAGCTCCAAGTTTATAATTTTCACATTTTGAGTCAAAATGTTTTACCATCAGCAGTTTTTGAGTAATCGTAAGATAACGATCGGAAAATGTTTTTCCAAATTTTTCCTTGCCTTTCAAAAGATCCACGGACTTCAATAATTTTTTTTCAGTGATTTCATCTCAAATATTTTTTAGATAATCTTATCGTCTTTACTATGTGTGACTAAAAGTCTTGTACGATAATTTTTAGCTGAGTTATCGCCATCCAAAGCAAAAAAAGTCCTGGTTTCTTGGGAGTGGTCGAAAAGTATTGATAGTAACGCAATTTTTAATATCGTGTTATATTTTTCTTGATTTGTGAAATCGCCCGTAGTTATTAATTGACCTCTTCCATTAACTAATTCTGATACATTGTCAAAATGGTATTGGTATAATATGTGAAAGATATGCTTAAAATGTCTATTTTTTAAAATCTCAATGAAATCTAAAATTTCGCTTCTCATATTATTTGTCTGTTAGTGTTTCAACTCATTATTAACGAGTTAGCATACAAATTTTACAGAAGATACTTCTACCTTACGGTATTGACATGAGGCCATACGCCAAGTTGTCGTGTGCTTTTTTTCTATATCTGATCGTATCAGACAGAAAGTGCAAATAATATTTTGCCTAACTTTTTCTAATTCTACGAAAGATCGAGCTAGTGACCTTTGTATGAAATTCAAATTACTTATAAATGAAACAAAAATTACTACTGACAGTTTCGTTTGTTACTATTGAGTTTTTTTTGAAAAAACAAATTTCAATTTCCCCACCCTATATTGTAATACCCTGCTGGATTTATTTTAAGCTGTACATAATTTTTCACACAATCCTGCCAGACTTTAAAATAATGACAATTATGCACAGTTGCAGACGAAATATATCATTCGGGGTTGGTTATGCATTTATGTATTTTATTAACCTAGATTTATTTGACGTATATGTCTTTTTGTGCGCAGATAAATAATGATAAACGGTTACTATGCATTGCTATCGTGTAGTGATTTATGGTAAAATTTATTACGATATATTTTGTATTACATATGAAAAATGTGCTATAAATAATATTTAATGGTTTTATTTGGTAAAAGTATTTTCACGTGTTTAGTTTTCGAATTTTCTTTCTCGGAAACAATAAAAACGCTTATTTGTCTGCCATGTGTCTAATACGTACAACAGAAGGAAATATGGGACAGGAAGAGGAATATGGAAAATGGAAAACTGCGATTTTTAACACATGGGAAGTTGTTTATAATTCTTGTATATGGTTGTTCAGTATTTAATATAATAGACTTAGTACTAGTTCAAGGGTAACGATGTGAGACACTTCTCATTATATAGATAATGATAATCATTTTGACAGGTTGCGATGACTTAAGTATCACATGAGCTTAAATTCAAAATAGATGTTACTTTGACTTTATGCTTTGTGTAACATATAATACTTTGAAGCCACGTTGCCCATCGTGCACATCCTGAGTCTTTAGGCAGCAGCACATTTGGTGCTGCTGCCTAAATATTATAAATAGAAAGCACAAAATATTCGAAAGCAGCACAACATATTATAAATAGAAAGCCATTTTCGCTCTGCTAGCTTGGCTGCAAGTGCGATCAAACTAGTCAACTTCTCTGAATTATTTAGAATCTCTTCCGACTTTTGTTAGAGATGACGAACCAAATTAGTTGCTTTTTTTAGTTCCTTTGCGGCATTTTTATATACAAATCCTGTTATTTCATCTATATATAGTTAAAGCCATTTATTCTTAAAGATCGTAGATGAAAATTTTTAACTCTATTTAGCTCGGCTCTGTTTTTAACGGATATATTCTCACACTAGTGAAGTTATAAAATTGTCGAGAAAAGATTTAGGGGAGACGGGTGTCATAAATTGTGTTATATTTGTTTATTGTTAATAGTAGTTCAATATTGTTAAATATTTATCGGTTTTTTCACTTATGATTAAACCCTAGATTTGACATTTCAGAGTCGGACTTATGCGTGTTCTGAAATATCTATTAGAAATTCAAAGACCGCAAAAAAATATCACAATCTTAGAATAAATTATACAATAAAACATTTCATGTAGTTTTTCCACACTCTGGCTCATTTTTTGTTGTAATGGATAAGTTATAGGACATCAATCAAAAAATTTATATTGAATAAAATTTATTCATTGACTGGAAGGAAGGAAGATAGGAGAAGTGAGCGATATATCGGCAACGCAATGATATGTGATAGCATCAAAAATATTAACAAAGACGAATGTTAAAACCGTTGCAAAATTGGTTGATGAGGAAAACAAAAATATGGCTCTACTTTCTCTTACCGATGATATACTATATATGAAAGTGACTTGTCGACTTTTGAACGGAACGTATAATTACGATATGTCGCATGTAACGAGCCTAGCGTATAGTCTTCATCGCGTAGCAGAGGCAATCTGTGGCCGTTATCCGAATATCGATCGCCTGATAGCAGTCAAACAAGTGTTTTTAAAAGCGCTGCAAAGAGTGCTATCATTCACAGAAATGCTTCCCCACACACAGTTATCTCCAGCGCTTGTAATAAGCTGGTGGGGAACGTGGATCGAGGCAGCTTCTTATTATTACTGAAATTTTGAGATTATTATCAGGCTATTTCAACAGTTTGATCCAAATGATGCTATTGTTATTGAGAATGCGCAACAGACTTCGCAGACGCAACAGCGGATCCAGCTATTCAACAAGATTTGGCGTATATACATAGCAATTTTTCGCGCATATTAAAAACCATTGAAAAGTTGTACAAAAAACGCCACAGGCATATGAATTTCAATAGTGGATGCTATAAACGTTGTTTGAGACCTTCGGCAGTATGTTTTTCAGTTGGAGGGGGATACTGCGAAGGCTATAAAGAAAGAAATTACCACAGTTTTGCAGTTAAAAACCGTTTTTTATTATAGCGGAGATTGTTATAACGTATAAGTTTAATGTATAATTCCCAAAATTTAGTTAGAAAATATTACTGTAAGTAGGATCAGTGGCGGTTTTATTGTAGGTGCATTTGTGCAGTGAACTCCCTTAACAATTCCTAAAAATACCTATTAGGTGTTTACTATATACTACATTATCATTATAGATAGAATGTTCCGATATCTACCAGTCTCGCTTACAGCTTGTTAGATGTCGCGAGAGTCGCCAGCCCTAGAATTCATCGGATTTATCTACGGAATATTAAATCTGCAACTCTAAATACATAGCGCGTTCAGTTTTCATCTAGCGCACATCAGAGGACCGTTTAACCATGTGTTAGAAAGAGAGGACTCGGGCGCGTGAAACAGGAAATTCCTATACACATGTATATGAGATTTGCGTGCAATGCACGGCCACGCAAAGCAAAGTTTATTCTGTAAGCTTTGACGCTGTAAGTGTATTGTATCAGGTTGTCTATTGTATTGTCTTGTATTGTATAGCATTGTATTGTCTGTTGAATCTGGGCTGTTTACGTGGTCACGTGTTGTCGCCAAGGTCATGCCTCATTGTGAAATCCCTTTTAAAGGGTTTCAGTCTCGATTATTGGATGCTGTCAAGATGAGCAATTATTTGAATAATTTTGAAGACGCAATTATAAAAATCCGGACAACTAATTCCTCAAATTGGCCTGAAAAAAAACCCAACACGATCCCATAATAACATATCATTTTCTGCACAAACTAAGGAAGTGTGAGATATATTAATTACCCAAACTAAAGACAGATTTTAGTTTAGAGAACACCTGTTAGCGTCGAAACTATGTTTCCCCAATAAATTTAGTGACTATGAGAAACAATTCCCCATTCAAGATTTTGAAGAAGTTAAATTGAAAAGTGAATTAACGATTATATATAACAGGGAAAATTTTCGTGAAGCAGTAAGTTGCTTAGCAATTTTTCAATTATTTATAGATCGAAACCTGACGGACTGTTTTAGTGATACTGTTTTACTATTAAAATTAAATTTTTACCATAATCATGACAAACTGCTCGCAAATAGTAAGGGACGTAGGTTGTAGCACAATTAGCGAAATGCGTAGGTTAGCACAAGATAGGAGAAGCTGGAGGTCAACGTCCAACCAGTCTTAGGACCGATGACCTCATGATGATGACTCATGACAAGTGTTGAGAGTGAACGCTGTTTTTCGACGCTTAAAAGAATTAGAAATTTTTGAGAAATACAATGGCGCAAGGCAGACTAAAATTCACTTTGCATAGTAAATACGGAGAAAGTGCTAATTGCAGTGACTCCAGATTATTAAAATCTGAATTTTAATGATCTTGTATTGACGTTTTTGTGAATTCCAAGAACAGACTAATGGATTTTCTATATAAATAGCCTCAGGCTTGGACATAGGTAAGTTTATTTTAATTTTTCGCTTGTTATTATTTTATCGATTGCACCCCCAGACAAAAATTACACCGGCCGCCACTGAGTAGGATACCATCGTGATAACTTTTAATGCTCGCTGTACAATTACTTTATATAACTACCTATCATAACGATATTCAGCTACTTAGAAACACCGTCAGAGAACTAACCCTGATTTATGCCTGTGTATAATCGTTTTTCATGCATTACAAACCCTTGCACTGTTCAGCTTCGAATTCTAAACGGAGTTTGCCCATTTATATAGCCTATAGCCTTTGTGTTAATACGGCAAAACCTTTATCGTCCTTAGCGGATCTCGAACACAACGTTTTTTTAATTTTCCTTATGATTAGGTACTAGTGGAATTCCCGAGGAAAGTTCTGGCGTTACGTTCAGCCGCTGAAGTTGTAAAACCGTAGTAGCATTAGAGAGAAAATATATATTATTATAGTCGATTAGGTCCAAATCGCAATAGTCCGGGCATGTTCCCGGTCAGTAATGAGGCACAACGGTTAAAGGACTCACTAGGCCAATATTGTCAGAGCAATATGAGGATATTAGGGTAGCATTTTCGTAATGGAGATTCTTAATGTACGAATATATCTTCAGTGGCGGATGTTGGCGAAAGGGTAGGAGGTTCTTTGTTGTGTATAATGTTAGAGCCTAAATAAATCTATCTTAGAGATACATCGATACATTTTTGAGCTTAATTGAAATTACTTATCATCATCATGAGGTCATCAGTCCTAAGACTGGTTGGACGCTAACCTCCAGCTTCTCCTATCTTGTGCTAACCTACGCAATTCGCTAATTGTGCTACAACCTACATCCCTTACTATTTGCGAGCAGTAGTCTAATCTAGGCCTACTTCTGCCTTTCTTCATTTCTGCCTCCAAAATATCGCAGACTATTCCCCCATTTCTCAGCAAGTGGCCTATCATTCTATCTCTTCTCTTCTTTATGTTTTTCCACATACTTCTTTTCTCGCCGACTTTCTCTAATACTTCTTAGTTTCTAACCCTATTAGTGCACGGTATTTTCATCATTCTTTGGTAACACCACATCTCAAAAGCTTTCTTCCTACTTCCTTCCCCTATTGTCCATGTTTCGCAACCGTGCCATGCTCCATACATACGTTTTCAAAAATCTCTTCCTTGTTTCTAAGTTTATTACCCCCGAGCATAAAAGTGCTTTCTTTTTGTTAAAAGCTATTCGACCCTGCGCTATTCTTTGTTTTATATCTTTATCGCTTCTTCCATCCCGATTTATTTTACTTCCTAAATAAGTGAAGTCTTTAACTTCCTCCAATCTTTCATTATTAATTTGTACTTTCGTTTTTGCTCTGCTCTCGCGCCCTCTGCACACTAACACTTTAATTTTGTTTTTATTCACCCTCATTCCGTATTCCTCTGTCAACACTGCCTCCATTTCGTTCAACGCTGATTCTAATTCCTCTTTACTAGATGCTAATACTGCTATAACATCCGCGAATCTCAGCATTTTTAGTTTCTGTCCCTGTACTTTAATCCCGAAATCCACTCTATCTTTTACTACATTAATCGCCTCTTCGATGTACAGATTAAAAATTAGTTGTGATAGCGTACATCCTTGTCTTACTCCTTTCCTAATACCTACATCCCGTCTTTCCCCTTCTACTTCTATAACAGCAGTTTGCTCTTTGTATAGAGCGTGTACTACTCTCCTATCTCTATACTTCATTCCCGCGCTCTTTAGTATCTCGAACATTTTTTCCCATCTTACACTATCAAAAGCTTTATCTAAACCTACAAACCCTATATAAACGTTCTTTCGCTTTTCTATTGTTTTTTCTAACATTACCCTTAGCGTCAGAATAGCTTCGCGAGTTTCCCTATTTTGCCTAAACCCGAATTGGTCTTCTCATAGTATTTCCTCCGCTCTATTTTCCATCCTCTTCTGCACTATTCTGGTTAAGATTTTTGACGCGTGGGAAGTTAGGCTAATCGTTTTAAAGTTCTCGCATTTGTCGGCTCCTCTCCTTTTCGGTATAGTGAAGATAATGTTCCTCTTATAATCCTCCGGCATCTCGCCCTTTCGTATATGTATTCATTACTTTCTGTCCCGCATATTTCAAAATTTGCACCTGTATTTTATCTACACCCGGCGCTTTATTGTTCTTTAGCTCCCTTAGTGCTATTTCAAATTCCTCTCTCAGTATACGTTTTTCTACATCTTCCCTATCGATGCTAGATTCTTCCTCTAATATCTCTCCTAATTCCTGACCCTTGTATAAATTTCCTAAGTACTGCTTCCATCTATCCGCTTTCTCCTCTCTTCCGATCAGTATGTCCCTCGATTGACTCCTAACGTTTCTACTTATTGTTTCTATATCCCTGAAGTTCCTCTTAATTATTTTGTAAGCCTCATCGGTCTTACCTACTTGGAGCTTATCTCCTACTTCTTTACATTTATCCTCTATCCATTGTTCTTTCGCTTTTCTACACTTTCTAATGGTTTCCCACTTTATTGACTTATGAGTTTTCAGTTTTCCTTCCTCGTCTCGTCTGTTTTTGTAGCCTCGTCTCTTTTGTATTAAGTTTAAGATTTCGTCCATTATCCAGAGCTTCCTAGTTTCCCTTCTCTCGTGTTCTAAAACGTCCGTAGCCGCGGAATCTAGAAGACGATGCTAGTGGGTAAAATAAAAATTAGTACGAATTTGATTCTGATTTTAGGATTTGATGGTACGCCTACGCAGAGGGGGAACATTTATGGTGTTAGACAGCTCTCGAAATTAATAGGCTAATATATATGCGATGGTCTTTGGAATACATTTCATCTGCTTGATATCCGATCGAGCGATTCGAATCTACGCCGCCTTGGCTACGCCACAAAAAGTAATTAGTCTCGGTATCAAAATCTAATTAGCGCTACTTGGGCGCGGTAATTCGATTCTGATTCGCCCAACAAGCGAAATAATTAAATTAATATCCGCACCGGCGCAACGTATTCGTGTGTAAATCACGGGCGCCGGGCGGGCAGAACACAATCACAGGTAATTTTCTTGTTTCAAAGGCGTCGGTACGTAGTCATCCATCCGACTACTTGACATCCCCAGCGTAGTCCTATCGGTTGCATCAAGGGGTGATTAGTTTATAATTTATAGGTCCTATTCCCTTATGTTATCACTGCGTTGCTCACGTGTAATCACGGCATTATTGGCCACCTGCTGCTCGCCAATTTCCTGACTCCAATTTGGGGACCGTGTTATAATCTTCCGGTTCGGGGGAGTCGGCGCTTCCGTTCTAGTTTAAGCTTGTCGGAGTCGCTGGCGATGATATAGACTAATTTAGGTCAGTGTGATTTGAATTCTATTCGTGCAGGTGTGTTTCAGATTGTTCAGAGGAAAGACGACAGTGTTATTGTACCTACACTGAAAAAACAGTGTGTTAAAATGTAATAAGCATACGAACGATACATAAGAACGACTACTAATCACATATCGCATATTGCTTTGCAATATGCGATATGTTTAATATCAAACAGGTCTGATATAAGTATTATCCATTATTCTGAATTTATTGAGCCGTTACTTAATGAAAATCCATATTTATACAAAACTAAAGCCTTTGCTGGTTAGATTTTCACTTTTTTATTTGTTAAGCATAACAATTGTTTCACCAACACAGTGGCTTCTTCAGATGTTGAGTACATAGTCTATGTACTCAACATCTGAAGAAGCCACTGTGTTAATAAGGGTATTCTATCGTAACAGCTCTCACGGATAAGGGTACCTTACCTTTTATTGAGGGTATTTTATCGTAACACCTCTTTATGGCTGCTAGAATGTCATTCGCACTGTGGTGCGGGGTGGGGGACTAGGTCCAATATTTTGGTGTCACTGTATATTTGGTTTTAAGTCCCGTAAGGGGAAGTTTAGCACCTTTCCCTGTGCACGGTTTGTCCTTGTCTTTAAGTGTAACGTTATCCTTCACAGCCTGAGGCTTTAGGGGAAGGAAGTCGACTTCTGTATTTCTAATTTTTCTTAAACCATTCACGAATGGGTTTATTCTTTTGCAACCAGAGTTGTTCCCAGTGCCAAATCCCCTTGATATATGTACCTGTGTCTCTCTTCCTCTATTTTTCCAATCTAGGTAAACTTCGATTACTACCAGGTAATGATACTGGTACTATCTTTTTTATTTGGGGTCCAGTATTCGACTGTTATTGTATGCTTGGGTTCAAATCCTATCAGGGGGAGTTTATCACCTCCTCCTGAGCATGGGTGTCATTGTCTTTGTTATTATGTGCAACCGTTCTTTCCACAGCCTGAGGCCCTGGGGAAGGAAGTCAATATTTGTGTCTAAACTTTTTAAAAACCTCTCACAGATGGCTTTTCTTTCTTAAATGTCAGAGAAAAATCAGAGTTGTCCAAATCCCCTTGTAGTCCAATTAATAGGGAATGACCCGGTCACTAATTGTAAACAGCAAAAAAAATTGAGCATATAGAAAATAAAATTTCAAGAAACTTACAGTTTTTTGCTCTCAAAATGGCGGCCGCTAACATAACCTAAAAAATTCGCAAAAGTCAAAAAAACGGTTTTTCGCGAATAAAAAAGAAAGTTATGCTCGGATTGGAAAAAGTTAAATGAGAAAGTTGTAGATAATGAAAAAGCCTTTTGATTCAAATTTTGTGAGCTCGAATCAATTCATTACTTTTCGAGATATATCGAAAAAACCGTTGAAAATTGCGTTTTTTTGTTTTTGCTCTAAAAATAACAATATTTGATGAAAACATTTAATGATTTTAGAAAATGTAGTCCTAAGTGAGACGAAAACAATCATTTTTGTACAATTCCAAAATATTTTTTTTCAAAGTTATAGCTGTTTTCGTAAAAAGAGGTGTTTTCGTAAAACGGCTCTTCCATCGAAACGAATAGTCCTACAGGCTTGTCCGAGGTCTTATCTTCTTCGTAGGAGTTGTACCATAAATATATTTTCAGCAACAATTGATTTTCTTAATTTTTTATATAAAAAATCGCGTTTGAAAATGACGTGATTTTCGTACATCGGTTTTATTACAAGAATTTATTGCCAAATAACCGATGTATGAAATTTACGTCATTTTCAAACGCGATTTTTTATATAAAAAATAAAAAAAAATCGATTGTTGCTGAAAATATGTTTGTAGCATAATTCCTAACGAAGAAAATAAGTCATCGAACAAGTCTGTAGGAGGAAAAGCCGTTTTACGAAAACACCTTTTTTCACGAAAACAGCTATAACTTATATATATAAAAAATATATATTTCGGAATTGTACAAAAATGATTGTTTTCATCTCACTTAGGACTACATTTTCTGAAATTTCAAATATTGTTATTTTTAAAGCAAAAACAAAAAAAACGCAATTTTCAACGGGTTTTTCGATATATCTCGAAAAGTAATGAATCGATTCGAGCTCACAAAAATTAAATCGAAAGATTTTTTCATTGTCTACAACTTTCTCATTCAACTTTTTCCAATCCGAGCACAACTTTTTTATTCCCGAAAACCCGTTTTTTGATGTTTGCGCGAATTTTTTAGGTTGTTAGCGGCCGCCATTTTGAGAGAAAGAAACTGTAAGTTTCTTGAAATTTTATTTTCTATATGCTCAATTTTTTTTTTGCTGTTTACAATTAGTGACCATTTAACATAGGGGCTCAGACAGATTGATTGGATTATTGGTATATGCACCTGTCTCTCTCCCCACCTATTTAGGGAACATGATATTTATTTCTAATCTAGGGAAACTTAAATTACTACAATATATCGATGTTGGCACTACGTCTTTTATTTGGCCCCGCTAGTAGAAAATTTAAGTTCTTATTACAATGTGAGTAATATAAAGGTAGGTATACCGAATTGAAATTAGTCTGACGTAGTTCCTTAATCATAATAACAAAAAATCTCGAGTTGAAAGCTTCTAGTAATAAAATTGAATAAAATGTCAAATTTAAATTAGGGAGGTCTAATATTTACGGAGCGTTACTACACAACGATAGGAAGAGGGAGAGATAGAGAAACAATCAGCGACATTGAAGGATCAAAAAAGTAACGACACTCTGAAAGCTTGGTAACTTTTCTGATACCTCTTGCTGAAATTATTTAATTATTTAATTATATTTGAAAATCGTAGAGCGTTTCGATTCATTACAGTTTTTTTGATGTATGGAAATAACTTCACAGTGATTCTGTGGGGTTTGTTTTTGTAAAACTTTATCTCTGAAGAGAATCGTCACCCCTTGTAGTAAAAGCGTATAAATAACTTTAGGGATTTATTTATTTTTCTACTGTATGTATTCTCTGACAAATTCGTGACATAATATCTATAATATATTTACTAACGTATGACATAATAGTTACTTATACTTATTGATAAATAACATTCAATACCAGCTCCCATAATTATTTTAAAATCTACTACCATTCTCGACTCGAAGGATACTTTTTAATAGCTTGGTATATACATACATTTTATTAAATGCCATGAAGCTGTGCTGTAAATTTGGGGGTAGTTTTATAGATTAGGTTTCAGGATATAGATTGCATTTGCGCGACGTTGAAAAATTACTTCCTGCGTTTCAAAGAACACCTTTTAGGATAGAAAAAAAATAGGTAAATGCAATTTTAATGCCTCATTTCACCCAAGTGCACGTCTATTCCAGGCGCACACGCCATTTCTCAACTGAAATTCACCGCTTTTCCCCTGTTGCAGCAAGGCATGCAAGAAATTCGAAAAGCGGATCGTGCGGGTACGGTACGGTACAGTAAGCCCGTTCTGATAGATTGAATGAATAATTGTGGATTTGGATTATTTACGGGCCTGTGGACTAAAGCCGTGGGACGTCTTTTAATTATTGGGTATCCGCCTGGTCCTGCTAACCTATCGCGGCGGGTTCTTGACACGTTTGGAATGTAAACTATTTAGGATTATGTTTCTATGACGCTTAAACTTGGTTTGTATGGTCTGTCAAACAACTCGCTACGGTAAATTTTAGTTGGAAATCGTGTGGCCGATTATAACCAAACTTTTTCTTAGGCAATTGGCCTATACCAATCTTAGAAGAGATACGATTTAACTGCTTTCTTATCAAGTTCCAATCTGCTTCAGTTCGTTGAGTAGGTTGGTTGGGTTTGGTATTGGAAACTACTGTGGTATCGAGGGCGCCATATATTTTTAATAAAAATATACAAAAATGTAATAAAGAAAACTGATAGAATGCATGGTGACTTTAAGATCCATCGGGTTCTTACTGCTACCCAATTTTAGTAGATTACCTGGTAACAATCTTCAATAGTGATCCGGAAATAAAAAACGATGGAAAGCAAAAAACTATATTTTTAATAAGTGCGTTTCCTGATTCTAACGAAACTCAAAAATATTTGGCAATCTTTGATTAAAAGATAAATAATTATACTAATAAATTTATGAAGTTAAGGTAATTTCAATTTTCCGTTATTTGTAAAAAGAACACATTCAAATTGATTAAATAACCGAATATTATATTATAGATATATATATATATATATATATATATATATATATATATATATATATATATATATATATAGCTTAGATAAAAAAATCAAATTTAAATTTTATCAGTGTAAAAAAATTCTAAATAATTTGCATTAGAAAGAACTTTAGAAAAAATATCGAGTTTAAACGACTAGCAAACTTAAGACGACAGAAATATTACATTGGTGATTATGTGATAGAGAAACGAGTTATCGTGATATTCAGATAAATTAATAAATTTCAATTTTAAACATTAATACACAATTAAATGCAAACTAAAATACGAATAGAAACCTTACTCTGAACCTTTTCTTTCTTGAGGACTCGAAGTGGAAATGCTCTGAGGACTAATTTGGTGAATTTTCAGGTACATTATAGAAATGTCATTAAAACATTAAAATGTTACTTACCAAAACCAGATTAGGATTGAAAAATTCCCAGAAGACGTTTCTTCAGAGTGCACTATTCAGGATTAACTGGGTATAACAATATTTGATACCAAACTGTACGAGCCAATGTATCACCAATAATTGACCAAAAAAAGCCTTTTCTCTCTTCAGGATTAGAATTGTGGAAGTGTGCTGAGAACTATCTTAGTGAATTATCAGGTAAATGGTCACATGTTAGGGCAGAGATTCATCGAAGAAATTCACTTATCGAGGCCAGATTAGGACAGAAAATTGCTCAGAAAACCTCCATCAAAGTGCAATATTCAGGATTAATTTGGTATCGATACCACGAAACAATCACCTGCATAAATTCTGAACTTAAGAAATTTTGTTGAGAATAGGGTGAAGTGATTTCCAGAATCAGAGGCTTTCCGTGGTATCTGTTCGGATAATTGTTCTAAAAGTTCAAAATACACGCAGTATCTCAAAAGAAAAAAAATTAAAGAACAGAAAAAATATGTATCAGTAACTATAATATTTCATTCCTTACGACCAGAACAAAATAAACTAAGGACTTAGATAAGGAACTTAATGAAGTAATTAGAGGTATATATTTAAATATCATACAAAAATTATCAAAAAATTTTGAAAATTTCGACACTGGAGCAATTCTCGCGAGATATGTTGAATCTAATGCGCTCTGCGACACGCAGTGTAACTGGTGCAAATTTGAACCTGGAAAAAAATCACTTAATCTATATGTTTATAGCTAGTGAGATATGTAGGGGATTTTGAGAATACTGATATTTGTGTGACCAGCGAGTTTCTAAATAAAAAATGTTAAATTTTCGATAGAAAAAAGGGCAATCATTTGTTAATAAATAATGTTTAAATTAACTTATCGAGAATCCCGTACGTATTTCACTTCAAAGTGTTATTTTAAAGATATTGTTAAAAATTTCCATGAAAATAATGAAAATTATTGGTGCGTGCCGTTTTGGAAAATCATATTTCGAGAAAAACGCGTTTAAAGTTTTGAAATGTGTTATTAGACATGTAAAAAAGAAAAATCTGACTATTTAAAAATTTGATCATTAATCTTCCATTCCAGGACCATAAGCTGCCCTTCTGTATTTAAATATTCTTCCTCATTCTCTTTCCTCTAACATTTTATGTTAGAGCGTGCATCTTTCCTGCATCTGTCAAAGACATCGGCGTGCTTGATCCGTTTAGCATCGACTTCTAGACAAAAATCGTATGATTGGACGCCAACATCCATCTCCAAACCTTTCATAATTCGAAAAATATTAGTCACACCATCATTAAAAGTGCACACAGTAATATCAGTCGCTATATTCAGTATTGTTTTGCCACTTGATTAAGATTTTAGAGCCAATTTCCAAACAGTAGCATTGAAACTTTCATTGATATTTTGCGTGTAGCCTCCCAAGCAACGGTCTAGCAACTCTTCTTGGCTCAGGTCCTCATAAATCGGTTTGATGGCTTTAAAAAAACTTCCTTAGGAAACGGTGACTCATGATGGAAAGTGACGAAGGAATCCGTTGCTTGCGCCTTCTTCCAGTCACACAAGCACTTCTTGTGCTGCGGATTTTCGTCGGTTGATAACTTATGACATAAGGTCAGAACTACACACAAAAACCGTAATTTAAAGCAAGGAAATTGCCTTTTTTGTACGTGTATTGGCGTTATACTAACGTAGTTTTGTTTGTAAATGTTTATGACTAAACCTAGACATCTTTTAACGACATCTGTTATATATTAGAGAAGTTATAAATCATGAGGTAAAACATTAGGCTGTACCTAGACTGTACCTTCCCAGCAGGTATTTATTTGACGCAGGCGTCGTTTCGAAGCAGTCGGACACGCTTACGAGAGAGAACGAAATTTCAAGAAAAAAATTTGCTGCGCCATATTCTAAAAGGTTCATAGAATTTTTTAAGCTAATAAAAAATCGATTTTGTGAAAAATTTACAGTGGTATTACCCCTCAAACCATAGTTTATTTTATTTGTCATTTTGCATGGACCAGTCATGGGCAAAGTATGGCCCGTGGGCCAAGTGCGGCCCTTCGAGGTAGTCAATCCGACCCGCGATATGGTTTCGAATAATCCCTACAATTACACCTAGGATAGGACAAAATGTATTTTCTGCGTAGCTAGAATAGAATAATGGTTTCCTTCTCATCGCGTTTTAAGTACGGTATTATCTGAGTTTGCATGCAACCTCGCGTAGGCGTAGTGCAATACGTGTGTTGCTCGGCTAAGTTCGGAACGAATCGGGCGCTACCATTTTCGTTTCGTCTGTTCTCAAGGTTACTGTAGTTCGGACAGTCACGTAGTCAGTGTCAAGTCACCTCTGCAGCTGTGTGTCTGGCTTGTGTTTCTATAGTTTTGCTTTATTGGTAGTGTTTTTTGACATTTTTTGTCATTACAATGGCAAGTAAAAAACGTAAAGTTGATTCAGAATGTCGTGTTTTTAAAGATGAGTGGACTTCGAAATACTTTTTCACGCCTATTACGAATGAACCTGTGTGCCTCATTTGCAATGAAGCTCTAGCTGTATTCAAGGAATTCAACCTCTCACGACACTTCATGACAAAACACAACAATGAACTTTATGAAACTATGAAACTATGACCGAAGAAGAACGGAAGCAAAAAGCAGAAGCTCGTAAAAAACTGTCAGGTCAGCAATTTTTTTTTAAATAAAGCTGTTCTCAAAAGCTAGCTACACATGCCAGTTACGTTGTGGCATACAATATTGCAAAAAGTAACATAGCATTTTCTGATGGCGAATTTGTAAAAAGCTGTATGCTCCAAGTATGTGACATTTTGTGTCCTAACAAAACAAAGGATTTTGAGACAGTAAGTTTGTCTCGAAAAAGAATTACTTCTAGAATTGAAGTAATTGATAAGCAGTTTGTCTCACAACTAGAGTCAAAGATAAGCGAGTTTAAATTCTGCTCTTTGCGTTTGATGAAAGTACGGACATAAGTGACACAGCTCAGTTACTGATATTTATAAGAGGTATTGATGACAACTTTTGTGTTACGGAAGAATTAGCTTGCATGCGTTCATTGAAGGGAACGACAAAAGGGTCAGACATTTTTCAAGAATTTCAAGAAACTATCACGTCTTTGAAAGTACCTTTGACCAATATTTGTAACATTACTACAGATGGAGCACCGAATATGACAGGGACGAAATCTGGTTTTGTAGGCATATTTAAGTAATCATTTCCTGGGAACGAAGTTTTGTTTCTTCATTGTGTCATACATCAAGAAGTTCTGTGTAAATCTGCTCTAGACATGAAACATGTGCTTGATGTTGTTATTAAGTTTGTTAATAACATTCGTTCACGAGCACTCAATGATAGACAATTTCGAAAGTTTCTTGACTCATTGCAGTCTGAATATTCTGATGTACTTTATTACACTAAAGTAAGGTGGCTCAGTGCAGGCCGGTTTTCCGAACGAGTTTGGTATATAAAAGACGAAATAATATCTTTCATGGAAGAAAAAGGAATGGACGAGTGTAAACATTTAAAAGATATTGTATGGCTGTCGGACTTTGCATTTTTTACATATCTTCTCAGTCACATCAATAAATTAAACATTAAACTCCAGGGAAGAAATCAATTAATCCATGATATTTGGAGTCATATCAGGGGTTTCAAAATGCAATTGAATCTATTTTCCAAAAACTAGTCAAGAAAGACTTTACTCATTTTCCAAGACTAAAAACTATTTCAGTTAGGGAAGACAAACTTAGGAGTTATGAGAAAAGCCTGAAATGTCTTCATGAATAATTTGAACGAAGATCCCAAGACTTCAAAGTTATTGAACAGGACCTGGATATTTTTAGCATGCCATTTAATGTGGATTGTGAATCAGTCAAACCAGAATTGCAGCTCGAACTGATTGAGTTGCAATGTAACACTGAATTGAAGCAACTATTTCTCAACGTTTCTAAAACTGAGTTCTACAAGGCCCTGTCAATATCAAGTTTCCCAAACCTGAAATCTCTCGCTCAGAAGATAATTGCGATGTTTGCATCTTCCTACATCTGTGAACAGGTGTTTTCTACTATGAAGCTACGCAAAAACAGCGTTAGAAACCGATTGACTGACCACCATTTAGCTTCACTACTGCGAATTAGCTCATCCCAGTTTCTACCAGATTATGAACAATTTTTAGAAGCTCAGTCACAGTTTCATCTGTCACATAAGCCATACTCTTCTAAAGAGTAATCAATGTTTGTAACTTTTTTTTTAATAATATAAGTATAATCTATATAATATAAGTTGTGTGATGTAAAAATCAAAAATAAAGTTTATCATTTATAAAAATCTGTTTTGTTAATTTTTTTTTCGACCCGCCTAGATAATTTTTTATTTTATCTGGCTCTCCCCTTAAAAAGTTTGCCCATCACTGGCATAGACCACCGTCAAAGCATATACTCAATAGGGAATTTAAGTTCGCTACAAAATAGATATTTCAATTGAAAACAATGGCAAACAAAGTGTGTCTAGAAAGCGCAATTTCAATCGGACGGTTAATTGTGTAAAACGAAACAAGGTCCCTTGCGGATTTCACGCCGTTTCAGTGGAAAATAAACGGTCGGCCAAACTAAAGAGGAGACAGTAAATACGCGTGACACGACGGCGATCAAATCGTATAAACGAGAGACTGCAAGTCCGAGCTGATTGCATGCCGCCCCAAATTGGAATTAAGCTGACAATAGCAAAAACCCGCCAAGCCTCGTGACATCAGCTGAAAAAGAAGTCGAAATGGGACTACGGAAATAAATTCGATAGTTCAATCATGATCGCTATATATATGAAAATAAAATAATTAATATACAGTGAGAACGTGAAAGTTGGAATAAATAAAATCGTTACCTGGTAATACCGTTAAGAAGAGTGTATGTTTTTTTGACATCTTCAGTGTTGAATGCTGTTATTGATAGTTTTTAATTGGGAGTACATTTTTTTACATATGATGTGGACAATTTTGTGGCAGATTGCATAACAACCGTTCCTAGAAATTTATTAATTTAATTTTTAGTAACATCAACTTAGAAGTCGGAAATCGAGAAAAGAATCACCAAACCGCAATGTGGTTATCAAATTAGTTCCCGAATAGCAATGCTATTACGTAATCGCTATAGGTAACAACTACTTCTCGGGCTAAAGCCCCGCCAGGCATTGAATTACACCTAACAGCGATCCTCGATCCCTTTCTCGTGTTTCTGCACGATCAGGCAGGTTTCAGAAGTTTTCAGTAACATGCATTTCCGTACTTCCTTCTTGCGTTGCTAAATTTAATGTTGTTATTATTTTTATCCGATTGACACGACACGAAAATTCTTCTACCATTTCTCTTCTCTAATATTTCGTACTATATTATTTATTTACTGTCACAAGTTTTGAAAATATGGGGTGTCTAAGTGATTTTTAACATGAATTCATATGAGGACACGTACACAAGTTGGATGTTGTAAGATATTTAACAAAAGGTACCCTGAATGATGTATTACACGCTCAATTCAATCAAAAAGTGGTTATGTTAACTTTACTGGTAAAGAAGAAGCCTTGATAGAAATCTAATATCTCATGCATAAACAACTATGCGTGATATGTTTAAAACAATATGAGGACACGATATACATGAAGAGTATCACGAAAAATGGAAATCTTATTTTAGAAGAGCGTTTTTAAGAGCAAACAGGTTGGTAAGAATGTCAATTATTTTAATATTACATGACTAAGAAAATACAAGATATGTAAGTATTTGATTGCAGTATAAACTACAATATTTATTTATACTGGGCACAAAAATTAAGGGATGTAGAAATCTTAAATTCTTAGGTGATTTTCAAAGGGCTGTACCTTGGAGAAAAATAGTCGCAGAGCAATTTAAAAAAAGAAAATTGAAGCTCTAACTTTCTAGTTTTCAGATCTCGATCAAAATGTTTTATCGTCAGCAGTTATTGAGTAATCATAACAAAACCATCGGAAAACATTTATTCCAAAATTTTGCTAGCTGTTCAAAAGGTCCCCGAACTTCAATAATTTTTTTTCAGTGATATAATCATAGAGATTCTTTAGATAATTTTATCCTCTTTAGTTTGAGCGGTCTAAAGGCCTTGTATTTTTAGCTAAGCTATCGTCGTTGAGATAAAAAAAGTCAGTTTTGATTTTGGTAATTAATTACTTGGGAAATAGTGATCGTACAGAAATTTCAAGTAGGGTTTTAAAAATTGCAAAGGATTATTTACAAGCTGTAGTTATTGGTTTTTGATAAAAAACTTTTTCGTGAGAATGTTGATTGAAAAAGGTAAAAAATTTTGTATTTAGGGATTCGCTTAACTTGGCATAACTTTGCAAATAATGGATGGACTAAACATGTCAACTGTATCTTTTCAACCTCAAAGTACCTCAAAGAAACTCTGAAAATTTCAAAGCCTTACGATTTTTTTTTCATTGTGTTCGAAATGATTGAATTTGTCGCTTTTGCTAAAAACCAATTTCAGGATGAATCTTTCACTTTTTATTTATTTTTTGAGGTTGAAATATTATTTCATTGCTAAAATGAATTTGCTATTGATTATTGCTATAATGTTATTTTAGCAATAATTTTTTTTATCAAAATATATTTGATAAAAAAATTATTGAAATTATGATAATAACAAATGATAATTTTATTATTGTATAAATGATAATTATAGTAAGTAATTGTATTTATAATATTAATGATAATTATAATTTATTAAATATAATAATTATATTTATTATATAAATATAAATAATTACATTTTTGTACCATCATTTCCCGAGTAATTAATTACCAAAGTCAAAATCGATTTTCTGCTTTGAATGACGATAATTCAGCGAAAAATCATCGTACAATGCTTTTAGACCACTCAAATTAAAGAGGAAAATTAAGAAGAAAATTAACAATTTTCTAAACCAGATTTGTGATGAAATCACTAAAAAAAAATTATTGAAGTCCGTGGACCTTTTGAAAGACAAGGAAAAATTTGGTTTTTTCTCCGATGGTTTTCTTATGATTACTCAAAAACTGCTACTGGTAGGGAATTTTGAACTGAACTTCTGAGAATATCTGAAAACTCGAAACTTGGAGCTTCAATTTAATTTTTTTTAAATTGCTCGACGACTATTTGTCTCCAAGTTACAGCCCTTTGAAAGTCTAATTTAATATATTTTTACATCCTTTAATTTTTGTGCCTAGTGTAGTTCTCGTGTCTTATGTTCTCTATTGGGAATACATTAGATGGGAGTAATTCTCTTGTCACAATTATATTCTGGAAATCATCTTCCCGAAGCTGGTAAACTAATTGCGCTTTGAATGGATGCCATTACCTTTTCAGATATTTTAAGACAGATTGCTGACACATTGCAAACTCCGATGCGTTTTCGCGAGTTGATTTCTAAAGATTTTCTTGCACAGTTATGAACACACACAACTCTGTATTTTCCGAAACGGCAGGACGAACTTTGGTCTAGTTGTCAGTAACAATAGCAGTATTTCTAAATTTTGCGTCTGCTTTGTTTGCAGTTGTTTGTAGGCCGCTCAGGATACTTATTGTTAAATAACTCACAACTTTGAGCTTGACTACGGTCCTGTTTCCGTAGCCAATCATTAATCAAATTTCAATTCGTTGTCGTTGTTGATGACGTCATGAGTCTAAAAGTGACGACGTCAGAAAAATGTACGTATCTGAAAATCCCTGAGTCTTTCCCATTTTACCGAAATAATCGTATAACTCTATTGATGGTTGAATTTCGGACACACTATATATTATGTGTTGTAAAGGGAAATCTTAGTCGGTGTTCGACTTTAGTATAAATCAAGTCTGCGATCGGTATTCAGATACATTGCCGAAAAAAAAACTGTAGCGTGAATCCACTTAATTCGTTTTCCTTCCCTGACTTGGTTATCCTATTCCCTACGGTTTGTTAGATGCGGGAAACTGTATTGTTTTTTCGTTACAGGAAAATTGCAATTTTATACACCTCCTCGCGTTTTTCCTCCACTTGGATTTTACGTAGTCATTTTTTATACCGCCTCGTGTTTCGGGTTTTATACACCTCTACTTATATCGGTGTTGTTTTTTTTTTTGGTCGGTATATATCGATGGAAATGTTAGTACATCCCTTCATGTAGATTTTATTTTATTTCGCAGTCATATATTTTTATCGAACATGTACGGATTTACGAACGGTTTTCTACTTACGAGATACATTGTATTGTATAGAATAAATCACATACGAGTCATTTTAACTAAAACGAGTTTATATTTTAAGAACTGCTGAGAACGTGTTTGAACACTTTTCTTTATGCTATTCTGTTTATTTTTTCCTTCCCATAAGGTTGATTTGGCTCTATAGAACCAGTTATTATTATTAAGTCCCGTTCAGTTGCTGATCGAAATAGATTAATTGAAATATTGTACAGCATGATAAAAAAGTTTTGGATAGTGTTTGTACTTATTAGATGATCCTTTGAATAACTCTGAAGGATGTCCATCCCATTTTTAAAATGACGTTGAGTGACGTAGGGGTAGGGATTTTCTGTTTACAATGTATAAGGTAAAGTGTGTTACACTTAAAATTGTAAAGTACGGTCAACAGGATCAAATTCACAAAGGCGTCTGTTTTGTAGCTTACGAAGATATCACATTAATTTGTTACGAACATCCCGGCCATTTAAAGTTTATTGTTTTCTCTGATAAAGATACTATTCCTTGAATGCAATAGTACATTGCCATAACTGCAGGTATTGGTCTTTAGAGAAATTCTCATTGGGTTGAAGAATAGCATTACTGCAATGCTAGGAAGTCGCCTTTTAGGGCATTATATTTTTGGAGAAAATTTGACTGTTGCTAGATGTTTACAATTTCCTCGTTTCGACTTAATTCCATCTTTAACAGTTCCTTATCCAAGCAACAAGGAGGATGGTGATGTTTCTCACTAGATAATTTGGATTCGGATGATGCCAACCAAGCTGGAAAATCAGTAAGGGGGGGAGAGGGGGGTCGACCTTTAGAGGCACCAAAAAAGCTTTTTTTTTTCATTTTGTTTCTTAAACTAGATTTTTTATTTTTTTGTATAAAACTTAAGTCGATTAGATATCTAAAAGTTCCTGAAAAAATATTGAATTTAGCAGTCGAGCTGGTTCTTCGCGTCCGACACTACTTAGAGCTCCATCTCAATTCATAGCGCTGTATAGTTATTTATTAGTATTTTAGGGGGATATAATAGTAGGATTTTTTTTTATTAAAAGATATATAAACTTTAAAATAAAAAAAAATCAAAACTGACCCGCTCCGTAAGAAGATTCTTCTTCATCTTAAGTAGTAAATTTATTTTCAAGTTTTCTTCTAGCTGTTGTCCTCTTTGGGCGGATTTTTGTTTCAATATCTTGGAATACCTTTTCAGCCTTAGTGACTCGCTATTTGTCGGCAGTTTTTTGGCCCTGGTTAGAGTATTCTTCATTATAAACACATTTTTGGGCCCACAAGACCAAATAACATTGTTGAAACTGTCATTTGGGTTCTGTGTGCGCGCAGAAAGGACTTTGCTCAGCAACTCAGGTTTTGCCAAGTCCCTGAACGTAGGTTTTATTCCACTCAATATGGCTGGTTCCACATGAGTGTCAACTCTTTGTAAACAAAAAACAAATTATATGGCACTTTCTGGTAAGCATCGATATCCATAGCTTTTTATATAACTAAAGAATCGATCTATTACGAAAGAATAAAAAACTCCGCGCAATTTCAGACTAAACAGGAAAACTTTATTCCCCGAAATTATGAAAAACCTTCCTTTTGGTACACTTTTCTTCGGATCTGTTGAACCTATCTACTTACTTATTTTTCCAAGTGACCAGCAGAAAAATATTAAGGTTTTTTCGAGCCCTTTTTTATAAATTCGTGACAGAACCTAAGAAAAAAAAGTTAACTTTAGGTAACATAGCCACGAATTAATTAATTGACAAAACCTCTCGAGACAAACTTCATTTTACCTTTACGTTTAATTTAAGACAAAAAGACGTTTAATTCCCATAAGTAGTATTTTAGAAAAATGTACCGAGCGGGAGCCGTTTTTTGAGCGTGAGTATTTTTGTAGCTTCTTGAATATAATCGTTGTTAATCAAATATTTATACTAGATAATTGGTATCAAAATGTTCAGAAAGCCATTCTGAACAAAATTGTGAGGATTGATTCAATAGTTTTGAAGACTAGATACGCATCCAACAGTCTGTTATTGATTATACTTTTCATCAACACTAAGCTATTAGAGTCTATTTTACGATTGTCTACTAAAGTACGTTGGAAAACGCAACATTTTTCCAATATTCCATACTTCAAGTCAACCATATGGCCGTTGATTCTAGTTATATTTCTGTTTCGTCTGCCCTATATATTTTGACTACACTCCTTGCAACTAATTTCATAAATCCCAGACCTTTTGTGGTTTTAAATTTTATCTTTGGGATTTCCTCAAGCGTGCTGCGATTCGTTTCCAGAAGAGTGCCTAAAGCCATTCCCAAATATTTGAAACCTCTTACGATTTACTTTTCACACATTTGAGACACTTTAAGAATATGTTTTAATCTTTCCTAAATCTGTTAGATTGGATTTAATTGACGTATTCTGTATATTCTATTAGTTTAAACATATTTAATTCATTCAATATTTTATGATACTTATTCTCCAATAATACTAACAATAATGAATTTTACACTTCATCTATAATTAAAAGTCAGTCATATACTTGGAAAATATTTATTTTCAATAGGAAGAAACACAGCAAATAAATTTAAAATTTATTGACACGGCGACAGCGTGCAGGTTTTTATCTGCGCCTCTTTTTCTCCAGGTGAACAACCTTCTGAGACGCAATGCCTCCACCTAGTCATCTTCCCAACGCCACAGCTTACGCTGCACGGCGACCACTTGCCCCAGTGGTCCCACGTCTTCACGTTCTTCTTATCTCTCACGAACTCGTCGAAGTAGACGACTTCGTCCAAACTGTCGTCCGCTCCGTCTAGTTTCACTGTGACGCCAGTCGTCTTCGCGACGTCGCGATGCTTTGATGGGAATGGGAATAGGGAGATTCTGTTCCCTTTGTTCGAATCCTCACAGAAAACTAAGGCCAGAAGAGAATAGCATAGCACGGAGATTAACAGGGACATTGTCAGGACTGTCATAAATGTCACCACGATTATGAACTGCCTCGCATTGACGCAAACGCTGTAGAAACTTGCATAGTTCACTTGGAGTTTGACATTACTCAGCCGTCATTATTAAAAAGTTATCGAGTTGTATATGTCACAGTTTTTACATAGCTTATTTAAAGAACAAATTCCTTTTAAATCAAATTCTAGAACTTCGATGTATCAGAAGTTGCTTCTTTGAGCTTGTTTCTAAGATATAATATAAAGGGAAAGTCGTGGAGTAGAAGGCAATGAAAGGAAATTGTAAGAGACGTAATGAAGATAACGTACAACTTCAGTGTATAATCTGAGTCAGATAATAGCAACTGGTATTTGCTCCATTGCTTTGAAGAAACCCTTTTTTGGGTATTTTGCTTGCGTCTAACTAAGAATTCTATTACATCGCTGACCCAGGTAGAGCTACCAGTATCGAATATTCGACGAGTATTCAACCAATCAAAATATGTCAAATAATTATGAAGCAGTCGTTTACTCATTACCAAGCCCCGGATTTGACTGCCAACATTGACGTAAATAAACAGAGGCGGACTTACAATGAAGTGCAGATTATATAAAAATTATTCACATATTAGTGTACCTTTCATTGCGTAGTCGTTTAGGAACAAACGTATCCTTCGTACCGTATTGTCAAAACGATTTGGACAACACAGTAGTTCTTTAAGGTAACGTCATCACACATCTAACATTATTTATGCATATGATCACATGAGTATATTATTAGTAGCTGTTCATTGACTAGTCATTGGTCATCCCCGCAGATACTTCATTCGCCCCGCCCTCGGATGCCTTTATTATTAGCATATAGCGCAATGCACCTCCGACAATACTTTCAATATTTCTAGTGAAACGAATAAAGCAGCAGGTAACAGGCGGTCAATGAATAAATTTTGTTTGATATAAAATTGTTGGTTGATGTCCTACTAATTTATGCCAGCAGTTAATTTACATTACAACCCGACAAGGTCTTCATGTCTTAGGGCGAAGTGAGGTGCATTTTTAAACAAAGACGACTTCATCGACTTTTTTCCAAATAAATTACTTTGGACCCTCAGAATGCTTCTACGGTACACCGCCCTGTATTATACCAGCCAGGCAGTAGAGTAGATTTTCATGGATACAGAATTTACTACAGATCTTTAGGCCGCTTTAACCATTTGTCACTCTTTAAACGAGATTTATATAGTAGCGAAAAACATTCAGTAGTAATAAATCACACTTTGTCCCCTGAAATCTACCTAACGTATATATACGGTAGATATTTTTAAGCCATCGATACGGCCAAATGAGTTACGGCCGTTAAAATAAAAGAGAAGCGCTTGAAGTCTGCCCCGACCTCGCCGGACCTACAAAAACGATATATTTTAAAGAAACGATACAGAAAATGTCAGTTTTATAACTAATCACCAAGTCACTTATCTGAAACAAATTGCAGATTGACACATCAGGTGCAGATGTGGTTGATTTATTATCTCCATCATCGGTTGACAATGGGATCATATTTGGCTGAACATACAGAGCGAAAAAGTTGAAATAAATTTAAGTAATACGAAGGTAGTCCCAGAAGTAACAGAGAAAACAATAAATCTTCGATACCCTGTTAGTAGTGAGAATCATCGAGCTCCTCAAAATAGCCATTAACCGCAAACTCCGCCTGTTTGTTGGTAAATCTTTTACCATCCAGCCATTTTTTCATGTTTGTAAACGGAAAATAATCCGAGGGGGCTAAATCTGGCGAATAGGGTGCGCGAGGAAGCAATTCGTCCTTTAACTCATCGATTTTGGCCATCGCGATAACGGACGTGTGAACTAGTGCAGTGTCTTGATGAAACAAATGCAGCCGTTTTTTCTTGATCTCATTACACAAATGGTGCAATAAGTTCACATAATACTCGCCGTTCATTGTTTTTCCTTTCTGAAGATAATCAGTGACAGTTATCCCAGGTTCATCCCAAAATACTGACGCCATGGCCTTGCCTGCAGATGGAACTGTCTTCGCCTTCTTTGGAGCCGATTATTCCCTTTCAGTCCATTGTTTTGATTGTTGCTTCACCTCAGATGTGAAATAATAGGCCCATGTTCTGAATCGACGCAGAAGCTCGGCTTTATTCCTATGAAACTTGCCAAACACTCGATTGAAACATCCTCAAGATGCTGCTTTTGTTTCATTGTGAGTGACCACGGTACCCAATTTGAATTCAGCTTTTTCATGTTAAAATTTTGAGTCATAAACATAAACATCTTTTAACGGCACCTGTTGTGTATTAGAGAAGTTAGAAATCATAAGGTAAAACATTAGGCTGTACCTAGACTGTACCTTCCCAGTAGGAATTTATTTGATGCAGGTGTCGTTTTGGAGCAGTCCGACGAGCCTAGACAAGAGCGCGAAATTTCAAGAGAAAAATTTTTTTCAGCAAACTAATTTTCTGCACCATACTCTAAAATGTTCCAATAATTTTTTAAGCTAATACAAAAATCGATTTTTTGAAAAATTTGTAGTAGTGATAGCCCTTAACAATGTGACTCCTCTATAATTAGAACACTCTAAGTTGTCACTTTTTTATATAGCGCACAAAATTGTCGTGGAGAGTTTTGTTAAACTATATCAAAATAAATGCATGTACACGTTTATTGTTAGACAAGATTTCCTCTACCACTTCTGAGCAGCTTCGCTGGTAAATTTTCAATGTCAAGTGGGTTGTCATTAGTTGACTTATTAATTGCTTCTATTGTTTCCAGCAGAGTGGGAGGTACGCCGCCTTTATAATCTACATTTATAATGGTCGTGAATATTTGTTTTCTTTATCTGTTTCATCAGTTTCGGGATCGAGTTATCCGTTCTGTGTAACGATTTAGAACTTCGTTTGGCGACATAATGAGTTCTCCTGTTTTACTTATACATTGTGATGTTCTTGGTTGAAAGCCCTTTCTCATTTCGTTATGCGGTCTACTGTATAGAAATTCAACGTTTTACTGTGATTGTTCAAAGCGGTCCTTAAAGCATAATAGGAAGATTCCGTCGCTATTCTTGGATACAATACCAATTAGATGTGGCTGTTTTATTCTGCTTCACTAGTTGCGACATTATATTCTAAGCGTGAGATTGTGTAATATCTACTTGAAATAATTTGCGGACAAATAAGGATATATATGGAAAACATCGACTGTAAACATATATGTTTATTTTGATTTAACTTAACGGAAAAGCCATTAAAGTTAACGTGCCTTAAATACTGCAAGCTATATAACACAAGCCAACAAAGATTTTGTGATCGGAGTTTTTTGACTTTTTGACTTAGTTACGTGTGTACCATGAACTACAGAAACACTGTTTTTTTGTTTCCATCACGCACCAGTATTTGTAAATGTACATTGTACAATAATTTGTAGTTTTTAAAACCGAGGTTCTATAAAATTAAATTTTGCCTCAATCTTTGCGGCGCCCCTGTGTTTCGTTTGAAACGTACACGCAAGTGTGGGGGATTTACCGAAGCAGATTTGACCGGTGGGGATATTCCGGTTTTATACTATTCGGGTATTTACATAGTCACTGTAGTATGTTTTTAATGTGTGTACGTTTACTCGTGATATCGCGTCGTGTGTTTTTATTTTTGCCGTCACTTCATATTAAATTAGGATTAATAAAGCAATATGTAAAAGCTACATAGAGATAAGAATGGGAATTATTTTAAGTACTTGTGTGACAAATTTCCAGCTCTTTCTGAAGCAAAATTAAAGGAAAGTCTAAGCAACTTAGTTGTAATATGTGGATAATAATTAATTTTCTTCATGGTCATCTGCACCACTTTCCAGAAAATCTTGGCGCTGTTGGTGAGGAGCAAGGTCCATCTAGACATATTTCTATCTCCTTTATGTCCATCAAGACATAAAGGAGATAGAAAGAGGTACCAGGATCAATAGGATGTGGCGACGATGGCAGATTACTGCCGAATGCTGAAGAGAGAACATCCAACTAATAATTACACAAGAAATACTACAAAACGAGGTTTTTTGTTAAAAAGAGAGAGATTTCCAAAGAAAAAAATAAATTAGAGACTCAAAACTATTTGTATTGTTGCCTTTTACTAAGTTTTTTAATGTTTATTAAATATAATGTTTATTAAAATGTAACTTTTCCTTTAGTTTTTAATTTACAGTGATTATTCAGTTGATCAGACACCTTACGTGAGGGGCAAAAATGGAAGGTAGATACGAAATCAGCGTAAATGACTCACTAATAATCACTTATCAAACCCAAATCAACTTTCAAAATGTCAAAATTTGTAGGCCTGTGTAATCGTCCAAATGAAATAAACTGCCCAATTTATGTGTCTATTCGCCACGATAAATTTTATCCAGTTATTTAAAGCGTATTAAACATTACATGGGTTGTGCTAAATTACTGTAATCATTGGCGCTATCAAAATATAATTTAAGGACATTACCACGTACATAGGATTTACCACAACAGTTGGTTAATTATTATCATCGTAAATATCGATTGCGCTCGTACATATATCTGCGTATTTGCGTATTTTTTTAGGTGGACGCGACGTGCTACCGGCCGTGCCTCGCCTTAAACCGCCATTTATTGCTTTTAATTACATCGAATTAGTCAAGGTAATTGGTGAGATTTTTTTTTGTTGGAGAAACCAGACTTAATCGGATTATTTTTAGGGTTTAATTTACTACGAACTTTAAGTTGTCTACATTTATATTAAACAAATTGCATATAGTTAATAAGACATGAAATGGTGTTATTTAACGTATAATAAATAAATGAAATTTCTGTTTTCGTAATAAATTTCGTAAAAAGGAATTTATTATTTTAGACAGGTCATCAACTTTTTTTGCTGAAGAAATGTCATTGAACCTTCTTTCTGTCTCAACTGCCTTTAGCATCCTCTGGTCATTGTATCCCCGCCATGCTTTCAGCAGCCTCTAGTCATCGTCTTCAACCCCCGACCATGTCTTCAGCAGCCTCTGGTCATTGTCCCCAACCCGCCGACCAACTCTTCAGCAGCCACTGGTGTCTTCAACCCCATGTCTTCAACTTTCGTAACCACTCCGGATGGCTACGTGCTATCCAAGTAGCCTCGTATGAAGATAATATCTGTACTGATAAGACTTGCCTAATACGAATGTGATTCTCTTCTCCTCCAGTGCGGGGCAGGTGTAAAGAAGATGAATCGAGGTTTCCTCGTCTGCAGGCCGGGCTGCCAGTCAGCCTCAGATTGTGATTATATGCATTCAGAGTACTATGGTGGCCCGTTATGATTCCCACCAGGGTTCTGGCTTTGTGCCTGTTCAATTTAATGAATTCTTGGGCCTATTTCTCAGTCTCTGAGTATTCGAAGAAGAGTTTGGTTATTCGACAACCCGCTACTCCTCTCCATCTTTTATTGTGCTGGTCTCTTGCCCAGCCATTGGTGCGGTCTCTGATCAGATTCCGACTTTTTCCCACTGCAAGTTCTGGTCCATAGAGATTTTCCCTGGTCTCTAGTCTGGCAAGGTCATCTGCAATTAGATTTCCCTTAATGCCTTTATGCCCAGGTATCGGCAATTATAGACCAGCTTTGACTTTGTTGTTGCTGAATTCAGGGCTGCCAACGCCGCCCTGTATCCGATCAAATACATATCAATTTGACTAAGTAAAGACCAGGTTATTTACTGCGCATCTCGTGGACGGTCCGATATCGCAGCTTTGAGACTTGTTCCTATTCTGTACATATGTATTAGTTTAAGAACGTATGTAATCCAAATACGAATTCAATTTTCCAGCTTCCTGGGATTCCCCCCCAAAAAGGTGAACTTTCGTCAAACTGCTGCACGTACGTTTGTCAATGTACAATACTCTCAATCGAATTTCTTGTTTGTTCGCCTTTATCTCATTCAACATTTATGAGTCGTATCTAGAAATTATATGGCGCGCATTCGTGAAATTCTTCCTCAAACGCGTTTCTGCTTTTGCCGAGATGTGACGGTATCATAAAAAGTTCCCGTACACGTACGTTGATATCCTGCCACGCGGAATATCGCGACCGAAGACGGGAATACGTATATCGTTGCATTCCCAGAGTATTTGCCGTTAAAAGAAAAGATATCCCGCTACGAGCGCAGAGAGACTCGTTGTCTTATGTTGACTTGAGTCTTTGCCGCCGTTATAGTACGCGTGCTTAGATAAAAGTTGGTTGGGGATTTGGGCTATCTCAGAGGCAGTTATAGTCCAGACGCAAAATGCATCCTATAGGGACGATTAAGCGAGGTACTGGAGGAAAGAGAAAGGACGAAATGTGGGTGTAACTGTTATCGTCAAGATTGTAGTTTATATATATATATATATATATATATATATATATATATATATATATATATATATATATATATATATATATATATATATATATATAGATTGAAGATATTGGATTAAAGTATACATTGCGAATATTATACCTCTTCCATTCTCCGTTAACTTTGAAACTCGATTTGAAAGAACGAAAATTGACATACATACATTAAAGTGGAAAAATAATATCAAAGATGGCTTTGTGGTGCCATTTCGACAATAATTACTTTTAAATGGCAACGGTGGTCGAGTAACACCTCATTTGAAACATGCTTTAGATATCCATTCAAACGTAGTCTTTATTTTGATCGGTCTTTTGATTAAACAAAATCAATGAATTTATTATTGGAATACCTCAAAACTTTATAGGCAGCGCCTTCCTGTAAAAGCCTCGTAAAAACGACAAGTTTTTGCTGATAGAAAGCACGCAAAAAGTCGCTTACACATTTTTACATATCCCAATCACATTTTGTGCTTGCATAAATTTGCTTTAGCATATTTTTGATTAGTTCTAATAACAAGGCACGTATTTTAAAAGAAAAATTAACTATTGGCAACTGAATTAATTATTTGTGGGATTGGGATATCCAACAGAGATATCCAATTCAATGAGAGATATCCCGATCGCCTTGTTTCGAGAGCATGCTTGCGACAGATACTGAGTAAACCTGAGATTTCAGAAAACCTCACAAAGAAGCCCATAGGTGTTAAAGTGCAACATTGTGACGGTCAATTCTGGTCACCAAAACGGGAGATGACACGACCAGGAAAAATCTTGTGCAAGACCGTCAATGCTTCACGGGTGGTATGAAAAGTGGCCACATGTCTTCAAGACATGTGGTTTTATCCTGCTGAAACCAGATGTCTTCAAGAGCAATATCTTTCAATCGATACACAAAGAACTGTATTATCAAGTCACGATGACGTTCGCCATTTATAATTAATACATTACCTGCCTCGTTTTCAAAGAAAAATGGTCCAATAATTTCTTCAGACCACAATGCACACCAAATAGTGGCACGTTGGGGATGCATGTATTTCTCATGAATTATTCGTGGATTTTCTGAGCCCCAAATGCGGCAATTTTACCTATTAACGAAGCCTTCAAGGTGAACATGGGCCTCGTCGCTGAAGATGATCTTGTCCACAATACCGGTTTTGTGGACAATACCGGCTTCATTTATTGTTGTTCAGTGATCTAATTGGTGAACTCTTTTCGCTATGCAGGCCTGTTAGAAGTTGTTGAGTCGGTTGGACTTTATAAGCATGGAGATGCAAGTCTTCAGTGAGAATACGGTGAAGAGTGGCTGTTGAAATGTCTAATTTTTGTGCACGATGATGGATCCAGATGCCTGGACTCTCGGCCGCACTCTCTGAAACAGTCGTGAACACAAACTATAGTTTATTTCATCGCTATTTTACAAATAAAAAATCTCAAAAAATACTGTGGCTTGTTTTTATGGCTAGGCTCAGGTAGACTGTTCCGTTTATCGATAAGACAGTTTTTTATTTGGCAAATAGTGATTAAATGAATAGTAAATGATAAACTGCAGATGTTTGTGAAGTATCTGAAAAAATTGTGTAAAGGGGTTCAAACAAAAAATTCACCGCTACACATTATACATAGTTTACCAGCTCATAGAAGCTGATTTCCCATTTCACAGATGATCCTTCTGATTGCTTATAGTGGGAGATGTATTTGGATATGTTGCTGAATGTTATTGAGCACATGTTATTAAGTGATGTTAGCATTGATGGTTCTAAAAGGAAATCCTGATCAATTTAGAAATCTGGAAATAAATTATCAACAGCGATGTTAGCATTGGTAGTTCTAGAAGGAAATCCTGATCAATTTAGAAATCTGAAAATACATTTTCAACAGGATGGTGTTGCTCCACACTATTACGGCGCATGGCGCAGAGCGTGTTAAATTCGATATAGCTCGAGAGGATGGCTCTAGTGTCGCTATTTTTGACTATTTTGTGATAATAATATTTTTTATTATACTTAAATATATGCCTAATAACTTCCTTAAATGTTATCAACTTATTACCTTTTCTTCCATTAAAAAAAATTGTCAAAAGTGCCCTTTTTTAGCTTGTTACAGTAGTGTTACCCTTTAAACATAATTTTTTTTCTGATGAAGCGAAACGTCTTTCGGAGTACGCCAATTATCAAAATATGTGTGAATGTCTGAAAATCCATATATTTTTATCGACAGTCCACTATATCCTCATAAAATTAACGTTTGAATAGCAGTTCTCGCAGAAAAATAATTGGGTTCGTTTCTTTATTTTGTTCTTGTTCCTTTCCCTCTGACCAAAATAATTTTTATTTCAATATAAAAACTGCCTAAAAGCATTAAAACATGCGATACTTACTTCACACCTCTTATAATTCTTGACTGACATGTATGTTTGTTTGGTAAATTACTGTAAGTGTTCAATTTTTTCCATATCCAGCAAAATGGGAAATGATTCTGTTGTCACAGAATAACGAACGACAAATGAAACAGAACCATTAAAAACTCTTCAAAAAGCAGTTGGAAAAAATAAAATCCTTGACGGGAAACACGCTGATATTTCATGTAAAATCTGGGATAACAAATACGTGCGTTTATTAAATTTCCGAAACGGTGAATACAATTTTCCCGCGTGTTTTCCGGCAGATATGGGAAGGCCATTTGTATGCAAATGGATTTGCTGGTGATATAAAAAAAATCGAACGAGTGAGGTGTATCGGAAGTAGCAGGCACTTATTGGGGATGTTTTCATGACAGTAAGGGAAATAATAAAAGAATGTGAAATTAAAAATCATTAATGATGTGTGTTGAGACAAACTGACTGTAGGAAAAATGTAATCAGTGTACAATACAAATATAGAAAAAGTGCTCTAAGATTGAAGGCTGATTTTTGTTTGATTTAATTTTGATCTTGATGTAGTTCCTCAAAAATTGTGGTTATGTGTGGACGAAACAACTGGTTGTAAAAAAAGTCTGCCGTTAATGTCATACTACTTATACTGGAATCATTTAAGTCATCACGTTTGTTTTTGCGAGGTAGTAAACGATTACAAAAATACACTGGCGAAGCAATTATAAGGGTGATGCTATATTCAGTGGAAAAAATTCAATTGTTAAGAAACCAAGTATTCATGTTGGTGAATATTTACAAAAACGAAGTTTTTCAAAGGGGCGACAGTGCCCCGACATCCTTGAACTACCTATGCTGGGAAGGAATTTGTTTCGATGGTTGCACAGATTTGCTTCCAATACTAGGGATATCCATTAATGCACAGTTCTACGTAGACAACATCGTAGAACATGTGATGTCATTTGCCTCGTTTGTCGAAAAGTATTTCATTTCTATGCAGGATAATGCTCGGTCCCACATTTCTAAAGAAGTATCTGATTACTTTCAACTACGAACTGACCACGAAGAAACCCAGAAACCCAGAATATACTAATACGATTAGTTTTAGCGCCACATACTTGCCCCTATGACTATTAGGGAACTCGAACAAGTCGTTCTTCTCGAATGGGAGAATATTCCTGAGGAAACCATTTACCACTTGATCAATGGCATGCCCAGACGAATGGAAACAGTGATAAGAGCTATAGGAGGATATCACGTTATTGAATTCTAATTCTTAAAATTTTATTTCACCTACAATTTTTCTTCTAAAGTTTTTTATTAACACAGTTTTCATTACATTTGACATTGCTGTTCCTTTCTGATGTTTATTCATGTTTTTTTCCCGATAATACCGTTCTAAGTAGTTAAACATTAGTTGAATCATTTAATTATAATATCACGTAGGTACTATGATTTAAATTTTCGAAAAAATAAAATAATGTGAAGTTTCACTGATGCGTTAATTTTACCCAGGAGTTTATTTTTTTATGACAGTCATAGAGGAACTTATTTTTCTGCGCGTGGCTTATTAGCACATTTACACCATCACACATTCCCCTCCCTTATATCAAACAGCGTATTCTTTTGTACTGCCTGCCATATTACATACCTCATTAAACCCCTGTCCCTACCGAGGAGCGCAATTTCTCATCCCCGCGGCCCTCTCCCCCAATCTGGTAAGGTCACGGGAAGTTGTTCCCCGTCTTTTGATAGCCTAATATGAAGTAAAGTATATCGCTGTCTGGATTTTACGGCCTGTCCCGTAATATTTCATTTAAAACAGCAAAAGATTTCTGAGGGGTCATAACGCCGGATTGAGTGAATATCAACGGAAAGAAAAAATAAATAAAAAACAAAGAGAATAAGAGAGAACGATAATAAGGAGATAATAAGGAATTTTCTCGGCTCAGTGCTCCCGCGAAAATACAGCCATTATTTTGAGGGCTGGGTAATATATAAGGGCAAGTAGACGAAAAAATAGAAGTAGATGTATATGAATTATCATTTAGTGTTTTATCTACATAGCAGATCCTTGACATATATTTTTATACTTTCCGGTTATAGTTAGTATTTATCAACGTGTACTACAATTTTAGCTTTAATGACTTAATTGTTCAGTAATTAATGTAACATCGCCATTAAAATGACTGTGATTACATTCATTTTGTAAATTACTTACTTTGGATTAGTTAGTTTTCGTTATGTATTCCACACCAAACAAGCCCTTGGATGTTGCTGATCCCAGAGCCGGTTGGTGATCTCCATATTTTCCAATTACAATTGTTGTACGCCAGAATCTTAATTCTTTACAATGGTGGGGATATGGAACAAAGAATAGGAAGTAGTATGTGTTTTATTTGATTTTGAAGCTTAATGTTAAATTGTTTTTTCAAATTTAAGGCAGCATATCGAATAGATTTGATATAGAGTATTTAGAAAAAATCAGAGAAAACAAATGGGATTAAAAGGCAGTATGGCCGTTTTCATTTTAAGTCGAATTTATTGCTTTAGGTCCTCTAAATTATTTGACATACATATAATAATAATAATCATAATAATGTTTTTACTGTCTAATAGAAAAAAATCCGATCAGTGAGGAGAAAGCGGATAGATGGCAGCAGTACTTAGGAAATTTATACGAGGGTCAGGAATTAGGAGAGATATTAGAGGAAGAATCTAGCATCGATTGGGAAGATGTAGGAAAATCTATATTGAGGGGGGAATTTGAAATAGCACTAAGGGGGCTAAAGAACAATAAAGCGCCGGGTGTAGATAAAATACAGGCGGAAATTTTGAAATGTGCGGGACAGAAAGTAGTAAATAGGATGTTTGAACTGGTAAAATACATATACGAAACGGGCGAGATACCGGAGGATTATAAGAGGAACATTATCGTTACTATACCGAAAAAGAGAGGAGCCGACAGTGCAGTCTCGATAATGCGAGAACTTTAGAACGATTAGCCTAACTTCCCACGCGTCAAAAATCTTAACCAGAATAGTGCAGAAGAGGATGGAAAATAGAGCGGAGGAAATACTAGGAGAAGACCAATTCGGGTTTAGGCGAAATAGGGGAACTCGCGAAGTTATTCTGGCGCTAAGAGTAATGTTAGAGAAAACAATAGAATAGAACGCTCATATAGGATTTGTAGATTTAGAAAAAGCTTTTGATAATGTAAGATGGGAAAAAATGTTCAAGATACTAAAGAGCGCGGGAATGAAGTATAGAGGTAGGAGAGTAGTACACAATCTATACAAAGAGCAAACTGCTATTATAGAAGTAGAAGGGGAAAGAAGGGATGTAGGTATTAGGAAAGGAGTAAGACAAGGATGTACTATCACCATTAATTTTTAATATGTACATCGAAGAGGGGATTAATGTGGTAAAATATAGAGTGGATTTCTTGATTAAAGTACAGAGACAGAAACTAAAAATGCTGAGATTCGCGGATGATATAGCAGTATTAGCATCTAGTAAAGAGGAATTAGAATCAGCGTTGAACGAAATGGAGGCAGTGTTGACAGAGGAATACGGAATGAGGGTGAATAAAAACAAAACTAAAGTGTTAGTGTGCAGAGGGCGTGAGAACAGAGCAAGAACGAAAGTACAAATTAATAACGAAAGATTGGAGGAAGTTAAAAACCTCACTTATTTAGGAAGTAAAATAAATTGGGATGCGTACTACGTACGGAGTACGAACGTACTAATGATAGAAGGGACTTACGGAAGGATGGATCATCCTGCCGGCATGACAGGACGCTTCTTTATGAGCTCATATAACTTTCCCCGTACTTCTAGCAGGACGGGTGGTACTACCACGTGAAAGCTCTCTTCTGTTGAATTCTAAGCTAGCGCAAATAAAAAAAATCCAAATCTAACATTTTTGACGATTTTTTGAAAATTGTGAAATTTTTTACATCAAAAAGCCGGCGTTTACATAAAAAAATGAGTTTTAAAAGGAAAATGTGCCTTTTAAAACTCACCGAATGTGAACCTGTTCCGGCCTTTTCGACAACTTTCTATTCCCGATCGTGTTTCCAACTCCGAAAATTGAACTCTAGAGGAAAAATCAGGCGGGAACAAAAAAACCAATCCTCTTTTGAACAGTATATACCTTTTATTTTCATTTTTTCTTGAATACAATGTATTATTTCCATTCAAACGTTGTCTCTTTTGTAACGCTTTCAGCAAAACCTATATACAGTTATACAATTGTGAACCTTGAAACTTTATGTAATAAATAAATCTGAAGCACATAGTGGTAGAAAATATGATGGGTCCCGCCAAGTACTGCTGCAAACGAATCGCGAATACGTGCATAGTCTGTAGCGGGCTTTAGTGTACTGGGCAAAGTGTTTCATTCACTTGATAATATTAAATTTAGAAAGTCACTAGCGTCACTGAATTTATTGCCTTTTACAAATTATTTTAAACAGAATCAAATTTATTACCAAACAATTACAAAATGCCACTTTACAGATGTCACATAATTGCAATTGCTTATTATTAGTGACAGAGGACATCCTATTTCGTCTACGTAAAATGTTTAAGGATTTAAAACTTCGAAAAATTATAAGTAGTAATGACAAGTTTTGCTGATGCAATTTGCTGATGATGAATTTTGTCCAGGGGTGTAATTGCTAACAAGAAATGGATTTTTCTAAACTACAACACATGCGGAAAAGTAGTATTTTCCCTACGCTCATCAAAACAATAATACTTCGCTTAATATCCACCAGGGCTATCCATTATGCTTTCCCCCTTTATTATGTTCCATGGGTCCTTTCATCGCCTCAACGGCGAGCACGATGGAAAACCGCCTCTCTGGCGGAAACGATCGCGTAAAAGCGCAAATCAGTTGAAACCGCTCGACAATAAAAATCATTTACCTTACAGGGGCCGGATTGACATCGGATAGACAGTGCCCGCCTCGATAACCCATCAAAATTCATATCACAATCCGATCGAACGGATACAGCTTACCGATCGTCAAGCGCTCCCCATTGGATTCGTGCCGGTTGTGGCACGTTATATCTACAAATCGGAATGGCACGGATGTGTTTAATTCACGTGTTGCTACCCCGCGGTAATAATTTCTTCTTGCTTGGAAAAACTCGATTGCAACCGCCAAGGGAAGCTACTGATATTAGACGGATTATTATACCATTGCCTCTAATTGAATATTAATTCCTGGACAATTTAAAACATCAACAAAACCTTTATATCTTATACTTTTCCCAACTTTTAAATCCTTACATATTATGTAGGTGGCTTAGGATACCCTCTGTCACTACTAATACAGTTGCAACTGTTTGACAGATTTCTTGTAATTACTTGTTGATAATATATTTGACGCTGTTTACAGTGATTTATAAAATGCAATAAATTCAGTTACGTTACTGACTTTTTGTAAGTTCAATGTTATTTAGTGAATGAAATACTTTACCATTACACTTAGAGCAGAAGAAATGAATCGTCCACGCAGCTTAAGAGAAAATGACGCAGCGATGCGGTAACTCTGGTTTACGAGGGACCAGATCCGGGACAGATGTTGAATCCTACCCGTGGCGGGTTTTCTTTTCTGAAACCAGATATGTGTCAAATTTGTTGGGATCCATATGTGGCTAATTTGTTAGAGGTTAAACAATCAACAATTAGTCGAATAGTTAAATATTTCAATGAACTTACAAGCTACTGCAGGACCCCAGGACAAGATCGTAAGAAGTCTACAGATGCAACAGATCAGTGATATCTTATATAAATCGCTTTAAAAATAGGCATAGTTTAGAACTAAGCGGGGCCCTAGCAGCAGCTCTATATTTAACAATTTTTGGACGAACGGTCAGGAGAAGGCTTAATGAAGGAGGACTGGACAGTAGAAGGGAACATAAAGTTACTAGACTGCCTTTTGAAAGAAAACACGTAAATAAACGAAAACATTGATTGGAAGCGAGTTTTCAGAGAAAACAAGCATAGGTCTTAATTCACCAGACGGGTGTCAACAACTCTGGTGGAGGTCAGGAGAGAGGTTTGCCGTCTGCATATCTCTTCGAAGATCCCTTTTTTGGTGGATCAATAATGTTCTGGGGAGGAATTTGTTTCGATGGTTGCACGGATTTTGTTCCTATACGTGGGAAATCCATGAATGCACATTTCTATGTAGAAAACATCGTAGAACAACATGTGATGCTATTTGCCCCGTTTGTCGAAGACAAATTAATTTTTATGCAGGATAATACTCGGAACCACGTTGCTAGAGGTACTGGATTACTGAAATCATCCCTGGGAATTGAGATTGAAAATTGATAGACGTATAAGTGTAGTTAAGTAAAATAATTGATGTCATTGGAATAATTTTTGATGCACTGTAATTTAATTGATTATACGCACAGAAATATTCGAAATACTTGAGAAAGGAGGAAGCTACTGAAAAATATATCGATAGCGTTTCAATCTAGATTAGGAAAAAATTAATGTCGTTTAAAGATATCTTGACATATTTACAATTTTTCAAAAAATAAATTGTACCGATTCTATACTTTTGTTCGAACACACTGGGTATGAAGTAGAAAACATTATCCTACATTCAACGCTAAAGTGGCCTGAATAAATGATGCTCGCCTGGCGTGGCTTCAATTCTGTCCGATCGAATGCAGAAAACATCTGAAAAGGAAGAAGTTGAGTTTGCACTTCCATCACGTTCTTTGATTTGTAGCTGGGATTCGGAGGAGCGTTAATTTTAACGGGCGATTGAATGAATACGGGTGGATCTATAGGTGTAGTTCGTGCACGCCCGGAAAATAAATACAGGCTGTTTTTAGAGGACCAGTCTGATGTTGATTTTTCATTATTTCTACGCTGAAGCGGTTAGGCTTGTTTCGCTTTTTTATAGGATGTATGAGGTTCGTGTTATTTTTCAATTCTATTCAAATATTGCCTTAGGAGCCACACTTCAGAGTATTTTACAAATAGTCGTTAATTGAAACAGGGTTGCGTATAACATCCATTTGAAATTATATTCAAACGGCTCTATGTGAAACAGACAACTAATCAATGTATGCAAATCGCATTAGTAGGCATTGCGACGGTTGAGGGTGGGAACATTTTATGGAGCGTGGGACCTTTTGTAACCTACGGTCCAGAACCACCATACAGGGTTTAATTGGATAGTACTCATATGTGGCTTCTCAAGTGGCCCAATAAAACCATACTTTGGATTAAGTGGACTGTGGAATCTTTGAAACATCAAAGAAATATGTGTTAATAGGATAGTTCTCAGGGTGGGCGTATCCAAAGACTGTGGAAACTTTTTTCTCAGCTCAAGTGGCCCAAGACCACGGGAACTTCTGTCGATAAAAGGAACTGTCTGCTCTGTAAAACTTACGTCACAAAAATAGAAAAGTCCTTATATCTCGTAAATGGTCGGAAATATCGAAAAGCTAATCGTGAAAACCATCCCATACCATCGATATCTGTTATTCAATATCTATCGAAACAAAAGGGATCTAACTGGTAGAGAAATTATAATCAGAAATCGCTTCACGATTTCTGATTATGCCTATGAGGTTGGGATTTTGGGAAAATATTGTATTAGATTCAAAAAATTACCATGTTACGTTGTTTGTTAATGAAAATCATTGTACGTCTGTGTTCAAATGTTTTTCACACATTTCTTTTTGTTTCATTAAAACAATTGTTTTAATGAAACAGGAAAGTCAACAGTTATTTAACATAAAACAACTGTTATTTCATGTAGTCATGTTATCTGAAATATTATTTATAAATAAAACAGTTGTTTGCTGCTAAATAACTGTTGACTTTCCTGTTTCATTAAAACAGGTGTTTTAATGAAACAATTAAAAGATATGTGCGAAAAACATTTGAACGTATAATGATTTTCATTAACAAACAACGTAACATACTCGTAGTAATTTTTTGAATCTAAGGCAATATTTTCCCAAAATCCCAACCTCATAGGCATATCAGATATCGCGAAGTTAGGTATCGTCATGACACCGCAGAACGGTCTCACATGGGCCTTGGGAAGAGCGTAAGGGCGGGACCAGGCCTGTACTCATCCTATGTTAACGTCTACTCTATGTTAACACGGACCGTGAGAGATCATCATGTCAATTAGGATTCAATTAGAAATTAATTCAATTAGAAAATTAATTCAATTAGAATTAATTTTTGTGAAAAAAAAAACCGACTAATTCTTGCCCCAATTGGCGTTGAATCTGGGATGCCGACGTGAAAGATTGGAACATCGTCTAATATACGACTCGGCCGATAAATTTTGTTTCAGAATCTTTTTATCTCCTTAAAGCCCCTTTTACCTTTATTGAAAACTCCTAAAGTAACTTTTGAAAAAAATGAACTGGTAAATTAAATGGTGGACTAATTTCATTTGTATGATAATTGTCTTTAAACATATGCCCTGGGGATATTCCCGATATCAACGCCGTGTATTGTTCTCAACTTTGTAGGCTGTCAGGTGTCTGTCAGAAATTTTAATTAAATTGATAGTATTAAAATTGCACGTAAAATCGCATTACACTGCATTAATTTTTGTGAAATAAGGCCTTAGCAAGCGTTTTCTTTAAATAAAGGGATGAAGGTTTCATAACACATGCAATATTATGCAGTGAAATCCTTTATTTTGAACAAGCGTTGTATTTGGAAAATACTGCTGCTAGTAGCAATAATGTGACACATGAAAAACGAAGTTTCACTGGAAGAGATGTAGGCAATTTAATATAGATTTCATGTAATACCAAGTAAATAAGAATAAATATAAATAAGAAGAAATGGATTATAAAAATTAATGTAATTAACTATTAATAATAAATATTTATTTTTTATTCTCCACACGGGCAATATTGTAAATTTCTTGAGTTTGCTCTCTGGAAAAGTCACTTTTGTCCTGTAGAAAAGGTGGCATAGCTATCGTCACTTGCTTCCAGTTTCGTCCGAAATTCGTCTTAGTTCTGGACACCCTTTATACGTCAAAATAATGTCGTCATCTTCCAAATACTTTATTAATCCAGATTATACAGTCATTTGTGAATCACTTTTCCTTCCACCTGCCACTTTAGACTTAAGTGAAATCAAGCCTCCAGGAGTAAAACCAATAAACAACTTCTTAGTAAACCCCTTGTTGTCCATTTCTATCCATTTATTGCATTGTTCTAATTTCCAAGCTGCCATAAGAAATCGATAAAATTTGCATTTACTTCTTCCGATATTATTGTAATCTACAACACAGCAACTATAATGGTCCATTTTTAGATTCGTTTATGAATTAACTTTTGTAAATACACATATAACATGACAGCCTACTATTGACAGCCTACTTTGATGCAATTCGTGTCCAGTGCAAGCGCTGCCATCGACTTCTTTACCTCCACACCATACTCTGCACACAGCGAATACTGCGAAGAGATAATTTCTTGAAATTGATCCACACTGAGTAACTCCGGTTCTTGTTTTTTAAACGATGAATTCCTGAAACATTTTTATTCTGTTGTTAAATTTTATTATCTTTAGCGAGAAAAGATCATAATGGCCGCCTGCAGTCGCAAGTGTATTATCCGTTGTCGTAAATCCACGAAATACTTGTTTCGTGTTAAATACAACGGATTAACCAGGTGATATCGCTATGTTGCACTTTTTTGTGCCATTCTCAAGAGCCCAGTGAGCTTCACATCAGTATCGATCACTTCAGAAACCAAAATTGGCCTATTTCAGGAATTTGTCTTAAAAAAAAAACAAGTACCGAGTTATTCATGGTCGGTCCTTTTAGAAAAATCACCGGGCACTATTTTATTCATTCAACACCGAAAAATTAAATGTTTCTCGACACACCTTTCACCAACTAAGGTAACATAATCGGGAGATGATTAAAACTTCTTTTTTGAGAATCTAAAATATTCAATGCATTTTTTTCGCTGAACAGTTTTGGCCAGTTTGGAAACTTCAGGAGTAGGCACGTTTCATTTACATTGGCTTGAGCGGCAACACCGAAGTAAACAAAATCGACCTCTTCCCCTTGGCAACGTCGCATGCATAATCTTTTTCTGGTACTCAAGAAAATACGCAATTGTTTTCAGCTGGTTCGACGCTCACTTGAAACTAATTAATGGTGCGCATTTCTGAGTAATTCAACAACAACGCGTTCCTTAACAGTCTGGCATTTGCAGCCTTTATTCGTCGGTCGCCGTTGATTCATAATAAATATAAACTGCGCCTCGCAAAAACCTGAGGCTTATAAAATGCTGCCGGAAAAACCGGTAGAATGGAATTAATCCCTACTGAAAAGGCTTAACGGAAGTAGCTACTTAATCAGCATTCCTTCTTAGCATTGGCGTCGTCAGTTATCGTGAATTTTCCTTTTTTTTGCGCTCCGATTTGCGACAACTGCGGCAAATTGTATTGTGATTAGAGCGATTCACCGACCATGTTAGGTATTGTCGATTTACGTCAAATTTGCCAGCAATAAAGCCAGAATATCATCGCCACCAATTGAATACCTCAATAATCAATATTGTGACCGATATTACTTTTAGGACTTGCTTGTTTGTCAACTATAGTACTCTTTTTACCGTAATCTATTCTCTTAAAGCCATCCACTGTATGGTCTACATATGACTGTATCGGAGAGGGTTTCGACTCTTATATAGATTGTAACTGAGATCTATAACTTGTGCTAGTAATTAATTATACTGAAGATTTGACAAAAGCAATTGATTTAGCAGATATATGTTCTGATCATAACAGTGTTTGCTGAAGACCGATTTTTTATAAATTCCCACGTTACAATGGTATGTTATCAGCCTGAATCCTTCTACTTTATCGCTGTTCGGCCCAAAGCCCCCGAATTCCCCATTCAAGACACTCCTGAGTTTATGAAGTAAATATTTCTGGAGTTTTTCGCTGACCATCTTCCTGAGACTGAACCTCATCAATCTTTTGAAAATATTTCAAAAAGCGCAAAACTGTGTCAGTTCCATACGAATTGCAATTTACAAGAGGATTTGAGAGATTTAGGAATTAAATTAGTACACTCTTCTAGAAACAAATTGCGAGAATATTTAGGTATACGGAAGATAAAACTGAAGAATTTTGCCAAGATTGTAGTACGAAAAGTGTATGGGTAAACGAAAATAGTAATTATGACTAGGTTAAAGAAGCACATAGCTATTACTGACGTCAAAATAAACAGTTAATGATGCAACTGATGTGAAAATAGAGACTAGGGGTGGTTTAAAAATTGATTTTCTGCATCCCCTGATGATGCCAGCTTAGTTGGCGAAATATGTTTCGAGAATGTGTAATATTTTGGTGCTTGTGAAAAATCATCCCGTGTTTGTTATTGCATGAAGAGTTCCAGCCGTTTTCCAGCAAAATATTAATTAATTTAGAAAACATTAAAATGATAGAAGAAATCGGTATTATCCACCAACTATCGTGAAATTCCATTTGTATATTCGTAGTCTATTTATGCATTGATATCAAACACTGCTTCCAAAAAGAAATTAAGATAGGAATATAGTGGAAATACCATGAATCAAATACTCGTACAATGAAAATAAGTAAATAAAAAGACACATTATTCAATCCCAGACAAATTCATTGAACTCTCCCCCACTTATCAAGTACCATCTAAAGTGATTAATATTTTCCTTCAGTATTTTACGGGTTTACAGGGATGTCAAGAGCTTTACTCAACCGTTTTGATAGCTATTAAGCGTTGCAGTTTGATCGCCTGTTATTAAAATGGTGTTAGCGTTGAAGTAAGCCTTAATCTACTAGAAAATATCTTTAAGATTACCATATTTGAGCGCCAAGCGAGTTAATGGCGTTACGAACTTATTAATTATAAAATCCATGATAACAGCTTGTGGGTTCATTAGAGCTATCACAGTATTGTGTGTACTCACATCGAGGGTAGTTTGGTAAATATTCATTTATAATACATACCCTAAGTCATAATGTATTTACTACTACTATAATATTTATGAAGACCTTACTATATTTATTAATATATTACGTTTAGTTCTGTGCGTAAAAAACAGATAAAAGAGAAATAGATTTAAATACGACAAAATGGGGATTTACTTGTGTATTAAATTTAAAAGCGATAGTTCAAGTGACATTTAAAATTGGACTCATCTGTATTTTTAATAGCATATTTTTATTTCCATATTATTCCGAAGTCCAACATTCATTTTTCAAAGATTCTCGAAATTAAAATTAAATGAAGGTAACAAAATTAGATGTTATTTAATTGATTGTGTTTTTCAGAAACACCAACATATTATTATTTGCACCAACATAGCACTTATTTGTCCGCATGAATTTAAGTTTTTATTCAAACATATGGACGTATAAAGTTGATCCGTCTTTTAAGTATACATCAGATAAATATCAAGCCTGGTGTGGGTAGTAATGCGAGTCTTCCGTATTATAGGAGACTGTTTTTATCCATGATAATCCCAGATCATGGTTTTATAGTCTGTACTGTGATTTTTTGTTACAGAACAATATTTTAACTTGGACATACCCCCTTATTCTCTAGGGTTAGTTTAAAATAAAAAGTACATTATTAAATGGTAATAAATTTTCGAAATGGCTATGTTTTAAAGCTTGCGAGAGGTCAATTTCTCGTTGTTCACAAGAAATTGGCCTTTGTGTCACTTCAACTTGGCGAATTTTGCATCGGGACGTGGGTCTGTACCCGTATAAAAAACTAACCCAGGAACTTAAGGTAAACGACCATAGACAATACCGTGTGTTCGCTGATTGGGCTCTGGAGCAGTTGGAAGTTGACCTAAATTTTGTCAAAAAAATCATCTTTAGCGACGAGGCCCATTTTTGGATGAGTGAACAAGCAAAATTGTCGGACTTGGGACGATATCAATCCACACGAGATACACCAGCATCAAATACATCCCGAGAAAGTCACTGTTTGGTGCGGATTTTGGTCTGGCGGAATCATTGGTCCGTACTTGTTCCAAAACGAAACTAGTATTGCCATAACTGTCAACGGCGAGCGCTACAGAGCGTGGCATGCACGTGTGCTACGTGCCATACATGCATGCCACGGTGGGCATTCTGCACGAGCGATTTGAATGCATGATTATCTCGCACAGCGGCGACACGAACTGGCCGTCGAGATCGTGGGATTTAACGCCTTTACACTTCTTCCTTTGAGGCTATCTTAAATCGCAGGTCTATGCGCAAATAAATGAGGCCTTCAAAATCAACGTAACGAACGCCATCCAGCAAATTCAGCCAGATTTATGCGGCAAAATCATCGAAAATTGGATCTCCCAAATACGTGCCACCAAGCAAACCCGTGGTGGATATTTGAACAACCTTATGTTCCATACTTAATACCATAAAATATTCTTTCAAATAAAAAAGGATCGAGTGGATATTTCATACACAACTTGTTTTATTTACATGTAAAAGCGTCCTTATTGAAAGACCCTTTAGCCATATTAACATATGGAGGTAAGAAAATGGTAATCTCATTTACCAAGACGTATAACAGCCAATACTTTAAATTTGTAATGTTTTTGTTCAGCTATTTACTTGAACCACATACAACGTTGGCGGGTTTTGGCTGTTCATGGTTTGTGTAGCTAGTCACCTGGCTAATAAATATTTCAACAACTCACTAAACAGCAATACGTATTTCAATCGTCAGCCTAATAGTTCAAATATTGGAGAATTAATGTGTTAGTATTCTATGTAGCAATTTGTTTTAAGCATAGCCATTAATCATCTTTTTTCTGTTACAGATTTTATTGGAAATACGTCAGAAGGTAAGTTATAACAAAGCGCGCTTGAACAAAAAGTTGGGGTGGTAATTTGGCAGGTGTCTCTTCTCTGTTCGAATTTTGCGTGACTAATTGACTTTGTTGGTGAAGGTGACAATTTCTGACACGCGAATAAGTGCGCTATGCCCCGATGTCCCGTAAAAGATTAACGGCCATAGAGTAACATCATTATTTTCACGCGTTTCTTAGTCATCAATCGCGAAATAAAGTTTTATTAAAACTTTTTGTGTCTCACTGAACTAGTTTTTTTATAATAACTTATTAAATAGCAATCAGAATTTACAATTCTATGAGCTATTGTATTAATTAGGAGACTTGGAATATAGTCTCAAACATGTCTTAATGAGGTTTCTCTAGCGAGAGAGCCTCCTGCACCTTATTTAGGGTCCATTGACTATTTCTCTTTAAGTCTCCTGTCATTATTTTCTTAGACAAGTGGTATTAAACAGATGTTTGTGTGGATTTCCAATCGTTGGTGATGTTTCTGGCTTCTGTCTTTGATCATTTCTTAGACTTAAGATTCGGGGGTCATGATGCGATTGGTGACATACCTCGGGGCGTCTACTATTGCTCGAATAATCTTCGATTGTGCTCGCTGTATCATAGCTATGTTGGACTTACTGGCACAACCCCACAGTTCAAAGCCGTAAGCTCAGATGGGAACGATGATAGTTTTATAAATTAAAATTTTTATTTCTAGGCACATTTGTGATTCCCTTCCAAGTATCCAGTTTAGATTCCTCATTTTCATGTCATCTGTTAGCGTTTTTTTTTTAAATTTGCTCTTTACAATAGAGTTTGGAGTTAAGATGGAGACGTAAGTATTTTGTTGTTTGACATATGTTGCGATTTCCTTTCATTGATTGAGCGAGTCAATCTTCTATGTGAAAGAAGTGATCTCGGAGATTTGCGGATGTTATTACTGGGTCTTCGTGGATCGCCAGAATGGCAGTGTCATTTGAAAATGTACCAGTTACAGTGTAGTCCGAGGTAAGTTATAACAAAGTGCGCTTGAACAAAAAAGTTGGGGCGATAATTTGGCAGGCGTCTCTTCCCTGTTCGAATAGTCTGAGGTTCTGAGGTCTGCAGTGTAAATTAGATATAGAATTGGTCCTAAAACGCTGCCACGTGGGACTCCAGATTTGATGAGCTGAAATTGAGAAGTTTTGTCATTTACTTCTGTCTTAAAATATCTATCTGTCAGATATGATTTAATTAGTAGATAGTATGATGTAGGAATGGAGTGTTTGACTTTGTGTAAAGACCATCATGCCAAACCTTATCAAATGCCTGACTGATGTCTAAAAAGATAGCAGAGCAAAACTTTTCTTCTCTACCGCTTCACTGGTTGTCTGCACTATGTGGTGGCCTTGTTGAGTTGTTGAGTGCTTTTGGCGGAAACCAAATCGGTGTTGTGGAATTACATCTAAGATAGGATTAGTGCGTTGCAGAATTAGCTTTTCAAGCAATTTAAAGATGAAGGATAACAATTCTTATTGGTCTATGGGAGCTTCCATCAATTCGTTCCTTTCCAGGCTTTGGTATTAGAATGATTTCCGAAGTCTTTAATGCTTTAGGCCAGTACTGAAGCCTCAAGATAGCGTTAACAATGCATACCAATATAACTATTCCTTTCCTGGGTAGTCCTCTTAGCGTTCTTCCTGTTATGAAGTCAATTTGTGGGGCTTTCCTGTCATTTAGTAGGGATATGTTTTCTTCAATTTCTTTAGAGGAGATTGGATTTGTGTGTGGAAGTTTGTGTTTTGTTCTGGCTCTGTTGTGTTGTGTGTGTTGTGTTGAAGATTTCCTTGGAAAGTATGGTCTGAAGTGTCATTAACTGGAGTAAATACTTTAGCTAGATGTTGCGCAAAGAGCAAAGGGTGGCAAAGTATGCCTTTTCCTCATTGATTCTGTCCCGGGTTGTTCTGTTTGGTGTTTCGATGCGTGTAGGAGATGAAACTATTACTGGTTTCTTAGATGATTTAATTGGTCTCCATATTGAGTGATCATAGCGATTAAGATCGAATCTTAATCGCTATGATCACTCAATATGGATCAACTCAATTTCGAAAATGTACTGTGAAAAGTTTTGGTCACGCATTTGTTTCAAATTTGATTTGAGAGTTTTGTTTTAGTCTTAGTTGTACGCTCTTTTGTCGTTAGGTTTATGGGTACGCTGCCATTTCGCCGTTGCGTACTGAACTAGTTGAAACTATTTTTCGCTTGATCACACAAATAATTTTTTTTCCGTGAACCGTGTTCACAAAACGTTATAGTAAGGGGTTGATTTACATGTTTTATCGTTCGCCGAACGGATAGAGTACGAGTATAGGGAGAATACGGGAGTGTTTACAAAGTCAGATGTATGAGAAATAGCAACAGCTTATCCACATCCTGCATATTTGAATTAAACACCCTTCCTGCGGCTGTTTTCGCACATAAGCTTGATGTAGATACGGCGGAACAGACGCGTTAGGCCACACAATAAATTGGGCTGGCTCTTCTTGTTCGTTTATGTTCTTGTCAATTCCTAAATATCGAGCGACACATTGCTGATGAAGGCTTTAGATCTGCTGTAATGCCACCTAATGTAAAGAGTATGCAACAGCTGAGGCCTCGGCTGTTAGATGAATGGCAATACGCGTGGGTTTGTATATATTATCTAACTTTAATATCAGTTCATGCCCCATAACTTTGGGCGAAACTATGGGGGGTTTTCTTAAACTTCGTAATATCAAGCGACAGTGTTTCCGATTTACCAAGACCGGTAGAGTTATGGATTGTAAACTGGAACCATGGATTTTGAACTTTATTAAATTATTAAGAAAATGAAAATGTTACAATTTATTAAGGGCGAAGTTTCTAGACTACAGGCTACACTTTTCCACCTACATCATCACCTATTAGGTTTATTCTAAATGTACAATAATAGTAATATATATATATATATATATATATATATATATATATACCGGGTGTATCAAGAAAAACGCCCCAGTCTATAACTTTTTAATTATCGACGCTAGAAACGCCATTTTCTGGACTTCGGTGTTAAAGTAGGTTTTTTACATGCTCTGCATATAATATATAACATGTCGCTTCCGGAAGTGACCGGAAGTGATATCAACTTCTCTATTTTAAATGGAACACCCTGTATATTTCTACGGTATTACATGGCACACTTTATTCTGAATCCATTGATATAATATTGTTTGTGCTTACTGTCAACGGTTAGCAAAATACAGACCTTTGTACATTGCATTACATTGTAGCACTAGGGAGCTGTGAGACGTATCTTGAATAACGAATATCATTATAATACCACATTTTTTTTTAGAGGAATGTGTGTTAATAGTTTGAGAATGACGGTAAATAAAATACGAATTTCTAGGTATAAACAAAACTATTTAATGAAAAACAGCAGCAAAACCAACAAATCAATAACAAAAATAATCTAAGGAATCTAGAAAAAACAAATAAAACGTTTCATTAAGAAAACTAACGAATAATAATGTACCAGGTAGTTCAAAATCTGTTAGTATTTATTAATTTATCAATTTAAATATTGTTCAAATAGCCAACCTTCATTTTCAATGCATAACTGATACCTTCGTATTGGTGACAAATTGAGGTGATATGTTGTCAACAACCACTCTATCCTTTGCTTTAGGTCTTCAAGGTTTTGCGGAATTGTTAGGGACACCTGATCCTTTAAATGGCCCCATAAGAAGAAATCTAATGGGTTGAGATCAGGTGATCTAGCTGGTCATCTTGTTGGGCCATTCGTTCCGATACAGTTTTCTTCAAATCGCCCATTTAAATACTTTACATTTATACGGGCATTATGGCTAGGGGCCCCATCTTGATGGAAAATCACATTCGCGTATTCATTGAAAGGCAATTGTTCTAAATAATTCTCCAAATAGTTTCTTAAAAAGTCTTAAAAAAGTGAGGCCCTATTATTTTATTGCCTTTCATCCCGCACCAAACATTTACACTGAAACGCTGCTGAAAATTTGTAGTTCTAGCGTGTCTGGGATTCTCATCACTCCAGTAGTAATGAACATTCCAATTAAAAATACCATTGTTAAAAAAGTACTTTCATCCGACCATAGTATGTTATTTAAAAATAAATAATCGTCATTTACTCTTTGCAGAAAAGTATTACAAAAATAAATTCTTCTAGGAGCATCAACTTCCTGTAGATGTTGAACTAAATTAGATTTGAAAGGCCGCATTTTATGTTTTCTTAATATTCTGTGCACTATTGAATGCGACATATTTGAATTATTTCCAATTTGCCGAGTTGAAGTTTGAACATTTTCCTTAATTGCCAGTAAAACATCCAACTGTTTCATTTCGTTTGCTATTGTTGGATTTTCTTTTTTAATTTTCTTCAGTGATCCAGTTCTTATTACCGCAGTATAGTACATAAAGCTATGTATTTTGCTAACCGTTGGCAGTAAGCACAAACAATGTTATATCAATGGATTCAGAATAAAGTGTGCCATCTGATACCGTAAAAATACACAGGGTGTTTCATTTAAAATAAAAAAGTTGATATAACTTCCGGTCACTTCCGGAAGCGACATGTTACATATTATATGCAGAGCTTGTAACAAACCTACTTTAACACCGAAGTCCAAAAAATGGCGTTTCTAACGTCGATAATCAAAAAGTTATAGGCTGGGGCGTTTTTCTTGATACACCCGGTATATATATATATATTTTTTTCTGAACATATAATACTAATTTCATATATTTATATAAATAAAAAGAAAACAATTAAAAAAAAATTATATTACAGTTGTATACATAACTGTAAAAAGGTATTACAGAGATAATAACTACATAACTAAGTAAATAAAAGTAATCTACTGACATGTAATAATTGCTTTTTTTGAGGACGCTTAGGACTGTTTATGCTGATCCTCTTTAACTGATGTTCAATGCTATTGTATGAATGTACTGCGTAAGAAATAGATCTTTTAAATATTGATCTATGGTATACTGGCATAGTAAGAATTTTATTATGCCTAATATCTCAATTATGTACAAAGGTAAGTAAATGAAATTTAAAGTCGTTCTCCATATTTAATCAGCTTAACTGACCAAATCTGTCAGATATCAGATTAATTTTGTTCAAGTCATTGATAAACCGACATGTGTTCTGTACTTTGAATTTTATTTTTTGTAACACAATCCAAACTGGACTAATATTCGATATCTGCATAAGAGAATATAGGTAGTACAATTGATTCACGTAGTTTTTTTCTTTATTTTATAAATTAAAATATATTTGGTACATTTCACAATATATCGAGTTCTGTACAATGTGTTTACAAATATTTTTTATCGATGTATTTTCAGAAAATGTAGTACTACATATTTGTAAAATTAGGAGTCAATTGTTTGAATAATAAAAAAGTTATTGTGCACTACGTTTAAAATTTTTTAAATCCATTTTTCGGAACCGTTTTCTTAAAATATACTATCGTAGATAATGATATGATTATTTTTTCTACTTGTTGGGTATGCATTAGATAATACACTTAAGATTTTTGGGATCAATAATCGATTTATAAAAAAATGGCGGCATTTTGACAATAGTGGTAATTTTTCACTAGGTTTTCCCAAAACTTTTTCTATGAATTCATTTTTCTTGTCTTAACCTGAACGTAGACTTTTGAAGTTAAAGGACAGACAATTCAAGGACAGACAGGGTTTGTCGCAAACAGTTGCGCAATCTTTTCAAAACCTCCAGAAAACTAGGTTAACTGCCGACCCTGTGGAACAAACTCTGAACGGACAACTCCTCTCACATCGAAAAAACGAATCAGCATTGTTTTGACGTTTGATTTCACTCGACGAGCTTTTTTGGGGCGAGGCGAACATGAAGTCTTCCACTGGTTTGATTTTTGCTTCACTTCAGTTTGGATTGTTTCGGAACTCCTCTTTTGAATCACAATTTTGATTTGAATTGAACGACCTTGTTTTTGTTCAGCAGTCAGCAGTCGAGGCACAAATTTGGCAGCCATCCTTTTCATCCCCAAATCTTCTGTTAAAATTTGCTGAACTGAACTCCAAGTCACTTCAGACACCTCCACAACTTTGCCAATGGCCCATCGTCGATCTTCCAGAACGATTTTGCGAATTTTTTTCAACATTTAATCGGTTCGAGCCGTGGAAGGACGATCAGAGCGAGGTTCATCATCAATTGATAGTTCACCTCTTTTTAAACGGGAAAACCATTCAAACACTTGAGTTTTCCCAACAGCATCGTCCTCGTAGGCCGTTTTTAATATTTCAAGAGTTTATGTGCCAGGTTTTCGGAGCAAGAAACAACATTTTACGGCCGCGCGCAATTGACGCGAATCAGCCATTGCAAAAGCGACGAGCACACAGAACAACTCTTACTAAAAAGTTCACACAAGCCGAACGGAACCTTCTTTAGCGACGACTTTTGGCTTACTGACTCGGGAATGGTAACTTTATACGCTCCTAGCGGCAGAACGCGGTACTACAAAAACTCCGCCCACCACAACATCAGTTGGGTTTCTTTAGGGCACCCCCTCGTACGTACATACCGAAAATTTCGTGATGCGTTCATACACCGACTAACGTTACTCTCACATAAATTGAACAAACAAATTCATAAGATTACAGATAAACAAAACGTTTTACTCCTATCGCCAGATGACTACATAAACACAAAGTGTAACTTGCATATTTATGTACATGTTCGACGACACTTATCTATTAAACAACTTTCGCCGCTAAAAGGCGATCTGTCGTTTATATCGTCGCTATTAAGTTGTCAACTCAAAAATGAAATATATGCGCCGAATTGCCCATGCCAAAGTTGGATGCAATTTTGCGATTTAATTTCGTGCCGTAATGAAACCGTAAAGCCTGATGAAACTATAAAAGTCAAGCACTATATCATGCCATTAATTTAGTAATGCACGCGTTCGATGGTCGTTTTATAGGCGATTACCGGCGGATTTTCCCATACGGTCATTTCCAACTGGGAGGATGCAAAATCTCGGCCGACGTACATGCGACATTCCGTTTGGAAAATGGCCACAGTTGCCGTAAAATGACGCCAGTTGTAAACGTTAATTGTTTATTCATTTATATTTTTGTCCATATTTTCTATTCCTCGTTATACAGGAAATCTACTAGACGAGGATCCATTTCATATATTCCATTATATGGATTACTGTATAGAGATTGCAAGATTGCGTATATCCCCGGCGTATTTTTTTTATTTAATTTGTAATTCTACGTAAAATTCTTATGTATCATAAGGTAAGATAAAGTTACATTAATACACGTTCATCAATGTAGAGTATGGTGTACCTGAAGGTAGCGTCCTGGGATCTATATTATTAATAATTCATATAAACGATTTGTTTGACTTACCAGATATGGACTAAATTGTAAACTACGCAAATGATGTTGTAATTCTCTATAAATCCTATTCTTGGGATGAATTACAGAACATAGTACAAAATAATTTAGCATATACGAGTCCAGGCTCATCATAGTTTGGCCAGGCATAATTTTACAACTAACATATTTAAATAAAAATAATAACGCTGTAAAAACTATTTTACTAAAGAAAAATATTGGTATCAGAAACAAAGTATCAACCTATAACTTAAATACGATGAAATATGACTACGTTATGATGTGTCAATAAGAAATTTGTTAATAAAAACATTAAGATTCGCCGTTCAGGATAGTTCAGCCAGTTGCTGATATCCATAATAGGCTAAACGTATGTAGCGTTTTAAAACAAAATAGAATCTCAAGTATTGTTAGAGGATTTTATAATATGTATTTTGTACGACTCTGCTAAAATATTCTAAAAAAAAAATGGCACGTGGCGCGGCATCAAGTGACGATATGCGAAAATAAATTGTTCACGTCATAAACACGGAATTTCGGCTCATGAACAGGGAAGTTTTTGTCCTCAGTTATATTTCGTCGAGTATGCAGACTCCATCCTGTGACTTTGATGTCCACAAGAGATTCAACACTGACACAAATATTCTCTTTTGAAATACTTCATACCGTACTCAGTTTCTTCTTTTAACATCAAAGCCGAGAGTTAGTTAATTAAACCACCGCTACCTTACGAACAAGGCAGCTATAATTATCTCTCGCCACAATCCTCGTGACAGCGAAACAAAATAAAAGGCTGCCGTCCTGGACAAACCCTTTGCGAGAAATTTCATCGTAAAAATAACAACGAAATCACCTCGTCGTTCGTTTCAGAATTCGCCATTTATTGGAACGGCCTCGCCGCCTCTAATTTCCCATATTCCCACGCCGATCCACATAAATTCGATTCAGGACATCGCTCGAAGACACGCAAACTCTAGGCCTGCGTCTAAACGACGGACACTAGAAGAGAACTTTCCATCGTGTCATGTGGCCCCAAGGCTATGTTTTGGAAAATCTCTGTATGAAGGTGTACGCCTCCGCGTTTAAATTAGACATAAATCGAGTCGACAGAACCGGAATGCTATTTCTCACCCCAAAAACCTTCAGAGAGATATATACAGGTTGTAACATAAAGGTTGGGAATAAATTAAACCGTGGATTTTTGAGTAAAAAAAATAGATTTTTTTCGTATGAAGTTATGCTCTACGGGTTTTCGTTTCCAAGCTACAGGGCGCTAAAAATTATGAAAAATTTAGTTTTTCTCTAATAACTTTCGATCATTAGAAGATAATGGAACGAAATTTTAGCCGTAGCTTGACTGGATAATGCCCTAGTAACAGGAAAACATATACTTGATAATGTTTTTGTTACTTTCATTTTCCTATGTTAGCAGTGGGAAAAAATGTTGTTTACAAAAGTTTAATTACGGGAAAATGGCAAGAGATACAAATAAAATGCAAGAAGGTAGTTTTGTTTAAAATAAAAAGTGGATCTTAAATAAATATTAAAAAAATGTTTTTACCAGTGGCGTATCACAATTTTCTTCGGAAAACCCTACGGTACAATACGTACGCACGCCACTGAGTAATTTACAAAGTCAATTCTTTTTCCTGTTATTCCATATTTAATGCCATAAAGTATTCTTTCAAATAAAAAAAAATTGAGTGGATATCTCACACACAGCTTGTTTTATTTACGTTTAAAAATCGAGCGTCCTTATTGAAAGACCCTTTAAACGTTCTCTGTATGTTCCCAAAATAGTACGAATCCAAAATAGTTGTCACAATGCATTCTGTCACGTTAGCGTAATATCTCTATCAAGCAAATGTGACGAATTTTTCATCAGAATTGTTAATTTCAGAAAATGCTGGCACCCTCACCATTTGACATATAGATAGCGCTTAGCAACCAACGATGTGATAGTACGCCAGAAATGTCCTTTCATTACTCCGAATGTGTCTTATTGTTGATGTGCCCGTCGAGAGACGTAATAATGGCGGCAGCAAATGATTGCGCTCATTCTCCGGATGTCGCTTTGGTTCTTGCCTGACTTTTGTTCATATTTATGCCAGGAGTGTAAGCGGTCACTTTTTGCGAGCTTGTTTGTTGCCAGCCCGTTTCTTTCGCAGCGGACCACGAGCGGCGGAAATATGAATCGAAACTACGAATTCGTTTGGTTGGTAACGTAGTTAGTGTCCGGTGGAAATTGTTTTTGACGTCGACGTGACGGCCCATCGAATTGTGGGGGTTTGGTCTAATTAAAAAATGGTAGCGACATTCACAGGACGGGAATTAATAAAGAAACGAATAAGCAAATCGCAATAATATTGCGCCGCCTTCTCGGCCATATCGAAGGCACCTCCAAAGCATACCTCTAGAGGCTTCGGATCAAAAAACAAAAGTTACCACATTGTTCGCAAGGATCGATTTGTTGTATTGATATTGTCAAAATGCCGAAATACGAAGGAAAAGCATTTCGTACATTGATCTAAAAATTTCGTGACACACACACGAAAACAGCCGTTTAGTAAATATAGATTATGACGTGTTTTATTTACCCCGTACTAGGTTGAGATAGACCTTTGTCCGTGGCTATACAAGCAGAGGCGAGGGGAGCGAGATACAAAAAACCAATCCAATAATAGTGAGATTCAGAAGGTTCTTATTCATAGCTTATTGAATCACAAATTATACAGGGTACTTGAATCTTCAAATGGACCCCAAATAATAAATAATAAGTTAATTCATAATTATCAGGCCTTTATATTGGCGCATTGTTTCTTTGTGAAAATTGGCATTACGTTTATTTTCTTTTCATAAACCTATTCTTTGTATAGTTGATAATGTGTGTCGAAAACCATACTCATATTCGTCATATTATGCTTTACCAATTCGAGGGAGAATGGAAGGCAGCACAGTCATTTCGCGATCTCAACGACGAACTTTTTGGCGAAGGAACAATCAGCGAAAGTCGGGAATGGTTTGCTCGCGTCAAATCAGATGATACCAGCTTTGAGGACAAGCCAGGAAGAGATCGATCATCGGATTTCGACAATTAGGCACTTCTGGCAGCCGTGGAAGGGTACGAAAGTATGACAACTCGAATGCTGGCCGAAGACCTCAGTGTCGGCCAATCCACCATCGTTCGTCGTCATCTCAAAAAGCTCGGAAAAGTATGGATGGATAGATTCCTCACGAACTCTCCGACATCAACAAGGCCGATCGATGAAAAGGCCGCTCAAAAAGAACAAAATCGTTTTCCACCACGATAATGCACGTCCTCATGTTGAGGGTCATGTCGTCGAATCCATCGCCAATAAGTGGTGGGATCTGCTCCCACATCCACCATACTCCGAAGCTCCCACAGACTACCACGTCAATCGCTTGTTGAAAAACTGGCAGGCAAGGCTACAACGATTTGGTGGACGACGTCAAAGTGTGGATTGGCTCTAAGAACAGCGACTTCTTTGCCCACGGAATCGACCGTCTGCCAAGCAAATGGGAAGCAGTTATTAAAGTTGAGGGCGAATATGTTCGAGATAGAATAATCATTTAAACATGTTTCTGTTGAATTTTCATGTTTATTTTTTCATAATAAATACCGTTCAAAAAACGTCTGACAATTATGAACCAACAAATATAACTACAGATCAAAAATATCAGCAAGATTCCTACGTGCTATATCCCTGCATACTAATTGACATGCTTGCCTTTTATTCGTATAAAAAAGGCGAACAAATATGAATATGGTACCAGTTGACGCATAAATGTTACATTTTTTCCTGAAACATTCGATCCCGGTGTAGTACATTATGAACTTATAAAATAAACAGTCGCTGAAAATATACGGGACTTTCTCGTAACGTACACTAAACGACATCAAAGGGGATCTTGTTTTGCTCAAGCAATATTCGTAGAGAGCTAATTAGTGCTCTTGACCTAATTATGTTTTGTCTGTTGTAAAAACCGACCGTGAGTGATATTCACGATATATAAAGTAAAGCATATGGTAAATTTTCGTAGGTTAGTATTTACATGATGGCATTTTTATGTATGTTAAGTTTCGTAAAATTTATTTGTGATACTGATCGTTTAACGAGTATAATTGTTCTACACCCAGATTTTCTTAAAGGAAGCTGTGAATAAAATAGTTCGCTCTTGCGCAATCTCAATTAAGGTTCTTGATTCGTATCTGAGACGATTACCTACTAGAATTAAATAATAGTTTAGATATCGTATAAATCATTAATGTTTATTTAACAGTTCAGTGATAATTAGCGCCAAAAACCAATCGTGTTATAGAGGAAAGTAAGGATGTTGCACTTTGCCTTTTTTTCGAAAAAACAATCTTGGGGTGGTAACAACAGCCTTTAACTACTAACTAGTGCCACGGATATTCGCATTAAAACCATGTTTCTTCTAATATTATCAGTGAGAAAGCACGTCCCATGTTTATGTATGCCCTCGGGGGTAACCACCCTTCCAATGGTTTATGTATGTACGTACAATCCCAAGTGAAAATTCATGTTCTTGAATGATACGCGTAGTCTCGTGAAAGTAATAGTGTAGATGGCGTATGCATCCCTTACCGTCCATTCAAATTTAACGTAGAAGAGGAAATAACACTTGTTATCAACTGCCAATAGTACCGATATTTGCAGTAGTGACATTTTCATTTGCAGTTCTGTTTAATATTTTCATAATTAAAGGAGTTTTGGAAATTATTTAATGGATCCGCACAAGCGCTGTTACTATAAGTGCAAGGTGGGCCAAAAGTTAGGTAACCCATTTATTTTTAAAATATTGCATTTAATTAGTTCAATATAATATTTGTTTCAAACAAAAAGTATATTCCTTGGAAATTTATTTGTGAAAAGCAACGTCTTGTAGGTGACTGCCTTATCCGCCTCCTCCTCCTCCTCCTTTACACAGTATTGTTCTAACTACCAAGTTTTCCATCACCAACGTCTGGCACTTGTCATAATTTTACGAATTAAAGTTAAATCTAAAATAATTTGATGAGTATTATTAGTGGAATTGTAAGCAAAGTAAAGTGTTTTTTACCCAACTTGCTAATCATTAAATGGTGTTTCAAAGCAATAATCTTGTTCCTTTAATTCTTTTGAAAACTTTGATCAGTCGAAAAAAGAAACGGTTCGATGGATCAAGTTGAAAATTTCCAGGACTATTTGGAGTATAATAAGCTAAAAAGAAACCTATAAACATTAGTCTTTTCCTGAATATTTGTAAAGTGACGGCAATTTTTTTTAAAAGTCAAAGAGTAATATTTTGTATTTCTTTTCAAATTAATAGCGAGAGTAAAACATATTTTTGTGCTTAAAAGCGACTTTCATCATTTATAGAGTTTGTATTCGAGTTTTCAAAACCATCCTTCGATTCGTTGTACGATTATTTGTTCCTGAGATATCGATGATCAAAAACAAAAGCGTAATTTTTCATTAATCCGCCGATATCTCAGCAACAAATGGTCATACAGAGTCTGTTAAAAACAAAATTAAAGCTAAATAAACAGACCAACCGGCGTTTGTATTTATTTAGCCCGAAAAAAATTTCCTGAGCCCGGGAACGCTCTTAAAAAATTGGAAAATTTTTATCTCACGGTATTTCTCTGAGTTGCGCAGTAACCCTAGCTTAGAAATTTTCTATTCTGTTAGAACAAGTCAAAACTAGAAACGTCAAGCTTTAAAACGGTTTGTTTTTCATCTCGATACAACCTTTTTTCATAAAATTACAGCTTTCAAAAATCATTGAAAATTTTTCGGAATCTTCAAATGAAATGGCTAAGCTAAACTGAAATGCGTGTACCTACATCGATTCAAATATTTATCCTACGGCAGACAGCCTTAATAATAATAGACTACTGTAACCCTTTAAAATATCGTGTTGAGTGTATTAACCTTTCGATGACATTTTACCGAGTTCATCTGTGTAGGTTCTGTCCTGTTGGCCGTTCTCACAGCGTTAAATGAATTTAGGTACGGTCCTGTTAGTACTTACTGAATTCTCGTGCTCTGCTATATTTTTTACTTGTTATTGTATGGATTCATCGCTTTAAATGGTATGGCCTTCTAACAGCCTCATTTTCCTTTCCATTTCACCGCAAGCTCGAAACCGCAAACCCATAGTGACGCTATTGGTTCCACCGCCGCGCCGCCAACCTGTTTATTCACCGTGACTCTAATTTAACTTCTCGACTTACTTAATTGCTACCTTAGCTACCAAGTTCCCATTGAAAATAAGACCTCTTTCTCCGGCGCTTATTTTAATAGAGTTTGCCGTCGTAAGTTGCTGATTTATCAGACTTTGCGAAAGAGATAAGGATGATAAGTGAATAAGTTTCGATTTTATTGAAATCGATTCGGTTCATCATATTTGCGGGTTTGGGTTAGCGTTTATTTGCAACTGCTGTTTTAGTTATGATTTTGGTATCTTGTAGTCCGTTATGAACAGTTCTCTAGAATGGCAATATGCTGACAAATTTATGAATATATATAGGGTCTTTCAATACGGACGCCCGAAATTTGTTAAATTATAGTGGCCATGTTCTTAAAGCAACATCTGTCAAATTTTTCGTGAATTATTCAGTAGTGTATGGCAAATCACCGTGGAATGTTATAGCGTTCAATAACGTGTGCAAATCATCAAATTTTATTTTCAAAATTAGTACTCTGTTCGAGAAACGTTACGTGATTTTGATTCTCGCCACAAGCGTCCCGCCGCGGCGAGTCGACTATTCGACGTTTGGTGGCCAAATTCCTGTCAATTGGTTTGACAAATAATCAGCCAACACCCGTACGTCACCAAAACGCATGATTTGCTAAAAACATCGCTGCTGTTTCGTGAGAACCCTTTTGTGTACTGGAAAACCCGAGGCATTCAATTTTTCGTCGTTCACAGGAACTTAGCCGTTCTGTGACTTCAACTTGGCGAATTTTGTGTCGGAATTTGAGGCTGTATCCGTATAAAATCCAACTGACTCAAGAACTTAAGGTAAACAACCATAGACAACGCCGCACAGTGGTGCCAGAACGGAAAAAATTATATTTTCGAAAGCGCTGATTTCGATTATCTAGTTTGTGATTCTCACACTATATAAGCTACAGGATCTAGGAACAACATGATTTTTTTCCCTGTTTCAAGGCTATTCCCATTAATTTAGGCCCACTGTCAGAATAATAGAAGTTTGACCAAATTACACACTACTCTAAATGAGTGATATATAATTGTAAAAGAGGGAGAAAAAATTATCCAATTTTTTCCCCGCTCTACGATGGTCAACTAAACCACACATCAGTCAAACTGGGGGAAAAAAAATTACAGCGCTTTACAACGTTATAAGTTACGAATTTTAAGTAAGCATTGAGAACAGCTATGATTACAAAAAAAGCTCCGGCTTCCTCCGAGATGTAGAAGGTCACTTTTCAAACTAGACGTGTTAAAGTAAAGATTAGAGCAAAAATCATCTGCCTTTATCTGCCTATCCGATCATAACACCGCAAAGAAAGGAAAGGATTAGAGTATGTCGTTGTTTGTTGCACTATATTGTTTACCCAATTGGCTCAGATAATACATGTCCCCACTTCAAAACACTTTTAATTCGAGTTCAGTCTAGTTGCTAACGTTGTCTAGTCATTAGCTCTATCAAAATTAAATACCGCGATTTGTGTAAGTGCTTGTGGGGTGGTACAAACTTCGACAAATTCCTTCGACAAAATCACCCTGAACTTGACGAGGAAAACATTTCTTCAATTCTGACAACTCTAAGCAAGAGTTTTTTGCCTCATTTTAATAAAAAAAAAAGATAAGGTAAATCGGGACCGGGCGAGGTTCAAAAAAATATTCAGCGAGTGGATGGAAAATGAATGTTTTCAATATACCAGACCAGGAATCCATAGGATGTGTTGGGAGACCAAGTAAAGACTTTGATGATTGTGGTGAAAGAAGCAAGAGGAATAAAATACGCAGCCTTCAAGCATCGTACCAACAAAGCTTGATTAACGCAGCTGCGACACATGAAGACCACGATAAACCCGAAGTTTTGTCAGCCGATCAGGCATTAGCTATATTTCTCCAGGCCAACCTGACAAAATATCAGAACGAGGTGATTCGACAAGCGCTAAAAGACCTTGGGTGCCATGTATTTCCAAGTTATAAAAAATTAATCCTCTCAAAGAAGCAGTGCTACCCTGAAGATATGTCATAACGGCAGTCGACGAAACTCTAATCCACCGGATCGCTACCATACTGGAAGTCACAAATAGCAATGCAATGATCGACCCAGAAAAATTCCGGCTCTTCTCAAAAGAAACAGCAGAGATGGCCATTGAGCATTCATGGTACTACATGCCATCCACGGTGCATAAGATTTTGTTGCATGGTGCTGAAATAGTGCAGAAGTCGATTCTCCCAGTCGGAATATTGCCGGAAGAGGCACCAGAAAGTAGAAATAAGGATTACAGGACATTCAGGATCAGAAACTCGCGGAAAATGTCTCGTATATCTACCAACGAAGACGTGTTCCACAAGCTACTGGAGACTTCGGATCCTTTTATCACGAACATGAGACCTGAACCAAAGAAAAAACACCTCGAAATCAGTGATGCAGCTAAGGAACTGTTAATCTAATATCCTTGAATTTGAAATCGTAAGTATCTTTGCAATTTGAACAACCTTTGACTTTGAATCCCTAGTTTTATTATTTACAAAATTCTCCAGTCTTTTAAGCTTCTTTGAATTTTTAATTGTAAGCATTATTTAATTTAAATATACACTCAAAATACTTGTTGCCACTTATTTTCATGAGTACAACCTATTCCGAAAATTTCAGAAATTTTTATCTTGCCAATAGGCTTTCATTTCCTCATTAGTTCTTTAATTTTCTTCAAAATTTCAATAAAAACAGTTGAACAGGATGTATTTTTTTGTTCTGAGTCGAATGAGACCGGCCCCAGGTTTCTATGTTAATCCGTTATCGATATATTGAATTTTTTCCGCTTTTTGGCCATGTGTTCCATGTTTGGTCCCACTGTGCGCCGTGTGCTCGCTGATAGGACTCTGGAGCAGTTGGCAGTTGACTCAAATTTCGCCGAAAAAATCATCTTTACAGACGGGGCCCATTTTTATATGAATGGATACGTAAACAAGCAAATGGACATTCCGCGATGGACATTCTGTACGAGCGATTTGAGGGTATGGTTATCTCGCGCACCGGCGACGTGAACTAGCCACCGATATCGTACTATTTGACGCCTTTAGACTTCTTCCCTTGGGGCTATCTTAAATTGCAGGTCTATGCGAATAAACCGCAAACAATTGATAGCCTCAAAGACAACAAAAAGAACGCCATCCAGAAAATTCAGCCAGATTTATGCGACAGTCATCGAGAATTGGACCTCCCGAACACCTGCCACCAAGCAAAGCCGCGGCCGACATTTGAATTACGTTATATTCTATACTTAATGCCATAAATTATTTTTTCAAATAAAAGAAAAATGACATACAACTTGTTTTATTTACGTTTAAAAATCGAGCGCCGTTATTTAAAGGCCCTTTACTTAATAGAGAAACTGTGGGTGCACACCCATCTCTTCAAATCCCTAAAGCAAGTTGTAGGTACTAAACAGCTATACATTATATATAATTATACATATAATTAGGTGACAAGCTTTAAGAGTTGATTCCTTTTATAATTTTAAGACAAAAAGTTATATGAAATATTATAAGTTAAGGATATAAATAAATGTTCTAAACATTTCGAGATTAGGACTTTTTTTCTAAGAATTTTTCAATTTTTTATAGACAGGTTGAAAGATAACTAATTGAAATTCAGCACAAATGATACTTTCAACAGTACCCATGGAACAACGTTATTAACTTTTGAAATCGTAATCAATGTTATTAATTAAAGATTTTTTATTAATACATAACATCTTTAATTGAATCCCAGTTCAGATTGAATCGCTTTAAAGAGGTATGGAGATGGATATTCTCAAAAATTACCGAAGGATATACAGAGGAATCTTTTATAAATATAGTAGATACAAGCAGATACAATTTTTAGAGGGGGGAGACAAAGAGAAATCTGCTAATGTAATAATATTGTCGAATAATAAATAATAATTAATAGTAATAATACCGAAAAAGAGAGGAGCCGACAAATGCGAGAACTTTAGAACGATTAGCCTAACTTCCCATGCGTCAAAAATCTTAGGATGGAAAATAGAGCGGAGGAAATACTAGGAGAAGACCAATTCGGGTTTACGCGAAATAGGGGAACTCGCGAAGCTATTCTGGCGCTAAGAGTAATGTTAGAGAAAACAATAGAAAAAGGAAAGAACGCTTATATAGGATTTGTAGATTTAGAAAAAGCTTTTGATAACGGAAGATGGGAAAAAATGTTCGAGATACTAAAGAGCTATACTACACCACTAATTTTTAATCTGTACATCGAAGAGGCGATTAATGTGGTAAAAGATAGAGTGGATTTCGGGATTAAAGTACAGGGACAGAAACTAAAAATGCTGAGATTCGCGGATGATATAGCAGTATTAGCATCTAGTAAGGAGGAACTAGAATCAGCATTGAACGAAATGGAGGCAGTGTTGACGGAGGAATACGGAATGAGGGTGAATAAAAACAAAACTAAAGTGTTAGTGTGCAGAGGGCGCGAGAGCAGAGCAAAAATGAAAGTACAAATTAATAATGAAAGATTGGAGGAAGTAAAAGATTTCACTTATTTAGGAAGTAAAATAAATTGGGATGGAAGAAGCGATAAAGACATAAAACAAAGAATAGCGCAGGGTCGAGTAGCTTTTAACAAAAAGAAAGCACTTTTATGCTCGGGGGTAATAAACTTAGAAACAAGGAAGAGATTTTTGAAAACATGTATGGAGCACAGCACTATATGGCTGCGAAACCTGGACGGTAGGGGAAGCAAGTAGGAAGAAATTAGAAGCTTTTGAGATGTGGTGTTACCGAAGAATGATGAAAATACCATGGACTGATAGGGTTAGAAACAAAGAAGTATTGGAGAAAGTCAGCGAAAAAAGAAGTATGTGGAAAAACTTAAAGAAGAGAAGAGATAGAATGGTAGGCCACTTGCTGAGACATGGGGGAATAGTCCGCGATATTTTGGAGGCAGAAATAGGAGTGAAGAAAGGCAGAGGTAGGCCTAGATTAGACTACTGCTCGCAAATAGTAAGGGATGTAGGTTGTAGCACAATTAGCGAAATGCGTAGGTTAGCACAAGATAGGAGAAGCTGGAGGTTAGCGTCCAACCAGTCTTAGGACTGATGACCTAATGATGATGAGTAATAATACCTGACTTTTCAGGTAAAGTTCAGCTAATGTTTTATAGTTGTACAGTTTGAAACATAAGTGTACATATAAACGAATAATTATAATACACATTCAATATGTGTAATATGTTCAATAAATGTTCTGTTTACTAAAAGATGTATTTTTAATGTGAGTTGGTTGGTCGGCGTGTATTTATTTAGTGGCAGAAATATACTTAGATTAGAAATAACTGGTACGGAAAAGTCACTTTCCCGGTTTAGGTAGGAAAAATAACTGTTTCGTACTATTTTCTGATGGTTGCTTGGCAACGGACAATACTAGAATATGGTATTTTGGGATCTAGAATTGCATCGAGGAAGTAAACACTCTTGATCGATTTAAGAAAGAAGTAATTATGTCGATCACATATTTTTAAAATAGTAGTATTCTTTAGTTAGGCAACATTATTTTTCCCATTTGGAAATGTTCGCAATCAAACAGTGTTTCCTTTAATATTGTTAAATTATATACTACCATAAGCGAGAAAATCAATATGCAAATTAATTTGCTTTTGTTGATACATTTTGCCCGCATAACTGGTTTTAATTAAGATATATCACGGTTAGTCGAATACCATAATGTGCACTTTATCTGGTTTCCAATAGTTAGAAAATGTTAGACTAGAAAATACTGGTATCAGTTACCTAACCTCGGCTGTTCAAATAGATGTTATTCAGTTTGTAATTAGTAGAACAGTTAACTTAAATCGAAACTACCAAGCAGGAAGATGTTTTCCCTACAAGTGCCTCATCAGTTCTGAAAAGTTGGTATCCGGTTTCACTTAATTTATGAAACCGCAGATTAAATCTCCTGGAGTGCACCACTAAACGATGAGGATCGATACAATTTTAGTTGGAGCTTCTCCATTTTCCTTTGTTGTAATATTAACCGCCTATAGAGCTGTGTGTAATCTGAAATTCTATATCCCGTGCATGTTACCACAGGCCGGCTTAAGTGACTTAATTAATTAGTTTTAAACGAATCGGGATTCAGTGTGTACGTATTTGCAAATACTTTTATTCTTGTCTTGGATATATAATTTAATAATATACAAATTATTTCAATACTCCAAATAAATTTATAGTTTCTAAGCCGGTTATTCAAGGTTTTTGTTTAAAGTGATAGCCATCAGAAAGTCGCAATTTATTTATAAATAAGTAAACAGTTTTAAAACTTCAAAGCGGACTTTTCCGCACGTAGAACATCTCTATCTCGAAATTGAGTGGCCGAGAAAAAATAAACCATCACATAAATGCAGACAGAATATGTGTTTTATGCGACAGTTTTATTTTTTTCAAATAGTCCACCATCGTGTTTTCTCATGACCCATGGACAGGGTGGGGTGTGTCCTATCCACCTCAAAATCAATAGATGTCGTCTGCTAGGCGTCCCTAATCGGAATCAGTCGAAACCCGATCGATCCGACACGATTTAATTGAGTGATCGTGCTAACAAAAAAAAATTCTCAAATAGTCCACCATTATGTTTTCTCATGATCCATGAACATAGTAGAGTGTGTTTTATCCACCTCAAAATCAATAGGTGTCGTCTGGGAGACGTCTCCGATCAGAATCAGTCAAAACCTGATCGATCCGGCACGATTTAGCTGAGTTATCGTGCTAATAAGAAATTTTATTAATGCTGACGACAACGACACACACAAAATTGCTAAAAACCATTTTTTTGTTTTTAAGTCGAAAAACGAATTATAAACGCTAGAAAAAAATTATCTTTTACACGATTACATTACCTTTCCGCGTATAGTTGAATATGGAAAAGTAATAAATGATTCCTCACGATCTTCCTTAATTTATTTTAACCATTCTGTGAGACGCCATGCGGCGAATGGTATCTGTGACATCCTTCGCACAAAAGAGTTACTTTGTTGTTTAGAAAATAGATGGCAGTAATGCTATCTTATACAGTGAGTACGTAAATGTTGGGACAAATTCGATAAAATTGTTACCGGCCAACCATTTAGTTTTTTTAGGCCCATTTCCAACGGTTTTCATTATGAATGAATTATAAATGAAAATTTTAAACTGTAAAGCATTAAAACAGTTTGAAAATATATAAAATTTCCTTTTTCTATAATTGATTTACAATTAAATCGATTATGAAGGATGTTACAGTAAGAACACAAGATTTGAATTGCGCGCCATTTTGGGTGTTATGATAAGATAGGTCAATAATTATGACAGGTGGATAGGAGATAGCTAGAAGTTAGTAAGCATGGAGGGCTACACGATAGAAGAACGCGTCCTTATTGTTAAACATTACCATCAAAATGGTGAATGTTTGGTTACTACGATTCATAAAGTGCGTCCAATTTTCGGTGCAAATATTCAAAATTTATCAACTGTAAAAGAATAATCGAAAAATTCGAAAGTATTGAGGTTCAGTTATTGATGTGAAACAGAGGGCATGAGTTCGTAGTGGTCGTTCAAAACAAAACATCACGACAGTTCGCGAGAGTGTGGCCGAGAGTCCAGGGACTTCGATTCGTCATCGCATACAAGAATTGGACATTTCAACAGTCACTCATCAGCGTATCCTCACTAAAGATTTGCATCTCCATGCTTACAAAGTCCAATTGACTCAACAATTTCTGCCAACAGACCATGTACAGCGAAGATAGTTTACCAATTGGACCATTGAACAATAAGAAGTGAATGCCGAGTTGTGGACAAAATCATCTTCAGCGACGAGGCCCATTATCACCTTGATGGCTTCGTTGATATACAAAATTGTCGCATTTGGGGCTCATAAAATCCACGAATGATTCATGAATAACGAATGCATCCCTAGCGTGTCACTGTTTGGTGCACATCATGGTCTGAAGGAATCATTGGACTATTTTTCTTTGAAAACGAGACATGCATTAACGATAAATGGCGAACATTATCGTGACATGATAACCCATACAGTGTGCCTCAATTGGAAGATATTGCTCTGGAAGACATGTCGTTTCAGAAGGACGGTGCCACTTATCATACCACCAGTGAAACATTGATGGTTTTGCACGAGTCTTTTCCTGGTCGTGTCATCTCCCGTTTTGGTAACCAGAATTGGTCACCATGATGTTTTATTTAAAATTAATATCTTGCTCTTTTATTGTAATAGTTTTTACTTACACCAATTTGACCTTAAACTCTGACGATTTCAATAGGAAAATAGACAGGAGAAAAAATTAACTGCCACCCACCTGAATAGACCCTCAAGAAAGCTAGCTGAGGAGGGACTCCTATGGATGCCGTCTGACAGTACGGGTGTCCATTTCCTGTTTGACAAGAAATATAAAATCACCCTCACCAGTAAGATCAACTGGATGGAGGGTCGAGCTGGATTACCGCTCAATGGAGAAATCTGGTACACGGATGGAGCCAAGAGTGGGATCAGAGTGGGTGCGGGGATGTATAGGCGACGCGATGGGATAGGTAAAACCTTTCCCCTGAGCAAATGCACTACCGCACTCCAGGGCGAGCTAGTTGCAATTACATACGGTGTTCTGGGGGCCGACCAAAATCGGACCCAGGAGAATATGTATCTGCTCAGAAAGCATGGCGGCGTTGGCAGCCCTGAATTCAGCAACGACAAAGTCGAAGCTGGTCTATAATTGCTATGAAGTATTGAACCACTTGGCAGTGGAACTCTTATGGATACCTGGGCATAATGGCATTAAGGGAAATCTAATTGCAGATGACATTGCCAGACTAGGAACCAGAGAAAACCTCTATGGACCAGAACCTGCAGTGGGAATAAGTCGGAATCTGATCAGAGACCGCATCGATCGCTGGGCAAGAGACCAGCACAATAAAAGATGGAAAAGGGTAACGGATTGTCGAATAATCAAACTTTTCATCGAATACTCAGAGATTGAGAAATAGGTCCAATAATTCATTAAATTGAACAGGCATAAAGCCAGGACCCTGGTGGGAATCATAACGGGCCACCATAGTAGTCTGAATGCATATAAGCACAAGCTGAGGCTGACTGACGGCCCGGCCTGCAGATACTGTAAAGAAGACGAGGAAACATCGATTCATCTTCTTTACACCTGCACCGCACTGGAGGAGAAGAGGTACCTTATATTAGGGACCCCTGTTATCCTAGAGGAGGCGAGGCTTAAGGCGGGGAACATGCCTAAATTGCTCCTTTTATGGGATAGCATTTTTGGATAATGACCCGAATAAGAGGGGATCGCCAAGGGACTACTCATGCGATCAGTGGCTGATGAGGCCCAAACCCATATAACATAATGTAATGTAACTGCCACCCAAAAATAAGATTTGTGTTTTCAAATAATTTCATTATGATAAACATTCGTCTCAGTAGGCCTTGTACTCAAATATAAAAAAAGAACCATGTTATCATATTCATTGTCTGCTTAGAAAATTTTGATTATATAAAGATTTTGAATTATTTATTTAGATTTTTATAAATATTCAAATTCAAATATGAAGTCCATTATATTTGGGAGGAAGATAAAAATGTAGATTCATTATATAGCAAATTTCATCCAACATCGACATATGTAAATATACAAGGTGTTTCATTTAAACATTTAAAAGTGATGACTGATGACATGTTCGGTGAAACTCGTGTTTACGATATATGTATGTCAAATTAAGTCTTAAGTCTGGGGACGCAACGGCCATCCCATGTTGAACATCGATCCTCGTCCGATCACCGAAATCAAGCAACCTCAGGCGTAGTTAGCATTTGGATGGGTTACTGCTTGAAAACACCGCGTGCCGTTGCCGTTTCAGCCTGCAGTGCTGCTGGGTGGATTGAGTAGCCTAGTAGTACTGTTGCCGGTCCCAAGCCCGGAAGAAAGAGGAGGGTTAGCTGTCTACCCTCTGTAAAAACAGATCCAGCTTATAGTACCGAAGATATTCATCGAAGACGAACAGGTCATAGACCTACTTTAGAAGAAGGAAGAAGAAGAAGAGATTAAGTCTATTAATTTTATTTCTTCTAACGTAAAAGAAAGTTGCGCTCTGACACACGATCTCGTTAACACCCGGTATATTGTTGGGCAAATTATTCATGTAAACGTTTCTGTAACCCAATTACATACCTATTTTAAGTGTTTCGACTCTCCTACACAATAACTGAATCCTCATCTCGGCATGGTAGAGTTGGAGCACAGCGTCGGTGTAACATGTTTCACTAGATTAAACATGGCGTGCATTAAGCCCTTGGGCAGTTTGAAATTGAGACGGCTTATCGTATTTATCTGCAGGCTTGTAGGAACAACACGTCGCATGCAAGATTACGCTTCTTGCAAGTTTTAATTAAAATTCTAGGTGAGCATGCCGCGGAAATGTTTGCAGACAACTCTTGGAAATTGTTACAAATTTCAATATCCGTTCTGGTAAATGCATCTGGTGGCGTTTAGCATTTAATTAAACGTGTGATGCTTCGAAAATTTTTGTTAACTTATACTACTGAATAAAAAAGTTGCTGAGATGGCTGACTTAAAATGATCACTACTATTCAATTATTTACTGGTCAGATTTTCGGTAGTAAGATCTCGTGTCTGTCTGTGGGTATGCCTAGCAAGTAATCACAGGTAAGTAACTCGATCTAAGTTCCTCTCAGGATCGTATACAGCAAGCTATTTAGTCGTGAGTGCCCAGGTTAAGACGTATAGTCGGTGAAACGAAAGCGTGGCAGGCCTTACTCACATCCGATAAAATGTATCTAAAGGCTCTAAATTTTTTAATAGAGGGAACTTTTGTCCTTGATGCATTGTCATAAAAATTCAGTTGTGGTTAGTTTTTTGTCAGACACGTTGGTATAAGTACCAAATACGCGTCGAGTTACGAGGCTGTGCACCCACTTGAAAGGTCCGAAAGTGTCGCAACTAGCGGCTGTTAAATACAGAAAAAAGTCTAAATCATTCGTTAGAAGTAGGTGCAATGATATACTGTGGTAAAAAATGTCGATGATTTACCGGAACGTGGCTCGGATAGGCAAATTGAGGACAGCAAAAGTAATGATAATATCAGTAAAGTTCCATAAACCAAAATACTGCAAAGGATATATCCAGGAAGAAAAATCCCAGGATAAAATCTAAGTAATAAAAATACCCAAGGGAAATGTCCAGGAAGAAGATCCAGCATGAAAATCTCACAATCAAAATATTGTTATTCCTAAGAGTATTTGCTTTCATCTGATGATTAGATCATTGCTCGAATTTGAAGGCATATACGAGGCGTGTAAATTAATAGCGAGACTGGCAATGTAGCGTTCGATCTGGCAACACTTTTGACGCGGGACTTGTAGGGGCGGCAGGCAGACATGTGATACCCCTTCAGTATATGTTTGAACTCGCTAGAGCCATGTGGTTGTCTATTATAGTGATTCTTTTCATGCCACATTTTTTTCCAGTGCGTTCTAAAAATGAGTGACATCAATTTCAAACAACGGTGTGTATCAGGTTTGTGTCAGACTTGGCCACAGTGCGACGAAAACTTGCAAAATTTCAGCAGGTCTACGGAGACAGGACAGTGTTTTGTCAAGGGCCCAGGTTTTTCGATAATTAATTGTGGTTGACTATGGTAATTAATTACTCGGGAGATAATGATCGGACAGAAAATTCAAGTAGGGTTTTAAAAACTGCAAAGTATTCTTTACAAATCGTAGCTTTTGGTTTTTGATAATAAAAATATTCGGTGAGAGAACATTGATTGAAAAAGAAGTAAAAAATTGAGTTTTAGGGATATTCATTTAAGTTGGCATAACTTTGCAAATAAGGGATAGATTATAATGATTCTTCTTCTTCCTTCTTATATGTAAGCAATTTGTTTGTTTTTCTTCATCTCTTTGCCTGGCATAAAGGCAAAGTTCGGGTTCTATGAACAGTGTGTTTTTTTACCCTAGGTAGGGTAAAAAAGGTAGGTAGGGCCTGACCTAGGAACCCTCCTGCTTTATCCGGGCTTGGGACCGGCAGTGGCAGTTACCAGGCTAGTCATTCCACTCGGGGACCAACCCCAGGCGCGGCTTTATAATGATATCACTGAAAAAAAAATTATTGAAGTCGTGAACCTTTTGAAAAGCAAGCAAAAATTTAGACTTTTTCCCATGGTTTTTATATGATCATTCAGAAACTGCTGATGGTAGAAAACTGCTGATTTGAACTGAAGATCTGAAAACTAGAAACTTGGAGCTTCAATCTGCTTTTTTTAAAATTGCTCTGCCCTATTTTTCTCTAAGTTATAGGTCCTTTGAAAATTACTTAAACATTTTAATTACTTACAATTTCTTACATCCCCTAATTTTAATTGTGTAAATTCCCCCGCCTAGTGTAAAATCAGTTTATGGTTAAAAAAGGTAAACTAAGCGTCCGATAAAATATTGTCTGCCCATAAACAGAAAAGTATATTGCGCAACACAGTGGCGGCTCGTGATGAAATGAAACGGGTGTTCTGCATAGGGCCGATCCTAGGGTATTGGCCGCCCGCGTGCAACTTTCAAACGTATCCAAACTACTGGCGCCGTAGGGGCCGCAAAAAAATTTGGAAAATTTTCAAGGTCACGCGTTTTCCTGATACTTCAGAATTTTTATGTAAAATCCGTTTATACAAAAATATAGACTTTCACAAGAAAAATTTTTGGAATTTAATACCTTTTTGAAGAACATTCATGTTTGCCGTCATATTCTTTGGTTAAGAGAAAAGGCTTGTAAGGTGAATTTTCTACTAGAGGGTCTATAACACTTAAAATATTTTCCGAAAGAGTTTCAGCGTCACATTTTGTAGGTTTCAGGTATGTCCAAAAACGTTCAATCGGTTCACCATCGAGAATATATCTTAAAACTACCACTAACTGAGTTTCTGCAGATACATCAGTTGTTTCGTCTGCCATAACTGCCAAAAATGAAGGTTTGTTAATTTCTTAATTATTTCTTCATGACATACTTTTAATATACAGTCTAAAATATCATTTTGTATTTCTTTAGAGGTTCCTTTAAATACTGAAGCATTTTGTAGATGCTCGCTTAAAGTTGCATCAAGCTCAGCAGAAAAATGTATCAAACCACGAAATATCCCCGGGTTTTGAGAGGTTTCAGCTTCGTCATGTCCTCGCAGCGCCAGTTCAAAGACCCTACAAAACTTTATGCAGTTTGTAATTTTTGACAAAACGTATCTCTTTTTTGTCACATTATCATTATGCTTTTGCACATTTATCCAATAAGCTGAATCTAGCTGCGTTTTCATATTAGTTGTTCCTAATAAAGCTAATTCCATTGTATTATGTAGATGGCTTTTGGAGTTGTCGTGCTTTTTTATTTTTTTCAGTTAAGTGCACCAAATCTGTCACCCCTACCTCCGTCCATGCTTTATCACCGCCAAAAAGTAAACAATGAAAACAAAATAACGCATTTTTTTTGTTGCACCCACAAATCCAATTGTTCTTCGAATAAATGTCTCTATTAAATTGACATTTATATGCTTTTCCGCGGCTAACACCTGCAGTCTCAATAATAATATCGGGCAATGGCCTGCCATTGTTATTTAAATCAATTTTTTCTTCATAAGAGTATTTAAAAAATCGCTTCACATGAACTAAATTATAAACTAAATCCATTGTCACTATCACAGTATACAAATATTAATAATTAGTACAATAAATCAGTACACAAATTCATAAAACAGTATTTAAAATCTCAAATTAACACGAAATACGAAATAGGTACGATTTACGCCCGCCAACTGTACGAGCCACGAGGAGTAGGAAGGAGTAAACATTCACTGATGTTGCCTTAGCTGGAAAAAATACAGCTCACTGACCGTGTAAATTCGCGCATTTACGAGCGCCAAGTGTGGATTGTCGCGGGAGTTGAGGGGGAGGACGGGTGTGCCGAGCCGTGCTGAGAACTACCTCGTGTGGCCCAGTTCAATGTACCGCGGCGCGCTCGCGTAGAGACCCAGATAATTCATCTGGTCTACTACTCAATAGAGGACGGCGGGCAGAATGCGACTTTAACGCAATAATTTGGTTAGCTGCACCAACTAACCAAATTATTTTATTAATAAATTTTAGTAATTATTATGTCGCGAAAATATACAAATATATAATTTTTTTGGCAGCTCTGCAGCGCCTATAAACCAGCCGCCCCTGGCGCAACACGTTGCGAACAATATACTCCTAGGCATCTGCAATATGCCTGCGCTATAAACATGACAGTTATGGAAGCGCACAATAAATTCTTGTGGAAAATTCGCCCGCGCACTTCCGATAATTCCTCGAAATGAATGCATAAACGCGAGAAAAAGAATGAGGATTGTCGGTTGGAAGTGAGGAAAAGTTCGTCATGTTCCAATCCTCTTATCTTAAGCTCTTTCTGTGTGCTCGGTATCGCGTAATCAGTCGCTATACACTCATTCAAACAGTACGTCAAACAAAAGTGTTTCATTTTTGTTTTCGTCGCGAATAATAAATTGAAGCGCAGACCCCGTAACATGGAAATAATAAAAACGCTCATAAAGGGCATTGTTACGAAAATAATACAAACGGTATTTTTTTTTATATTTTCACAATGTAACATCTGCACAGTTCGGCGAGAGCGGAATTGTGGAATGCGGAATAATTTTGCATTGCGATATATCAAGAAGAATTTAATCTGTCAGTTGTAACTTTATATGCACACTTAGGTATGATTCATTTACGTCCTTTTGTTCAGGCAGGCTTTGGTCAGGTAGTTCCTGTCACGCAAACTGTAAGATGCGAACTGTACTTAATAAATGACTTTTGAAAAATGTTACTGATAAAATTTTCTTGGAACTACATCATTATTTTACTGTTTTAGTTAATCACGGTGTATAGTTTTGTACTACTGAACTAGAAGTTCAAAGTTTCTAGTTTCATATTGTGAGTTCAACATTTTTTTCCCATAAATTTTTGTTTGGCTTTCAAAACGTACATGAATTTCAATACTGTTAGCAATGTTAACGAAAACGCAGATTAACTGTGACTAACTTTTATTTTCCTTTTTGCAAGTAATACAGGAACAGCTAACTTATGCTGACTGATATATAAGCAGTTCTATTTTTAGAGTGGTTGTTGTACAATGACTCAAGACGACCGGTGAATTTTGCTGGGATAGTTTTTAAGAGGTAACAATACATTTTTTTTCAGTGATTTCAATAAAAAATTCATTCTTAAATTGATTTTTAGAAAAAATGACAAATTCAATCATTCCGAACACAATGGAACAAAAATCTCAGTACTGTGAAATTTTTCAAAGATTCCTTGGGATACTTTGAGGTTGAAGAGAAACAGTCAACATTCTTAGTCTATCTATTATTTTCAATGTTATACCAAGTTAAGCGAATATCCCTAAATCCACAATATTTTACGTCTTTTTGAATCAACATTTTCGCACCAAAAAATTTTGTTTTATAAAGAACCAATAACTACGACTTGTAAAGAATACTTTTCAGTTTTTAAAACCCTACTTGAATTTTCTGTACGATCATTATTTCCCGAGTAATTAATCACCAAAGTCTAAACTGACTTCCTTGCTTTGAACGACGCTAACTCAGTGAAAAATCATCGTGCAAGACTTTTAGACCACACAAATTAAAGAGGATAACATCACCTAAAAACGCTTGATGATGAAATCAGTGAAAATAATTTATTGAAGTCCGTGGAATTTTTGAAAGATAAGCAAAAACTTGTATTTTGTTTCCGATGATGTTATGATTTCTCAAAAACTGCTGATGGTAAAAAAATTTGAACTCAAATCTGAAAACTAAAATTTGGGAGCTTCAATTTGCCTTTTTTTTTTAAATTGCTCTGCAACTATTTTCCAACTCCAAGTTACAGCTCTTTGAAAATCACCTAAAAATGTAGTATTTTTTACATCCCTTAATTTTTGTACCTAGTATAGGCTTTAGTGTTGAGTGTGTGCGCGGCTGTAGCACTTAGAAAAACCAGTTATCAACAGGCGAATTTTCTAAAGTTTTCGAACTTCGAAGAAGAACGCGGGTCAGGATAAGTTACTTTCTTAGTTAATAACATAGCTAAATCGTATAGTATAACATTGTAATTATTAAAAACTTTCCTAATAAAATTAATATCCACCTCCAAGCAAGAGATGGTCTGTTCCATTCCGTCGATAACCTCTGAGTTGTGTTGACAACAATTGAATCTGCCAAGAGAAAACCACGCATCAGATTTTAAGGAAGGATTAAGCTGCATCTGTCAGCATAAAAATTTAGTTGACATAACAATTAAGACACAGACCATTTACAACGCCGGGTATTTGTTAATTGGGTGTTAGAAAAGACAGAAGATGATGCTGATTTTTGTAACGAAATTTTGTTCAGTACATTTTCATCTTGACGGGTACATCAGAAAACAAGATTGTCGAATTTGGGGTGCTGAAAATCCACATGCTGTTCACGAAAAAGAAATGCATCCACAGAGATGCACGGTTTGGTACGAATTTTGGAGTGGTGGAGTAATTGGGCCATACTTCTTTGAAAATGGAGCTGGTAATGCTATTACAGTAAATAGGAAACACTGTCTTGACATGTTAAGCTATTAATTTTTCCACCAAATCGATGATCTGGGTTTGATTAACATTTGGTTTCAGCAAGACGGCGCAACATGCTATACAGCACGTGCAACCAGTGCCGGAACTTTAGCTGAAAAGGCCCCGGGGCAAAACAAAATGTAGGGGCCCCATTTAAAAATTACTTGTGGTATTAATATAGAAAAAATGAAGGATAAAAATCACTGTATTTTGTCCATAATAATTATATTTAGATATTATTCATTACAAACAATTGGTTGAAGTGTTAACTGAGTAAAATTCGTAAGCCGAAACCTTAAATCATAAGAAAAAAGTTTCAGATTAGCATACTTGGAGATTTTCTTATTTTTATCACCTTAATTAATTCATTTTGATGATTATTATCTAAATAATATTTTTAGGAATCTTTGTTCACGTGTTTTTCAATATTTTCTGATGGGGTTGAATCATTTTCCCTTTTCATTTTCTGACAGGGGGCCCCCTCGCGCCGGGGGCCCCGGGGCAACGCCCCGGTTGCCCCATTGTAGTTCCGGCCCTGCGTGCAACCATAACTCTGTTGAATACTAAATTTCCAGAACATGTTGCCTCGCGGAATGCTGACCTGAATTGGCCTGGAAAATCGTGTGATTTAATTTCACTGGACTTTTTTTTTGGGGGTTATGTCAAGGGAAACGTGTACGCCACCCAGCCAGCAATAATCAATGACTTCAAAGCAAACATTCAACGTGTTATTCGGAAAATAGAGCCAGTTTTATGTGCCTGTGTTATGGGTAATTTTGCTAAACGAATGACTTTATGCTAGATGAGTCGAGGCGGCCATGTGAACGATATTCTTTTCCATTTGTAGCCGTATCATCGCCATTTTATGTTGAAGAATAAAAAACTTCAGTTTGTCAAATATTATTACTTTTATTCACAATTTACGTCGTATAGTTCCAAATGAGGCAGCCTTTATAAAGCAGCAATAGAAACAAGGCTTGTTCAAATATCCGAAAACGAATTATAGGCCATTCTGTTTGTACAGTTATTATTTCAGGGAAACGGCAAGAGCGAGGCGCGCCGCATGAAACCGCCCCGGGGCATGGAAGCGTGGTAGCCTCGACGGTATAAGAAATAACTGCAGCTTCTCCGTGGTCCGCGGACTCCTATTATTATCGAGGTATATTCACTACGTAACAATAAAGAGAATCGCGTCCGACCACGTTCTTTTGTTCAGGTGGTTTATACGAAACATAGGATGGCTCTGATAAACAGAAACTTTTGTTTGGCTTGCGTCTCTCCCATTTTACATTTATTCATGAATAAACGTTCCCGCCCCACTTCGATTCTCGTTCCCTTTTGTATTTGTGTTCGGCGATGTAATTTAGGTCGGTTTAAAAACTAATTTGCCCGCCCGAACTGTGGCGGATGAGGCGAGCTGCAATATGGTAAATCAAAAGTTCGGAGACGGCGCAGTAAATCGCGGGGCGGTTCGAGTCTACCGTCTCCTCTAGCGAAAGAGTGAGATATTGACTCCCAGACGTCTGGGTTGTTGTTCACGTTCTGATTAGTTCAAAAGGGCATAGCGGGATAAATGTGCGTGTTATTCCCCTGTATAGCTCGTTAATAATAGGAAAAAGTGTGAGATTTCTCTATGTATGCGTAGAAGAAAGAGCGAGGGAAGCATTGGGCTATTTACTTAGACCAGGCTATTTACAGTGCACCTCGTGGGCGGTACGATATCGCAATTTTGAGACTTGTTCCTATTCTTGACGAGCAGTACGAATCCTGCTGTAATTTTACAAAGACTTCCTAGGTTAAAAAAGTTGTACATTTGAAAATTTGAGTCATGAGATCCTGGGAGAGGATTGGTATATTCGCTATGTGCGCGACATCAGCACCGCGTAGCGTTCACAACTTTGTAGGCTGTCATGTGTCTGTCAGAAATTCTGAATAAATTGGTAATATTAAAATGTAATTGCACTGCATCAATTTTTGTGGATAAAGACCTTAGCAAGCGTTTTCATTCAATAAATGGATGAAAGTTTCATAAAACATGCAATATTATGTAATGAAATCTTTTATTTTGCACATTATTTACAAGCGTTGTATTTGGAAAATATTGATGCTGGTAGCAACAATGTGACACATGAAGAACGAGGTTTTACTGGAAAAGATGTAGGCAGTTTAATATAGATTTTATGTAATACCAAATAAATAAGAATAAATATAAATAAATAAGAAGAAATATTTATAAAGATGAATGTTGAATATTCATAATAAATGTTTTTTTTTTATTATTATTTCCCTCTACACCTAAGGGTAGAAGAGGTATAGATTATATTGTTATATTATTTCATTATTTTTATATCGAAATAATTAAATTGGGGGTTGTAAATTTACCAATACACAATATGTACAATGGCATCAACTTGGATTAATAGATAAGTCGGAATTTCATTTAAAATCTGATGAGTTCTTACTTAGTCCTTGCATTATTCTCTCGACACGAATTCTGACACGGGCAATATTGAGTTTCTTAAGTTTCCTCTCTGGAAAATTCACTTTTTTCCTGTAGATAAGCTGGCATAACTATTTTCACTTGCTTCCAGCTTCGTCCAAAATTCGTCTTAGTTCTGAAAACATTTTGTCCGTCATAATAATGTCATCTTCCAAATAATTTATTAATTCAGATTATACAGTCATTTGTCAATGATTTGTTCCTTCCATCTGCCACTTTAGACTTAAATGAAGTAAAGCCTCCAGGAGTAATACCAATAAGCAACTTCTTAGTAAACCCCTTTTGTCCATTTCTATCCATTTCTTGCATTGTTCTAATTTCCAAGCTGCCGTAGGAAATCGATAAAATTTGCACTTACTACTTCTTCCGGTATTATTGCAATTTACAACACAGCAACTAGAATGGCCCATTTTTATATTCGTTTACGAATTAACTTTTGTAAACACACATGTGACCTGACAGCCTACTTTAATGCAATTTGTGTCCATTGCAAGCGCTGCCATCGAGATTATTACCCCCACCCCATACTCTTCACACAGCGAATTCGATGCAGGAACTAAAACAGGAGACTAGTTTTCGGTAAATTCGGAAATGTCTCTTAATGATAGCGAAGTGCGCGTTGAGCGACGTATAGTCTTTCGGTGCTTGTGGAAAATTGGTGTCCTATTTCTGGGGGTGGACGAAAAGAAAAGTATTGTCACGAACGCCTCGAGCGATGCCGAACGCCGGGAACATTCAAAACCATCAAGAGCGTGCGGAGTTGACTTCCAGTGCGTTCTATACTAGAAGGTTCGCCAAAGTTCTTTATCTAGAAACGTCTGGAGAGACGTTCTACTGCATATATAAGAATTGTGTCGTCCAGCAAGGAGTTAGTTGAATCTGGACCGCGAGCGATACGGTGCGAAGAAAGTGACATTGTGTAATACAGTGCGAAAATTAGTTTATAAAGTTAAAGTAGAATGAAAGTTAGTTAGTTAGTTGGACTTGTAAATAGTTGAGTTGTAAATAAGTGTTCGAAATAAAGAACTTTCTAGTAAATTCGTCACAGTATTATAGTGAAGAGACAAATAATAAACGTATTTTTTCTTGATGCAGGAGAGAACAGATGAGCTGATTTAGTGGTACGGAATTATAAAAATATTGTTTTTTGTTTAAAAAAATACATGTGCAACTAAAAATAAAATTTGGCAGGCCAGGAGGTTTTCCCAAAAGTTATGCCATTTGTATTCTGTCAAAGATAAGACATTAATATTTAACGACTGTCATCTACAAACCATACGACGTCAACATGTCGCTATTAACAGTTCAACAACGAATAGTTTGTGTACAACTGTTTTATGAAAGTGAGAAATTATTTGCAGTTGTATTAAGAACAATTTGTACAAAATTATTACAACACGAAGCGCCCGTTGAACTATTAATCGTTGCATGTTGGCATCGTATGGTTTGTAGATGACAGTCGTTAAGTATTGACGCCCTATCTTTGACAGAGCACAAATGGCACGCAATTGAAATCCTATAGTTCCAACTGAGACACCCTATACTTATATAATGGAACTGGTAGAGAAGTACGTCTGACATATAGATGTAAACGTATGCATCGAAAGCAATATCATTGAAAGTTAGACACATATCCTATGCGATTCACAATTGTCTATAAATGTTGCTATATTGTATTGTTTCAATCCACGAAATTTAGCCATAATGCCAGATTTTATCTCACAAATAGAGCTCGGCGAATTTTATAGACGCTATCTTTCAGATGATCCCAAATTAAAAAGTCGACCGGGTTAAAGTCAAGTGAATAAAGTGGCCAAACTATAACATTTTAAACCTAACGCGTTTACGCGATCAGCCAAACCACTGTCTTAGTAATCTGAAAAAGTATGTTGTGCCAGTAACTTCTCTTCGTAGTAGACTTGGACCGATCTTCATTTAGGATCCCCAATCGTGAAAGGTAATATGACCCTTTCACTGACAAATAACAGCAGCAGGTCCTAGTGGAGCCTCCTTTGGCCCTACCTCGAATCGCACGACGAAAGCATGCCTTGATCTACGATCTGTATACGTAAATTTTGATAATAGTCACCAAAGTGACTATATATGAGTTATAGTAGTCAACGATTATTGCACGAAAAAAGAAGGAATATAAATATATTCCTCTCTATAGTAAGAAGGAAGGAGTTTGAGTTAGCAATCAAGCTTCGAATTTCCTAATTTCCCTATATTATTTTTTGGTTTTTATTAATATTTTTTTTTTTGCGAAATACTCGTAAAGCAGCTTGAATATAAAATATGTTGGCGTGGCAGCTTTTTAAATTTATCATTTATATACCAGTCAGGCATTCTGCTGCCTCGTATATCTACCGTTTATTACATACATTAGTTTCTTTTATTGCTGCGGTCTGTTCCACCGAGTTTTTAATTTTAAATTTATACTAAAGTTCAATACGTTGGATATAATACACGCGAAAACGTTTTTGTTTTTCCTTTCGTAGTTTATGACGTTTGGCCTTTATTGCTAAAGGTAATAAAACTACAGCGTAATCTTCAAAAGACGTAGTGAAATGACATATTGCTGCGCTATTTCATTCGCATGAAGCAATTTTTATACCGTTAATAAACGAATATGACCGGTTGGTCTATACATATACTTTTATTTGTTTTCTGTCTCATTTGATAAATTTGCAACACTGCGGTCCATAAATAACAGATGAAACCATTTTGTACGTAATATACGATTTCCAAGTAATTTTGAAACAGCTGAAGGCCTGAGTGGCAACTTAATGTAAAGGTTTAATTGGCGCAGCAGTTAAATGTTCCAGAGATTCTTCTGACAAAATTGTTTCAATGCATTTTAAATAAACAGTTTTAAAACCTTAAAACGGACATTTCCGCACGTAGAACATCTCTATCTCGAAATTGAGTGGCGGAGAAAAAATAAACCAACACATAAATGCAGAATATGTGTTTTAGGCGACAGTTTTACTTTTTTCAAATAGTTCACCCTTGTGCTTTCTCATGATCCATGAACAGGGTGAGGTGTGTCATTTCCACCTCAACATCAATAGATGTCATCTGGTAGACGTCCCTAATCAGAATCAGTCAAAACCCGATCGATCCGACATGACTTAGTTGAGTTATCGTGTTAACAACAAAATTTCTCAAATAGTCCACCGTCGTGCTTTCTCAGGACCCATGGACAGGGTGGGGTGTGCCCTATCCATCTCAAAATCAATAGGTGTCGTCTGGGAGACGTTCCCGATCAGAATCAGTCAAAACCCGATCGATCCGACACGATTTAGTTGAGTTATCGTATTAACAAAACAAATTTTTCAAATAGACCCAAGGGTCTATTCAAAATCAATAGATGTCGTCTGTGAGACATCCGAGATCAGAATCAGTCAAAACCCGATCGATTCCACACGATTTAGTTGATTTATCGTGCTAACAAGAAATGCCGACGACACACACACCGCAACATATTTTTAAAAACCATTTTTTTTTTGTTTTTTTAGACCGAAAAACGAAAAATAAACCCAAAAAAAATGTTTTTTCACTTTTCCTTTACACGATTACATTACTTTTCCGCTTATAGTGGAGTGCGGAAAAGTAAAATCTCTAAAATCTAGCTGATGGAATGGTATACAGTATATAAGGAAATTTTGTTAAAAATATAAAAGTCCACTGAAATTGCATCGAAAGTACTGTGTAATTGAACCTGCTGAATACGATGGCGATGTCTATTTTAATGAGAAACCATCGGTTGTGTTGTAAAATAAAAAAAAAAACATTGTCAAAATTCCAGCTTGAATGTAGTCATTTCAGAAATTCATACCTAGCTCGAAAATCTTTGGATTTAGAGCAAATCCGTAAGTGCTGTTGAATTTGTTAGTTTTCCTTTCATCTGCACGAATTTTTTCAGATTTGTCCTCGAGTAGACGTTTTTTTAGAGAACAACAAAATCAAGGGACTTAAGATTGGAATTTTGTTAAAAATATAAAAGCCTCTAAATGCACTATAATTGCATCGAAAGTCACGTAGATGGACCCGCTAAATACGGTAGCGATTTGCATTTTAACAAGAAAAGAAAGATTGGTCGTGTTGTAAAATTAAAAACAGTGTCCAAACTCCAGCTTGTATATAGTCAATTCCGAAATTCATACATACTTCGAAAACCTTTAGATTTAGAGCAAATCCGTAAATGCCGTTGAATTCGTCAATTTTTGTTACGTCTATGAGGATTTTTTCATATTTTTCCTCGAGAAAACGTTTTTTAGAAAAAAAATGGACTATGGGAATTTTATTAAAAATATAAAAACCTCTAAATTGACTAAGATTACATCGAAAGTCACGTAAACGAATCTGCTGGATATGGAAATTTATGTCTCCTTGGAAAACCTTTCGATTTAGAGCAAATGCGTAAGCACCGTTAAGTTTGGTCAGCTTTTCATTCATCTACACGAATTTTTTCAAATTAATTTCAAATTCTTTCAAATAAGTTCAGAAATTTAAATTTACCTGGAAAACTTTTGGATTTAGAAGAAATCCATAGGTGTCGCTGAATTTGTCTATACTTCTTATATCTACACGAATTTATTCAGATTTTTCCTCGACAAAACGTATTTTAGTGGAACAAAAATCGATGGACTTCTTTTGCGAAACACATATACATAAAATATATCCGATGAAATCATCCAGCGACTTATAAAATTCAACACATTATTCAGTCTTGGCATATCTTGGCAAAAAATTTTACTAAATTTGGCGACCACAATTAATTTTTTCTTCTTGAGACGCATAACAGCATTTGAGCATAAGTTGGTTAATCAGAAAGCGAACAGCTGTCTTGCCTCATGTTTCAATAGTGAACGTGAAGACTACATGGATGTGTACGCTAGAGTAGTTACCACATAGGGATTACAATCTACGCCATGTGGAGTAAAGTGTACTATATTATGGTCCATTCATATTTTATACCTAAAAATAACACCACTATATGTAAAAGTTTACAATAGTGGCGTTAAAGTTTACCAATTACGTTATTATGTTAGATTTTATACCAGAAACAGTGAAATTTTACGCCATTTTCACGCCCTTTAAAGTGGTTTTACTAATGTAGATTTTCAGCAGCGTAATTTTTGTGTGAAGTCACATTCAATCAACTTGGATCTTTCTGTACTATTCCTTTCATCAATATTTGCCAAATAAAAAATTATCTTATCTTGCCGATAAACGGAACAGTCTACCTGAGCCTAGCCATAAAAACAAGGCACGGTATCAGATAAGAGCCATTTGGGATTTTTTATTTGACAAATAGAGATGAAATAAACTATACATCGGGATTGATATACATGATGCGATGTGATTTGATGACTACGTTGGCTGCCGGGAATGTGTAGAATCTAGTTATGGCTTACTGCTTGCGATAATACCCAGTGTACCTAATCGATTACGGGGTGTACTTGACATATGACACGTGGGGACTGTCCCCTCATGTGAGATGTGCCCTGCCCGGGTCGGATCGGCCTCCAGGCGTTAAGGCAGTCGCCGTCCTCACGACGAAATCTGTCAAGATATGAAATTACGCTCCGATGTCACATCCATCAGTGTTTATATAATTCTATCTAAAGTTCCGCTCGAGCGGCAAAGTTTTAGATCCCTGAACTTCGTTGGGATTATTACTTAGGTTGTCGGACTGAAAGTATGCGAGTTTGAACTACTGCTTCTCGGAGTTACATCTTGGGAATATTTGCAGTGCTTGTAACTCTATCTGGTAATGGGTGTAATCGAGATTTAATTGAGATGCGCGGTTGGGGTAGTGTTGCGCCGCGGGGGCGCTATATTATTTTAGGGCGTGAAATATTGAACTTATTAGGACTAATTCAGCTGTGACTTCTTGCTCGTAATGATCAAATAGAAGTCGAAATCTGCAAAGTTGATCAATTGAATAAGTACATAAGCGGTATAAGTACTTACTTCTTTCGTACATCTCATAAATCGTATTACGGAGAGCACTTGTATCTAACATAGCCGTATTAGTAACTCTTTTATTATAGCTACGTTTTTTTGGGGGCGATTTTAACAATTCATTGTTTTTACTTGCTTGTGAAATTCTACTAATTCTACTACTGGCTGCTGCTACGCGCTAAAACAGGTTATATAATTTTCAAATACTAATTTCCAAAAAGTAACTTACTTCCGTAACAGCTGTTAACGGCAGTAGTGAGCCTTCTTTGTCTCGTTCTTGCTCAAAATAATGAAGCAAAACTGCTACCAATTCTTTACAACGACTGTTTAATTTTTTCGACATCAGCCCAACGTATGCAAGTATAATGCTAATGAATTGCGTCACATAATGACGTGCATTGTGTTTTTAGTGCTTTTTGTTTTGTATGAACTGTAGTAACTTACATTTTAAACTACAGAAATAAGGAGATTGTACTCCAACCCATCTGCTAATGCCTTATATAATAAGGACTAAACAAATTAAGTCAAAGCAGCTATTCTCCTGGCTATATGCCAAACGCCGAGCGCTGAATTACATTAAAAAATTTGCCGTATTTTGTCTAACAGTAGTGCTAACTGTAGCACTAAAATACAGTGATTCAGATTGTCCCAAAACCACAAGGAAGATGTAAAGTGTTACGTATCTCAGGATATCTCTATCTGCAGACCGGTTTCGACCTTATCTTGGGTCTTATCAGTGCAGTGTAAACGAGTATGCCTTTGACAGATGAAGCTTACATCTAGTAGACGTTGCTACGTTCCACCGTAGTAGAACGCTATATGTAGAAGGGATGGCATTTGGTACGTTCTACTGCGGTGGAACGTAGCAACGTCTATTAGTTGTGAGCTTCATATGTCGAAGGTATACTCGTGTACACTGCACTGACGAGACCCAAGATAAGGTCGAAACTGGTCTGTAGTTAACGATATCCTGAGATAGGTGACACTTTGCATCTTCCTGCGCTTTTGGAATAATCTGAATTACTGTATTTTAGTGCTACCTCTGTTAGACAAAATACGGCAAATTTTGTCATGTAATTCAGCGCTCGGCGTTTGGCATATAGCCAGGAGAATAGCTGTTTTTGACCTAATGTGTTTAGTTCTTATTGCATAAGGCATTTGCAGATGGGTTGGAGTATAATCCCCTTATTTCTGTGGTTTGAATATTATCCTCTGCGGAGTAAAACTTTGCATTAAATTTACATTTTAGTCATTAATGATCAGCGTTTTAATATTTTAATTATATTGCAATATTGATAAATCGTCTGTGGTGAAGTATGGCTTTTTAAATCCAATTTTAAATCTAGATACTGACCGCCACAATACAAATCGTGGTTTGTTAATTATGAATTGTACCAGTAAATACCATTCGTTGATTTAAATTATTTATATACATGTAACAATCGCATTATAATTATTGTGTTAATTAAGTTTGTCGTGTTTCGACGAAATCATCGGGATAATTCAATTCAACCAATTATCGTACATTATTTAAACAACTGTTGTTGGAAATACGTAACATAATTCAATTTTTTCCAGATTGGATTCGAACGGGGAGAGGTCCTGTAACCAATTAGGGGGTAAGTTGATTATTAAAAATATCGATAGCCGAGTAAAATCGCAATGATGTTGCGACCCTCGAACAGCCATTGACGCTATTATCGCATACCCTCATTTTACCTGCACAAAAAGTGGCCTGTGTTGCCTGTTATATTTCAATTTTCCGATGGCGTGGGAGGCTGGGATTTTTCCATCGTCCTTTTGAGTAAAAAAAATGCAAATGAAGGTATATACATATGTTTTCCTATTTTCCCATTCCCTTAAAATTGATTTTTGAATAATAGTGTGTATCACAACCTCAGACCATATAAAATAATATATAGAAGAAATAAAAGAAATTAATTATTTAGATATACAGTGTATTCGTAATTAATAATTAATTAATTTTCAACTACAGAAATAAGGAGTTTATACTCCAACCCATATGCAAATGCCTTATATAATAAAGACTAAACAAATTAGACCAAAACAGCTATTCTCCTGGCTATATGCCAAGAGAATATATATATTGTAGAACAATCACTGTATTTTTAGTGCTAACTCTGTTAGATAAAAATACGACAAATTTTGTCATGTAATTCAGTGCTCGGCGTTTGGCATATAGCCAGGAGAATAGCTGTTTTGACCTAATTTGTTTAGTCCTTATTATATAAGGCATTTGCAGATGGGTTGGAATATAAACTCCTTATCTCTGTAGTTTGAATGTTAGCCTCTGATAGTAAAACTTTGCATTATATTGGTAATTAATTTTATTGAGTTAAACAAAAACTTTTTACATGGAAAATCTAGAAATAAGATCTTTTATTTTTAAACTACAGAAATAAGGAGATTTCTCCAATCCATCTGCAAATGCCTTATATAATAAGGACTAAACAAATTAGGTCAAAACAGCTATTCTCCTGGCTATATGCCAAACGCCGAGCGCTGAATTACATGACAAAATTTGCCGTATTTTGTCCAACACAGTTAGCATTAAATATTTTATTATTTTCTATATAAAAAATCCTGTATACGATTCATATTGGAGTGATCGATACCATCAAAATGTTAATTTTGAACAAAACACTCAAATGTTCTTAAGTTTTCAAATTCTCCTTCAAAAGTTGATTTTAAGGCATTTCCAAGTATAAAATCGATCGCATAATAATAAATTATAATACCTATTATATAAACTTTGGGCATAGAATTTGAAACTGATTGTGAGTAATATTTCCATCAAGTTATACTTACTATTGAACTAGTTATTGAACTATCCGAACAAGTTTGTGAAGTACACTAGCTGACAATTTCATTCCCGTGTTTGTTCAATAGAAATAACTTCTAAGTTCACGGAAATATTGGCGAATGCTTCGCCCGAACTTTACCATTAAAAACAAAGTGTTTGATATTGAATAATTAGTTCATGTCCATTCATAGCTTACTATTTATATTTTGAGCCTTGGCCACACTAAGTGTTGTCAGACGCCATCTGACGTTTGTAATGGAAAGTTTGACATTTTTGAACATAACTTTCTTCAGTACATTTTATCATTTAAGCGCGATTTGTGTTGTTTACAGTGATTTGAAAATTGTATCTCAGCGAAAAAATGGAATTGACTCGTGAGAATTTTTGTGTGATGATTCCTTACGACTTGGATTATCGGAAGACAAGAAATTGTAAGAGATATTGGAAGACAAGAGTGCATCGATCAACTTACTTCCACTATTGTCGATAAAGCCCCATCCTTTGCCATTATGAAACGCTGTGTGAAGGTCGTCCAAAATCAGTTGTTGTGCCAGAAAACATTGATGCTGTGCAAAAGCTGATAATGCAAGATCGTCATGTGACATACTGTGAGATTGAGGCAAACCTATTCATTATTTCGACTAGCATATATAACATATTGCATGATCATTTAGCTGTAAAAAAGGTTTGTTCTCGTTGGATCCCACATAATTTGAAATAATCTCTAAAAGACGCTCGTGTCGATTGGTGCAAACAAATGCTCAAGAAATACAATGGCGGTGCTTAAAAAGATGTACAAATAACATTGTAATAGGTGACGAATCATGGATCTATGCGTGTGAGTCGTAAAGTAAACAGAATTCGACTGTATGGGTGTTTTAAGATGAACCAAACCCAACAAAAGTTGTTCGCGCTCGAAGCACATCGAAACAAATGGTCGCCTGTTTTTTCGGAAAAACTGCTCATGTGGCAACACTGCCTTTAGATGTTAGAGGAACATAAAATGGTCAATTCTGAATGGTACAGAACAATTTGTTTGCCGGAAGTGTTCGGTGAAATATACAAGGAAAACAAACATGCGAGCACAAGCGAGCTCTCACACATCTCGTCTAACAACCGAATGTTTGAACACTCAAAAAAATCGAATCAATGGACTATCTGCCGTACAGTTCTGATTTGGCACCCGATGACTTCTTTTTGTCCCCAAAACGTCAAAAATAAATTGGATGGACAACGACTTTCGTCGTCAGAAGAAGCCGTTGATGCGATCAAAAACCATGTCTTGGATGTATCTCAACCGGAATGGAAAAAATGCTTTGACAAATGGTTCTAACGCATGCAAAAATATATAGATCACGAAGGAGAATATTTTGAGAAACGATAAAGTAATTTTCAGTGACAAATTAATGTTTTTTTTTTATTATTAGATTCAAAATATAAATGTGAATATCCCGTTTTGATTATTTTCATAAAATAGATCGATGCATACCGAAATTATACATCCAATTACAGCCTATCAAGAACAGAAACAAGCCTCCAAACTACGATATTGGACCTCCCACTAGGTGCGCAGTAAATAGCCTGGTCAGTCGCCTTGAGACGTTTACAATGTGAATATCGAGCACGTATGAATGTATATAATGTTCGATCTGGCCGCGCGAAAGTGCATCCTTTTCACTCCAAATTCTGCCTCACTCTTTCTTCTAGGCATACATAGAGAAATCTCACACTTTTTCTATTCTTGATAAGCTTGCACTTGTATTATAGTTGTTTTTTGAATGGTACATTTTTATTAGGTTAGTAATGTGGAGCACCTCGGTAGCCCCGATTTCTGGAATTAAATAGTCACGAGACAATCGATTACTGAATTGTTTACGAGCAATAATTGCCGAAGCGACAGTGGCTTCATTGTTTATTAAATTATTCCGAAACGTTTTGCTTCTGTGTCGAAGGTCCTCGTCGTTTAATCCCACAGGGTTTATCTCTACTAAGACCATGAATTTAGCTTTTTTTTTTATCCGAAAGTTCCTTCTCGGTAAAATTGGTACTGAATTTTTTACGAGTTTTCTAAACTCGAATTTTTCTTATCTGCAAACATTACTTTTTCGGATGGAGATTGCCGGGGGTCACTCTAAATATTTATTCAGGCGCACAGGGATATACGGTATCTATCAGTGTTGATTTAGGTATCGGTTCCGTATTGCAAGTTTATGTAAGTAAAATGCAGTGGGTAGTATCATTAGAATATTATTCTCTAAATTATTAAAATCTGATGTCTAATTGGTTTTGTCTATTTTCATTTCTATCAATTGTATATGTGCCTTAAAGTATCATGTCGTTTTTTTTTATTTAATATGCCATTCAAACAGGCGCATAAAGGACTGTAGTTTAAGTACGTATCAGTTTGTTATCGACGGTATGGGTAGTAATGTCAGTCTTCCGCATTATAGTAAATGGTGTATATCTAACTTAAAATAATTAATTTACCAAACTTTGTCCACTAAATTATAAAATACGATTTTTTAGAGATTTGCTAACTAATTCATTAAAAGACAGACATCTTTGATCTCGACACCTTCGACAGATCGTTTCAGACACCTTGTGACTATTCCCATGTTTATCATCACTTACCAGTAATAGCATAAATGTGAGTCTTATGTACGAAAAGATTGAGGACTCACTCTTGCTCAAGGGACTCACATTCTTTGTGAGATATTGTAAATTTGTTGATGTTTGTTGGCGAAATAAACGTCTGGTTGACTCGAGCACTTTAGGCGTAATTTACTTAAAGCCCTTGAAGAGTTAAATATCTTGATGGGGTGTTAATAATAAAACATCCCTTATATCGCGCGATAACCCTCTTTGCGTGCTCACCCTTCTGTAGTTCTAATTATGAGCAAAAGACGTGCAAGCGACGTGAGCTACGTAAAATTTCCGACACGCTATGAAATTTTCATCGCTGGAATGTTCTATCCTTCCCTTGGTGATCTATAAATTTGTTAAATAGGGTTTTTGCGTGCTGCTTTTTTATATATTTGAAGTGTTTCGAATAATTCATTCTATACTCTAAGGTGTGCTAACATTAAGCCATTTCGTTCGAGGGACTATAATATATTTTGTTGCCTCTTAATTTCTTCTAAATGGTTGTAAGATTCAAATTTATGTTCCTTTTGTCATATATTCTCCACAAATTTACGAGTATAATGTGTGAAATGGTATTTCAAGTAAAATTTTTGACATTGTATCCCTATGAATACACAGTAGAGATTAAGTATAGTTTATTTCAAAAAACGGTTTACAAAAGGCTGAAATGCTATGGTATTCATGTTTCTTCAACTAATTCAGAAAGAAATAAGATGGCGCGTTTATCGCTTTAGAAGTAGACGTATACGTATCTAGTAAGGGCGTAGCGTACAGGGATGCGAGTGATGCGTCGCATCCCTTAAAAAATTGACAAATTAGTGTTATTTAAAAGTTCAATCGATTTATTCAATTATAACAATTTTTAATTATTTTAAACCGACCGCAAGCATACATTATTTACTTTAAACGCTACCATCAACTTTTTTATTTTAAATAAGAAAATCGGGGGCCGTGAAGGCGCCCGAAATTATTGGACTCCCACGTTGTTTGCTGCAGTGCTGAAATGCACTGTGATGGTCCATGTTACATCCAAGCTACGCGTTAGATGGGCGAAAAGGCGAGTGATCCTACGCAGTCAACAGTTGAACCTCGAGGGGGTGTTGTCGTTATTTCCGGACTCAATTATGCGATTATGTGAACGCATCTTGGCGACTGTCGCTATTTCAAGGCGACTATTTCAAGGAGATATATCGATATATAACATAAGGAAGATTTGGAAACGCTGTTTCAGGTAATTGTGGAATGGGATCGAGAAATCGTTATTTGTGTTAGAGGCCTTTTAACTTTATTGCGCGACTTTGATTTTAATTTTTTCTTGGCAGTATTTTATGCAATATTCCCACATTCTGAGGGTGTGTTTAAAATTCTACAGACAAAAATATCAGATGTTAGTTACTGTAATAAAAAGATCGCCGATTTGAAACAACATCGAGAAACGAGTTTAGTGACATTTGGGACCGTATGGACAGATTTGTGTTAGAAAATCAACCATCAAGTAAACGAATGCGTTTGGATTTAATTATTGAAGAAGATAAGAAAAGCACCTACGCACGATTATTTTATGAAATTTTGGACGTTATTACTTTGAACATTAGTGAACGGTTTAGTGAAATTTCTAAACTGAAATTCTTAAATCTGGATTCCACACAACTTCGTGAAACGTTTTCCTGACAAACTTTTTTCTTCTTTAGTAGATTCATATAGATTCTTTGACGCAAATCGTTTAAAAAGTGAACTTTCAGTAATTTATAGTGATCCCGATATGAAGAAGAGCACTGTGTTTGAGCTTCACCAATATATTATGTTCCTTCAATACTGTTCTGTTTCAATTCAATCTACTGTTTTCCCGAAGTCATCATAATTGTGTCGATTAATTTTGACTATTCCTGCCACAAGCAGTTCCGCGGAGAGATCATTTTCATGTTTAAAAAGAATAAAGACTTATCTGCGAAATTCTCAAAATCAAGAAAGACTGTCAGCTTTAGCATTAATAAATATTCAAAGTGTCTTGTTAGAAGATATGAGATCGTCTCCAACATTTGAAGAAACAGTGATAGACGTTTTCGCTGGACAAACAAAAACCGAATAATTGATTTTCGTTTTAAAAATTAGGATATATACGTCGGCATAATCATTTTAGGTTAGTGTCTTTTATAATTTAAACAATTTTTATATGGCCTACCATACATCTAACTATATTCTTATATACCTCTTCCCCTTATAACATATTTATCACATCCCTAGATTCTTTTCTCACGTTACGCCCCTAACATCTAGCATTACCGCAATCTACTTGATAACTGGTAAATCAATTCTCTTCGCACGGGATGTCAAAGACACCACTCATTGCGTAGAGCTTCTGCTAAAATCGTCAACGAAACTTTGTATCAGTGGAGGTCTATTTTAAACAAACCTGTTGGGAATTAAATTTAGAGAAAAGGAACGTTAGACTTTTCATAATCCTCATGGTATTCATTCTTAGAAATAACACATCACTATGTGAAAATAATTATACAGATTTGAAAGTCCTTTATTTACGAGAATAGATACTATCATGTTAAATTGGAATCATTGATAATTAACAAAATGCCAAGCATGACCCATTGTACTATCCTCTGATTGAATATTCAGTGAATGTCGGTCGGTATCGGAAACGTTGGAAAAGGTATGTGTAGCGAATCGTTATTATTATTATCCGCCTGTTTACTTTCAGCCTTATAGAATTAAATTACGCGAAAACTTTGCGGCCATAACGTACACCGGGACCCGTTTGGATGCTTGCTGGGCGAATTCGACCTAATGGAGGAATCGTGTTGCATGTTTGGGTTTGAAAATTTCGCTGAATAATGGCCGGCGTTGTCCGGGGAGAAATTATATTTTCGATTCGGATATCTGTTATACTTTCGTAATAAATATATGGTACATAATTCGTGCATTAGTGTGGTTTCAGTTTGAATGTTTGAGTGTTTCATTTTCAATTTGTAATCTACTCGTACTCGTGGCTTGAATGTGCATAATTGCGTGTGATTGGCTTCAGTTTTTACGTTATTTACATAAAAATACTAATAAGGTACTTTTCCCTGAAATATAGGTAATGATTAATACATTTTTTGAGTTAATTATACCATTGGTTTCAAAATGATCATGTCCTCTATTGACATAATTAACTCAAAAATTAATTCAATATTACCTAAGTATATTTCAATGAGATATATCGAAAGGGTCTTGTTATATTCGTTCTTAATAGAACGGTCATCGCTTTTGGATATACATATATATATATATATATATATATATATATATATATATATATATATATATATATAATAGAAATTATGCCAAAAGGACGTACTTAGGTGGCTGTCTTGTAATTGCGACAATGTCTTGAGGGGTAACACCACTAAAATAAGCTAAAAAAGGGCCTTTTTTAAGGAAGAAAAGGTAATCATATTATAATATTCAAGGAAGTATAATACCAAAAATTAGTATCAAAATATATTCAAAAGTGGCGACACTGGAGCTAATCGCTCGAGACATTTAATCGACAATTTAAGGCGCTCTGCAGCACGTAGTGTAACTAAGGCAAATCTGAATCTGGAAAAAAATTCACTCAAATCTACATATTTATAGCTAGTGAAATATTAATAATCACACAAAAGAATTGATTTTTGTGTGATTAGTGAGTATCTGAATAAAAAAACGTTAAATTTATATATAAATATATAATATATATATATATATATATATATATATATATATATATATATATATATATATATATATATATAATAGAAATTATGCCAAAAGGACGTACTTAGGTGGCTGTCTTGTAATTGCGACAATGTCTTGAGGGGTAACACCACTAAAATAAGCTAAAAAAGGGCCTTTTTTAAGGAAGAAAAGGTAATCAGATTATAATATTCAAGGAAGTATAATACCAAAAATTAGTATCAAAATATATTCAAAAGTGGCGACACTGGAGCTAATCGCTCGAGACATTTAATCGAGAATTTAAGGCGCTCTGCAGCACGTAGTGTAACTAAGGCAAATCTGAATCTGGAAAAAAATTCACTCAAATCTACATATTTATAGCTAGTGAAATATTAATAATCACACAAAAGAATTGATTTTTGTGTGATTAGTGAGTATCTGAATAAAAAAACGTTAAATTTTCGACAAAAAGGGCAATCATTTGTTAATAAATAATGTTTAAATTAACTTATCCAAAATTCCTTACGTATTCCTCTTCAAAATGTTAATTTAAAGATATTGTTAAAAGTCGCATAAAAAGAATGAAAATTGGCGGAGTTATGCTGCGTGCCGTTTTGAAATTTCATGTTTCGGGAAAAACGTGTTTAAGTCTATTTTGCGTGTAGCCTTCCAAGCAATGGTTAGCAACTCGTCTCGGCTCAGGTCCTCGGTTTGATGGCTTTAAAAACAAGGACTCCGCTGCTTGCGCCTTCTTCTAGTCACACCAAGACTCTGAGCACTTCTCGTGCTGCGGATTTTCGTCGCCCAGATTTCATTTTTCATATTTTCAAGTAGCGATAACTATTTTGAAGCCTCGAGGACTTCTTTCATGAAACGTGACGCCTGAACTGCACGTTTTACACTTCACGTGTTGCAAAGTAACAGGAAAAACGGCAAAAAAATATCATGTGCAGCACAGTACACGTGTTAGAAGTGAATACTTCTTTAGAATAGAGAATGAGAGAGATTAAGAGTGAGAGATTGAAAGAGAGAGAGAGAGAGAAAGGGAGAGGGATAATTTCAAAAGAAATATAACAATATAAAATTTGTGTTCCGGATTTTGTTGTTGATTCTTTGGGATTGTTATTTATAAGCAGACCAAATGTTTCTCGAAGAAAGTTAATCAACGTCAAAGAATCATTGGATCCGAAATTTACATTGAAATCTCCCCCAAAAATCAAAGGGATTTTGTCTTCGCCTCTTCCAAGTGCATTTGCACCTGTGTGGCTGTAAACCAGTAGGGAGCGATGAATGAAATACATCATATCTTCTAGATTTTGGTTCGGTGAGATGTAGATGGCTGTGATGACGATATTTTTTCATCGCTTCGTACTGAGTTTATATCGCTCTCTCTTGCTCCACTCCCGTGTGGCGTCAGAGTTGTACGTACTCGCGCGCATGCGCGTCATACTATATTTTCTTCTATTGCCTAGTATTCAATGAATACGTAGCTCTCTCTCTTGCTCGTACGATGCTTCCTAAACTATTCCCCCTTCAAGCAACTTAGACCTTGGACTTAGCGTATGAGTGGGCGTTAAAGACGAAGGACCGCATGAAAGAGAGACGCGGATAGCCTAAACTGATATATATATATATATATATATATATATATATATATATATATATATATATATATATATATATATATATATATATATATATATATATATATATATATATATATATATATATGATGTATAGCTCTCTCTCTCTTTCTCTCTATGTTATATATCCGTGTACTCTGTCTTGTAACGAGGCCTGTGTTTTAGGTATACCAAATGTATAGCTCTCTTTCTCCTTCTCTCTACGTTATATCTTTTTTCTCTCTCGTGTAACGAAATCTCGAAACGTTACATTTTTTCCAATTCACTCTCCATTCTCGTCAAATATCAGAACGCCGCCAAAGAAGTACTCACTTAAAAAAAAAATTGTGATTCTATTGCCGATTTCATAACTAATATCTAAATCTTCATCAGAAACTTTTAATTTCTTGGGAGAAGCACTGACACTTTTCGAATCGCCCTCAGCCTCAAATCTATTCAACGGCCATCTCGATGACGTATTGCTCCGACGAAGCTTTGGATACGATTTTTTGTACCTTTCCTGTCCTGGTACGCTTTTGCGTCACTCATTGTAATTTATAAGTACTCTGACAGATAAAATGTTAACAATCAGCAGTACACACAAAAACCGTGATTTCAAGCGAGGAAGTTGCCCTTTTTGTACATGTAATAACGTACTTTTGTTTATAAATGCTTCTGACTAAACATAAACATCTTCATCATCAAATCATAAGCACTAGGTTGTACCTAGACTGTACTTTCTCAGCAGGTATTTATTTAACGCAGGTATCGTTATGGAGCAGTCTGATGCGCTTAGGAAACAGCTCGAAATTTCAAGGAAAATATTTTTCTTTTGAGGAAAACAATTTTCTGCCCCATATTCTAAAAAGTTCAATAAATCTTTTAAGCTAATAAAAAATCGATTTAAAAAAAATACAGTGGTTATCCGTTAATGTTTTATTAAGTCCAGGACTGTTTGAGGAATACAGAATATTGTAAGAAGAAGTGACTTGATGGTTCTTTGATCATAAGCTCAACAGCTTCTTCAGAAGAAATTCGAAGACTGAGGTAGCTATCTTCTGCTCCTCATTGTACATTTTATGTTGCTTCTCCTCCATCGTTACTAGTTGTGCTTGGCGCTAACAAAGATAAATAAATTACGCTACTTTATATTGATTGCTTAATAGCTGTTTGGCAATGGTTCGAGTTGAGTTTAGTTTTGAGTAGTAAAATGTTTGGGAACTACTGTTATAGATGATTAGTTCTTTGTGGAACAAAACAGAACGGCAGCAAATACCATTTTTTTCCAGGCGAAATGCACTTAAGATCCTTTTCCAAAGCGTTTAATTTTGTCTTCTATATTGCCCAAGAAGGAGCGTAACGTAGACGCGAGACCTGCTACGTCATTGTTAACCCGAAATCTCATTAGTCTCGCATGCAATTATGCACTCGGAAGCTAACTCCGAAGGAAGACAAGTAATTCACAATTTAAAGCAAGGGCTAATGGACGATCTGCCATGCATAACGGATGATATTCCTACTGGGGCCGTAATATCCAATTACTGGAAGCGATTACTCCGTTTGGAGTACTGAGAACGGATCGCTCCAAAGTTGATCGATCGTTACATCATTTTCTGAATACCATTTTACAACAGAAATGGATTTTTTCTTAAAATATATTGTTCGAATTTAAGATGTTTTTGTATCTCCCCCAAATTATTGGGTTTTGTACGCACTTGAATGCACTGAATTGGGTTTTGTACGCACTGAATCAAATTATTTTTATTGAAACAACAGTTGCTGAATTATACAAAAATGAAAATTGTTTCGTTTATATTGTGTTTTAAAATTGTTTTAAAACCAATATTTCTAGATATTGCTATTTAAAATTCTGTGTAAAAATATATATGATTCTATTCTATATGATTCTTGATTTAAGCCTATGCAGTGATAGTCCTAGAGTAAACTTACGTCGAATATATTTATTGTTTTACGATGGAAAAGTGGTGTCCTAATTTCATCAAACTATTATTAAAATAGTTATCATTAAAATAGTTATCCACACTTAAATGCGTAGGTTACTTCCGAAATCATATCTCCCCTGGGTTTGTTACAGCTGAAAGTTTTTCCTCAGTAGTTCCAGACATAGCAAATAGAAAGTTTGGCCAAGCGCAACGTTTCATCATCTGTTTGTTTACCTCAGCTCGAAGTAATAACATCCCAACTAAAATGGTAATCAATTTTACGTTAAATGTCTTTAAGCGAGATAGGGAGCATAAAAAAGGTTTATTAAAAAAGTTTAGTCTGTTATAAATTGCGGGATATTCAGAGAAAGGATATGAGAATTATGAGAGGATGAGGATATCCTATTGAGCCAGACTTTCCCCTATATTTTGAGCCTGCCATTGACTGGAACGAAATACAAAGTTGCTAAAATGTGCGCTATAATAATTTGAATATATATTGTTGATACAAAATAACGCTATATTTTGAGAATAGTTCATTCGAACTGCTTCATCTTTAGATTGCATTACCTGATACCTTTTTCAAAACTACGCTCTGCAGAGTAAAACTTTGCATTATACTGATGATCTCAAGTTTTTATTCCGATTTAGATGGTTCTTGAAACTACCAAGATATGGCGTTTGGTATGTTCTACTACGGTGGAACGTAGCAACGTCTACTACATGTGAGACAGTCATCTGTCAAAGGTATACTCGCTTACACTGCACTGACGAGACCCAAGATAAGGTCGAAACCGGTCTGCAGTTAACGATATCCTGAGATAGGTGACACTTTGCATCATTCTTGCGGTTTTGGAACAATCACTGTATTTTAGTGCTAACTCTGTTAGACAAAATACGGCAAATTTTGTCATGTAATTCAGCGCTCGGCGTTTGGCATATAGCCAGGAGAAAAGCTGTTTTGACCTAATTTGTTTAGGCTTTATTATATAAGGCATTTGCAGATGGGTTGGAATATAATCTCCTTATTTCTGTAGTCTGAAAATTACCCTCTGCAGAGTAAATCTTTGCATTATACTGATTTTTCAAGCTTATTTATTTTCCAGTTACAAGGTTAAATATTTTTTCATCATATAATGTTTAAATAAAAGTCACATCCGTGGCAATATGTTGCTTCTAAACCGTCTTATGTTTAGACTATACATTTAAATAGTCAAGTCGGTGCTTTTTTTCCTCTTGGACATCAAGTATATTTAGATTAAACATCTCCCAGTGATGGAATAAGATGAAAGGAATAATTGAGTGACATACTAGGTTCCCTCATTTGATTTGTCTTGATTTTTGTATCTATTTTTCGTTTCATAAACAAATTTATGTTGATAAATCACATGCCTAATATAGAAATACAGAGAAACGAGTACTTGATTATGGTAGTGTTAGTTGAGTACAAAACTTTGCTCAACGAATGTAATGTTGTTAGAAACAAGTAGCAGTTTGTCTTACAGAACTACAGAAAACCTAATTAGCATTAGATTAAAACATGATTAGCCGTAAAAATTAAATACTGATTTTAGACTTGCCAGTTTAATTTAAGATATATGTAGAACTCGATATGATCTTAATCCACATAATTTAATGAGATTAACGAACCAATGGGAGGAAGTTCGGTACCTCTTCCTGAGAATACGCGTGTGATCAGTTTTTGTGGGTGAAGACTTTAAACAATAATTCTAGCAACGATCCAGACTTTTCGGCACTTTTGAACTCTATATCGAATGCACTCTCACCGTCACACAATTTCTAGATAATTGGTGTGCCAATTATATAAAAATTAACACCTTGATTATTACCATGAACTGAATTTTGTAACCTTGACCGACTCATGTTGGTATTCATATTTGAATGCGATGGTCTATTATTTTAGAAATGCTGAATCTTCACTTTAAGTATTATTATCCGATGTCTCTCAATCATATTTATAAATCTAATTCTGTTCCATTTTATATAACGTACTACGACTGGCGATTTATTATGTAACATTTGTCAATAAAAGAATCATTATAAACTGTAAGCGTTACAGTCTTAAGCATAATTGAGCTCAAACGATTCACATATCTCCATCGCAACGTAGCATCTTATACTTTATGTTCCCGAATAATGTATACAGCTACGATACGACCAGACCTCCATTAACATTGCTTGATTATATTTTCAATGAAATATGGTATCCACAAAGCATTCCAAGATGAATAGTCGGTATTTGTCTCGAGGAATGGCATGTGGCTGGAAGCATTTACGAAACGGATAAAATAAGTAAGTACCAGATGTTTTATCTGGGCTGCAAGAGGTGTACATTTTGGTGCCTTATAATCGTTTAAATCGTTTAATGAAATCTCTCAAAATGAAATAATCGTTTCATGAAAAAGAAAATATATTTACCAAAGTCTTCAAAATGTGTATGTATTATATTTATCACCTTTGTGTACTTGTCATTTTCATTATACATATTATATCCAATGGTTTCAAGTAATTCATGTTTGAAGTTAGACCAGGTATGCCTCAGGGTTCTGGTTTGGACCCATATCTTTTTGCATTCTTTACAAATGATCTAGATTCATCACAAGTGGTGATTATTTTATGATCCTAATTCAGAAATTCATTAATTCAGAAGTCCTTTTAAACAAGTTAACATACTTTAGTGTTCAATTTGGCCTATTAATAGAACAAAGTTATTGGGTACAATAAATGTAGTACCACTTCTAATGTTTTATTTTTATTTATCACTGCCATACTTAGTTAAACATTTAATATAAAAACTAAATCAGGATTTGTAATTTAGATTTAGGATGATGCATTTTAGCTAATTTGCTACAACTTTGTAAATTTAGTTATTTATCGTTTATTGTTAAGTGACATAGTTTCATTAGTAGTGAATATTGAATTGCAATTATAATTTTAATGAGATATGGTGATAAAATAAAAACGCAGAAGGAGTGCATCTCCTTCTTGAAATATACACTAAGTATTTGAGAGTACTATTTATCAGTCTACGATTAGTAAAATAGAGAAAAAATGTCAGTTTGGGAATGTCAGAAATCCACCAAGATTTGATAGGAAAATCGTTTTAGGTGTTATATAGCTTGCTTAGTTCCATTGTAAAATAGATTTTTCACTGATGATATCAATCCTAGTGAGATTGAATTTTATAGGGATAATTGGCAGTCCAAAGGGAGTGAGGACTACTCCCTAATGGGGGGGACTACGCCAAAAGGGAGGTGAAATATCATCTTAGTATCTGTTTCGACGCACTTTTTAAACGTCGTAGATTATGTAGAAAGTGAATCTATCAGTTAGCTGTGGACCCCATTGTATAACCGTAGGCCTGAATGAAGATTTTATACCCTGAAAATTGTCCAAGAATAATTCTGTCATTGCATCTTCTCAATCTTCATCTGATGAATTCTGCCACTTTATCTCCTCAAACTTCATTTGACATGTATTGTAATGTATGTAGTTAATATTGGAGAGAGTCAATGTTGGAGAGGTACGAGGTCTGATAAAAATATGATGAATAATTTTATTACGAACAAAGTAATAAGCTTACTTCAAATTTGAACTAATCTCCTTTAAAGTACCGTGATTGGCCAGCGATGCAATGATTCCAACATTGATTCCATGATTGTAAGCATTTCTGGAAGGCTTCTTTCGGGAGGGTCTGCAGCTCCTGCGTCGCGTCGTGGCCCTCTTAATGCCGGGAACGGCGTCAAAACGTTTTTCTTTTGGGACAGCTTTAATTTTTGGAGAGAGACAGAAGTCGCATGGGGCTGAATCCGGAGAGGAAGGCGGGTGTGGACAGACAGGAATCTTTCTTCTTCAGCCCAGAACTCGCGGATCAGAAGCGACGTCTGGCACGGCACGTTGTCGTGATGAAAGAGTAAGTCATTGACCGATATGACATGTCCAACTCTTCGCTAATCTCTTGGATAGTCAATCGCCTGTTTGAACGAATCTTTTTTTCCATTCCAGCAATGTTTTCGTCTGTTTTTGAGGTCGAAGGACGTCCAAACTGTTCCCCGTCTTCAACCGACTCATTTCCGCTTTTAAGTCACTGATACTACTTGTAAACAGTCTTCAGAGTCACCACATTATTACTATACATTGATTTTAACACTTCATCAGATTCTTTGTCACTTTTTTGCAACTTAAAACAAAACTTAATGTTAATTGTTGGAAATCCTTGATGCACGACAGACACGGTAAACACGTCCTCACTCTTCCGGCTTTGGACAAGTCACAACTTGTTCAAACTTGACACTGACTATCTCAAAGGTCCAGGCTATCGGACACATTATTTCACACAGCTGTAGCTTCATCAGTTTTTGCTATAAAAAATCATTCACCGTATTTTTTGATCAGCCCCCGTACACGAAATCAAAACATGTCAGGACTGTCCACATAGAACATTTTTCATCTAACAATATCGACAGATCTGTATTTTTTTCTTGAGATGGACATGATCTACATGACAATGTCGCAGAATCGCAACATTTGTTACAATGGATTTTTGTATGCAAACCCAGATGCACATACTGCTTATTCATCAAAAACTCAATTAAAACTTTGATTAAACTGTCAACGGAATATTCATTAAGTTTCACGGTGGATTATACATTAATCTTTGGTAGAAATTATTGTCTGGCTACTTAGTTTGTAAATTAGTTGTTAGTTTGAGTAATTTATTAACTATATATTATACCAAAGTGTGCTGGAACTAAAAGTAATATAGTCTTGGGTCGCGGCAGGGAAGTTTCTCGAAGGAAACTTTGCTGGCCAGAAGAGCCCAGATATAATATATGTATAAGCAAATTAGAAACGTCACAACAGGTTCTCCATTTCTACGGCAGAGTTTTACGAAATTTCATCTTATCATAAAGAGGATTGGAGAAGCATGAGCACATTTAAGTATATATATTAATTTTGAAATTTTATTATTAATTTCGATTGCTTGTCCTTATGTATATCGCATTGTTGCAAAATACGTTATGAACACCCTATAGTAATTAATTGTCAATTAAAGATAATCATAGTTTAAGATATGGATAAATGTTTGCTTTCAAAATAAATTTGGAAACATCTTGAAAACCTTTTTATATCCCTTACCTTTACTAGCAATATACTTTTCTCTTCTTTCAAAAGCAAATACGATTGTTTTCGATAGACATTCTAAAGTTAATCAGAATGTTCTCCATTAACAAATTGTTCTCTATGAGGACGAGATCAACTGAATAGCCCTCACGTTCACCTGATTGGACGCCTCAGATTACTCCCTGTGGATTACCAAAAACGTGGGTTTATTCAAAAATACCCTTCATCTTATAAACGATAATATGTCACATTATCTTAATGATGAGGTTTTGAAATAATATCATATGTATTAATCATCTGAGACAGCTCTGATCATGTAACTGATGTAATTCAATCCATGAAACCTCTGTAATTAATTTAAACAAGAGAAATATTTCAATTCGTTGTTACTATGTTAATATTAGTTGTAGCTGCAGTATGTATCCTGCGCCTGTTACATGAATGGGCGACTTACTGTATTTTCCTATAGACGTAGCAGCGACATTGTCAGTCGTACTGAGGTTATTGGGGACGTACTGGGAAGAATATTAGGGGTGTCATTATATGCTCAAGTTAAAATTCCAACGGAGTGAGTTTATTACCTTTGCTTATCGTTGTCCCGTCGGAACCTGAGTCTTTTGAAAATCGATCGTTGTGAAAATTAAAAAAAAATTTCCTCTCTGGTACATATTAATTGCAATTCCATTAAAAGGGCGGTTAGATGACCTTGCAACTATCTCGAAACCTGCAGACGATTTTACAATAGCCCGAAGTCTCTTCGTGACAATATCTTTCAGGAATGTAAAAGAAATGGCCATTTCATTATAAAGTAATTTCCTAAATGGCATTGAAATTAGTAGGTCATTTGTTATAAAAGCTTGCCAATGAATATCACGAAAAGCAGCCAGATATGGTGATAATGATGAAACTAATATATATGTACTATTCATTTCATCTCTGTTTGCCAAATAAAAAACTCTCTTATCTTGACGATAAACGGAGCAGTCTACCTGAGCCTAGCCATAAAAATAAGCCACAGTATGAGATAAGAGCCGTTTGGGATTTTTTATTTGGCAAATAAAAAATCAAAGTATTGAACTTGGTTGCTGTCTGTCGTCTCCCCCCTAAATTTTGCAGGCTCTGTAATATTCCTTGATTATTTTAATCTTGAATGTCAACATCCAATGTGTCGCAGAAATTTAGGTAGTTCATCAAAGGGTCCTAATTCAAGCGATACCACAAACTTGGGACTACCTTAGGGATTTACTCGAATCAAATGATCTTCAGTCCAGCAATGCTTAAACTGGAATCTTTATAAACATGTTTATCTTTTCGAACAAATTGGGAAACAACCGATTTTCTTTAATTCAAAATATTCGTAATAAACTAATGTATAGATGAGTTGTTTTTGGAAAAATTGTACAGAAAAGTTTTCAAGTTATGATATAAAATGTGTAACTTTTAGTCGCTTGGTACATTCAAACCATGCCAAAAATTTCCAACTTTGATGGTGAATATGAATTTGATGAAATTCTATAGAAAGGTGTGTTTCCGGAGAAACTACCCTAAAAGAGTGTATAGACGAAACTACTATTTAGTGATGTGGATTATGTGTTAAAAAAAGTATACGTTCTCTAGCCAAGCAGGAATGACCGGCAATATTTAAAATGCCTGTGAATGCCCCTGTCGTATTTCCCCCATGTTTAATTCACCACACCAGCAGAGCTTTGTCGGGCGGAAACATTCTTTGTTTAGATGTTGTAAGGATAAATAGATTACAATTTTTCACATTCCTGCCTCCATCGAGCGATAACCGATGCCGCTTTTTATAACAAAAAATACTTCCCCAAGGAAATACGCGACATTTCCTGCCATCGACGTCGGCAGTGTGGATGGCGGCGTTTTCATTTTCGATCGAAAATGAAAAATAAGCAATATGCGTGTATGTACGCTCGACAGATTCGAGTGATAACCTTTTATAGGCCGCCGCGACGCTTCTGTGTTCCTTCCTGAAATCTCCTTTATATGGAAATCTCCCCCATATTCATATCGGCATCCCCTCGAACAACGTTCATAAGTAGTTTTAGATCATCTGCACTGATAAATCATTTATGCATGTGTGCTCTTTCTCTGCCATCGGAGCCCCTCGATAAGACGTAGCGCGAATTCGAAAGTGTCCGCCATAAAACCGGATGTATAGGGTTGTAAAAAATTTACTACAATTCTATGTATTTATAGATAGAGAGATTTATTGCTGATGCGACCGGCAAGGTGAATCATTGATAATTCATTACAGTTACTGAAGGGTTAGAGACGTGACGACAACGACTTGTCTTAAAAGCAGGAAATAAATTCCTCAAAATCTTAGTATCGTGCGATAGAAATGAAAATGATAGAACATCGCGTTGTTGCTTTGCACAGACCAACAAATATTTGGTGATCGGGCCTTTTTTCACTTTTTGGCTTAGTTACACACCATTAACTACAGAAACACTGTTTTTTTTGTTTCCATCACGCATCGGTATTTGTAAATGTACCAGACTTGTTTCAAAAGTAAGGTTCCCATCGCGATAGCTCCGCAAGAAGAACTATTAGGTGAAATCTGACAACACTGTCGTGAGCGACGTTTCTCCCTCTTTCGGTCTTCACCTTCGTTGTCAAGCTACGCCGCACAGTGTTGGCCTGATAGCCGTCTGCGATGGACCTCCCGATTTCCGCCACCGCCAGGTGCGAAATACGCGCAGTGATCCGATTTTTGAACGCAAAAAAGGTTCCACCCATAGAAATTCATCGTCAGTTGTATGAAGTTTATGGTGAAAAGTGTATCACCATTCAACATGTCCGCAAATTGTGTAGGAAGCTCGGGCCGTCGTACAGATATCCATGACGAAGATCGGACCGGACGGCCGTCGATTTCCGACGAGACTGTCGCAAAAGTCGAAAGTCTTCTGCTCGAAGATCGGAGGATCACCATCCGTAAACTGGCTCATCACATTCCTGAGTTATCTGCCAGCTCAATTGACAGACTTGTGTCCAAGAAATTGCAGTACCACAAGGTATCCGCACGGTGGGTTCCACGAATGCTCACAGATGCGCACAAGCAGCAACACGTCGACTGTCCTCGCCAACTTCTTCAACAATGTGGCACTAATAGGGAGGAATTGTTGGATTCCATCGTCACAGCCGACGAAACGTGTGTGTTTCATTTCACTCCCGAAAGAAAGGAACAATCACGCGAATGACGCCACTCAAGTTCGCCTAAACCGAAAAAGTTTAAGCAAACGCAACATGCGGGGAAAATCGTGGCAACTGTGTTTCGGGACCGTAAGGGAATAGTGCTCATAAACTTTATGCCACCTGGGACAACAATAAACTCAGAGAGGTATTGTGAGACACTAAGAAAGCTCAGACCAGCCATCCAGAACCATCGGAGAGGAAAACTGAGCAAAGGTGTGAAGTTGTTGCACGACAACGCCTGTCCCCATGTCTCTCGGCAAACCCGGGATCTCCTGAGCAAATTTGGCTGGACTGTCTCTCCCCACCCCCCCTACAGCCCAGACCTAGCCCCTAGTGACTACCACCTGTTACTAAAATTGAAGTAACACTTGGGTGGCTTGCGCTTCCGGGCCGAAGATGAAGTCAAAGAAGAAATTAATCGCTACCTCAAGGGGTTGGCGGTGGAGTTCTATGACACGGGGATACAAAATTTGGAAGAACGTGTACAAAAAAAAAATGCATCGAAAGAAATGACGATTATGTAGAAAAATAGGTTAATGTTCAAGATTTCCGACCATGTAAATAACTTTGATAATAAACAATGCTGTCTATTAAAAAAAAAAAAAAAAATGTGGGAACTTTATTATTGAGACAACCCTCGCACATTGTACAATAATTTGTAACTTTTAACACCGAGGTTCTATAAAATAAAATTTTGTCTCAATATTTGCGGCGCCCCTGTGTTTAATCGGTTTGAAATGTACACACAAGTGTGGGGGATTTACCGAAACAGAGTTGGCCGGTGGGGATATTCCGGTTTTATACTATTCGGGTATTTACATAGTCGTTGTAGTACGTTTTTAATGTGTGTACGTTTACTCCTGACAACGCGTCGTGTGTTTTTATTTTGTTTTAAAAACGCCTAAAAGTTGAAAAAATACACCAAATATATTTGGTAAGCATGCCATGCCATATGCATATTACATTGCATTTATGGTATTATGCCACAAATATGCCATAAATGTAAAATACACCAAATATATTTTGTAAAAAAAAAAAAAATAATATGTAGAAGTTATAGATGAAAATGGGAATTGTTTTTGTTCCCAGGTACAAAATTCGACATGTTTAACAATATTAAAACAATGTTCTTGTATGAAACTTGTATTATTGTGAGATAAAAACCTTTCTCAGATGTCAAAACAAGAAAATAGCGCCAATGACGTGGTATGACGGTAACTACATTAGCAACTACGCCATCTATGAGCAGATTCCGGTTTCATATTTACATAAGATGAAATCCTGTACATCGATTTTTTTCATTGTGTTCGGAATGATAAAATTTGTCGTTTTTACGTAAAATCAGTTTAAGGATGAATTTTTTATTTTTTTATTCAGTTTTTGAATTTGAAAATTGTAGCGCGACACCTATATTTTGGATCTTGAAGTATGCATGAAGTGTACTAGTCCGTACAGTAGTCCATGGTCACGTCAGATATATGTCAAGTTTCCCGTCAGGACGACAAGACAGTATACGGCATGAAATCTGTTAGATGTTATTAACCGTTATACTCGTATATTCTATTCTTTGTGTTACAGTTCGTAATATAGGATGTATAGGTGTATGTAATATAGGAACATTAGTATCATACTTGTAGTTTAGTTATTGCCAAACCCCTCAATTATCACGAAGGAAGGTGTTTTCTCCTTGTAGCGTCAAGAAGTGGCATCCCCCTTCGTACAAAATGTTTTTTTAGCAATAATCCATTTTTTTTTTCAAATGTTAATTGTTGTAAATAGAAAATGAAACAAATTTTCCGAGTAATTAATTACCAAAGTCAAAACAGAATTTTTTGTTTTGAACGACTATAACTCAAAATCATCGTACAAGGCTTTTAGGCCGCTCAAATTAAAGTGGATAAAACTGTCTAAAAAATTTATGATGAAATCACTGAAAATTTTATTGAAGTCGGTGGACCCTTTGAAAGGCAAGAAAAAAATTGGAAACATTTTTTTCCCGTGGCTTTCTTATGATTACTCAAAAACTGCTAATGGTAAAACTTTTTAAACTCAAGCTCTGAAAACTAGAAACTTGGAGCTTCATTTGCCTTTTTTTTTAATTGCTCTGCGACTATTTTTCTCTAAGTTATAACCCTTTGAAAATCACCTAAAAACTTAAGAATTTTTCTATCCACTAATTTTTGAGCCTAGTGTAATTAATATACGTCTACTGGACCACTATCGCTTATTGCATCTGAAATAAATTGAGTTGTATTAAAAATATTTGTGGATGTTGATTTGGCTCACTTTAGACGCGGTTAATGAAGTCATGTCGACGTTTTGCTGTAAGTCTATTTTGATCTGAAAGATTGTCGGATTATATAAGAGAATTTTAGATAAACAAGAACCAGCTCGAAGATAGCGAATGATGTTACCCTAATAGGGACGTTACTAATTAGAAACATATTAGGGCTGTACCATTATTCGAACAGCTTTTGTTCTAAAATTAGCTAATCCGTACTAAAATTCTCGGCGGCACTAAAGCCGTAGGACCTGGCACCCCCGCGGCTGTATCAATATGGCTGCTGGAATTATTTTCCAATTGGAAATGGGTTGCTTTAACGGGGTATCGGTAATTTTATTATCGTATTTACGTTGCGCTTTGTCTTTCTCTCCAAAGTGCGTTAATTAATTAATGCCTTATCCGCAGGGTTGTTGACGAAGGGAATTAGGTAAGTTTTCGTCGAAGTGAACTTCTCGATACCCTGCGGGCGTTTCCCAGTCTTGTCGATAAATTCGTCGCCAAGAGAGTTATTCGTATATAAAAATAAATGTTGCCTAAGGATATTTTGTATTAAATTCTTTTTTCAGTTTTAGGGTTTTTATATGGAGGTTGAATGTTTTATTTTAACGTAATTGTTGCTGTTCAAAAATCTGAAAACCCGGAAGGATAAGAAACGTATAAATGTAGACATATTGAGGGATCAGAATATGAAAGATAAGTTCCAGGAGAAAACAGATCTGAGTGGGAGGGTATCAAGAATAGTCTAGATTCCGCGGCTATGGACGTTTTAGGACACGAGAAAAGGGAAGCTAGGAAGCCCTGGATAACGGACGAAATCTTAAACTTAATACAAAAGAGACTAAGCTACAAAAACAGACGAGACGAGGAAGGACTGAAAACTTATAAGTCAATAAAGTGGGAAATCATTAGAAAGTGTAGAAAAGCGAAAGAACAATGGATAGAGGATAAATGCAAAGAAGTAGAACATAAGCTCCAAGTAGGTAAGACCGATGAGGCTTACAAAATAATTAAGAGGAACTTCAGGGATATAGGACCAATAAGTAGAAACGTAAGGAGTCAATCGGGGGACATACTGATCGGAAGAGAGGAGAAAGCGGATAGATGGAAGCAGTACTTAGGAAATTTATACGAGGGTCAGGGATTAGGAGAGATATTAGAGGAAGAATCTAGCATCGATAGGGAAGATGTAGGAAAACCTATATTGAGAGAGGAAATTGAAATAGCACTAAGGGGGCTAAAGAACAACAAAGCGCCGGGTGTAGATAAAATACAGGCGGAAATATTGAAATGTGCGGGACAGAAAGTAGCAAATAGGTTGTTTGAACTGGTAAAATATATATATGAAACGGGCGAGATGCCGGAGGATTATAAGAGAAACATTATCGTTAATATACCGAAAAAGATAGTAGCCGACAAATGCGAGAACTTTAGAACAACTAGCCTAACTTCCCACGCGTCAAAAATCTTAACCAGAATAGTGCAGAAGAGGATGGAAAATAGAGCGGAGGAAATACTAGGAGAAAACCAATTCGGGTTTAGACGAAATAAGGGAACTCGCGAAGCTATTCTGGCGCTAAGAGTAATGTTAGAGAAAACAATAGAAAAAGGAAAGAACGCTTATATAGGATTTGTAGATTTAGAAAAAGCTTTTGATAATGTAAGATGGGAAAAAATGTTCGAGATACTAAAGAACGTGGGAATGAAGTATAGAGATAGGAGAGTAGTACACAATCTATACAAAGAGCAAACTGCTGTTATAGAAGTAGAAGGGGAAAGAAGGGAAGTAGGTATGAGGAAAGGAGTAAGACACGGATGTACGCTATCACCACTAATTTTTAATCTGTACATCGAAGAGGCGATTAATGCCGTAAAAGACAGAGTGGATTTCGGGATTAAAGTACAGGGACAGAAACTAAAAATGCTGAGATTAGCGGATGATATAGCAGTATTAGCACCTAGTAAAGAGGAATTGGAATCAGCGTTGAACGAAATGGAGGCAGTGTTGACAGAGGAATATGGAATGAGGGTGAATAAAAACAAAACTAAAGTGATAGTGTGCAGAGGGCGCGATAGCAGCAGATCAAATGAGTCTCTAATTCCTTTTTTTCTTTGAAAATCTCTCCCTTTTTAACAAAAAACTTTGTTTTGTAGTTTTCGTAGTAAGAAACGTTTTGTAGTTTTTCTTGTGTAAATCACTCGTTGGATGTTCTCTTTTCAGAATCCAGCAGTAATCTGCCATCATCGCCATATCCCATCGACCCTGGTACCCCTCCTTTCCATCTCCTTTATGTCTTGATGGAACCTTTCACGTAGCTCCTCACTAACAGCACCAAGATTTTCTGGAAAGTAGTCCAGATGAGCACGCAGAAAATGAATTTTTATGCTCATATTACAACCAAGTTGCTTTAACATCGATCATTTTGTTGCCAATTTCTCATACTGCGGTGTTTATAATTTCCTTAAAAAAATCTGTTACATTTTTAAAGCATATCCAAGATTCTTTTTAAATATCTGTCATTGTTTCTTCAAACTGTTGGTCCTGCATTAATTTTCTTATTTTTGTTCCTACGACAATGTATTCCTTTAATTTTGCTTCGGAGAGAGCTGGAAATTTGCCACATAAGTACTTAATACAATTCCCGTTTTTATCTATAGCTTTTACATATTGCTTCATTAATCCTAATTTAATAAGAAGTGGCGGCAAAAGAATTTTTTGCAGATCAACCAGATTTGCATAAATAACGTTTATTTGAACCAGGTGTTGAGTTTATAACAAAATATATTTGGTATATTTTCACAATTTCTAGGCATTTTTAAAACAAAATAAAAACACAGGACGCGATGTCACGAGTAAACGTGCACACATTAAAAACGTACTACAGCGACTATGTAAATACCCGAATAGTATAAAACCGGAATATCCCCACCTAGCTGTCGTCGTCTTTTGTCGCCCAGCTCCTGGACTAATATGCCTTCTGTAATATTTGTCGAACAGCCTTATTAAATCCTTAGCATCTATGACAACGCGGCCGCCTCGCACAAATGAATTATTTATGCCGCAAAACATTTAAAACATTTTTCAAGACGAATGCAGGAATAACAGGGATTTAAATTTTGCAGTACAATTTAAATCGCTGACGAGACAATCCGGACGGAAAAACAACTTCAGTACGCGCCTAATTTATTTCGCTCCGAAATAGATTTGGTGAATTAGCGAGCTCGGTGACTCGCGCTGTATTTTGGTGGAAAGGTTCTTGTTTATTTTCAAAGTAAATCCGGCGTCACTGGAAATATTCACACGGATAAATCACTCGCAGCAGCCGAGCGTATGCCAAGAATACCTGTTTTAGATAGACGTAAGTAAAAAAGAAGGTAACTGCGGATATGGTTAAGATACACGTATTTTACAATTTCCTCATTATAACGGAATGCCATGAAATTATGCGAATACTTGAACTATTCATTTTGAATCTGTTTATTATTCATCCTGACTACACATTATTATATGAGGAGCTGGTGGAAAAAAAAAACGGTGTAATTACGCTTCTGGTCAAAATACTTTTTGTAATCGGGACGTTTTTGGCCCAGTGAATACAAATCTGAACTCATTTCCAAGCAAAACTACTTAGAACTGTACTAAAATTGAGTCCAAAGTTCGTGATGTCGATCACCACGGTACAATTATAGTAAAGTTTCAACAGTTTTGAATAAGCGAGCCCGTTTTTGTTCAAAATGGAATAATTTTCATTCAAATTTGTAAGATGTCAATCAAAACGAAATAAGTGACATCCATTACTTTTTGCACTTTCGATGCTGCTTTTAATGAGGCTACACTAGCTTTTGTTTTTGTTAGTAGAAAATAAGATAAAGTATGTGGTCAAAGAGTGTAATCTGTGGAAATCAGCTGTTTGAGTGCTTGGTGGTCGATTGTTCATTCGAAGTTATTGAGTTATTTTGGAAACAACTGGGAACAGTATTGAGAATTAAGTTGGTGTAAAGAACTTTTAGGGAGTCCACAGGAAAGCAATGAGGATGAGAAGGAAGATGATGAAGGAGGATGCCAAGCAGATGGACACGACGGAGGTTGCGATTGTGAGGAAATAGACATTGAGCTCAGTATATAATGAAATCACTGATGATTTTTTAATTTTAATTTTGATGTATTAATAAGTTTAGTATATGTAAACTGCAGTCAAAATGGCTTAATTGCATTCCAGTGACAATGAAAACGTAATAATTGCACCCGTCGCAAACAAAACGACAATGGTATTGCATTTTTCAAATTTAAGTATCTTTCGTTTTATTAGAGATAGAAATCTGGATTTAACATATATCAGATAAAGCCACAAACTCCATATGGGTAAATAAAAGACTACGTCAAAGGCATACTGTATTTTTAGTCCAATCAATAGGGACTGACCCGGTCACTAATTGTAAACAGCAAAAAAGAAATTTGAGCATATAGAAAATAAAATTTCAAGAAACTCACAGTTTTTTGCTCTCAAAATGGCGGCCGCTAACATAACCTAAAAAATTCCCAAAAGTCAAAAAAACGGGTTTTCGCGAATAAAAAAGAAAGTTGTGCTCGGATTGGAAAAAGTTAAATGAGAAAGTTGTAGATAATGAAAAAATATTTCGATTCAATTCTCGTGAGCTCGAATCGATTCATTACTTTTCGAGATATATCGAAAAAACCGTTGAATATTGCGTTTTTTTGTTCTTGCTCTAAAAATAACAATATTTAGTGAAAACATTTAATAATTTCAGAAAATGTAGTCCTATGTGAGATAAAAACAATCGTTTTTGTGCAATTCCAAAATATATTTTTTTCAAAGTTATAGCTGTTTTCGTAAAATGGCTTTTTCATCGAAACGGATGGTCCTACAGACTTGTTCGAGGGCTTATTTTCTTCGTTAGGCGTTGTACTACAAATATATTTTCAGGAAAAATCGATTTCTTTAATTTTTTATATAAAAAAATCGCGTTTGAAAATGACACATGATTCTCGTACACCGATTTTTTGGTAATAAATTCTTGTTTTACGAAAACACCTTTTTTTACGAAAACAGCTATAACTTTGAAAAACAAATATTTTGGAATTACACAAAAACGATTATTTTTGTCTCACATAGGACTACATTTTCTGAAACTATTAAATATTTTCGTCAAATATTGTTATTTTTAGAGCAAAATCAAAAAAACGCAATTTTCAACGATGTTGTCGATATATCTCCAAAAGTAATGAATTGTTTGAATCCCACAAAAATTGAATTGAAAGATTTTTTCATTATCTACAACTTTCTCATTTAACTTTTTCCAATCCGAGCGCAACTTTCTTTTTTATTCGCGAAAAACCGTTTTTTTGACTTTTTGGAATTTTTTAGGTTATGTTAGCGGCCGCCATTTTGACAGCAAAAACCTGTAAGTTTCTTGAAATTTTATTTTCTATACGCTCAAAATTTGTTGTTGTTGTTTACAATTAGTGACCATTTAACATAGGGGCTCAGACAGATTGATTGGACTATTTATACGTACTGTAATTGGTATGGTTTTTGTAATTCAGTCCTTCGCTCCCCCTGTAAAATTTAATTTCGCGTAATTATACCGTTTTGTTCGCGAACTCCTCATATGATACCTTTAAGGGTTTTTACAATTTATACACATACAGCTCGTCAATAATACTGTGTGTGAGATTCCAATGTATGCGTAGAAGAAAGAGTGAGGCAGCATTCTGAGGGAGGAGGGTGCCTTTTACGCGCGGGGAGACCGAACTCTGTACATTCACATTGCACATACATTATTCTGCAAATGTCTCAATGCGACTGAGTAAAGGCCAGGCTATTTACTGCGTACCTCGTGGGCTGTCCGATTTAGCAATTTTGAGACTTGTTCCCATTCTTGACGAACTGTACAAGTCTTTACTCATGTACCCTCATATATCGTGCTAATATTGGCCAGCAGTTCTTCTTACCTAAAACAGATAAGGGGGTGACAGAGCTGCCCTGGTGAGGATCATTCTTATTTTGTCATTTATTTTGCCTCGTTCCCGTCATATAGGGTGTTTGTGTTTTATTTAGTCCCTGGCTTTTACTTATTAAGATTGTGATTATTATTTAGTTATATTTATATTTGTTCATTGTTTTCATGAATGAACTTGAAATTATGAATGAATCAATCAATAATGTACTAAAATATTTTATTTCGTTACTGGTATTCTTGTAATATGAGGCTAGTCTTATTAGATAGCGTAGAGTACCATTACACAGTGTGTTTTACGAGGGGTACCAAAAAAAAAATAACAGAATTGTTTATTTAATTAAGGATAACATATTGAAAACATAAATGTCCTTCAAAATATTATCCATTAGATGATATGCACTTTTTTAAGGGGTTTTCGACTGTCTGAAACACTTTTTATACTCTTCTGAATTAATACTATTAAGTGCCTCCAACATTGTACCCACCTTAAGCCTTTGCATAAAAAAGAAGCGCTATAATATAAAAACGAGTAAGCAAATCGCAATAATATTGCGCCGCCGCCTCACCATATCGAAGGCACCTCCGGAGCATGCCTCTAGAGACTCGGGATCAACAAACAAAAGTTACTACGTTATTCGCAAGGGTCAATTTACTGTATTGATTTTGTTAATATGCCGAAATTCGAACGAAAAGCATTTCGTACATCGACCTAAAATTTCGTGACACACACACGAAAACAGCCGTTTAGTAAATATAGATATAAATATAAAATAACATTCTAAACAATATTCAGGAGACTCAGATGGCCATTCAGTGGATCCACGTCTACCAATCTACTAATAGGGAAAGCTTTGCGTAAATTCTTTGTTATTCTACTTAGCAGGCAATAGGGGCCAATGATTTCATTATTATCACCGCAAATTTTCATCTTCTTTTGTGAAACTTAGTTAGAAACTTAGTAAATTCAACGATGAATTGTCCTTTGTGGTTCCGTCGGTAATTATGGGTAAATCCATCCAGAAAGTAACTTATCGGAAATGTTGCGGAATAACGTGAACGCTCGCACGAATTTGTAGAGAAGTTCTGAATCTAATAATGCCGCTGATGGATTTTGTCAAGTTTCCCATTATTCTAATTGTATGTAGATCGAAATTTATTCCATTTATTTTGTTTTACTCTGCCTTCAGCCGTTACAGGGTTTATTGCTAGGGGATTTGTGGACACAGCACCTACGCAAATTGCTGAAGGGTAATCGGCCCTATTTACATGTTTTGACGATTTAAGACATGAGATCTACTTTAGGAGAAACGGTTTTCATTAACTCCCCCCCCCCCCCCCACTGAGTGTTTTGAATTCATTTTAGACTGTTTGGGTACGTTCTCTTGTGTTGCGAAGTCTCTTTAATAGATGTCGTAATTAAATTGTACTTAAATATCTTTATGTCTTTAGAACTTATATAGGGTCTTTCAATACGGACACTGGAAATTTGTTAGGTTATACCGGCTATGTTTTTAAAGCAACTGTTGCCCTGTTCAAGAAATGTTCCGCGCATTACATAATTTTTATTCTCGCCACAGCAAAATCGACTATTAGACGTTTGGTGGCCAGATTCGAGTCAACCGGTTTGATGAATAATAAGGTAACATCGGTACGTCAGGGGAACGTAAGATCTGTTGAAAACATCGCTGCTGTGCGTGAGAGCGTACGGGAAAGCCCGGGGCAGTCAATTTCTCGTCGTTCACAAGAACTTTCTGTGATTTCAACTTGGCGAATTGTGCGTCGGGACTTGGGTCTGCACCCATATAAATTCCAACTGACCCAGAAACTTGGTAAACGACCATAGATAACGTCGCGGCGTCGTGTGTTGGTTGCTTGGGCTATGGAGTAGTTGGAAGTCGACCCAAATTTTGCTAAAAAATCATTGTTAGTGACGAGGCCCATTTTTGGATGAATGGATATGTGAACAAGCAAGATTGTCGGATTTAATACGATACCAATCCACACAATATATACACCAGCACCAAATTCATTCCGAGAAAGTTACTGTTTGGTGCAGATTTTGGTCTGGCGGAATCTTCGGTCCGTACTTCTGGCATTGCCATAACCATCAACGGCAAGCGCTACAGATCGATGATAAGCAACTTCTTGTGGCCTAAACTGGATGATATCGATACCGACGACATATGGTTTCAACAGGATGGCGCTACGTGCCACACAGCGCATGCCACGATAGACATTCTGCACGAGCGACTTGAGGGCATGGTTATCTCGTTATCTTGCGCAGCGGTGACATGAATTGGCCACCGAAATCGTGCGATTTAACGCCTTTGGACTTTTTCCTTTGAGGCTATCTTAAATCGCAGGGCTATGCGAATAAACCGCAAACAACTGATCCCCTCAAAGTCAACGTAACGAACGCAGTCCAGCAAATTCATCCAGATTTATGAGACAAAGTCACCGAAAATTGGACCTCCAGAATACGTGCCCCCAAGCAAAGCCGCGGCGGACATTTGAACGACGTTATATTCCATATTTAATGCCATAAAATATTCTTTCAAATAAAAAAATATATTGAATGGAGAACACACAACATGTTTTATTTACGCTTAAAAATTGAGTGTACTTATTTAAAGACCCTTTATTTTATATGTCAGTCTTTTATAAATGCCTGTAAATGGGGTTTAAAAATGGTATTCTATACGAAATTTTAAATAAACAGGGTGATTCATGTAAGAGTGGTATAAGACAGATGATTTTTTAATGGAACACAGAAAAAATGTTTGATCGCAATTTTCGGGGATAATGTAAAAGGTTATAGAATTAACAATGTTCAAAATCAATTCGTAACTAAATTGTTATTTAACTGTATACATTTATTTTGTCCACTAAACTTGAACCGAAGAATTCAGGACAATCTTATCGTATACCAGTCTTATACTAAGGACAATGTCCCTACGTCCAAAGCCTATCAAGTATTTTACAAGTAGTCACCTGTCTAACTATAGAACTTCTTAAAAAGTTAATTCCAAAAGTTAATTAACTTCTTAAATTATCGCTAATAGATGATTATTAATATTAAAATAAGTTTCGTTCTGATGCGAAATATGTTAAACAAAATAAGGAATGACCTATCATGTTTCAATATTCGGCTGAATATTTTTCCTTTAAACTAAATTCAGCAGCAGACACGATTCTTATCGGGCCGCAATAGTCAGGATTTTATTAAATGCAGTTCGGTGCGAGTTAAAAGCATGCCAAGTAAACGTCAGTTGTTGCAGTGCAGATAAACTTGGCTGCCGCTGCATATTATATCCGACCGTTGCCATATATTTCATCTAAAATTACTTGTTGCAGATCCTCGAGTGTTTAGAATAGCTTTAATCTGACTACGGGAAGTGAGAAACACGGCGCAACGTGTGTGTGAACCGTTAAAACTGAGACTGCAGCCACCAAGGCGCATTACACGATGTTGATAAGGCTCAAGGAGACGGCTGCCTAATGGAGATGCATACTCCCTGACTTATCCGTCACGGGGTCTTGTATGAAACGGGGAATCGGCTGCGAGATATTTATCCGCCCGTCACCGACGTTCCGAGTTTCCGGCGCACGTCTACCCTATTTCTGTATGAATAAGAGCCGAGCTGGAATGGGAGACATCCTGCATTTATTTGTAAGGGAAATAGTCTCCGAGCCTTGAATAACTCCAAAAACATTATACGACTGTTAGATACAGTGTGACTCGGAGCTTATCTCTGAGATAGAAGGAGTTCTTTCCGGATTTTGTGGTCGTTAAAATTCACTTGTTTCACTGTTCACCCTCTAAGCTTCTTCAAAAGTCTCTAAATCATCTAAATATTCATAATTTTAAGTTTAACTTAAGAAGGATCTAGTAACCTAAAGGATTTGGAAGATTTCCTCGAAGTTCGATTTGGACATAACCAGCAATATTATAGTGGTGAGTTTTGTGCAATTGCTTATTATTCGCACAATTATGTCTAAATACAAAATTAGAAATACGCAAATTAGGAAACGGACCCAAATAAAAGACATCATAGAAGAAATATTAACAATGAAATGGCGATGGGCAGGACATATAGCTAGATAAGACGACACTAGATGGTCACGCAAAGTCACAAAATGGCGCCCAAGAGAAACGAGTAGGAGTATAGGGCGACCCTAGAGACGATGGGTGGATGATATAAGGGCAATAGCAGGAAGGAAATGGATACAATGTGCACAAAGCAGGGAGGAATGGTGAGAATTGGGAGAGACCTTCGTCCAGGAGTGGATGGATATGTGTTGAGGAAGAAGAAGATGTCTAAGTAACTACATCCCTTCTATGGAAGATTTTTAAGAGCAGACTTCGAATGTGCTATGCATGAGCTTACAGCTTTCGTCAAAGGTACTTAATTTGAAGTAAATTTTTCTTGGTGATGTCGAACGTATACATGCTGGGTCATCGTAGAAGTCATCTTTACGTTCACTAGTTATCCTGCCAGCTTCTTCGGAAGACCTAGAAAAACTGATGTTGCTGATCTCCTTCTCTTTATATACCCGCTGACTTATCTGTGCCCTAACCTCGTGTGTATTTTATGTTCCATAATTCTGCATTGGATGTTCTTGGCAGAATTGGGGGTACACGAAGTGAGAACATACGGATACGTATGGACACATTCGAGAGGGGCGTACAGTTGTGGCTCCATTTGGTTTAGTTAGCATCATGGAGTGGACGAACGTGGAGCGCGAGTTCGCTGTCGAGGAATACTTTTCTAACGGTCGCTCAATCATCGCCATGCAACGTGCATTCCGTATCCATTTCAATATTGCGCCCCCCCCGTGGTCGTGTTCCTGGCCGACAGTCGATTGTTTCATGAGTAAACAGCTTCAGGGAATCTGGTGATCTGAAAGAAAACTTGGGCTTCCACGAACAGCAAGGTCACGTGATCCCCTCAGCACTATGTCCGCAAATATGCAGCTGCTGTTGGATTGTCTGTTCGTTCTGTGAGGCCAATCCTTCATGAAGATCTAAAATTTCATCCCTACAAATTGGCTGTAGTGCAGGAACTTAATCCACTCGATTTTGTTGCTCGAGAAAATACATGCGAGGCGTTTCTTGGCATGCCTCATGACACACTTTTTTTCTTCAGTGATGAGGCTCACTTCCATCTTTAGGGATCATCAACATATCCATCGATATGCTGGGAAGAGTTGAACGAAACTCGATTAACTCAGTGTATAGAGAATAATGGACGCCACCTGTCTCAATTCATCTTTAAAACTGTGTAAACCCAAAATCTAAATATTGTACTTGATGCTATTCAAAGAATTGAATATATATCTGCATTTCTTTTTTTAAATTGAATTTTTAAATAAGCAAGTTGGTACGATATATGATGATCAAACATATTTAAAACGTTAAGAAGAGAGAGAAAAAAAGAAAACATCTATTAAATTCACAATGGTGAGTGAAGAAGCCAACACCTGCTTACCGGTCTTGTATTTTTATGCAAACTGCTTTTCAGCTACTACTAGAGCTCTGCTTAGCTTTAAACTTGTAAAGTATCCATTTCTTAAGGCGACTTGCGTAAGACGTCACTCAGTTTTGCATTTGAAGACTTCTGACTACCTTGTCCTGGGGTTCTACAGTAACATCAAAGTTAATTGAAACATTTAACTGTTCAACTAATTGGCGATTATATAACTGTATCAAATTAGCCACATATCCCTGTCTACGTCTCTCGTTTACCAAATTTACCGGGTTTACTGCTTCATCTTCTCTTAAGTTGCGTGGACTATTAATTTTTACTTTTCCGCACTCCACTATACGCGGAAAAGTAATATAATCGTGTAAATTTTTTTTCTAGGATTAATTTTTTGTTTTTCGGCCTAAAATAAAAAAAAATTAATGTCATTCACTTAACATTAAATTAAAAATAAACAGTTTTAAAACCTTAAAACGGACTTTTCCGCACGTAGAACATCTCTATCTCGAAATTGAGTAGCCAACAAAAACAAACCAACACACAAATGCAGAATATGTGTTTTATGCGACAGTTTTTTTTTTTCAATTTTTCTCAAATAGTCCACCATCGTGCTTTCTCATGACCCGTGGATAGGGTGGGGTGTGTCCTATCCACCTCAAAATCAATAGATGTCGTCTGGTGGACGTCCCCAGTCAGAATCAGTCGAAACCCCATCGATCCGACACGATTTAATTGAGTGATCGTACTAACAATAGCAATTTCTCAAATAGTCCACCATTCTGCTTTCTCATGAACATTTCTCATTACCCATGAACATGGTAGAGTGTGTCCTATTCACCTCAAAATCAGTAGGTGTCGTCTGGGAGACGTCCCCTATCAGAATCAGTCAAAGCCCGATCGATCCAATACGATTTAGTTCAGTTATCGTGCTAATAAAGGAAATATCTCAAATAGTCCACCACTGTGCTTTCTCATGACCCATGGACAGGATGGGGTGTGTCCTATCCACCTCGAAATCAATAGGTGTCGTCTGGGAAACGTCCCCGATCAGAATCAGTCAGACCCCGATCAATCCGACATGATTTAGTTGAGTTATCGTGCTAATAAGAATAAATGTCGACGACAACGACAACGACAACGACAACGACAACGACAACGACAACGACAACGACAACGACACCGACACCGACAACGACAACGACAACGACAACGACAACGACAACGACAACGACAACGACAACGACAACGACAACGACAACGACAACGACAACGACAACGACAACGACAACGACAACGACAACGACAACGACAACGACAACGACAACGACAACGACAACGACAACGACAACGACAACGACAACGACAACGACAACGACAACGACAACGACAACGACAACGACAACGACAACGACAACGACAACGACAACGACAACGACAACGACAACGACAACGACAACGACAACGACAACGACAACGACAACGACAACGACAACGACAACGACAACGACAACGACAACGACAACGACAACGACAACGACACACACACACACACACACACACACACACACACACACACACACACACACACACACACACACACACACACACACACACACACCTTTGGTTTTTAAACCAAAACAAAATGGTTTAAAAACCATTTTGTTTTGGTTTTTAGGCCATTTAACTGAATTTATTACGTTTTACAAATCATTTTAAACAGCGTTAGATATATCATTAACAAATGATTACAAAATGTTACCATATAATTTTCAGTAATGACAGGATATCTTAAGCTACTTACATAAAATGTTTAAGGATTCAAAAACTTCGAAAAAGTACAAGAAATAATGAAAAATTGTGCTGACGCATTAATTTTGTCAATGAGTGTACAAAATGTGCTACATACATATGAGTCTGTTTTTATGGATATAGCTTCTTTTGTGTTTATATAATCGCTATGTGAAATTTATTCAGTCTGACCTATATATACTTTGGGACTTTTTTTAGTTTTGTGTGTTAAATGTTCTATGTGCAAATATATTATTGGTTTTATATACCTTTATGGTACTTTTATTGTTATATTATATATACTCATACATACGTATATTACTTTAAAATAGGCTACTGACGAACTGTTAGGTACTCTTGGCTACTAAAACCTACTTACGAGATTCTAAAAAAATATTGACTATTAAACTACATGTTCTAATATATACCTAGCATAATTTCTTCCTTGCCGCGTGAGATAATAAAGGTAATGTACACGAAACTCATTTTATACATTGTATAGTCTACACCCGTATTGTATAGCCTACAAAGCATTCAAATTACGAAACTTTAATGGATATTGCAGTTGCAAATTCGGAAATGTTAAGATTTATTTGTTATTCATTCAATTCTCGGTGGCGCGGCGGTATATGCATCGAGTTAGGAACATTGTAACTTTTCAGCTCTTTCCTAGTGATTTTTATTACTTCCAGAGTTTGTAATTTGCATGGCTCTCGAGTAGTTTTTCTCGTCGCCGTAACTTCTTCCTCGTAAATGCCTATTAAAGGCACGTAGTAAATGATTAAATACTTGACAATAGGTTATCTCCATTGGCCAACGGAACAAGTTAATGTGATATTCGTGTGCTCGTTACCGTTTCTGAATGTTCTGTAATTTAATACAAGTCGGCTCTAATTTGACTGGAATTCCTGTGAAAGTACGCAGAATGGAGTCATCTACTTACCTGTTATATGTAGGTTACCAAACGTATTAATTGTTGCATGTGGATACGTGTGGATTAAAAAAAAATAATAACAAAAAAATACAAATAGTACGATGGATATAGCGAATAACAGTAATAGAAAAAATGGAACAATCACGAGCCAAATCTAGAAAATATTTCGGAAAAGAACTGCAAAAACCTTGGATATTGCGGAGGTGAAAAATGTTTCGTCAGGTCAGCCGAAGAAAATAATTGACTGGCATATTTATCTGAGAAATACAAACGTCATATTCTCTCTGTGTATAGATATTATTTAGTCTGTGCATAGCTGTGTATTTACTATTGTATACTCAAAATTACTACTGATTTAAATAATATTGACATTGGTAATTATCCATTTTTTTTGTGAAAAAGGTATAAGCATTTTAAAAAGCTCCTAATTATGTCTACTTTATGATGAAAGTTGTATTAATTTGATATCGGTGACCATTTGAGACTTCAAAACCGAATATAAATAATATTTGGTATTTTTCAAGAACCTTCGAACCAAGTGCGTAGATGTTAAAACAATATGTTTTGAAATACTGAGTAAGATATAAAGGGTGTTCTAAAATACGTGGACAATATCTTGTAGATGTGTACATAAGATGAAAATAATACCATAAGTTCATAATACTAACTGATGAAAATAATAAAGTTGGGAAACAAATATATATATTTTTTTAATATTAGTTTTCTTTTATGTTGGATTTTTATAATATTTAAAGAAAATGCATAACAAATTAAAGTCGTTAGGCTGATATGATACAATTTTTAGAACTCCTCACTTGTGGCGGGGAAGTGGTGTTACGATAATTTTTAATACAGTTTTAAGTATGCTAAACCTTCTAAAAATAAAGCACTCTTATTTATTATCGACTATATGAATCGTTTTTAAGAAAAATAAAACTAAATTGAGAATATGTTCTTGCCTTTTTTTCCCGAAAAACTTGATCTTGAGTTACACCATAATAACCAGATATTTAGGAACTCAAGAGGTCAAAATTAGCACATACTAAATAGGACTAAGACAAAAAACCTAAAAAAAGTACATATTTTCACATACATTACGTACTTCCAAAATACAAGGGCGGATCAAATATAAACTGGATTTTATTTCTTTTTACAAAATTATTGATTGAAAAACAATTCTCACGTTTCGTCGCAGGTGATAATCCGACTCAGAAATACATCACCTTCTTCCGAAAACCTTGCTGTAAGCCTCTGGTAGTCCTTCAAACATCTTAACTTCTGACCTGTTTTCAATAAACGAGGCTCCCTCGCCTTTTGACCTGGCACATACTTTACGGAACTCCAGGTCGTTTTTGATGATCGCTTGACAGCTCCCATAACATGTTCCGACTTTTTCTGCAATTTAGGATACGGTCACCCGTCGATCGTCTAAGAAAGTCTCGAACCTCGCGAATGTGTGCGTTCGTAGTGCTGGTTCGAGGACGGCGATCGTGTTCCGGATTTTCCATTCATTCACGCCCTTCCTTGAACTCTTTATGCCAGGCAAACCTCCGGGGCGCACCTCTCGCTCCGACATCGTGAGCGTTACTGACGAACTGGTTAAGAGTAGGTAATGGCTGGTTCTTCCCATTCGTAATGACTCCACTCAAGCATACTAGAGCCTCGGGCTCGGTCCTAACAACTGTAGATGCTCAGGAACAAAAATCCCGTTTATATTTGATCAACCCTCGTAACTGCAAGAACTTATGAGCATAATTCCTGTTTATTTGTAAAAGAAAAAAGAATCGAATAGAAAATAATCACGTCTATAGTTTTCCTCATACTATACTCATACATCATTTTTAAAACTAAATTTTTAGGAATTTTTAGCATATAAATGTAGGTCAGTGCTAGGGTCGCTCTACAAACCTCGCAGAACTACAGCTGTGTTACAACTGATCAGTGCGTGAACCACGTGACCTACGACACTGCGGAAGTCGCCACCTACCGAGTGATGATATAACTAAAGGATTAGCGGTCGGCTTTTTGTTCCTAAGAGGCCATCACGGACGGGTATATTTCATTCATAGAATAATGGAATATAATTCCAGTGCGGTCCTAACACCACGGGTGCGCGTGGTAAAGGGTTTTAACAAAGATATCTACAGTTGTGTTTCTTTTTAATAAATCACTCGGTAGACGCCTTTAAACAAAACCTATAGAAGAAGAAAGTCCTAAAGAAATAATTTCTATGCAGATCTACTCCTTACACCTAATTTCCTTCAACCCGAAGTAACATAGATACGTGCCGGACATCTCGAAGGTGATAAATAACACTTTGAGTGTTCATCCGCACCGCCAAACTAGCGGAACGCGGGGCCCCATAATAGGTGGCCGTAAATCTCTTATGAAATAAACCTGTAAATTACTCCCTAAACAAACGGCGATATTTCACCACTTCGGGTTCATTCCTCGCTGTCTGCTATCATGTTTCAGCCTCATTCCCGTGTTCCGCTGACAGAAAAATCCATTCGGAAATTATTAGCAAGCGCGATATTGCACTCCCGGCAAGCATAAATTGGGATATGAGGAGAAGAAAGCCCGGGCTCTACTCCGCTGCCGTAAACTCGAGACAGAGGCAGTTCGACGGAACGCCTGGAAGTACCTCGGCGGATTCGAGAGTACAATGGCGCGAATGATACAAATTGCGAATACACGTTCTTACACATAGTTTATAAATCTGTCTCTTGGATTTTTGAGTATACTAGCTAGGATGGACACATCATCCACGTATAAATCAAACATGTTTTTTTCTGTATACATCGTGTGACTAGGCGAGTATAAAGTATTGAAATCTCCACTTAATTCTTACTGAATAAATTTTGTTCAGTCTCAGAATCATCGCGTCCTTTGATTTTCTTGAAAAACTAAGAACTAATACCTTATTTAGCACGCCGTCGGTCGCACCTCTTGGAGTCTCGTGGACGGTCGCACTGGATCTATGAGATCCATTTACGAAATTCTGATATTTACGGAAAAAAACTAACTTTTTTTTCTTTAGGTCACAAAAAAATGTAAATCATCTTTTTATAACTTTTATTAAAACTTTTACTAAAACAAGGCTACTTTTTTAACAAAAATATTAGGTCCCGAATTGGAGCCAAACGGTCTACTGTCTTCCGTTCTTGACGAGTATCATGATCATCAAATCGAATTTTTCCTAACAAAAATTTGAATCTTAATGTAACGACATAGTCAACCTAAATATTTCTATGCCGAAACCATCGGTGCTCCAAAGATCTTCAAAGACGCTTTTTCCAGCTTTATTCTCTCCAGCAATATACAGTAAGCCGATAAAAGCCTTAATTTAGGTTTTATTGGTAGTTAGTGCATCCCGAGTCCGCGAAAAATTGTCACGAATTGTGGCGATGTACTGATTAGTATAATTAACAATCATATCTAACATAGTGTCGAATAAGCACAGCCATGTATCCAACAGAGTGTTTATATTTTTTTCCTTCTCTATTACACCGGGAAGTCTTGTAAGCAAATTAATTTTCTCAATTTTTTTTATGTTGGCGAATGGAGTTTTTTTCCAACTTATGGTCTCAACAAATTTCTTCCCGATTTTCCTTTTTCAAATAGAAAATGAGTCGTTGCCCTCTTCATCTTCAGAACGCTAATCTACATCACTCTGTTCAGAATTATAGTCCTCCTCTTCGTGCACCTCTATTTCTTCAGTTTCATCCATATCAGAAGCGCTTCTTCATCTATATCGTGGCGAGGGTTCTTCCGATTGGACGACGAAGTGTTTTGTGCAGGTTCATCATCATCACTGTCGTCCAATAGAAGTGTATGTATTTTCAAAATGTCCTCTGCATTGTGAAGAAAAAATATATTTTCTGACGCTATTATATCTCTGAGCAAAAAAAGGAAAAATTGTTCATAAAATAAAAGAAGTTTTTTGAAAAAGTATAAATTAGAAGAACACAACGTGAACGGTTGCATTGGTACATTGTCCATATAACACTGAAATACCTCGTACCAAAGAAAACGATTCTTCTACGGTTTTTCTACACGAAATGTAAAAATATATATGAAAATGGAAAAAATTGTGTAAAAAATGAATACTTACAAATTAGGTCGCGAGGGATTTGATAGATCGAAGTGGTTCCCAGTCGAATAGCGCAGTCAGTTTCAAGGTCGCAATCACACTGAATTATGTGGATCCACTAGTCAGGAGGATAGGTGGAGGGAGTACTTCCCACCACCCAGCTCTACTTAGATGTTTACAAAACACTACTACGTGGATCTCAGAGATCTGGAGCAACCGACAGAGTGTTAACTATGACGTTTTTCATTTGAAAGAAACATCAGAGGTCTTCAATGTACACACGAAAGTTTAAATTGTTTAAGTTTATCAACCAAATCCACTTGCCTATGCTATTTTCATATTTTGAAGTACCTATAATACATGCACCTAAAGCTTTGAAGCACCTTGTAATACATATATGATAGTCACTGTATGATGATTAGGTAAAGATGATAGGTCCTCATAATTATCGTATCATTTAAGTCTAAGTCATTTGAGGAACTAACACCTCTCTCAATTGTGACCTTTCCTTTGGCGAAAGATACATTTTAGAGTGTACAGTTTCTTTAGAAAATTTCTATATAATAATCTTTTCATTTGATTCTCTTGAGGTGCCTCTTTCAACTATGACCTTTCTGGTGGATATTTTAGAGTGTGCAGTTTCTACAGAAAGTTTTAATTCCCTATTTTTATTAGAATGTATCCATTATACCTTCAGTCATATTTCCGCATTACCCCATGAAGTTGTTTCGTTCACCTGGATCATAATTTTTTACCAGTTATTGTTGGTATCCGACCTCCTGAATCTCTTACGTACTACTTGTCAAGAATAGGAAAACGTGTGAGATTTGTTGTCTGTGTTGTATAAAAGAAAGAGAGAGACAACATTCTGTGCATATTCATACATACTCGATATTCACTCTGCGATGGTCTCATTGCTACTGACCAGGCTATTTACTGTACACCTCGTGGGCGATCCAATATATCAGTTTTAAGACTTTTTCCTAGTTTTGACAAGCTGTATGTATTCTCATGGGAGTATTCATGATATAAATCGATATGGACCAAGGAGGCTTTAATATTCAATAATTTCACAATACATTTGACGAGGAATAATCGCCATAGCTAATTATTTGACTTAACATATTAACATGAATGTCTCTATAATTTAGTCCATGTTCAGATTTATGTGACAAAGTCATGGACTTTGGACAAATTGGACCTCTCGTATAAGTGCCAACAAGCAAAGCCTCGACGAACATTTCAATGATGTTGTATTCCATACTTAATGCCATAAAATATTCTTTCAAATAAAAAGTCATACAACCTGTTTTATTTTTGTTTAAAAATCGAGCGTCCTTATTGAAAGACCCTTTAGAACAAAAGTGCATAATATTCAGGAATTGGAGAAAAACAAGATAGACTCCAAGGAAAATCGCTCTAGGCTAAGATCGAACCCCATCTTACATAAATCACAGTCTTAAAATCTGTCTTCTTAATAAAACGGGTAGAATTTCAGGGTTAAAAAGACGAAGGCATCTACAGTGAAAGGGAACTAATTATAAGAATTAAGTTATGAGGAATCTTATAAGAAACTATAATTATATTCATAATTGTTTCTATGAAATATGAGATTTATTTATCATGTTTAATTGTTTCTACAAATATCCCATTTAAACTTTGAATCAGCGTAACGTGTGTACTCTTATTACATCAGGTATAAGTACACTCTTGTTAATTCCACCGGAAGAGCACCTTAAAGAGGCGCTAATCTTTATGTCAATGACATTTCATAATGGCATCGCTACGAACTTTACGGAGGCATTAAATGCCTTTCATTAACTCCATTTAGTAGGCCATTTACAACGCCGAAATCCGATTTGAAATAACCTTGCCCAATTCACGATATTTTTATCACATTATAAGTGTCCGCACATTATGTCTAAATGGTAATGCTTCTAAGGAGCATTAACCTCGATTATCGCCCGTCTTCCTACCCTCGTCGGATGAAATTTAAATTGCCACACCGACGACATGGTTATAATCATTTTTATCACTTCGAACCGAACCCATAAATTCGATAACCCGATTTTATTAACTGAATGTCATTGCGAGGAGTCCATTAACAGACGGGCCGTGGTAAATATAGGACTGTGTATCGGTGATTCGTTTGCCCCAATCAGATCAAGTTACATGGGAGACGCTCCTCGCCTTTGATTCCCCAAATAAATCATTCGCTTCCCTATGGGTGTCGCGTTACTTGGGTAGATAGGAGGAGCGGGATGGCATAAGGAATCGACTTTTTCTGATTTGTAATTTAACCCCGGTAACATAAGTCATTGTCGGTATTCGAGGGTAGTATTTGGAAGAAGTATAGTCAATTTGTAGCAAGATTTTTGATGGGAATGAGATACTGAGTTGCTACACTGCCGCTACGCGCGATATGACGCGATCATTTTTGTTAATCTCTAGATAAATCTCTAGTAATGGTCCATTCGAGCCCGATTTGGAAATAGGAACGGAGATTATTTAGAGCCTCGACAGAACAGAGACATTTGACAATCTTGAGATTGTATATGGAACATCTAATTTCAGCTCTTATGAGGTGAAGTGATCTAATAGAATACAAGTGATTGATCAAAGCGAGTCACGTGGTCCCTTCAGCTGAATTTTGGTCATGGAACGGATATTTAGGACTTCGAGAGAACCGAAACATTCGAAAATCTTGAAATTATGAGGTGAAATGATCTAATAGAATACAAGTGATTGATCAAAGCGAGTCACGTGGTCCCTTCAGGTGAATTTTGTCATGGAACGGATATTTAGGACTTCGAGAGAACCGAAACACTCGAAAATCTTGAAATTATGAGGTGAAATGATCTAATAGAATACAAGTGATTGATCAAAGCGAGTCACGTGGTCCCTTCAGCTGAATTTTGGTCATGGAACGGATATTTAGGACTTCGAGAGAACCGAAAAACTCAAAAATCTTGAATTTATATATGGAAAACTTAACTTAAGATATTTTAAGGTGAAATGAGATACAATAGAGACAAAATTTAATAGAGGATAATTATTTACTGAAAGCCAGCAACTTAGTTGGTATATCATATCATAGCAGCTTAGATTGGGGTATTGGGGATGGCTTCCAAATTAGGTGTGATTGACAACAACCAGCTTCGATGGTGGCGTTGTGGCTTAAAAGTGGCGATGTATTTAACTCACGAATGATGTGTAGTTGAGCTGACGGTTACTGACGATATACTGATTTAATAGTACCAGAAAGTACAGACTTGGAATTCCGAGTCTGTTACATATCCCAGGATTCTGACCAATTTCTGAAGACAACACCCTTATCGGTAATAAGGTTTAATCTACCACTATTACGAGTATACCAAAATTGGTCCCTACTACTTTAGAAACAGAAGCTATACCACGGACTCGTGTGCCATACTTCATAAACCAACGCGCTTTCTTCCGAAGAACAATTGGAATTTGCACACAATGCATGAAAAATTGAAGATACCTTTGGAGCTGGGGCATTGGTTCTCTCTTCAAAATTCTGTTATTTTGAAGGTGAGTGTATTCCCCAAGTTAGGAATGGGCTCCTTCACAGAGGATTTGTGGGGATCAACTTCCCTGTTCACAAGTTTAGTATTCATTAGAGTAATGAAGCTTTTTCTCGTATATGGATAAAGGTTACAGATGTAATGTACAATACATATCTTGTACTTTCTTTGATGCAAGCTGAGCTGAAACTTGATGGATTGAGGCAGTAGGGCTTGTCTTAATTTTCTTTTTTTTTAGTTGATGGAATGTTTTCGTTTGTCGTAACATTAGCAGATCGACCACTTAACCGACCGGTAATTTATGTATCTTTGTTTGTACAATCATTGGGCCATGAGCAGCTTCGAGGACTACCAGGGGTATGAACCAAATTATAAAAAAAATCGTGACGTTGCACGTCTGGGTTTTTTAAATTGTCTAATCGAACAGAGGTAGGTTTAGAAGTAGCAATACGATAATGGAAAAACATCTTCAATTGACTATACTAAATCTAACAAATCATCTCCTAATAGCTTGCCCAGTTTCCTAGAAAACGTCCTGCTTAAATATCACCCCCAAACTCAGTCACTTCTGATCATCAAATGAAGCAAAAACCAAGAGAGTAGAAAATCAGAAAACATGGTTTTCTGTAGAAAAGTATTGAAATACTTATTGATTTATAATGTAGATACAGTCGAACTTCTCTAACTCGAACCCTTTAAATGTGAGAAAATGTCTTCGAGTTAGAGAAAATTCGAGTTACAGGGGTAAAAAAATTACATATACAAACAATCAAATGCACTAAAATATTTTCGAGTTATAGAAGATTTAGAGTTATAGAAGTTCGATTGTATTTGAGAATTATACATGGAACAACACATCCGGTAATTGACAGGTATGGCTTTGGTGGCATACGAGTACTCTTCTGGCGAAAGTTTCAATAACGGTTTTGGATAAATGTTGTAATATTTCATTGATACAGCGTTCAATTTCGGCCTTCAATGCTTGGGTGATCGTGGGTTTGTTGACATAAACCTGAGACTTTGCAAAATCCCAAAAAAAAGTCCATAGATGTTAAATTTCAAGATCGTGGCGGCCAATACTGGTCATCAATATAAGAGATGACATGACCAGGAACAGTTTCGTGCAAGACCGTCAATGTGTTATGGGTGGTGTGGTAAGTTGCACCGTCCTGCTGAATCCATATGTCTTCAAGAGCAATATCTTCAACTTGAGACACAAAGAACGTTATCATATCACTATAACGTTCGCCATTTATCGTTAATGCATTACCTGCCTCGTCTTCACAGAAAAATGGTCCAATGACTCCTTTAGATCGTAATGCAAACCAGATAGTGATACGTTGGAGATGCATTTATTTTGTTTTTCATGAATTATTCATGGAGTTTCTGAGCTCCAAATTCATGAAAAGGGGCTCACCAAGGCGAAGATGGGCCTCGTCGCTGAAGATGACTTTGTCCACAAAATCGGCATTCACTTGCTGTTCAACGATTCAATTGCTGAACACTCTTCACTGTGCGTGGTCTGCTGACAGAATTTATTGAGCCAATTGGACTTTGTTAGTATGGTGATGCAAATGTTTAGTGAGAATACTGTGATGAGTAGCTATTGAAATATCCAATTATTGTGTACGATGACAAATCGAGGTCACTGGACTCTCGGCCACACTCTCGCGAACTGCTGTGATGTTTTGTTTTGAACGATCCCTGCGAGCTCGTGTCGTGTGTTTCACAGAAATCACTGAACCAGTATTTTCGAATTTTCCGATAATTCTTTTCAGTTGATAAATTTTGAACATTATTTCTACCGAAAATTGGACGCATTTTACGAATTGTAGCAATCGTCCTTTCACCATTTTGATAGTAATGTGTAACAGTAAGGACGCACTGTCGTATCGTGTACCGCACTATTTTTATCAACTCCTATCTGTCTCCTATTGACCTGTCACAATTGTTGACCTATCGAATCATGACAGCCAAAATGGCGCGTAATTCAAATCTTGTGTTCTCATTGTAACACCCTTGTAATAAAGAAAACAAACTATAATAGAAAAATTAATAGTATATTCTTTATTGCGTAAACTATAAAAGGCCCCCTGAGTTAGAAGCGGGCTTTAAATCGATTGCTTTTTAACCACGTCGAATTTTTACTATATTTGTGGTCGCTCTACTAAAGGCAGAACTATTTCATTATTTGAACGCTCCATTTAGTTTATTCACGAAATATATCGCCAGCCTGCATAAATGATTTGTCGTCGCTCTACAGTGCTTTATACTCTACGACGTATATGGACTCCATGAGCTCTATTTCATGTTTTCCTTGAGCTAATAAAATCCTAGCTGTAATCCGTGGCTGAGTAAATTTGCTTTCCGTTCCTTTAAAATGAAATTCTCAAATTAACTTTCAGATCTGTTTATCTACAATATTACTGCGGCGGTTCTAAGGCAAACGTATGCCAAGCGCGCGATCAACAGTCGATAAACAAATTTTGATATCATACGGAGTTATGTAGATTCGATATAATGGTATGCCTTTAATGTGAAAAACTGATAAACATGTTTTGATATATTGAGTCGGTATATGATTAATGGTTTACATAGAGATCGATGTAGTGTTTCTTCGCCTAAAGTAAACTCGGAATGGGAATTATATACAACAAAGTATGAGCCTGATATATGTACCAAAATATCGCGATTCGTTAATTTATAAACGCGTTGTTTCCTTGCAGTGTTGTCGATAGTATGTAAAGTGTACATTAAAGTAGATGTGTATTTTCCAAAAAACATCCATTTATACTATGTAGAGGATTCTTGTGCGACCGCTCATCTAAGCGGGAATATTGACACGAGTGAATAAGAACTGTTGTGTTCAGATATAAATTCTTCTGGCCATTTTGAATCTGAAGCCAAAACAGTCCCTTAATGGATTGGATGTATTTTCAAGCGACAGTAACTGTCACGGTTTTTAGACTTGGAAGAAAATAAAGTCCCTCGTTTGTTCCGTGTTAGTTAAAGAGATTCACAACTTTTTTCGAGTGATAATGTTCTATAAGGTGTCTCAGTTGGAAGTATAAGATTTGAATTGCGCGCCATTTGTGTTCTGTCAAAGATAGGGCGTCAATATTTAACAACTGTCATCTACGTACCAAACCATACGACGTCAACGTGCCGCGATTAACATTCAACAATGAATAGTTTGCGTACAACTGTTTTATGAAAATAAGCGATCATTTTCAGTTGCATTAAGCAAAACTGGGACAAAATGGGTTCTGTTATTGATATGTATATAACGAGACGGGTTCTGTTATTGATAAGACGACACCAATACGCCCTCGTTGTGGTTGGTCAGATGAAAATATTGCTGTAGCCAGAGAAACTCTACGAGAGTATCCAAACACATCAATTCGACGCCGTGCACAACAATTGAATCTGGCCAAGAGTCACCACATATTATTTTAAAGAAAGATCTGTATCTTTCAGCACACTCGTATACAAAATTCAGTTGACACAACAATTAAAAGTCTACAAAAAATTGTTTACAAAATTTTGTTCAGCGATAAAGCACATTCTCATCTTGACGGATACGTCAGCAAACAAAATTATTGAATTTGGGGTACTGAAAATCCACATTCTGTTCACGAAAAAGAAATGCATCCACAAAAATGCACAGTTTGATGCACATTTTGGAGTGGTGGAGTAATTGGACCATACTTTGAAAGTGAAGTTGGTAATGCTATCACAATAAATGGGGAACGCTATCGTGACATGCTAAACAATTTTCTTTTCCATCATAAGGATGATTTGGATTTGCATAAGATGTGGTTTCAGCAGAATAGTGTAACTATAACTCTGTTGCACGTTAAATTTCCTGATCGTGTAGTCTCGCGAAATGCTGAGATGAATTGGCCTGCAAGATCATGTGATTTAACACCACTGGATATTTTTTGGTGTTATTCATTTTAAATTCCTGTTCAAATGAAGTTACTCTCATTTCTAAAGTATAAAAGCACAAAGTAAATACAAGCAAGGTGCAGTTTTTTAATAAAACCTTGTTTGTTAATATGATTTAACCAAAAAGAAAATATTTGATTTTTTTAGAACAATATGGGTAGACAATAAATATGTTCATAAACATTGAAATAAAATAATTAAAAAATCGATTCGAAGGTCTGAAAGCAATTACAGGCACTCAGATTCACCATTTATTTATATCAATTAATAATATAATACTTTACAGATGAGAGTAACTTATTTTTAAAAAGTAATATAAGTAGTTCAACCGAATTTATAAGCAAAAGTTTCTGAGATATACTAAAAAACGACTAAAATAAAATCTTGTTATATTTTATGATAATACTATAATGTGAAATAAAGTATTATCATTAATTGTACTTACGTACTTTCTGAAGTATTATGAATGAGTCTAAAAATGAATGAACTGCTAGGTTGATCCAATACGATTTTCAAGTTATTTGAATATTTGTAACTCGTATCCTGGCTCGATTCGAAAGTTCAAATTTTCAGGGATTTTTAAGAATATAATAGATCAATTTTTGTGAAAGTTTCAAATAATTCTAAATTCAAAGAAAAAAGTTGAAGCTAATTGAAAATAGCTATTTTTTTAAAATCTATTAAATTTGACAGGTCATATTACGAAGTGTAATCATTAGATACTTTTTACTAATTTCGAAACTATGAATCAAGCCAAACGATATGAGCCTATACATATTTTTTAATTTTAAAATTTGTAGAAATAGCGGCATTTTAAAAAGGGGTAAAATTTTATGAAATTAACGGATCAGTTAAAATCTTCTCTCGAAAGCGTACATACGATCTAAGCTTTAATATAATTTTTAGAATCAGGTTGAAATCAATCGGTTAAATAGACTCAGAGAAATAAATTTTTGAAAATTGCTAGATTTAAAATTTAAAAAATTCTCCTGAAGCCAAATTTGCCTTGATTGGGCTCAGACTTTGGAAAATCCCATATACTAGGACCTACCTTCATATAAAAGATCATGAGACAAATCGCCGATCTGAGTGCGCAAAGTTTCGTCGAAAAGTAATGGATGTGCCCATATATTATTCTTTATATGTGTATGTTATTATTATTATTATTAATTTAAATTAAGCTAATCTTTTTGCAACAAACTGTTAAGTCTCATATACAATAAAGTTAGTATTATTATTAAAAGTAGAACCCATACAAATTCATCTGACATTAATGAGGAAAATAAATTAAAACTATATTCGAAAATACTAACGAATTATTTAAACATTGTTTAGAATTTTTTTTTAACTCAAATCGTTATATTCAAAAATATACTTTATAGTTAATTTCATCTCTATTTGCCAAATAAAAAATCCCAAACGGCTCTTATCTCATACCATAGCTTGTTTTATGGCTAGGCTCAGGTAGACTGTTCCATTTATCGGTAAGATAAGAGAGTTTTTATTTGGCAAATAGCGATGAAATGAATAGTATACAGCTGATTGATGGATTCTATTCAGCCTTCTTCAATAGTTAATAACTCATTTAACTAAAAATCACACCAAATATTTAAAGGACTTGGCCCAATCACCCAATCAGTAGTTGCAATAAATTAGATGTATTCGCCTTTATTTTCTTACCGTTGTAAGCCCCTGGGAGAATTACATCTCTACCAATTGTTGTAAATATAAAAAGTTCTGTGACGGACTGACGATAAAAGGGATAATGGATGAGCCTAAAGTATTTGTTGGCGCGTTTTTGTTACAAGAACTGTCCTCTCATTGAGAATCAATGCTATCTTCATTAATATTACGGTGGCTGTCGCCGTCGGAAGCCGCTGATAACTGTGTCCGAGTTTTTCGTCCTTTTTGTATTGCTGCGCCCTATATGGGCGTTGCGTTATAGGTTTTTATGCCATGGGTTGTCATTTTCATTCCCACGCCTTTTTCCGTTTCCGATTCTCTGTATAGTGAATCACCCGGACGTAATGTACTAATAAATCGGACTAATGTAATGTAATACATAAATCAGTTTTCATTACACAGTGTGTTAATAAATCCTGATATTATTAGTAGTATCTCTTTTAAATGCTTAAAGGGTTACACTACCTTGGCGATCGAAATAATTAATTTTTTTTTTTGATAGAGCTATTGAATATATAAAACAATTTCTATTTTACATAAATGCATTATTGTTTTATGAGTCGTCCGAAAAATGACGGAAAGTACTACAGATATACTAATCACCCGTATTTTTGTAATTTTGGCCACATATGGCCAATAACCTTATATCTAAAACACTATGATTGACAATTGAATATCAAAGTAGGTCAATGAGCTGACTACAACATTCATAAGGGCTTTTATCAGGATTATTCTTTAATTCAACTTATAATTCAGCTAGAAATTGTACGTTCTGGGACCTTTACCAACCCCTTATATATCGCGTGGATATAATTCGATGCCCGAACTATATTCGCCTGGCATTTTGACTGTATTGAAACCCAGATGGCGTCATATTGGGTATTCATGCGACGAAAATAATCTCGAGAAAATATTATAATAAGCGTATTCTGGTAGATCTCCTGGGGCAGATGGCACGGATGGGGTCGTATCAAATGGCTTTCCTCGACGAGGACAGGAACGACAATGCGGAAGGGGAGACTGACATGTACAGCTTAAAACGTCACGTCGAGGAAAATAGACTTATTCGTGAAGAAGCATATCTACTTATTGGAATATATCGGATATATCGATGTGATGTTTCAGTGAAAATGGTGTCAAAATTGTGCGCGACCTCAAGGAGAGCTATTTACGTATTTATTATTTGGCGTAATTGAAGCTTTGTGTTGTTGTTGGAGACCGTATTACCAAATTTATGGAATATTTTCTTGTCCTGTTATTTGTTTATATTCTTTCTTCTTTTCTAACTCATTCTTATCACACATAATAGTTATATAAAGCCGCGATAATCAGTGGTTAGGAAGCAAAAAACAGTGGCAAAATATTTAAAGATTTAAAATACCTCAACCTGACATTGGCACCTCCGCCATTTATTTCCAAGTTGATTTACTTGAGGGTTAAGAAAATGTAATAAGCACATTCTTTCTGGTATATCTTCCGGGACAAATAGGACGGATGCTATCATATCGAATAGCTTTTTTCGATGTGGACAGAAAAGACAACGCGGAAGGAAAGACCGACTTGTGCAGCTTAAAACGTCACGTCGTGAAAAATAGGCTTATTCGTGAAGAAGCCTATTCATTTATTGAAAAATATCGTAGGAAAGTGTTAATACATTTACATCCTTCAGAGACGTATCAACACTAATAGAAACATAAAGGTAGGGGATGTAACATATATGGGTGCAAATGGCGCGACCTCAATGAAAGCTATGTCCGCATTTATTATTTGACATAACTGATTTCTGTTATGATTCGAGGTTGCATATATGAGTATACTACTATATGTATAGTACGGTCGTTGGAGATGCAAACTTGCGGTTTTCCTAAACATTGGCCACTTTTTTGGGAGAGAAACAAAGGCGTAATTACCATTTCATCATGTTTTGTCTTTGAATTACAGCCAAAAATTAGGTTTTAGAAGATTTCTGTTATTTTTATTAATAACTATTCCAAAAGAGATTCAATTCCCGACAAAGAATTTGTAAATAATTGGCGGAATTGTCGCCGTCATTTCAATGATTAAGCGATACATTGTTGTCCTGTCATTTGATTATTTCTAAGAAGCAAGATCCAATGACAAAATATTTAAACAAGATATACATACATTAAATGACATATAGCACCTCCACCATTTCATCAAGAATTGTTTACTCGGTCGCCAAAAAATGTTATAACAAGCGTATTGTGGTAGACCTCCTGAAGCAGATGGCTTGGATGAAGTCGTATAAAATAACTTTAATCGATGAGAATAGGAATGGCAACGCGGAAGGGGAGACTGGCATGTACAGCTTAAAATATTTCAAGAAAAATAGACTTATTCGCAAAAAAGTATATCAACTTATTGGAGTATATCATAGGAAAATGTTATTGTATTTACATCTGTCAGAGACGTATCAACACCGATAAAAAAGTTATGTTATGTAATATTTGAGTGGAAGAGGCGTAAAAATGATGCGCGACAAGGAAAGCTATATACGTATTTACTATTTGGCATAAGTGAAGGTTTCTTGTACTGTTGGAGACTATAGTTAAATATATGGGATATTTTCTTGTCCTCTCATTTGTTTATATATTCTTCCTTCTTTTCCTAACTCACAGTTATTAAAGTTAACAGTCATAGGAGGCAGTGGTAATTAGTTGCTAGGAAGCAAGAAACAGTGGCAAAGGATTTAAAATATGTTAAAATGATATTGGCGCCTCCGCCATTTATTTGAAAATTCTTCTACTTGCTCGTGGAGAAAATATAATAAGCAAATTCTTTCTGGTAAACCTTCCGGGGTAGATGGCACGAAAATGATCGTACCAAATAGTTTTCCTCGACGCAGACAGAAACGATAACGCAGAAGGGAAAACTGACATTAAAACGATAAATCGAGAAAAATATACTTATTCATGAAGAAGCATATCTACTTATAGGAATATATATATCGAATATATCGATGTTATAGTTGAGTGGAAAACTCGTGGAAATTATGCGCGACCTTAAGGAGAGCTATTTACGTATTTATTATTTGGCATAATTGAAGCTTTGTTGTTGGAGACCGTATTAGAGACCAAATTTATGGGATACTTTTTTGTTCTCTCATTTATTCATATTATTTCCTCTTTTCTAACCCATACTTATCACACATAACATTTATAGAAGGCAGCGATAATTAGTGGTTAGGAAGTAAGAAATAGCAGCAAAATATTGAAGATTTAAATACATTAAAATGACATTGGCACCTCCGCCATTTCTTTCAAAATTGTTTTACTTGATTGTTGAGAAATCATAATAACCATATTCTTATATGTTAATTAATTGAAAAATATCGTATAGCTAAATTTATGGCGACAGTCCAGTTCCTATACGAGTAGTGCCTATAGTAATCGTTGGAGATGCAAACGTGCGGTTTTCCTAAACGTTGTTGTTGGTCACTTTTTTGAGAAGAATAAAATGGCATAATCATCACTTTGTCATGTTTTGTGTTTGAATTATAGCCAAAAGTCCCGGCAAACAATTTGTAAATAATTGGTGGAGTTGTTGCCGTCATGTAAATGATTATGGGGATACATTGTTGTCCTGTCATTTATTTAATTATTCGTTCCTTCTTTTTTCTTTTCGAACCCATAGTTACTGCACGTATCAGTTATAAAAGGGCGCTATAAATAGTGGTTAAGAAGCAAGATTCAATGACAAAATACTTAAAGATCTACATACGAGTACGTTAAGTGACATTAACACCTCCGCCATTTCCTCGATAATTCTTTACTCGGTCGAGAAAATATTATAATACGCGCATTCTGGTAGACCTTCCGGGGCAGATGGCACGGATGGGGTCGTATCAAATAAGTTCATTTGATGAGAATAGGAACGATAACGTGGAAGGGGAGGCTGACATGTACAACTTAAAACATGCCGAGAAAAATAGACTTTTTCATGATAAAGCGTATCCACATGCAGAGAAATGTTATTATATTTACATCTCGTCAGAGATGTAAATACAATATGTTATATACAAATTATGTTGATACCTCAGAAACCTGTAAACGCCAATAAAACAAGTTAGGTTATGTAATATTTGAGTGGAAAAGGTGTGAAACTGACGCGGGATAAGGAAAGTCACTTACGTATTTATTATTTGGCATAACTGAAAATTTCAATTGTTGGAGACTGTATAAGTGAGACTCTCACTTATTTTATTATTTGTTCATATTCTTTCTTCTTTTCTAACCCATAGTTATTAATGATAACAGTTATAGAAGGCAGTGATAATTAGTTGTTAGGAAGCAAGAAGCAGTGGCAAAATATTTAAAGATTTAAAATACATTAAAATGACATTGGCACCTCCGCCATTTCTTACAAAATTGTTTTGCTTAAGTGTTGAGAAAATGTAATAAGCATATTCTTTCTAGTATACCTTCCGGACTAGATGGGACGGATGTTATCATATCGAGTAGCTTTTCTCGATGGAGATATGAACGACAACGTGCAAGGAAAGACCGACTTGTTTGTACGGCTTGAAACGTTGCGCCGAGAAAAATAAGCGTATTCGCGAAGAAACATGTTCATTTATTGAAAAACATTATAAGAAAATGTTTTTATATTAACATGTTTCAGAGACGTATCAAAATAAAGATAGGCGATGTAATATTTATGGGTGCAAAAGGCGCGACCTCAAAGAAAGCTATGTCCGCATTTATTATTTGACATACGTAATTGAAATTTTCTGTTACGATTCGAGACTGTATAGCCCAATTTTTGGCTTTAGTGAAGTTCCTATATGAGTAGTACAGTCATTAAAGATCCAAACCTGAGAAACATTAGTCACTTCTTTGAAAGAAATTAAATGTCATAATGACCATTTTGTCATGTTTTGTTTTTTAGTTAAAGCCAAAACTGAAGTTTTAGAAGTTTTTGGATATTTTCTTAATAATTTCAAAAAAAAAAATGAACTCATGGCAAACTATTTGTAAACAATCGGTAGAGTTATCGTCGTCATTCCAATGATTATGGGATAGATTGTTGTCCTGTCATTTATTTAATTATTTTTTATCCTTATTTTTTTATCTTTTTTAACCCATACTTATCACATATAGCAGTTATAAAAGGCAGTGATAAATAGTGATTAGGAAGCAAGATATAGTGGCAAAATCCTTAAGGGAGATGTAAATACGTTAAATCATATTACACCTCTGCCATTTCCTCGAGAATTGTTTCTCAGTCGTCGAAAAAATATAAGAGTATTCCGGTAGATCTCCCAGGACAGATGGCATGGATGGGGTTGTATTATATAACTTTACCCGATCAGAATAGGAAAGACAACATTGAAGGGGAGACTGACATATACAGCTTAAAACATCGCGTCGAGAAAAATAGGCCTATTCGTAAAAGAGCATTTCCACTTATTGGAAAATATCATAGGAGAATGTTATTATATTTGCATCTTTCGGGGGTGTATCGACACCAATAAAAAATAAAGATAGACGTAGAAATGCTGCGCAATCTCAACTAATGCTATTTACGCATTTACTATTTGACATTTGTGTGAATTTCGCCACCTTTTGTTTTTGAGTTGTAGACAAAAAAGATTCAATTCCCAGCAAATCCCCTCCCCGACAAAAAAAAATAATTGGTGAAGTTGCCAGCGTAATTTCAATGTGTGTGGGCTATTTTATCATTTTATCATTTATTCAATTATCGTTTTATGTTCTTTCTTCATTCAAAACCCACATTTATTACATATAACAGTTATAAAACGTCATGTAGTGTGGTAATATAAGACATGAAGATTTAAATAAGTTGAGTGACATTGGCACCTCCGCCATTTGCTTGAAAAGAGTGAACTCGGTCTCCGAGAAAATATGATAAACGTACCCTAGTGGGCTTCCTGGGGCAAAATGCATATTAGTATTTCACATAATAAAAGTTTCTGTTGTAAAGCCAAATTTATGTCAACACTTAGCCGCTTTTCGAGAAAAATTACATGATATAAACATGATTTTACCAGATATTTTGTTTTTAAATTATAGCCAAATATATATTTTTTATATAATTACAATATAATCTTAACTACTTTTACAAGAATATATTCAATTATTTCACACACGTCCCCTATAGATATTCTTTGTGTAAAATTCAGTGGAATTATTAATTTTCGATGGCATTTACAATTTTTGATTTATATTTGAGGGTTGCTATTATTACGGTCTGCATTTTTTTTGTCGCCGAAAGCGCAGTTGATTATGGGATAGTCCCAAAAAAGCATTCTCTGGACTTGATGAATATATAACTTGCCATGCATATTACGATAAATAAAAAAGTTATAACCGTTTTATTTAACATTTTAAAAGAGAACGGAATATTCGTAGAGCATTATAGTTGACCATAATTGATAAATTAACTAACTAACTGTATACTTAATTTGTATATCATCAATTAGCAATATATTTAAAGAAATGAGAAGTTTCTGACAGAGTTGTTTAACATCATTTATATTGTACAGGGTTAGTCACCTAAAATTGACCCCCCCTTTATTTTTCTTAATTTCAATCGAATCGAAAAATTCAAACAAGGATTTTACATGACTTTTTATAAATTTTTTGAATATTTAAACAAATTTTCAAAAACTCTACAAATTGAAAGGGGGCGAACAATTTTATATTTTTTTTTAATGGAACACCCTGTATTTTTTTACTTAAAAAAATTACCCACAGTTTTCTGTATCTTGGTAAATATAGTTCTTGAAATATTCATAGAAATATATAGTTACATCACAGGAATAAGTTTGGCATAAGATCATAAATCAGGAGAGCTATGTTTTTGAGATATAACGACGCATCTTGTTTTTTAAAAAAAAAAAGTATGAAAATTCTTTGATGCGGCAGCACATAATAATTATAATAAACAAATAAACCTTTATTAAAATGACAACAACAAAGTTTAATGAACACAAAACATAAATAACGAAATAAAGATAAAAACAAACAATGCGCAACAATAAATAACATAAAACCAAGGAACTTTATTAAAATTAAACATATCTATATGTTCTCCACGTATCCTCCGTTTCTATCAAGGCACAGTTGGCATCTTTTAATAAATTAATTTCTAACGTTTTCAAATAAATGAACATTTTGCCGCGAATTTTCTATTTCTTGATTGATACAGTCATTCAACTCATCCGAGTTATTATATACCGAATTTTCGTATATTTTTTGTTTTAGTATTCCCCCACAAAAAGAAGTCCAAAGGACTCAAGTCTGGGCTATTAGTAGGCCAATGTATAAGACCGTATCTTCCTATCCAAAATAGATATTTGTCATTTAAATATTCCGTTACGTTCCGTACAGAGTGTGGAGGAGCACCATCCTCCTATACAGAATAAATAACAGAATTCCTGGTTGCAAGGGGAATATTATCTAAATAGTTCTCTACTTCACCCCGAAGAATATTCAAATACTGAACTGCATTCAAGGACCCATTAATGAATACGGGACCCACAATTGTATTTTGATGAATACACCACACATTTACTGTATTATATCCTTGGGTTTTTATCTTTTTTATAATATGTGGATCTGCGGGCGCCCAATAATGTGCATTTTTCCTATTAAAAAGTCCAGCCGTTGAAAAGCTACTTTCGTCGGTCCAAAATAAGTTTTTTAAAAAGTTATTGTCGTTTTCTGCTCTCTCAATCATCTCTCTACAAAAAGCTCTTATGTCGGCAAAGTTATTTTCGGTTGAAAGCTGAACTGGAAAAATACTATAAGGCTTATATTTGTGACGTTTTAATATACGTCTTATACTTGCTTGAGAAATATTAAATTTTTCTGCAGCAGCGTTAGTAGATTTATTGGGGTGCTCGGTAAAAAAAGTAAAACGTCCATTTCCATATCTTCTCCTGTTTTGGGGCTTCTTTCTTTCTCGTGTCTTATATTTTAAGGATTCGCTGTCCCCAAACTTATATTAGAGATAAATATTAGAGAAAGTGTTCTTGGAGGGAACGTGTCTTTCAGGATATTTTCTTGCATATTCTCTTTTAGCTATATATTTGTTTTTATTGCTGGTTAAGTGAATTTCTAATATTTCTTTCCTTTCGACTATTGAATATCCCATATCAATACATTAGATATATTAACAAGTGTATTAAAACTTAACTTAAAGCGTATTAATAATATAACAGTCAAACATAAGTCAAACATAACATAACTGTCAAACGAAGCATTATTGTTTCTTTAAATCATTTCGGTTCATAGCTCTCCTGATTTATGGTCTTATGCTAAACGTATTCCTGTGATGTGACTATATATATATGTATGAATATCTCAAGAACTATACTTACCAAGATACAACAATTATATATTTTTGTGATCAGAAAACTGTGGGTAACTTTTTTAAGTAAAAAGATACAGGGTGTTCCATTAAAAAAAATAAAAAAATGTTCGCCCCCTTTCAATTTGCAGAGTTTTTGAAAATTTGTTTAAATATTCAAAAAATTTATAAAAAAATATGTAAAATCCTTTTTTGAATTTTTCGATTCGATTGAAATTAAGAGAAATAAAGGGGGGGTCAATTTTAGGTGACTAACCCGGTACATTTATAGCTTTTTTTAAAAAGCAAGTCTGATATTAAGTTTTAGTAGACCTGAAGAAAATTAGATCTACTAAAGACTTCTAGTTTGTTCACTAGAATATAGTGGAGTAAGACACTAGTAATAGTTGTTTTTTCTTGGCAATATCTGTAAAAAATATCTTGTCATAGTTAAAAATCTTGCCATTTTTATACTTTTACAGTTTTGAATGTAAATTAGGCAAATGTAATGCCTGAGAGTATCGTTGATAATATCAGTATTTTAAATGTTAAAACTGTTGCCCAAATTTCAATTTACATCGCGGATACACTCGATTCAGTAAATCGGTAGTTCTCAAAATGTTGACTATATTTTTATAAATATTTGAAAGTTAATATCTCCGTTGATAATAATAATACTAATGAAATAATAGCAACCACATTGAAAAGAAGTCTTAATTTTAATTATTTATTAGGCGTAGTTCAATAATACAAATGAGACAATATATAAATGATATTGGTTGCCTTGGTGTTAAATCTTCAACAGAATATAACGGCATATCAATAACAAATGTATATTTAAGCATGTGACGTATATAGGTAGAATGTCTTTCTTTATAGTATACCATACTGTATATTAATAGAGACTAATGTAGATTACATTTTAAGCTGTACCTCGCATAATTTTAGGACCATTTAGAATATCCTTGAACTCTGAAGAAGAGATCTATACAAATATCTAATATAAAAGTTTATTTAAAATCACTCAAAACAATTCTCCTGATAACTTTCAGATTAACCAATAATTAGCTAATGATATGTAGTACATAATCGTAGAAGAAAGGTTAGAAATGTTGTATCTTACGTTGAGAAACCGTGTAGAGAAAATGCTGTGCTCATAGGGTGTGGAAAAACACACGTTGGCGAACAGAAATCGCGATGGAAAAAAGGTTAATTTACCTTCACTGGGTCGGACAATTCGTGCGGATGGAAGGTCTTGTGCAAACGGCAGATAACAAGCAAATAGGATCTCACGACGCCCTGACATAAACGGTGGCCGTGCTTCGTCCTCGGGGATACCTAAACTCGTGTTGCCCCACACTTTCTTAACAACGTCGATTAGTTTATTTTAATGTCGCATACGTTCTTTCAACATTATAATATACTCATCGTACTGCGGATAACTGAAAAAGTATGCTAGTAATTTTTACTAAAAACCTCGATTTATTTCCCCTTGCGTTCTCTCTAAAGGAAGCACCCCCTCGAGGGCAGCCTAACTGCGCTTGATATATCTCCACAATTTGTCATCTGGTTTTTATAGATTTGATAAAGGGGACAGCCTGTGGTGGTTATTAGTTTATCCTGTGTTTTATCTCATCGGTTAACTCCCAGATGTATTTCGAAAGAGACGCAAGAAACTATGACGAACGTTTAAAATGATAAAGGGGTATATTATTGACCGATTGAATAAAGTGTTCATCGCATAATTCTCACATCATATGATGCTATAAGAATATGTTATGCTGGAGTGGTGAAGAATATAAGAAATGTTTGTATATCGTAGTCACTCATATGGTTCTTCGCCTATTTACGAGCCCAGGCTCATAATAGTTCGGCCAGATCGTATAATTTTACAACTGATATATTTAAATAAAAGTAATAACACCCAAAACTATTTTATTAAAGAAAACTATTGATAACGGAAACAAAGTATAAACTTTTAACTTAAATACGATGAGATGTTACTACGTTATGATGTGCGATGTGACCAATTTTAAATCTGAATTTGAAATTTTCTCCATATAAAATACAGAAAGTCGAGAGGCTGAACCCAGTTGATAAAGTTATTTGCCTCAATTTCTGCAGGCAATTTCTTTAAACATTAAACAACAATGCAGGATTCTGATCATGTCTGACGAAGCTCACTTCCATCTCAGTGCGTACGTTAATATGCAGAACTTTCGCTACTGGGCAGGACACAACCCAAGAGAAATGCATGAACACGCACTTTATGACCAAAAGGTAGCGGTGTGGTGTGGAGTGTGCAGATTTGATGTGATCGGGCCCACACTTTTTTGAAGAAAACAGCCACACCGTTACAGTCAATTCACTTCGGTACATTGAGATGTTGGAAATATTTGTGGTTGTGGAACTTCAAAGAATGGACCAAGATAGAGTATGGTTCCAACAGGATGGCGCCACAGCGGATACGGTCCATTGCTGTTTTACAGCGTATGTTCCCGAATCGCCTAATTTCAAGGCTTTGCCCCTAATCGCCTAATTTAGCGACTTTGCATGGCTCGCAAGATCACCGGACTTGACGGTCACAGACTATTTTTTGTGGGGATTCATAAAGTCCAAAGTGTACTCTACCTGTCCCCAAACACTTCTGGAATTCAAAGAAAAGATTCGTGAAAAGATAAATTCGATAAACGAAGATTTACTCAGACGCGTTATGTTCAATTTCAGAAACATATTGCAGCAATGTATAGAAGAAGACGGTGGTCATCTTAGGGATGTGATATTTGCAAACTAAGTGTTATAATAAATTTCCAGAATTGTGTTTTTAGTTGTAATAATAATTAGTTAAATATGTTATTTGTTTCTTAACAGTGGCCTATTAAAAACCGTTCAATCTTGTTGCCGAACCCTATATATCTTGCGAGACTTTATTAAAATCCTCAGTGAGATACCTTAGGTATTAATCATATTATTACGTAACAAAACATAGCCTTTTCTCACCTGCTTCTTTTCTGCTTACTACAAATGCACATATAACAAAATTAGCGTTATATAAAATGGATCGACACTATATACATTTTTTATCGCAGCGAAACAGCCACACGTTCCGCCTGAATAAATGATCTAGTTAGTTGTGCTCGACTATTAATATCCTATACAGAGAAATATATGCACGAATATTGTACAAACTCCGATAGTAGGCAGATACACCTGTGAATAATAATTTCCCATTAGAGCAATCACCGTGTATGTGCAGAACTGTGTGCTTGCAACAATGCGCTTCGATTATGAATTTATATGCTTGAATTGTTTTATTTAATTCTCATACCCCATATTTTTATAAAATATAATGGCAATCGAACTATATGAGACATTCAAACATTCAAATATTGTTGTGTACAAATCCATAAAATGCGTCCAGTCCAAAAATATTTTGAATCATTTGAGTAAAGACATTTTATTGTGGTCTATCTATATATATAGCCCTTATAAGTATACGTGGAAAATATTCTACGAAATAATATTAATAAAATGTCATTAAATATGTATATGTCATACAGATGTTTTTGGAGAAATGGAAATAGACAAAGGACCTTACAATAAATAATCATTAGCTAAAAATAATAAAAAGAAATCACTAACACTGAAATATTACACGTTACCCGATGCGCGTTTTGCCAACCACGTTGGCATCATTAGTCAGTCTTATTTATTTATACGCAAGTTTTGTGTAATCGTAACAAATATTTTTCCTGTTGTATGCATTAATAAACTCATTGATCATAACTGTTTTTCTTCTTACATATATACATTTTAGTTATCTCAATACGTTTAAAAGGCATCCAATAGTATCTTGTTGGTAATACTTTTGACTAATATTAAGTTACTAGAATCTATTATATGATTGTTTTCTAAGGCACGCTGAACAACAGAAAATCTTCTATTTTCTCTAACCTTCCATACTTTAAGTGGGTCATGTGCTTCTTGAACTCAGTTACAATTACTCTCTTCGTCTGCCCAATGTGTTTTGACTATACTTTTGATAAATTATTTCTTAATTCAGGGGCCTTTCGTGATTTTCGCCTTTCGGTAAAATCCACAGTTCTTCATTAAAACAGATATTGCTATCGTATTCAGTATGCCGATTTACGTTATCCAATATAATTTGTGTCGATTTTAAGGCCTTTGTATTTTCTACAAAATTCCCATCGATTTTTTCCCAAAAGCAGTTTCTTGAGAAATTCGACGTTTTTCATTAGAACAGAGATTGGTATCGTATACAGGAGGTTGATTTATGTTGTTCTATTCAATGTAATTTGCATCGATTTTAACACTTTTATTTTTTACAAAATTCCCTTACTATCGACTTTCCTTCGCAAAAAAAACGTTTTCTTGAGAAAAAAATATTTTTTTTTATAAACGTAAGGAAGTCAGACGAATTCAACGGTGTGCCTTTAGATTTATCCTAGATCCAGAGGTTCTCTAAATAGGTAAGAAATTTTAAGTTGCTATTACGATTTTAACACTTTTGTATTTTCTACAAAATTCCCTTGTAGTCCATCAATTTTTTTTCTCAAAAAAATGTTTTTTTAAGAAAAATAAAAAAACTTATGGACGTAAGGAAGGCAGAAAAATCAACGGTGCTTTCAGATTTCTCCTAAATCCAGAGGTTCTCTAGGTAGGCATGAATTTCGCAGTTGATATTTGAATCTGCAATATACGGAAACCTTTTCGGCGTTACGAGAAAACTGACAGTTTTTTATTATAATGGAGATTGATCATGTTCACTATGTCGATTTACGCTACGTTCAATGTAATTTGCGTCGATTTTAAGACTTTTGTAGTTTCTATAAAATTCTCTTATTATAAGACCAGCGATTTTCTTTTACAAAAAAAAACCATTTCTTGAGAGAAAATCAGAAAATAAACTTTATGAATGCAAGGAAGGTAGAAAATTTCAAAGGTGCCTTCAGATTTCTTCTAAAATTAGAGTTTTTCTAGGTAGGTATGATTTTCAAAGTTGTCACTTTGAATCTGCAGTGTAAGAAAACTTTTTCAATTTTACAAGAGAATAGACAATTTTTCATTAAAACGGAGATTGCTGTCGTATTTAGGAGGTCTATTTACGTTCTATGCAACACAATTTGCTTTGATTTTAACACTTTTATATCTTCTATAAAATTAAATCGTACAGTCTATCGATTTTCTTTCGCAAAAAATGTTTTCTTGAGATAAATTTAGAAAAAAAAAATCTTATGGACGTAAGGAAGACAGAAAAATCAACGGTGTCTTCAGATTTCTCCTAAATCCAGAGTTTCTCTATGTAGGTATGAATTTCGCTGTTACTACTTCGAATCTGTAGTACAAGAAGACGTTCTCGATTTTACGAAAAAATAGACAGTTTTTCATTAAAACGGAGATTGCTATATTGTTTAGTAGGTCGATTTACTTTATGTTCAATGTAATTTGTGTTGATTTTAAGACTTTTGTATTTTCTACAAAATTCCCTTACAAATTAAAATTCATCGATTTTATTTCGAAAAAAAACGCTTTATTCAGAAAAAAATTCAAATGAACGTAAGAAGGCAACGTTGCCTTCAGATTTATTCTAAACCCAGAGGTTATCTAGGTAGGTATGAATTTTAAAGTTGCTACATCGAATCTGTAACACAAGGAAATTTTCTGAACTTAGGAAAAAACCAACAGTTTATCATTATAACAGAGATTGCTGTCAGTGATGAGAGTGTTCAGGAGGTCGATTTACGTTGCACTAAATCAAATTTGCGTCGATTTTAAGACTTTTAAGACGTTTTGTACAAAACTTTTTTACTATAGTCCATCCTCTGTGAATTTTATCTTTAGGATCCGCAAAAGTGCAATTTATTTCGAGAGGAGTGACACTAATGCCATTTACAAATATTTGAAAATACTTTTGAGGCCTCTGGTATATTGTGATTCATATGAAATTGGCATAATTTTGCGATTTTTGGAATTATACAAAGTCTTGCACCTATTATATCTACTAAAGCTATATTAATTAAATTACTAATACAATCAATACGTGTTAAAATGGGAACATATTGGCTAAAAGTAGAGCCAGACTATTTTTACCGACTTGGTAAATACATCGATTTAAGGAAACCCAAATGCGTTGTTGAACTAACTCCAAAAAAACATAATATTTATTATCCTAAACACTAATTAATCATTACTAACAGCTTTGCAATGTTAAATAAATCACTTTTTTCTACTTTCCTTCCACCAAAGGATTTCGCAGACCGAACAGAAAAGCGAAGATGCCACGCAGTCTAGCATTAATTAACGGATTTAATTATTTTAAAACTGCAACTTTTAAATATTCCTAAACAATGATTGATTATCCTCGGAGAAATAAGCTAAAACTTTAAAGAATGGAGACGAAAGCAGGATCAAAAGGGGTCAGAGCCAAGTCTTAGCCGAGAATCGCTGATTACTTTTAGCGAATCGATGTTCCTCCACTAATAGCTGCGAGCAATTTGAACGCAGTCACAAGGACTCTTAGGGACCTCGGCGATATCTTACAGCTAGATTTTCTTTTCACCCGAGATACAGCTGAATCCCAACAAAGAATTGCGGTTAACAAGGGACTTGTATGATCCGGCCATGTCGACCGCATTTAGTTGATTTAGTAGATGTCAAATGATAAATTAATTCTCTATAGAGTCACACATTTGTTGGACTTTTTACAATATACTGCGACTTAAGTCATTTAAATATTTTAAAATTGATATGCGCTCTATGTATGAGATTTAATTTTTAGATAGAAGGACTGTAAATACGAGGTATCACCCGGAATAACTGTTGAAATAAATTTTGTGTAAGGAAATACCCTGACGTCAATGTTTGTTTTCAAGAGAGGCATCTTTTGACATATATGACACCCCATCCTGTAAACCACTACCCCCGTAAAATATTTAAATACTAACATAAGATCGAGTAATCAATAAAACCTCCCCATAACGGCAGTGGTTTATTTTTTATTGTTAGCCAATTCGGATAGTTACAAGAGACTGTGTCAGAAATATATATGGCTAGTGAGGTTTTTATAAGATGGTTTGGTATTGCCCTATATAGAATGCCCTGCATATGCAATATGCAGTTGGTGCCACTTGCCAGTTATGGATACTGCACGTTTTACAATTATATGACAGAAAAAGCTACAAGACATAAGCACAAATCATAGACTGGTCTAAATACTACGTTTCGGATTCATAGATCTGGAAGAGATGCGCATGTTTTATTGGTATTCGCTCAATATCAAGATAATGTCTACATAAAGATAGAAGTAGCAGAAAAGAAATAACAAATATATATAAAGTACTCGAAAAAAATATAAAGCATTCTTTTTTATATTTGTAATACTTCGTTAAGAGGCGATTTGTAAGAATTTTTTTCACAGGAATAAGTAATTAACAAAGGGATCGGATTATTGTCATTTTATTAAGTGTATATTAAACGTTTTTTATATGAATTCTTATTAAAAAATTTAAAAACCAACAAAGATGTGGGCCCTGAGTTAACGACTCTTCTCCACTGTAGCATTGATATCTTTGTGAAGGGTTACTGGAAATAAAACTAAATTTTATCAATTTCTATACGAATGTATATTTCTATCGTTATGCATACCGGTTTTTTTTTTGATTATTTACAAAATGTTGGATTGAAATTTTTTTTAAGGTCCTTTTTTATTTCAAGCAGTTTGTAAAAACAGTAATTATTAAAATATTTGAAATCGGCTACATATAGACCAAGCCAATGCGATTATAAATATTAAAAAAACATTAAAATCGGCTCGTAAGTTTTTAAGGTTGCCACAAGGTCGAAAAAAGTCGCTTCGAGAAAAACGCGTTTAAAGTTTTCGTTGCGTTTTTCTTGATATAATGTTATGTATTTCCTAAAATATTGATACTTACATTAGACTATCGAGTCCCGGGCCATGTGATGGTTCTTCCTTCATCAGCATCTCCAGTGTTGTCTTGGTATTTTTTTATTTTTTGTTGGGTCATTTTTGATAGGAATGGTCGCGCTTCTTGATCTCACTGAAGTGACTAACTTTATTTACATATTTTTGAAAATACATACTTTAAAGGGAAAGCAAAAATAAAATTTTCACAGTGGCCTTCCCTCTCAATTTAGTTTGAAAATTTCATTAAGTAGACCTGAACCTGCGCTATAATAAAAGAAAAGTTGTGAACCAACTCCATACGCGAAAATCAAAGTATTTTCTTTATTTCTTGAGACACTTATAAAGGGTGGTCCAACCAAAACGCACGATGTTAATTGTAAATAAAAAAGTTTTCAGAGAATTACCTTAATATTTTTTATTTTGATAGAAGGATCTATGACAATTATGTGTGAAACAAAACATCGGCCAAATGCTCGCCACGGCTTCGGTGACACACCTCTATCCGATGGTCCATATTTTCAATGACTGAGACATAATTGAGGTTCAATGTCGTTAATGTGCCGAATTATCTCATCCTTTAGCTCTTGAATTGTTCTTGGCTTATTGACGTACACTTTTTCTTTTAAATATCCCCAAAGAAAGAAGTCCAACGGTGTCAAATCACATGATCGTGGCAGCCAATTAACATCGCCACGACGTGAGATAACACGGCCATTGAATTTCTCGGGCAAAAGTGCCATTGTTTCGTTGGCTGTGTGGCAAGTGGCACCATCCTGTTGGAACCACATATCGTCCAGGTCCATATCCTCAATTTCTGGCCACAATTGTTGGGCACGACGACGAGTCGAGGTTGACGGCTCTTCTGCTACACTATCGCGAACAACAGCAATGTTTTCCGCAGAACGAACTGGGCGAGCATGCACAGGTGTTTTCACATTTCCTACAGACCCGGTTTGCTGAAATGTGCGCACAATTCTCCCGATTGTGGACACATTTTGTCGATTATGCTGACCAAAAAAGTCACGAAGTGCACGAAATGCATTTTGATTTGAACGCCCATTTTCGTAAAAGGCTTCAACAATCTTAATGCGCTGCTCAATTGTGTACCTCTCCATGGTTGAATTTGTCAAACATTGAAACAAAGAAATGTCAAATTAAGCTGGGCAAAAACCTTGACGTTAAGGTGTGACTGACTCACAATTAAAGTCGTGCATTATGGTTGGACCACCCTTTACTTATGACATTAAGCAAGACATTACTTTCTGTTCATTTTATTTCTCCAGTAAAACCGAAACCTTGTCGAAATTAGGCACACAACAGATATAGTGAGAACAGGGAAATAAACCCTTTTAATGTTGATTAGCTTTTAAAGTTCATTTACGTCTGGATCTAACCTTACACAGCACATTTCACGAATTCGTTTAACTCGCTGCTTTTATGTGCCTTTGTAGAATTAGTTAAAGAGAAGTTGACAGGCATAATCCCCAGTCTTTCCGATAATTTCTTAAGACTGCATAAGTATATATTTACTTTATTTTATCATAATTAACCACTAGCAAAAACAGAATATTAAAATATGTATTGGTTGGGTTTACTTAAGGAAAAAGTACGACTCTAATATTAAAAAGGCAAGTTATGATTTCATCCTTGGTGTATATACAGCACTATAGTACGACGAGCCCAGGCTCATAATAGTTCGCCCAGGCATAACTTTACAACTAATATATTTAAATAAAAGTAATAACACTCTAAAAACTATTGTATAGAAATTTATATTGTATATAAAAACAGAAACAAAGTATAAATTTTTAAATTAAATACGATGAAGTATTACTACTTTATGATGTGTCAGTGGCAAGTTTATTATTTTCGCAGTTCAGAATAGTTCGGCTGCTTCATCAAAACCGTGTTACATCACCCATATTAACAATAACAGCTTTATTTCTGGCAGGCATTGTATCTACCAGCTTAGCGCACTCTTCACGAAGCGTGCTGTCCCAAATCTCTTGCAATTTGGTCTGTAGATCGTTAACTGAACGGGCTGGATGTTTACGCAACTGTTTTTTTTTCATGTTATGCCACAATGTTTTTATTGGCGAGAGGTCTGATACTGTTAGAGGGCCATTCCATAACAGGAACATGATTTTCTGTCGTTTAGTTAATAACGGCCTTTCCTTTGCCTGAAGGAGAAACCGGTAAGTTCAAAAGTAAAATGTACAGAATCAAACTTTACCCTTGTAAAATTTTGTGTTCTATTTTTTTATTGAACGTTTTGTTGTCGATACAGAAATATTTTTTCCAATGGCTTGGCTATATAGTACCATAATTTCTTTTGCACCGGATCATCGGTTTGTTGTTACAGTCCTCTTCAGAGCATGCTGATTTAAGCGTGAAATTTGGGATGGTCGACCAGTTTTCTTCCTTTGGGCTGTACATCCAGTTTTTTTATATAAGTTGATAATACCTTGCACTGTAGGTTTAAGCAGCGAATACGTGAGCATTACGAATCGATTTTCGCATATCGTTACTTAATGCTACGCAACGTGCCATTTTTTTAAAATAATTTTAGCAGATGCGAGCAAAACACACATTACAATATCCGTTTTATTTTGACAACAATCGATTTTCTATTTTATTTTAAAGTGCTTCAAACGTTTAGCCTACTATGCATTTCAACAACTGGACGAACTATTCTAAACCGCGAATCTTAATGTTTTTTATTAAGAAGCCTATCATTGACGCATCATAACGTAGTAATAGTTCATCGCATTTAAGTTAAAAGCTTATACTTTGTTTTCGTTACGAATATTTTTCTTTAATAAAATAGTTTTGAGAGTGTTATTACTTTTATTTAAATATATTAGTTGTAAAGTTATGCCTGGCCGAACTATTATGAGCCTGAGCTCGTATACCTAACAGCTAGCATCTGGTCGGAGATAGAGACGAGATAACGTTGTCGAATACTGTAAAGGATACGGAAAGAAAAAGGAAAATAAGTTCACCGCCTACCAGCTATTAGAAGAGGTACAAGTCGTTACGGAAGGCAATCAATTAAGTTACTGCAGTCGAGATCTTCGTATATAGACATCTTTCACAATGGCCTTTTTGCTCTCAAGTCCAGTCTTATAGTATCATACATAAAATTATAAAATTTATAACGGTTCGGCGTAAGTGAGACCGTTTTATAGATATAACTGTAACTACTTTCCGAAGACAACACTTTACGAAGGCATTATTAAATAAAACGGGTAACTTGTATCAACATTTTAAGTGTAAAGGGTATTTCAATAAGGACGCTCGATTTTCAAGCGTAAATAAAACAAGTTGTGTGTGAGATATCCACTCAATTTTCTTTTATTTGAAAGAATATTTTGTGGCATTAATTATGGAATATAATGTCGTTCAAATGTCCGCCGCGGCTTTGCTTGGTGGCATGTATTCGGGAGGTCTAATTTTCGATTACTTTGTCGGATAAATCTGGCTGAATTTGCTGGATGGCGTTCGTTATGGTGACTTTGAGGACATCAATTGTCTGAGGTTTATTCGCATAGACCTGCGATTTAAGATAGCCCCAAAGGAAGAAGTCTAAAAGCGTTAAATCGCACGATCTCTGTGGCCAGTTCAAGTCGCGGCTGCGCGAGGTAACCATGCCTTAAAATCGCTCATGCAGAATATCCATCGTGGTATGCACTGTGTGACACGTAGCGCCATCTTGTTGGAACCATATACCGTCGGTATCCATATAATCCAGCAACGATAAGTTGCTTATGATTGATCTGTAGCGCTCGCTGTTGACGGTTATATGGCAATGCCAGTTTCGTTTTGGAAGAAATACGGACCGATGATTCCGTCAGACAAAAATACGCACTAAACAGTGACTCTCTCGGGATGCATTTACTGCTGGTGTATCTCGTGTGGATTGATATCGTCCCAAATCTGACAATTTTGCTTGTTCACATGTCCATTCATCCAAAAATGTTTTTTTTTTTGCGAAATTTGGGTCAACTTCCAACTGCTCCAAAGTCCAATCAGCGACCACACGACGTTGTCTATGGTCGTTTAACTTAAGTTCTTGGGTCAGTTGGATTTTATACAGGTGGAGACGCAAAATTCGCCAAGTTGAAGTCGAAGAAAGGTTAGATTCCTGTGAACGACGCGAAATTGACTGCCTTGCGTTTTCTCGTACATTTTCACGCACAGCAGCGATGTTTTCAGCAGACCTTGCGTTTTAATGACGTACGGGTGGGTGTTGGCTGATTATTTATTAAACCGGTTGACTGGAATTTGGTCACCAAACGTCGAATAGTCTACTCGGTTTGTCGGTTGTGACGAGGATAAAAATCACGTAATGCACGGAACGTTTTTCGAACGGAGCACTGATTCTGAAAACAAAATTTAATGATTTGCACACGTTGTTGAAATCTAGAACCTTCCATGGTTATGCCATACACTACTGAACAATTCACAACAAATTTGACAGATGTTGTTTTAACAACATGGCCGCTATAACCTAACAAATTTCGAGAGTCCCTATTAAAAACCCTATACCGTTCTTTCATTTTTTTACTAGACAGCAAGTCAATCGGTCGATTTCGTATAATGTATAGGTCCCTACACATGCCCTGCTTCAGGTTGTCCAGTGTCGATAATTAGCGGCGCTACGACAGTTACGTTCTACACCTGAGGGAGTGTACATCGTATTTGTAACGGGGAAAAACTTTTACGTGGGAAGTGATGTTGATGGGTTTACTGTTAAAAGATGATCAAGGTATTTAAAGAAAAAATATCTTGGCCATATTTAACAGCAAACTATGATCTTTTTTGCATTATTTTTATAATTGGTTTTGCATTAAAAAAGAGCCTTCTAATAAAACGTTTAAAAATAAATAGATTCTCTTAAAATAATTAAAAATAAAATACAAACTCTTAAAACTTAAAAATATCTCCTTGAATAAGAAAAAAAACTAAAGAAAATTTTCTAAGATGCCTCCGTCTTGCGCCAAACAATAACCCAACCTGTCGTAAAATTCTGAACGAACGTTGGTCAGCATAAGAGGACTAATAGTTTGAAATAAATTTTCAATATTAGCCCTCAGTTGATTTAAATTATTAGCTCTTTCATGAGGATGCGCGTATAACTTTGATTTAATATACCCCCATAAGAAAAAATCATTAGGGGCCAAGTCTGGCGATCTTGGTGGCCATTGAATTACGTCTCTCGTAGATATAATTCTTTGGGGGAATATCGTATTCAAATAGGCAATGACTATCTTTTGCCAATGCAGGAACAATTTGGTTTTGAAGAAGATTCAAATAAGTCTCCCCATTTAAATTTCCATTAATAAAGATTGGTCCAATAATATCATTCCCATAAATACCAACCCAAACATTCAATTTTTCGGGATATTGTGTCCTTGTATTTAACAAGCGATACTGATTTTCAATAGCCCAATACCGTAGAATTGATGGATTGTGCCTACCATGTAACGGAAACGTGGATTCATCGGTGAACACGATGTTATAAATAAAATTGTCATCCGCATTTGCACGTTCTATTACCGTGTTACAAAATTCCATTCTACGGTACTGGTGGTCTTCATCGAAAATTTCTTGATGAGCTTCGTATTTATAGGAATGATATTTATTTTTCTTTAAAATTTTGTGAATTTTACCCACACTAAAACCAGTCTCCTCGGAAATTTTTGGGATAGAAATATTTGAATCTTCTTCTATCATTGCACACACCATTAATTTCTGCATTTCAGCATCCTCGTTAATTCTAGGTGTCTTGTGGCATTTACAACCTAAAATGCATCCCGTTGACTTAAACTTTTCGACTACTGTCGATATTGTGTTCAAGGCAGGGATCGGACGATTTACATATTTGACTGAGAAAAGGTCCCTTATTGCACGTAATGAATGTCCTTGAAGAGATCAGGATATCAAATCAATTTTTTTCTCAAGTGAGTACGTCATAATTACTAAGTTTTGAATTAAAAGAATCTATTTAAAATTATACGTATTACTACGAAGTTCACTCGTCTAAATGCCAAACACGTATGCGACGGTAAATGTGAAATCTAAGTCGTCGATCATCACGGCGTACGGCTGGATTCCCCACCTGAGCGGTGGCTAATTTTCCGAGAAGGACCGAACGGTGGAACAGTTTTAAAATGAAGGCACGGTATATACTTTAGCGCATCGTTTTACGAAAATGCGTTCCAATGGAGATTTACCGACAAATTTAATAACGGTTGGAAATTTGTCTAGTTGGAGCGAGAACCAAAAAAAATCCCACATTGCCAGCGTTTCCAGCTCCAAATTAAAATTAATGTTTTGTATAATAAAGCAATTTGTATTAAAGCTTCCGTCTAGTATGCATGCATATTATGAATATGTATATCAGAAAATGTTAACAGAGTTTTTGTTCGGATCGTTAGCGTGTGTACGTGTCGTGGAATACCACACGCAGACTTGTTGGATTAATTCTATACAGTTGTTCATACGGAGTATATGTATCATTAAGATTTGCTTAACATTCGCAGTCGGTTTCATTGAATGAAAGTGATTTTCTTGACGAAATGACGAAAAAGTAGGGGAAGGTGAGGTAAAATGGGGACCCCTTATAAATTGGAACCTAAACACATTTTAGTAAAACTACTACTGCCCCCTAGCAACTTAACTACAAAGCTTTCCAGTATGCTGAGTGCACAAACCCGGAAAGAGCAGGTTACGACGCTGCGAGTAAAAATCTCTTTTTTAATTATTTCATCTAATTTTTGAGGTATATTTTATGCGTGACTGTGAGTAATGTATAAATTGTCATCAGAAACACATAAATTCGTCGTGAAGTCTATACTGTCTACTTTAATATAAGTGTATTGTTTTAAAGGCAACGCTTATTTTATAACCTCAAAAAAAATTATTTATTTAAAAAGGTCGATGGGGGCATGATGGGGTCCCTATCTTGCCCCGTCCTACAATTTTTGCTGTTTTTATAATTTATCATTAATTAGGGTTTATTTACGTTCAGGAAATGGTTCGAAATTACAACAGAAAGACAAACAGGGGGGAGTGGGACAAAACAGCCATGGAAAATGCTATTCAAGATGTATTGGAGAATAAAAAGAGTCCCTCAAACTACTCTGGAGCGTAAAGTCAGTTTAGCTAGGCAAAATGATAATCGTGTCTGCAATATAAAAGTTCCTTTGGGCCCTATTTCAACTGTATTTACAAAAAAAAGAAGAAGAGGAACTCGTTGTTTACTTAAAGCAAATGGAATCGCAGGAACCCCATCTTGCCCGCCGGGTGGGGCAAGATGTGGTTGAAAGCGTTTATTTGTTTATTTGATTATTTCATAAGCAATAATTTAAGTTTTGTATTATATTTAATTAGACTTTGTTAAAGAAAACACCAGTTTAATTTCTAGTAAAAGTTCTTGATTGTGCGTTTGAAATTTATCCTTTTTTTTTAAACAATAAATGTTAAAGACCCCGTCTTACACCACCTTCCGTCATGCTTGTCAGTAAACTCATTAGGATGACTTTTAATTAAATTGTGAGGAGAAGCCTCCCTAAATAAAAAATTTATTGGACCTCCCTTGACTATTTTTTATTTACACACTTGCCTGGAGAAAAGGATATTGAGCTATGTCAAATCTCAGACAAAGTGCTCTCAGTATGATATCTAACAGGCGCTCTTTAAAAAAACCTAACGTTAATCCGAGTAAAAAAGTTATGATACCTCCCCAAAAGACAATTGGAATTAATGACAAATCATCTTGATGAATAGTACTCACATAGGATTTTCTAGAGGGGGTTAAACATCTTAGTGTAATTTGATTGAAAACTAATCTAAAAGGGCAACGGACTTCTTCTAATAGCTCTAGAGAAACTTATGGTACCAGTATGGAGGTAGGTTGGTAAGATTCACAGTCGAAGAAAAAAATTATCTTTGGTCTTCCACATGACACCTTCTTGTATTAAGAAAATAAATGTAAATTAGGTAATCTGGTAAGGATCTGATATATGGACGCCAAATAATAAAGTGCTAAATTAGTAACAAATGATGCGGTTTACATTGAAGTTGGAAAAGTATTTAAGAGAACAAAAGAAATAGAAATTTTTTTCTTATGTTCAATTCACCCCTCAATATGGTCTTCTCAGTGATATAAATCAATGCAAATTTTATTTTCCACGAATTTTAAGTTTATGTAAAAATATTCGTTTTACTGTTATGCAAATCTTGTAAATCCACGTGTTATATCACAAATTCGATATACATTTAAATAACATTCACCTATGTAATGTAGTGAATAATATTGAAACATTAACTACAATTACATACATAAATATAAGCGTTATTATAAGTCATGTGTTAAATTAGTATTATCGATTATCTTTACTAGATTCTCTTGTATCCTATATTTGCATGCCAATTTAATAGCTTGTTCCAATTTAATAGAATACTTATTGTGGTTATTTATGTTAATGCGATGGTGGACCTCAACTATTCTAAATAATATTCAATACCAGGTAGTATGTATTTTATTATTCACGTTCATGTTGTACCTCGGTTTTTATTTGTCTATTTATGTCTTTTCTTCACTCACGGTAGGGCATGGGTAGTCGTTGCCCATCTGAGTCCAGCCCTGAACTTTGGCTAACACTAATTAGGTAACTTACCCGAATATTGTGAATCATAATCATTTATTTAATAAATATATTATGTTTCTTAATAAACCTCAATGATCTCATTATTGTATATTTCTCATAAACTAATTCTTAACATTTTCAATGAAGACCTCTGGGGAGAAATATCTAGTTTCAACTGGATCCCTTATGCGCCGTAATCAAAGGTTCACTTCTTATTCCCACTGTTGAGTACCCATTGAAGCGTCTATCCATCAATTCTCTAGAGTTTCGCCGTACTTCAGGCCTCTAACTTCGAGGCGATCTTGAAAGAGTTTAGAGCTCTCCAAGTCGTCCGGCTGCAGACTTCAGGCGGAGCAATAACCGAGTCGCTTTGATCTTACATATCATAATTATAAGTTTTGCCAATTACGTATATGAAATCAGTCCTATGAAATACCGACATCGGTTCGGCATAAAGCTAAATTACAAGTTTTTGCCGGGAGAAAAACCCGTCGACAATTTAAAACAGCAATTAATGATTGTCGTATAATTTAAACAATGTTGATCATTATACTCGATAAATGATGCCTTCACGGTTGCAGCTGAACTTGAATCTTGGGAATGGGTTCTATAGTATAGACAATTGTTTATTTGCATTCTGATCCTTGAAATTGGTTGGAATTTTCTGTTTTCCGTAGAATTTTCCACAAAACATTAAACTACCATAATGAATCATTTAATTTACAGACATTAAGTGAATGGATGAGCTACTAGATTCTCCAATAGAGGTGTATTTTATTTTCCTCGAGGATGAGCTACTAGATTCTCCAATAGAGGTGTATTTTATTTTCCTCGAGGGGAAAATCTTCAAAAGACACCTGGCCTCTGGTGTTCTGTTATTGTTTGGCCAGGTAGTGTCGGATTCGTAGACGCCTACCGACTAAAAACCCCCCGCTATCCTATCAATGTAATGCCGAAGAGGAACCGCTCTCGCTTTACTTCTCTTCGGCATATCAATCAAGATACTTGTTTATTCCCCACTTCCCTTTCCTCCTTCTCTTTTTCCTTCATGATGGCCGTTACCATCTGCTCCACCATTGTCAATAGAGGTGTCTACGACAAGTTATTTGTATTACAGCAACGGGTGGTGGAGTATTATTGATGTTACTTCTTATCGACCTTTATTTTATTGCTGTAACTGTAATGGATATAGAGATCAGCTTTTGTTGGTTTCCTCGCGGTTGGGCCGTTGTTTCATATAGCTATTCTTTTGATTTATCGCCGTGATAAATTGTCTTTTGGCCTGAATGTTTTTTCAATCTAATCCTTTGATCAAGGTGAAGATCAATATATTTGGTTTCTGTAACTATAAGTACACGTACATTATTCATTGATACAGGTGGACATATATGACATTGAATAGCAAATGTAACTTGGGAGGTTTTCTTGACCATTTGCTGTATCAATTCTTTAGCTTAAAGCTTGTGAACTGTCGAAGGCTTTAAGCGATATTTACCTATAGCAAGTATAACAATGTCATCAGTAGAAAGAGATTCTTGGGTTATTCATTTCAGGTATATCTACTATGAAAGTAAATAATAACTGTAGTCCTAGAACACTACCTTGGGGAACTCCGACTCTAATGGGACAGGAGTTGCATTGTTGGCCCAAAATAGTTTACACAAAAGTGCATAGTGAATATATGATTTGAGGGGAAGGTAATAGCTGTGGGATAGTGTACTTTTTCAGTTCACAGAACGAATCTCTGTACCATACTTTATCGAAAACTAAAGAGGTGCAAAATTGCGAGGAGAATGTGGTCACTTTATGGAGAGTGATGTTTTCATTACTGTTAATCTGGATTTCACGTATTGGTCTCCATATCAGATTAATATGTAGTGAGAATTTTGGCTTTCCTGAAGATATTAGGAAGACATATGCAAAACAATAAGGTTACCAAAATACTTCCTAATAGAAGTTTCAAAGACTTTAAAAGCCAAGATAGTCTGCTTCACTAATTGTAAAGATTATGTTGGAATTAATTGAGTCTGTAGGACCAAATTAAGAATTCTTCTGAAGAAGCTGACAGTATGAGCAACGATTATCTAGAGAAACAATTAACAACCTTGGCATAATCCAGGACAACTTTTACATTAGGCAACAATCATAGAAGCCTATATTTTTTGCAAATTGACTTATTTTTTTCATCTTCAATATCACATTGACGTCTTTACCAAAGTGGTGTTCTTCCATTATATTGAAAAATGCGATAAATTTAGCTTGAACAAATTCTATTCGTCTACGTAAGTTGCTTAGTCGAATGAAACAACTGATACCAATAAAACATACAACGAAACAAATAATAACTTTGTTTTTTTTTGTTTCAGGAAATTCCTCGATCGTATCGGGGTCGAATTCTCCGTCATGGTGAGGTGAAGCGACCCGGACAATGCAGCTGCTGCGACCGTTTCGCGGAGGCCTCAAGAAGGTCTTGGGATTGTTCTGCGCAGTCCTGGGGCTTTACTTCGTCGTCCATTGTTTTGTTGGTCTCACGAAACCAGACACGTCGGCACGGATGGTGGCAGAGGAAAAATACATCATAGGAAGCGACAGAAAAGTGTACGAGTACAACAGGCAGATGCCTCTCATATTCATTGGGGGTGTACCAAGGTCGGGGACGACGCTGATGAGGGCAATGTTGGACGCCCATCCGGATGTCAGGTGGGTAACGTGTTTGTATGTCGTTTTGGCATATCATCGAAAATATTTTAGATTGTGATCAAATATGGAGTTTACTTTTGTTTTCGCATTTTATTAACCGAACTGAACCTGATGCTGTCATCAATCTCGACCATATGAAGCAATTGATGAATTCATGATATTAATGAATTTGCGTCATTTAAAAAAATGATAGGTTTATACTGAAGCCACAATCTTGAAGGTTAATATTGACAGAAAACCTGTTGATCAAACCGTAACTAAGAAGTTGATACTTGCAGTTCTATAATATATACACTAGGGCACAAAAATTAAGGGATGTAAACAAATCCTAAATTTTTAGGTGATTTTCAAAGGGTTGTAACTTGGAGAAAAATAGTCGTAGAGCAATTAATAAAAAAAAAGAAAAGAAAATTGAAGATCCAAGTTTCTAGTTTTCATATCTTGAGTTTTAAGATGTTTTAGCATCAACAGTATTTGAGTAATCATAAGAACCATCGAAAAAAATTCCAAATTTTTGCTTGCCTTTCAAAAGGTCCATGAACCTTCAATATTTTTTTTCAGTGACTTCATCTTATAGATTTTTTAGATTGTTTTATCCTTTTTAATTTAAGCGGTCTAAAAGCCTTGTACGATGGCTTATAGTTGTTCAAAGCAAAACAAAATATTAATCGTAAGAAAAAATAATCCCAAGTAATTAATTACCAAAGTCAAAACTAACTTTTCTGGTTTGAACGACAATAATTCAGCCAAGAATCATCGTACATGGCTTTTAGACCGCTCAAATTAAAGAGAATAAAGCCATCTAAAAAAACTTCCATGATGAAATCACTGAAAAAAATTTATGTAGTATTTAGTTATTTAGTAAAAGTCCGTGTACCTTTTGAAAGGTATGCAAAAATTTTGGAGTTTTTTCCGATGGGTTTCTTATGACTACTCAAAAACTGCTGATGGTAAACAATTTTGAACTTAAGATCTAAAAACTAGAAACTCGGAGCATCACTTTGTTTTTTTTTAAATTGCTCTGCGACTATTTTTCTCCAACGTTACAGACAGCCCTTTGAAAATCACCTAAAAATTTAGGATTTTTTTTACGTCCCTTAATTTTTGTGTCTAGTGTATATTGAGTTTTTTTGTCCATTTTTTTTCACATCGTTGTTATTGATCTAGACATCGGTATATTTATATTCTTTATCATACTCGTTTGGATAATTTATAATAATCATTTTGGTAAATAAACATTTGACTACTTCGATTCATTAACCCGAGCATCGATCATTTGCCGATTAACGTTTTCTTGTCCGATTATTGCCGCGCAGTAATTAATTTCGGATCAATTAACTAAACCAAATTATTGGAAATTGCCTTTCAGCTACTAACATAATGGATATTAGAGATTTTGTGCGCTTCCATTCCGGTGAAAACCTGAATAGAAATTAAACTCGTTACGCGTCGATTCTGCAGCAATCGTCCTATAATGACTTTCCGACTTACGGTGGCTCATTTCCGGTTTTACAGGAAGCAATTACTCTTAAAATTCTTCAGAATTTACCATCGATTTTCAATAGTAAATAGATATAATATAGATATTACGCATATACGTATTTAATAGATATAAATGGACAAAAAAAGACCATTAAACTATTATAAATAATTAAAAAATACAATGCAAAGGTTTATTTGGCAGATGATAATTTTCACAAACTACTGAATGCCTTATACAATAAGGACTAGACAAATTAGGCCAAAACAGCTATTCCTCTGGCAACATGCCGACGACGAGCGCTGAATTATATGGCGAAATTTTCCGCATTTTGTCTAACAGAGTTAGCACTAAAATACAGTGATTCAGATTCCTCGAAAACCACAAGGAAGATGTAAATCGTCCACTATCTCAGGATATCGTTAACTGCAGACCGATTTTGATTTATCTTGGATCTCGTCAGTACAGTGTAAGTGAGTATATCTTTGACAAACGAGGCTCGCATTTTGTAGACGCCGGTAAGTTCTACCACAGTAGAGCGTAACAGGCGCCACCTCTCGACAGTTTGGAAAACAATACAAATCGAAAGAAAACTTGATATCATCAATACAATGCAAAGTTTTCCACCATCTTCCTTTACACGACTTTAAGGACGAATAAAAGCTGCTGATCAAAAGTCCGTTTGACCATATTTATACATATTTGTGCCTTTTATTTTGTTATGGTTGTACTAGAAATGATCAATAACTCCTGAGGTTATCGCGACGATAAGGGAAAGCTTTCATTCTATCCCAGTTGGATCCGTTCGGTACTTAGTACGGGTTCAGGAACTTCCTTGTTATATCACAGGTCTGCAATGTGATTGCTATCTTCATTGTTTTAACGATGTAGTTAGAAAATCCCATTTCTTCGATGTTGGCTCTTAAGTTCTTGATCATTACGCCTATTCCCGAGATGACTATTGGAGTAATTTCTACTGTTCATTACGGCATTTATTTCCTCCTCTCCCACTCCCCTTTTCAATGAATAGTTCTCGCAGTTGTAGGTACGTAGCACACCGTCTTAGATTGCTACCATGAAGACTTTGGTTTCAGCTACCATGCTGCACGATATCGCCTACATTTAGCCACTTCAGCGAGGTCTAGCTTGTGAAGTGCTGCAATCGATTACATATCGACAGTTGCTCTGCGCAATTTACTGCCCAGATATTCATACTCGTAGGTCTCTTCTTGTCCACTACAAAATATTCTATTGGTTCTGTATTACTTTGAACCTTTTCTTTTTGTAATGCTCATTGTTGCGCACTTATGCCAATATATTTTCTGAAGATTTTCACAGTTCAGTGAGTGGCTAACTCTAATATTGTTCTTAAGTCGACATGGTGAACGAGTTTCTTTTAGGAGATATGGCAATGAATTTAGTGCTATCATGATCCATAGTGGACTAAAAATGTCACCCTGTGAAATGCGTCTTGCTATTTTGACATCACTAATATTTGTCTGTTTCACATGCAGCTGTGTCTTCCATTGGATCATCATGTGGCTCAATAAGCTGTGTATTAGTGGGTGGACCTTCTAGATTTCCAGAACCATTCTAAACCATTTGTGCGTTATTAGTTCAATGCTTTGTTGTAATCAATATAGGATTATGTCCTAAATATTATTATCATTACATATTTAGACTATGCATAAGCAAATAGAACATTTGGAGGATATTTATTTATTTAAAGGAACAATTGTTTCACGAGGTTTATTGCGGCAATGCCATTCGATAAAATATATATAAAAGTTTTCAAACAATTAGAGCCATCTAATGCCTCCAAGAAAGCATTCGACGTATTTTTTATTCAATACACATTCCTGCTGGCCCTCTGCTGAGCTTCGGCTAATCTGAAATTCCAATCCTAATTGCATTAATTCCCTCGTGGACTGCTGCTAACTCTATTAAGGATTGTAAGAGCCTTTACAAATGCGGACAATAAATTGAGATACGGAATGCCTCTACAGCCGTTTCATGATGGATGTTTAGAAAACCGGTCATGTTTTGAAGTCGAATCTTATTAACATTGTTTCTTTCTCGGTACAATTGAATTTTTCAAATTACAATGTGATTTTAAAAGGTGAGTAACTCTAAAGCTTAATTAGCTATTTGCTTATGTGATATTAATACGGATTATTCTTTATGAAAAGCGACAAAAAGATTAAAAATACCCATTATGCAGATTCCATCAATTAAGAAAACAGATGGAAACTGGGCCAGAAGTTGTGAAGAAAAAGCTGAATGTTTTGCCACTTAGAGAATATATTTCAAATAAATAACCAACAAGAAGGAGACATACCTGAAGAAACTCCTCATCAGGAAGAAGAAAATATCAAATTGATATCGCCAGATGAAGTTATGAACTAAATCTGGCGATAAAAAGACTCCTGGATTTAACTTAATAACAGGAGGAAATACTAAAGCAGCTCCCGAGGAAAGCACTTGTCAAGCTGATTAATCTAATCAATGCCGCGTTCAGGCTTAAGTATGTACCTAAACTATGGAAAGTGACAGAAATCGTGATGGCATCAATACCCGGGAAATCGTCACATGCAGTCTCTTCATATAGAGCAATATCTTTTAGCCATATTCCCGAGTCTCGGATCCACAACAGCGGTCATGTGAAATAGTTCTAGTATATATAACTTCAGACACCTGTGACTTAAGACCTCGATAGCTCATCGCTAAAATATTTAGCTGGGAACCCGGAGGTCGCGGGTTCGACTCCTCCGTGAGCCCGACTTTTTTTAAATTGTATTGAAATAAAATTGAAGCCTCTTATTGTCGCTAATTGATATGTCATTCGTTACCTTTGACGCTAACGCCTTTCTAGCGGAATCCTTTGATCTCAATATGACGCGTGCCGGCGGCAAACATCAAGGGATCACAAAGTTCCCACGGTCATCAAAATTTTTCCACGCCAAATCGCCGCGATGACTACTCCTACCTATCAAGCTCCTACGTCCAAGCTCTTTGAGAAACTGCTGTTCAAAAGAATATAACCAATCATCGAGAGATGCAGATATTTTAAGATAATATTTAACGGACAAACACTTTTAAGTTAAGCAGGAAAATGCCTACTCTGTCCTTAAAGAAATCAAAGCAGGAGTTCCACAAGACAGGGTCCTAGGCCCTGTGCTCTATCGTCTGTATACGTGTGATCTCCCAGAGCTAGAAAATAGTACTGTAGTTACTTTTGCCAACGATACCACAATAACAACGGGAAAAAGTAATATAGAAACAGCTAATAAACTTTAAAACGCTTTTCCACGAACACTAAAATATTACACGTTACTCGACGCACGTTTCATCAGACAAGTTGACATTATCAGGAGATTATTAAAAACCCTCCGCGTGGTGACGTTCGTTCATTATTTTATACAATCAGTTTTAATAAAAAAGGATTCAATAATCGGATGATATCATAGCGAAGCTTTGTTCGCGCCTGGTGTTCAGTTTATTATGCCACTGTGTAATTATATCTTAAAATTATACACTATTTCACCTTCCCTTCCCGAAAATAAGATTATATAACATGTGTAATTCCACAATGTAATGATCTTGGAAGCCGCCGCTAAATGGGTCATTTACGCTCGGCAAAGATACCAATGATTCCCGGCGGATTTTCCCAATTATTCCGGAATTACGGGAATATACACAACATGGGACTTTAAGATTACCAAAATTACACTTTAAAAAATGTTTATGGCATATTTTATGACATTCTTAAGGAGCGCCTAGGGATTTCGTTATTGTCCTTCCCTTTTACTTTCTCTTTTTCGCATAAACCGCCGTAAAAAACAAGTTAGCTTTGTAGGAACGAGTGCCGGCTGACCTTTGAGGTATTTGGATGAAAATTATCGACTTGTTTTATCGCTTTATATCAACTGTTTGTTTTAAAAGAGAGACGCATTTATATTCAGTTAAATCGGTGTAAAAAGGAACAATAACAAGACCCGGTACTTAAAAAAGCATCGCTTTTTCACGCTAGTGCATAAAGCGAGACTCTCTCGCACTAGTGTGTAAAATACTCATCCTTGTCTAAGACATACTTTACGCGCTATTCATTACTACACTTAAGTATTATAAACGGGCAATTTTACTACCCCGTCCCTTCGACAGGATCCCGGAGTGATCAGCATTGCGACAATGTATAGGAATTCAATAATGATTTATTAACACCATATATACATTATTCACAAAAATTAAGAGATGTGAAAAAATCCTAAATTTTTAGGTGATTTTCAAAGGGCTCTAATTTGGAGAAAAATAGCCGCAGAGCAATTTAAAACAAAAGCAAATTGAAGCTCCAAGTTTCTAGTTTTCAGTTCTTGAGATCAAAATTTTTTACCATCAGCAGTTTTTGAGTAATCATAAGAAAACCAGTGGAAAAAATTTTTGGACTTTTTCGCTTTGAACGACGATAACTCAGCAAAAAATCATCGTACAAGGTTTTTAGACAGCTCAAATTACAGAGGATAAAACTATCTAAAAAAGCTTTATCATGAAATCAATGAAAAACGATTATTGAAGTCCGTGGAGCTTTTGAAAGACAAGCAAAACTTTAGAAAAAAATTTCTCGATGGTTTTCTTACGATTTCTCAAAAACTGCTAATGGCAAAAAATGTTGAACTCAAGATCTGAAAAGTAGAAACTTGGAGCTTCAACTTGCTTTTTCTAAAATTGCTTTGCGATTATTTTTTTCACATCCCTTAATTTTATTGGATGGAGGGTCGAGCTGGATTGCCGCTCAATGGAGACATTTGGTACACGGGTCGAGCCAAGAGTGGGAATAGAGCGGGTGCGGGGGTGTATAGACGACGCGACGGGATAGGTAAAACCTTCCCCTTGGGCAAATACACTCCACTCCAGGCCGAGCTAATTGGAATTACATACGGTGTTCTGGGGGCCGACCAAAATCGGACCCAGGAGAAGGTATGTATCTGCTCGGATAGCAGGGCGGCGTTGGCAGCCGTGAATTCAGCAACGACAAAGTCGAAGCTGGTCTATAATTGTTATGAAGCATTGAACCACTTGGCAGGGAAAGGATTGGTGGAACTCTTATGGATACCTGGGCATAATGGCATTAAAGGAAATCTAATTGCAGATCACCTTGCCAGACTAAGGACCAGGAAAAACCAGAACCTGCAGTGGGAATAAGTCGGAATCTGATCAGAGACCGCATCAACGGCTGGGAAAGAGACCAGCACAATAAAAGATGGAGAAGAGTAACGGGTTGTCGAATAACCAAACTCTTCATCCAATACTGAGAGATTGAGAAATGGGCCCAAGAATTCATTAAATTGAACAGGCACAAAGCCAGAACCCTGGTGGGAATCATAACGGGCCACCATAGTAGCCTGAACGCACATAAGCACAAGCTGAGGCTGACTGACAGCCCGGCCTGCAAATACTGTAAAGAAGACGAGGAAAGCTCGATTCATCTTCTTTACACCTGCTCCGGACTGGAGGAAAAGAGGTATCTTATATTAGGGACCCCTGTTATCCTAGAGGAGGCGAGTCTTAAGGCGGGGGACGTGCCTAAATTGCTCCTTTTATGGGATAGCATTTTTGGATAATGGCCCGGATAAGAGGGGATCGCCAAAGGACTACCCATGCGAACAGTGGCTGATGAGGCCCAAACCTATATAATATAATAATAAAATAATTTTAGTGTCTAGTATAGTAACAAAAACTCTATATCTAACTTTATATTTAATTATATCTCTAATTAAATACATTCAATAAGCAAAATTACATAAACAGAATAGAAATTGGTATATTTAGTCGACATCTAACCAAATATTGCGAACAAGGTTGATATATTTTCAGATAAAGGATCCTTGGCGGTAAAGAGCAGTAGTCCTGTTCAGCCTGCGCCTTTTATTCAAATGCGCTATAGCGTCCAGAGTAATTTTTTCAGTGGTTCTATTTTTTGCCCGAGGAGACCTTTCTGTATTTTTACGCGTTAAAAAAAATTAACTTAACTGCCGCCCTTTTATCTGACACGATGTTTAAACTAAACTGAATATATCAGTTCCTGTTCTAACAGGTGCCCTGAAGTGTTTTCCTCTTTTTGTCAGAAGAAAGATAATTTTACATCAACTACAAGAAAAATTAGGGGTCTCTTTGGAAAAAAAAGTGTGCGCAATTTGAAATTTCTAAAATATGACGTAACAAATTAAACATTTAGTATGGTCTTTTTGAAGTTATTTTAATTGTAGAAATATCACAGTTTATGTTCTTTTTACAAACCAAAATACTTATACACTACCAACAAATATAGATACACTAGGCACAAAGTTTGAGGAATATAAAAAAAATCCTAAATTTTAGGCGATTTTCAAAAGGCTTGGAAAAAATATTCGCAGAGAAATTAAAAAAAAAACGCAAATTGAAACTTCAAAATTCTAGTTTTCAGGTCTTGATCAGATCCGTTCAAAATTGTTTATCATCAGCAGTTTTTGAGTATCATAAGAAAACCATCGGAAAAAAATTCAAAATTTTTTATTGATTTCAAAAGGACCACGAAATTTTTTTTCAGTGATTTCATCATTTTCATCAAGCTTTTTGTTATAACCTTATCCTCTTTAATTTGAGCGGTCTAAAAGCCTTTTTCACTGAGTTATCGTCGTTCAAAGCAAAAAGTCAATTTTTAAAGACTGCCGATGATAATAAATGTTGAACTCAAACTCTGAAAACTAGAAACTTGGAGCTCCAATGTGCTTTTTTAAATATTGCTCGGTGACAATTTTTCTCCGAGTTCACAGCCCTTTGAAAATCACCTAAAGATTTAGGATTTTTTTACATCCTTTAAAATTTTTGTGCCTAGTGTATTTTATACATTTTTATACAGAACTATGAAGATATTGTAAGACTAGGTATTACATATAATAACTTCATAGATAACATATGTTGTAATGCTGCAACAGTTTACAAAATTAATTCCAGAAATTGTCTGTTCTTAATTAATTTCTCAGTAATTAATATATTTGTGCCTGTAGAACTTGAGGGTGTTCACTTTCAGTCAAAATTAATTCCTGTGATTTATTCCTTGGATTTTCACGTTTGACAGGTTACAATGAATCGACGGTTTTATTAGACATTCGTATTTTGTTAGTATTCGTAGAAAACAATGACCTGTAAACTGGTCTGGAGTTGGGAGTCCAATCGGGACATATCTCACAAAATATTCTAGCATACAGTTAGTAATGTCTTCGGGAATTATAGGAAATATGTAATTCTTCCCACTTTACAATTAACTATTTTTATTTAATAAATAATAAGGTTGCATACTAGTGATGTTATGTTTGTAGTATTTAGTTTTCAGTAAGTTATAAAATACCCAGGTGTTTTGATTTGAAGTTAATATAAAACACATTTTCTTTTTAACTGTGAACAAAATATTTTCTCACCGTTAAAAAAATGTCAAGTTTTACGTATCCATAGCGATTAATAATTCTCATCTTTTTTTTTGACAATTGGCTAGATATGTATATATTATTTCGATAAAATGGAGATAATACTACTTTCTATTATAGTATAGAGGGTGTCTCATTCGGAACTATAGGATGTGATTTATGAATGAAGCTCGTAATATTTGAAAACTGAGGTTTTTTATTCTTCCATATAAAATGGAGACGATACGGCTACAAATGAAGAAGAATATCGTTCATATGGCCGCTTCGACTCACCAGGCACGAAAACATTCGTTTAGCAAAATTGTCCTTAACACAGGCACCTAAAACTGGCTCTATTTTCCGAATAACACGTTGAATGTTTGCTTTCAGTTCATTGATCGTTGCTGGCTGGGTGGCGAACACTTATCCCTTGGTATAACCCTAAAGAGCATGATCTTGTAGGCCAAGTGATGTCAAAATTCCGCGAGACAACATGATCAGAAAATTTGGCATGCAATGGATTTATGGTTGCACGTGCTATATGAAACGTTGCATCGTATTGCTGAAACCACATGCTTTATCCCTGAACAACATTTTGTTGCAAAAATTTGCATCATCTTTATTTTCTAACACCCAGTTAACAAATGTACGATGTTGTAAATGGTGCGTAACTTTTTATTATCGAGTCAACTGAATTTTGTATGCGAATAGATCTTTCCATAAAATCCGATGCGTGGTGGCTCCTGACAGATTCAATTGTTGTGCACGACGTCGAATTGATGTGTTTGGATACTCCTGTACACTTTTTCTTACTGGAGCAATATTTCCTCTGACCGACTACGATGAGGACGTGTTGGTGTTGCCTTATCAATAACAGTACCCGTCCCTTTACATTTCTTAATTAATTAAGTTACGAATTGTTAATTCTGTAGGCGCTTCATTTTGTGCCTAATGTTATGCGAATTCTACTTGTGCAACTATGAATGCTCGCCCACTTTCATAAATCAATTCAAATCCTTTAGTTTTAACTGAGACACCCTATATTTACTGGCCCATACATTTTTCATTTTCCTACCAGTAACTTGTGTCAGTTTCCTCTGAGGAACAGTATCTTGAATTGATTTAATTTCGACTTGTAGCAAAAATAATACAATTGTCCTAATAAACATTATAAATTCAGCACCCGTCGAGTTGAATTCCCATTATTCCCAGATTTACTGTTTGCGAACATAGTTAATTTACATAGTCAATATGGCATGGTGCGACTTATTGTTAGAAATCTGACATGCCCTATTTACTCCATCCTCTAATTGTCGTATTTGCTGGGTGTATTTGTTGTAATATATTCCGCCGAAAGGCCCGACCTCATACAGTGACAGACTTCAAACGTCACCCTACAAAGCGATTAAATTCTAGGCAATCCGCGCAAGACACTAAACAAATACAATGAAAATGCGATGCAACTGCATCATTTGTAATATTTAGAAACAAAGCCGGAATGCCCGGGGGGCGGTATGTTTTGTTGCATGGAATTGTTTTACTTGGAAAATACAGTGGATTTTTCTATGTACTGTAAATGAAAAATATTGCAGGGAGAATTAGAAAATACATGTTTATCATTTAAAATACATTTGTTCCCTCTTTTATATTGATACATTTATCTTTGTTATTATGCATGATCTTGATGAATGTTTTTGATATAAATGGGGAAGAAATATAAACAATAATACATTAGGTAAATACACTAGACAGAAAAATTAGGGGATATAAAAAAATCCTAAATTATTAGGTGATTTTCAAAAGGATGTAACTTAGAGAAAAATAATCGCAGAGATATTTTAAAAAAAGTAACTCTTAGTTTTAACATCTTCAGTACAAAATTTTTTGCCATCAACAGTTTTTAAGTAACAAGAAAACCATTACAACAAATTTCCAAAGTTTTGCTTCAAAAAAGCTTTTGCTTTTGCAAAAGGCTTCAATAAATTCAATAAAGAAAAGCAAAAACTTGGATTTTTTTTCCGATGGTTTTCTTATGATTACTCAAAATCTGCTGATGGTAAAAAATTTTGAACTCAAGATGTAAAAACTAGAAACTTGGAGCTTCAATTTGCTTTTTTAAAAATTGCTCTGGGACTATTTTTCTCCAAGTTACAGCCCTTTGAAAATCACCTAAGTATTTAGGATTTTTTACATCTCTTAATTCTTGTGCCTAGTGTAATTAAAAGACAGGTCAAAGTAATGAAGCAAAGAAAAATAGAGAAAATATGCTTAATTTTTAATGAATCTACCTTTGGAAAAAGATTATCCATTTTTATCATAAATAAATGTGTACCAATATTTTTAACAAAAGCATAGCTCGCCTTGTGTAAGTTGCAAACTACATAAATGTACTTACGTCCCAACGTTAAGCGAATACGCGCGCAAGCGTTGTCTAAGTTGCTTCCAAACAGAATGGAATTAAATAGTAGACTGTAGAAAAGTTTCACTCCTTTCGATTATCTTTATCGTTTGAACTTCTAACGTGCCGCTGAAATTTAGCCAGTTTGGGACAGTAGTACCCCTTATTATGAAAATCTTAAACTGAAAAAAGGCAGCCATAGTTCGAGAATAATATATGGAGATAAGGGTTGGTAAACAAAAACCACTTCTGCAGAAAAAACTCCACATTTATGTGGCTTGAAGGTGCCAGGAAGAAGAAAGGTGTTGCTGATCCTCTTCTGTGTTCTGAAATTCTGCATCACATTAGCCAGAAACTGAAGACATTTCTCGATGTAATATTTTCTCTGTCGCACGACGATTAATGTGTAGTTATGTATACTCTACTTTAGCGATGAGGAATTTGTGGCGATTGCTTCCAATCGCTAGCCAAAATTGGGCCTAGTCTTGTTTGGCCAATAGGCATAGCAACAAATTTTATCTACTATAGAATAATTATTTTAAGCAGTAATATAAATATCAAAGTATATTTGAGAGGAAAACTGTTAATTTCTTTTTATATCAACAAAAAGAAGAGCAAAATGTGTTCCTTTATAATCTGAATGTGGAAACAGAGAGGGTCAGTTAAAACAATCTTAGAATCAAATAAATGAAATATTCTCTTTTGAGAAAATTCATTTAATCCAGACTATTGCCCTCACGGTACCTATATATAAAATCTAACCTGTGCGTGTATCTAACCTAATTCATTTCACATAGTGGTAAACTATATTGATTACATTTTAGTACATTTCAGACATAAATAAGTACATCACTGTGTAATTATAGTTCGAGCCTTGTTTAATGTCATATGTTACACTGTTACAGAATGGTGTATATAATGTCGTATCCAATATAGCACCTTCATCATGCTCAAGTATAAATTTGAAATTCAGAATAGTAGGAATATTGATACTTTAAATACGAAATATTTATTTTAATTTGAAGGTAATAGATATAAGGTCAAGTGGTGTAAAAGTGAGACAGTCAAAAAAGTGGTGTAAAAATAAGATACCTTTCAAAAATTTAGAAAAAGTTGTTCAAAAATAAAAAGAAACTCAAAAGACGTTCTGATATATATTACATTGTACCATAATTTAAATTTGAATGAACTGTGCAGATAATATTTAACAGCATACCAATAAAGAAGCGCGTCGAAAATAGCCTGAAAACTTTTAAATTACGCCCGTTTAAATTACATGTAAAATGACAACAACACTTCGTAGAATTCTGCAACCCATCGCAAAATGTTTGTACGTGTGTCTAGTGTAAACACACCGCACGCACCGGCATTCAGTATAGCTGCAACCGTTGGCCGGAGGGTTCATCGCTGGGGCAAAAATAAGATATATTTTGGGGTAAATATGAGACAATAAACGGGTAAAAAAGAGACTCGGTTTTATCGTAAAATTTTATTTCAGCATCATGCCTCGTGTGTAAATAAAGAAATCCAAACCTTATAATGACCAAGATATTGAGAAGGCAATGTTGAGTATTCGGGAAAATAGCCTCAGCCTGAGACAAGCCGCCAAAACTTTCAAAATAGACAAATCTTTACTAAGTAGGCGCATAAATAACCAGAAGATCAGGACGAAAGAAGGAAGGACGAAAAACTAGCCTTTCCGCAGCAGTTGAAAAAGATCTTACTGAAAAGATTCGTATTATGGCAAAATGGGGATTTGCAAAAACCAAAAAAGAAGTTCAGTCAACCGTTCAGAGTTATGTTTTAGAAAATTCCCTGACCACGCAATTTAAAAACGAAAAGCCGAGGAATGACTGGTTTAGATCTTTTTGCCTACGTAATCGGTTAAGTCAAAAGAAAATGGAACAACTTGAAAAATGTAGGCGGTTAGCAACAAGTAATCCGTTTATAATCTATGGGTTTTATGACCGTTTAGAGGAAGTCATTGCCGAATTGGGTTTGCATGATAAGCCAGACAGTATATGGAATTTAGACGAGAGTAGTTTTTGCTGGGATCCAAACAAAAATAAAGCTGTTGCTATAAAAGGCCAGAAGGTACACAGGAATATTTCAGGGTCTGGAAAAAAATACGACAGTAATGGCATGTGTTTCGGCTGTGGGCAGATTGCTACCACCCTTAATAATATTCCAGGGTGCAAATCTGTGGACAACTTGAAAGGGAAAGCAAGACATTTCGGGCACAATGTATGCATATGTTGAAAAAGGCTGGATGACAACCATTATATTTCAAGAATGGTTTGCCAAGTTTTGTAAATGCGTGAAAGAAAGACCACTGCTTCACTGCTACAATCGAAACTGCTATCAAAGGAAGAATAACCTTACTTAAATTCCCAGCTCACACCACAGATTTGCCCCAACTACTTGATAAGTGCTGCTTTGGACCACTTAAACTCAAATGAAATGAATTTGTTTTGTCATAGGTATTTGTTTTAATGCTTACTAGTTCCTTGTTTAATTTTTTTGAGAATTTATTTTACTTTTTATTTGCTTGTTTCAAATAAATATTCTTTATACTGCTGCAAAAATATTTATTGGCTCCTTTTAAGCACCTAGTACCTATAAAAAAGTAATATAAATTTTTTTCCGTATATTTTATGTCTCCTATTTACCCTTATGTGTTTTATTTTGTTCCAGATGTCATAAGAAAGCCGAAAATAATTAATTTCAAAGGTGTCTCATATTTGTACACAGGGTGTCTCATTTTTGCACTTTTCAATGGGTAAATATAAGACACCCATTTTTGTTTATATTTTTTATGCGTTAATCTTTCTTAAATTTCGCCACAGTTTCATAATCTACATTCACTGTTTCATATACCACCTATAAAAATTAATTTTTAAATCACATCCTAGTACTCCAAAAAACAAAAGATTCATTTTTTTGTCTCATTATTACCCCACTTGACCCTAGAGGACGGAAAGAGGACGGTATTTTTTAAACCAAATTCGATTTTTAACCAATGACCAATTACCAAGGGATACTTCTGGGTGTGTGCAAATTGCAGGAGTATATGTTTTTCTGCATGTTCACATAATATGCCCTATTTGTGGAAATTAATATCAAAGCTGAGTTTTCTCAGCCTTGAAGGAGGATTAATTGGTTCATTAGATTTATAAAAAAAAAATTAAATGTAATTTTCCGTTAATTGTCTATTCCGCACCGCCTCACCTTTTTTTAATCGGAGAACTGCACCGATTGACCTACAGAAACGTTTTTATCGGTTGTTCATTCTATACCTCTTCCAACGATTCATTTTACAGTCCGTTTCATTTTTAATTGAAACCAATCACGGTTCATTCGAGCGGATATCGACTGTTTCTGGAAATTATATATTCGTACAATTTATGGTGGACTTTTTTCCATTTAAAAGTTTTACGAAGGTAAATTTAATTTTCTGGCCTGGATTCCATTTCCCAATTTTCTTTGATTGCAAATTGAACTCAATTCAATTCGCCGCGTAATATATAACACCTGTCTGGAACCTGTAGATAGTCTGGCGGGCCAGATGCAAATTTCGACATATTGTTGAAATAAGGAGGATAGACTACGTTCTTTAAAATTATTAACAAACTGGTATTCGTTAACGGTATTGGTCTATATACCATACGACTGTCATCTATACACCATACGACGTCAACATACCACGATTAATAGTTCCACAACGAATAGTTTGTATACAACTGTTTTATGAAAGTGGGAGATAATTTACAGCTGCATTAAGAAAAATTCGCACAAAATTAAAATAAAATGAAGCACCTACAGAGCTAATAGTTGGTAATATTATTGCACAGTAAATGGAGAACGATGTCGTAACATGCTAAAAAATTTCTTTTTCCACCAAATTGATGATTTGGATTTGAACAACACGTGGTTCTAACAATACAGTGCAACGGAGCAGTGTGAATAATAGTCTTTTCCATTTGTGGCTTTATCGTCTTCATTTTATGTATGAAGAATAAAAAACTCCAGCTTTTCAAATATTACTAGTTTTATTCATAAATCACATCCTATAATTCCAAATGAGACAATTATTTATGTTGACATCGTAAGGCTTGTAGATGACAGTTGTTAAATATTGACGCCCTATCTTTGACAGAACACAAATGGTGCACAAGAGGTCATAGGACTATCATCTTGTACTAGATGCTCCTGGGTGTTTGATCAATAGACAGGAATTCTTCTTGCAACAATAACACTTCATTTATCCCCATCATCACTTTTTAAGTATCCCAACAAAAAATAATATAGGGGTATTAAATCTGGAGATCTGGTTGGTCACTCAATCAACCCTCTTCTTCCTATCCAATGATTCAGGAACATCTCATCAAAATAAGCGCGGACAGTGTAGCAGATGCTATATAATGGGGAGGTGTACCATCTTGTTGAGAGAAGACGTCATTTCTCGGAAGATCAGGTTCCTCTACATCTGGATATAAAGTTGTCAATGCAGGAATAAGGTCGCCTCGAGAAAAATTCATATATCTTGCACCAGTTAGGTTCACATCAAAGAAATAGGGATAGATTTGAGGTTGAAGGATGATCATTTCTAAATAAGCGTAAACAAGCATTTAATTTCGAGTTATATAACGTGGTGCAGAGCAACTTGCTTATTTGAGTTTGGCACCTTGAAGCAATGGTTGCTCTTACGAGGGTGGGAGCAGCTACATTCGAGAGGGTGGTGGTAGATACATTCGAGAGGGCGGGGCGTAAAGTGGTAGTTCTGCTTGGTTTAGCTGGAGTGTCATGAAGTGGACAAAGGTAGAGCACGCGTTTGCTGTCGAGGCATACTTTTCTAACGGTCGCTCAATCATCGCTAGGCAATGTGCATTCCGTGCCCATTTCAATATTGCGCCCTATGGTCGTGTTCCTGATCGGCAGGCGATTTTTTCATGGGTAAACAACTTCAGGGAATCTGGTGATCTGAAGAAAAGAAAATCTGGGCTTCCACGAACAGCAATGTCACCCTGAAACATTGACATGGTAAGGCTTTCTGTTTTACGGTCCCCTCAGCGCTTTGTCCACAAACATGCAACGCAGCTGTTGTTAGGTTGTCTGTTCGTTCTATGAGGCAAATCCTTCATGAAGAACTAAAATTTCATCCCTAGAAATTGGCTATGGCGCAGGAATTTAATCCACGCGATTTTGTTGCTCGAGAAAATGCACGTGAGGTGCTTCTTGGCATGCCCGACGACACGTCCTAAGACCCAGGTTCACCTGAAGAACAACATTCGTCAAGCTGTCGCCAACATACACGTCGATATGCTGGAGACAGTTGAACGAAACTTCCGAGTTCGCTTAACGCAGTGTATTGAGAGTAATGGAAGCCAACTGCCTGATATCATCTTTGAAACTGTATAAACATAAAACTTAAATGTTGTACTTAATGCTGTTCAAAGAATCAAATATATATCTGTATTACTTTTTTTTTAATTGAATGTGTAAATAAGCAAGTTGCTCTACCCCACACTGTATTTAAATATATGGTTATTAATAAAGACAATATGTGAACATGAGAATAGCAGTTTTTATTAGTATAGTCAGTAGTTATATGTTACGTATTAGTTATCTGCTTTAATCTATATGGTATATGCTAGATATTTATTCTACTTTATTTATTTACATTCTACTTTCTTAAATTAATCCGATTTGGATCCGAGTCGCCGATTAAATTAATCCGGATTTGGACCAGTAACTTTTGTTTTCGGCCTTCCACATCTGCTTTTAGAGTTCCCCCGCCCTATTTTCGGCCGGATACAATGAAATATCGCCTTTAATTCGTTCACGTATCGCAGAATAACTCGCAGCCTGCAATTATCTGATTATTCAATTCAAGGGACGCTAATGAATTTGTCTAATTGCGTTTTTTCCCTGGGCGAGAGCACTCTCGGGTTTCCCAGTCATTAGTTACTTGGTTGTCAGTCCATTAGTCTTGCTCTTTTCGCTGGCCGGTTAGGTTTCCCTCATATAGAACGTGTTCATAAGAGTGGACGGCTCTTTTATATTGCTTTGGAATATATTTTATATCAATAATTATCTAGAATATTCGGTTCATGAACTTTGGTCATATTTCAGTTACATATTCAATGTAATGGAAACTCGTTATATTAATTTCAATTGAATGATTAAATAATTTCATATTTACCGGTAAAGTATCGTGGTATATATATTTTCGATATAGTAGCGTGGCAATATATTGCAATAGTCGAAAGTTCATTACTATACCGAAAAAGAGAGGAGCCGACAAATACGAGAAATTTAGAACGATTAGCCTAACTTCCCACGCGTCAAAAATATTAACCAGAATAGTGCAGAAGAGGATGGAAAATAGAGCGGAGGAAATACTAGGAGAAGACCAATTCGGCTTTAGGCGAAATAGGGGAACTCGCGAAGCTATTCTGGCGCTAAGAGTAATGTTAGACAAAACAATAGAAAAAGGAAAGAACGCTTATATAGGATTTGTAGATTTAGAAAAAGCTTTTGATAACGTAAGATGGGAAAAAATGTTCGAGATACTAAAGAGCGCGGGAATGAAGTATAGAGATAGGAGAGTAGTACACAATCTATACAAGGAGCAAACTGCTGTTATAGAAGTAGAAGGGGAAAAAAGGGAAGTAGGTATTAGGAAAGGAGTAAGACAAGGATGTACGCTATCACCACTAATTTTTAATCTGTACATCGAAGAGGCGATTAATGTGGTAAAAGATTTCGGGATTAAAGTACAGGGACAGAAACTAAAAATGCTGAGATTCGCGGATGATATAGCAGTATTAGCATCTAGTAAAGATGAATTAGAATCAGCGTTGAACGAAATGGAGGCAGTGTTGATAGAGGAATACGGGATGAGGGTGAATAAAAACAAAACTAAAGTGTTAGTGTGCAGGGGGCGCGGGAGCAGAGCAAAAACGAAAGTACAAATTAATAATGAAAGATTGGAGGAAGTTAAAGACTTCACTTATTTAGTAAGTAAAATAAATTGGGATGGAAGAAGCGATAAAGATATAAAACAAAGAATAGCGTAGGGTCGAGTAGCTTTTAACAAAAAGAAAGCACTTTTATGCTCGGGGGTAATAAACTTAGAAACAAGGAAGCGATTTTTGAAAACGTATGTATGGAGCACGGCACTATACGGTTGCGAAACCTGGACGGTAGGGGAAGCAAGTAGGAAGAAATTAGAAGCTTTTGAGATGTGGTGTTACCAAAGAATGATGAAAATACCATGGACTGATAGGATTGGAAACGAAGAAGTATTGGAGAAAGTCGGCGAGAAAAGAAGTATGTGGAAAAACATAAAGAAGAGAAGAGATAGAATGGTAGGCCACTTGCTGAGATATGGGGGAATAGTCCGCGATATTTTGGAGGCAGAAATAGGAGTGAAGAAAGGCAGAGGTAGGCCTAGATTAGACTACTGCTCGCAAATAGTAATGTAGGTAATGTAGGTTGTAGCACCATTAGCGAAATGCGTAGGTTAGCACAAGATAGGAGAAGCTGGAGGTTAGCGTCCAACCAGTCTTAGGACTGATGACCTCATGATGATGAGCCGAAAGCCGTCAATGGTAGCTGAGTTGGTCAGAGTGTGTTATGTGACAAATGCGACTAGCTACTGACTGCCGTTATCTTGGTTCGATTCCAAGCGCTGGCACTACCGCATCATCTATAGATTTTGCATCATCTATTGAGTATGTGCAAGATGGTCAGAAAGTGGGGGCAGCTGATATCCAGCGCGAGTAGTAGCAAAATTCAGAAATATTTGTAGATAAATTTACACTGATTATACTGGGTTATACATGTGGTTGTATAGAAAAATTATTAAAAACCGATAAATAATATCGTCAAAACAGAGCTCTAAGGTATTGTGTTGTATTTTTACGTTTTTCCTTCTGTGCCACATAAGAAACCTCAGCGAGAAAAGTAGATAACTGCGATCAATAGGAAATGGTAACCTACCTACAAATCTTGCAGTTACCGAGTCACCTCATTTACACCAAGTACATTAATAATTTTATTTATTCAGCGTTGATCGAAATCTTTGGCAACTAAACAAATATAGTAGAATATGCAGTGCCCATTTATAAGTGCTGGTAATAAAAAACTGGACCATCACTTAAGTCAAAGATTTATTCCTACAATTTTTCCTACTGCTTACAAGAGAGCAGTGCCAAAAATTGACAGGTAAGAAATACACCATTTTTTTTAAACAAAAATTACAACTAATGCATAGAAAGATTCAAATAAATTTTTTCGTCAGGTTTGAACGATATTTAAGAAGACACAAACAACCCATTCTTAAGAACACTTCCTCATTTGACGGGGACGGAAATCAGTGTTAAGATAAATGTATCATCGCATAAATATGTTTACATTTGTGGCTTTGTTTAGACACACAAGTAAAATCCGCTTGTACAACGTTTCGATCATTAGTTATCTATGTAAAATGAAATAAAATATCGGTTACATGCTAACTGATAGCCGCATAAAATGATGAGAAAACATATTTCGTACTTACAATAAGGTCAGCTCGATAGGGTAGTGAAGTTACAGACGTTTGTCGGATTACATAGCCTCTAATCATACCCAGGTCCAATTCAGGTGATTGTCGTTCTTCTACTCTCATGACGTGAGAGTTTGCAAGGGCGATCCCTTTTTGTATTCCTTGAGAATTAAAATCTATTACATGACTAACGGATCCGAATCCTGATCTCAATATTCTCTCCATATTTTACTATTTTCTTATGTAAATCTATGACTATGATAGTCTGTGGTGATGACTTCTTTGTATTCCTTAATCTTTGTTTTATTTATTTAGCGTACTTGAATTTTCCTCACAACTGCACTATTAATTATATTTTTAGATTTTGCATGACCGATTTTGCATTTACAGCAATGGTAAATAACATAAAAGTACCCTTCGTTGGGGACTGCATTCTCCGCTAGTGGCGCTAGAAGCTAGCTCCCACATACTCCATAGTGTGTTGCAGTGAATTTACTTGGCTCTTTATTTGCAGGGAATCCGCTAACGCCAACGCACTATTTTGTAATTTCTCTATTGCGTAACTTCTTTATAGTTAGTATGAATATTTTTGAAATCAGTTTGAATGGAAATATCTAGAAATTGTGCCTGGCTTTATTTTATAGCTGCAGCCGCTTCATCATTGAACTGTAGTATTACAGGTTTTATTTGCTGGTAAATTTTCAGCTATAATATTCCTAGGATTTGATAATGTACGAGATAATTTTATGACAATCGAAAGCACGTTGCTTGGTAATTGCCCGACGTCGAAGGCGGAGGGCTATTACCAAGCAACGTGCTTGAAAATTATGAGGCATTTGTCAATATCAGAGGGATATTTTCTCGAAAAAATAAAATTAAAAAATCGGAACACAACAAAACAATTATTTATTTATTAAAAGTACAGTTGGTAAAGGTACAGTTACTAAAATTTAAGGCAGCATTAGATTCGTTATTTTTTTCTACTATAGAAAATCTATTACCACGCATAGTATTTATGATCTTATTATGGTGTTCTTGGTCGATGTTTAAGTATGGTTTTATAGAATTTGAATTGTTATGACCAGTAATTTTCAGCGATTGTTGTTCTTGCACACCATTTTTTGTTAATTCGGTAACAGCAGTTGACCTGTTCGAATGGTTCGTTATCTTTTTGTTATTTACATTCAGGCCAATAGCCTCAGCAGACGATTTAGTCCATTCATTAATAGTATTTCTTCCAACAGGGATATTGTCGTACCATCGATCGACTTCCGTTTTCCAGTGTTGATTTGGTTTTAAGAACAGCCGTGGTGAGGTAATATGTTCGCCTCGTTTTGATATCAGTTTATGAAAAAGGCGTACAGGGCAGTTTTGACTTTCACTATTGGTAATCAACCATTTACTATTTGTACAATTATTGGAACCGCCTTGGCAAGTTTTACTGAATATCGGATTATATTCAGTGCGATTTGTTGGAGAGCCATCGTTATTTTTCTCGATTTGAAAGAAATCTGAGAGACAGGCAACTGCCTCACCTCCTCTCCACGCTAATTTTACAGCAGCAATATGGTAGAATTTACGCATAAGACCTTCAGGGGTATTTTAGACAAGACAGACAAACTTAATAAAACTGAACTGGTCTTACGTTTGCATGGATCTGCTTGCAGTTTCTTCCTGGTTGTATCGCGGGCATCTCGGGCAGGTTTAAATACTAAGCTCTTAAATGGGTCAATCATAATCTTATAGTCATTATATACTTTTCTTGTAAAAGTTTGCACGAAACGTTCCACATAGTTTTTACTGTTGCTTCTTTGAATTCTGTTCCAATTTTCTTCCTCATATTGACCGCCTAATCTTTCTGTATCAGTGCCAGTTCTTCTACGCTTATATGCTCATTTAATTCATATTTTCGTGCATGGCAAAACTCCATAAATATTCCCCATGTGTATTTGTGGTTTTTTTGTTGTATTTATTGGAATTTTTTCTTCGATTAGCGCGTTTATGGATTGAGAATTGGCATTGCAAAAACGTGACATTTTGAAATTTATTTGGCAGGTATTATGAAGTTGTCAAAGTTAAATAATTTTGTTGTCATAGTGATTGAAAATTTCCCTGGATGGTGTTATCAGTGTAATGTTAAATTGGTTGAGTGATTTGTGTCACATGACAAGAAATAACGAAATGTAATTGGTTGTTAGAACTGTAAACAAATCTTCAGCATAAAAAGCTACCTTCAGCCATGTGCTCTAAGGATTGGTTCTGTAATGTGTAAGGATCGGTTCTGATAGATCGGGAATTCCAGGACACTTTTTGTGAAACTCGCGAAGACGTTTAGGACATTTTGGAAACACTTTCTGTTTATACTCACTATTAACACATCTACCTTGGAAAAACATTGTTGAATAGTTTCTGTCACAAGGTGACAGAAACGTATTGTCTTTAAACGTAAACTTTACATGTAACTTGTAATGACCTACTGAAACGTATTGTCGCGGCACCATCGGTTACAAACATAGAATTTTGACTTGTTGACATTTGAAATTTTTCTAACGTCTTTAGCACCACTTGAGTAATTGTATTGCCATCACACTCATTGAGTCTTTTGCTAGCTAAAAGCAATGGAAATGTCGATTGCCGAGGGTCTAACACACGTAATATATTACCAATAGATTTTTTACGATTTATTATTTACAATAGACTTGTTACGAACTATCGTCTCGTCAACACATAACCACAGTCATCCATTTTGTAATCTACGTGTAATTTTCTCTATACTGTCATCGCGTATACTTGATACATCGCTCCATAATGTTCTGGAACTTGGTGACTGGAACTATGTACCGTATTTGTGCCAAAACTTTCGAAATGGTTCCTTACCTAGTATGTGAAGCAGAATATTACAGGCTATCAACATCAACAATAAATCAAACCTAAATTGGGTTTCCAAAGGCATGCGCTATTTTCTACGTTGATGTTGCACATAACACAGGTCAACACGAGTTTTGGGTCTGGCTTCTGCATATGAAATTTTGGTTTCTTCTACGTTAAAAATAAGGGAAAAAATAATTGTTTTGATCAAAGTTTGCTTTTCTAGAAACTAGAGCAGTTTTTCGAATTTTTAAGAAAAATTACAGATTTATATATTTTTTCCATAATTTTATTTTAAATTACGATTAGAATAGTTTTTGCTGAACACTAGAGTCTTTTTTATTCAAGATTTGTGATAAACAATAGTAAATAAATGTAAAATAACAAAAAATCAAGTTCAAAAATGTATATTTTTAGTGTTTCTCTTATGTTTGTATGGGCTGTCTCGTATTAAACCCCAAATGTAATCTCCCATCATATTCTCGTTGTACTGCCCTTGGTAACGTCGTTCAAAGTCCATCACATTTTGGTGAAAACGTTCTCCTTGTTCCTCTAAGTAGGCACCCATATTATCTTTGAATTAGTCCAGGTGAGAATGTGGCATGTGAAGTTTATGGGGCATTCTGCAGCCCATAATTTTAAAGCTTACAAGCATAGTTTCAATCAATTCTTCAGAATTGTCAACTCTATTGTCTCCAAGAAAACCATCAACTACTGCTTTAAGACTCTCCCAGGCTTGTTTTTCATAAGCATTGAAGAGATTTGTGAAATCATCACTCTTCATTATTTGTTTTATTTGCGGCCCAACGAAAATACCCGCTTTAACTTTAGCTTCAGTTAATTTGGGAAAAAATCCCTTTAAATACGTAAAAGCTTCAGAATTTGGATCCAAAGCTTTGACGAATTGTTTCATGAGGCCTAATTTTATATGTAACGGCGGCATCAATATATTATTGGGCTCTACAATTGGTTCCGACTTCATATTATGTTTTCCTATCTTAAATCGACTCGATCAGGCCATATACGCCGTTGGTAATGTACTGAATCTGCTCTGCTATCCCATAAGCAAAGGTGACAAGGGTATTTAGTATATCCGCCTTGCATTCCCATCAGAAAACCAACCATCTTAAAATCGCCTATCACTGGCCAGTGGTACTCTGCATATTTTAACTTTTCAAGTATCATTTTCACACTTTCGTAACTTTCCTTGAGCAATACATAATGTGCTACAAGAAGACTAAGCAAAAAGTTTCCGTTGTGAAGAAGAATGCTTTTAAGCTTTTTGAAGAGCTATCGATGAAAAGTCGCCAGTCAGATGGTACGAATGGTAGTCCGATTTCCTCGAGCAAATCAGTCAGGCTATTACAGTAACAAATCCCGGCTTCCTTCGTAAAAAAAAAACATGAAAACATTTTATGGCACTCTCTTTGATCAGTTATGTTTACATCATCTTCACAAGCAAATTCCATTGTTTAATCGTGAACCTAAAATCTCTGCTTTATTGTTTGGTAGGTTTAGGTCTCGTACTAAATCTTTAAATTAAGTTGAGCTAATAAAATGTGGTACAAAACTCTGCGACTTAATCATGAATTCACTATCATCGGTGTTTGTTAGCGGTGTACTGCATTCTGTTGAGCTTTGTGACGATTGAACTCCGAAGTTATCTAATTCTGAACGCGATGGAACTGGAAAATTTTCACCATGAGGTATTGGAGAAGACGTTGAAGGAAGATCAGGATAAAATTTTTTTTCAGCGTTTTCACCGGATCGACGCTTACTTGGATTAACGAGACAAAAATAACAGTCTTGCACGTGATCACTAAGTTCCCTCCAAAGTCTTGGTACTGCAAACTTCATGTGTCGTTTTTCTCCTCGATACCAGGCTAAAAATAATAATAGGCGAAAACAATAATTGCAATTTAAGTTTTTTCGATATTTTCAAAAATTTTAAATTTTAGTTTTTTACCTTCTAAAGTATTTTTGCAATTAACACAGGCAGTGAGGTACCCAATTTTTATCTTGATTCCGGATTTTGAGGTTAAAATAAGCTTCATAGGCTTCGCAAAGTTTCGCATTTGTCGCCAAAGAAAATGTTTTGCTCCTTATTTTAATAAATTCACCGCAAATAAAACAGAATGAATCAGCATCTTGTTTACACTGTCTTGATGCCATTTTCTTACTTAGTAATACACAAGGGTGGTTGTTACAGCTGTGATAGACAAGTAAACACTCAGTACTGTGCCATTCACAAATAATATGCAATTTGCGATCGGGTTAATCAAAGTGCTACCATCTGTTGCTCATAAAATCAATTAAAATCTTTAAAACTATCTTATCGGCGTAAATCAGACAAAAGCAAACCTTAAAAGCTAAAAATGGAAATTTAAGTGTTTTTCGATGTCTAGAATCAGAATTTAAGCATTAGAACAGAAACCCCAAAAATTTGTTTTTGTTCACCTGTGAATCAGGACATTAAGGATTTATCACATACATTACCTTCGTTCCATCGTAGAATAAATCATCATATCCATCAATAAACGTTTTCACTTGGTGAGCATATAAACGTTTTCTGGGCTTTCGTACGTGCCACATACTTTATTATTAAACTGAAACGGTTCAACTAACACAGCGGAGACCATACGTATATCTCGATAGATAAATCAAGATCAACCACGGTCCTACGGTCGTGAGAAGTATACACTTGGATGGATGAGCAATACTCATCCCTCTCCATTACGATTCGTCGACCACTTACTCCCTTTATTGTAAAGTTACGTTAAAACTGTTTATAAATTAAAAGACCGTTATCTCGGTGAATTGCCGCACATCGTTTACAATCTGATAGAAATTTTATGACGAAATTTAGTAATGAAATTTTATTGATATTATTTTAGAATAGCTAAGATTTGTACACTTTGACATGATGCAGGTATTAAAGAATATAGTTAAGGGTACACGAGACTTTTTTTCAAAATTGTCACGTACCTAGTTACATTTGACAAGGCTGTATCGCTCCTTCCATAAGCTGAATTTCCTTTAATACTACATCAACAAGGAGCTGAGCAGGACTTTTTTTACAATGCCGTTCGCGAAATTAAATAAAAATATCCAGTCACCGAACGGCAAATTGAATATAAGGCATCGATCGTCTACTCGATAAGAGGTCAGTTTAGGATTTTAGCAGGTCTGAAGGGGGGCGCGGGCAGGCATTTTCGACTGTTGTAAAGCTATAAATTCACGTCAAGCTCTCGTATAACTTCATTACGGGCATTCCTCGATAAACGTTCATACCCGGCAGCTGGATAAAGCTATGTCAGTACTACGGGAATATTCCAATATTACTCGAATGTAACCTCGAATATAGCTGTCATTAATTACGGAATGGAATTGTGTGAATTGGAATTGCAATTAGGGTTGACTCATGTTCGAAGATGGTCTTCGAATTTATAGAACATTATAAGAAACCTGCAATTATTACCCACTCCAAGGCGTACACTAACAATTTCCCTAATATTTTACCAATAAAAATAAACTAGACACAAAAATTAAGGAATGTAAAAAATCCTAAATCTTTAGGTGATTTTCAGAGGGCTGTAACTTGGAGAAAAATAGTCGCAGAGCAATTTTAAAGAAGAGCAAATTGAAGCTAATTAAAGGGTGTAGTAGTAACTTCTTCTGAAGAAGGAAAAACTGAGGCAAGTAATAACAAAACACTGAATAAACTTGGAATAGTTGACGGAAGTATACTGAAGTGTGATGATTTCTTACAAAATTATGAACTGTCGGTGGCTATAAATCATTATCAACCAAAAGAAAAAGATGACCGTCCGTTCAAAGTGGTAGCAAATGCAGAAAATTTAAAAGCTAAGGAGGCAACAAACGACATTACAGGCAAAGAAAATGGGGTTGTCAATAATGACAGAATGAAGCCCGAGTTAAAGATTTTATACCACCAGCAGTTTTTGTGTAATCGTAAGAAAACCATAGGAAAAAAAATCTAAATTGTTTGCTTGCCTTTTAAAAGATCTTCGAACTTCAATAAGTTTTTTTCAATTACTTCATCATAAATTTTGTTCAGTTAATTTTATCCTAATTTAATTTGAGCGGTCTAAAAGCCTTGTTGATGATTTTTTGCTGAGTTGTTCAGTTTTGACTTTAGTAATTTTCAATTTGGTAATTTGACTTTTGTACCGTACAGAAAATTCTTTTTCTTACAATAATTAAACGTTTTTTGATAAAAAAAAATATGGATTATTGCTAAAAAAACATTTTCAACCTCAAAAATGAAAAATTCATTCTTAATTTTATTTTACGACAAATTCAATCATCCTGAACACAATGAAAAAAAAAATCGCAGCGCTTTGAAATTTTCAGGGTTTCTTTGGGATACTTGAGGTTGAAAAGAAACAATCAACATCCTTAGTCTATCCATTATTTGCAAAGTTAAGCGAATATCTCTAAATACGCAATGTTTTACCTCTTTTTCAATCAACTTTCTGGCACCGAAAAGTTTTATCAAAGACCAATAACTAGGACGTTTTTCTAAAGAATTTTGCAGTTTTTAAAACCCTACTTGAATTTTCTGTAAGATCATGATATCCCGAGTATGTAATTAATTGCCAAAGTCAAAACTATTTTGCTTTGAACGATGATAATTCAGCAAAAAATAATCGTACTTACAAGGCTTTTAGACCACTCACATTAAAGAGGATAAAATTATATAAAAAAACTTTATTAATAAATCACTGAAAAAACAATTATTGAAGTCCGTGGATATTTTGAAAGGCAAGCAAAAATTTGGATTTTTTTCCCATGGCTTTCTTATGATTACTCAAAAATTGTTGATGGTAAAAAATTTTGAACTCAAGATCTGAAGCTTCAATTTTGAACTCGGAGCTTCAATCTGCTTTTTTAAATTGCTCTGCGACAATTTTTATCCAAGTTACAGCTTTTTGAGAATCACCTAAAAATTTAGAATTTTTTTACATCTCTTAATTTTTGTGCCTGTTATATATAAAACAAGTTAAATTACCATTGGAGTGTCTCATAGTAAACTAAAATAAGGACTAGCCCAGAAATTACCATTCCCGCCCTTTCCTGTGCAACGTTGTGTAAATATTTACAGAACTAATCCCTATTATTTGGGATCTAATTGAATTGGACACCAGTTGCTCTACCAATTACTTATGTGCTATCAACTGAACATGGATTGAACCGCTTATTCTTCAAATTTGGACAGAATTCCGGAAACAAAGAGTTACTAGCATCATAGTACATTCGACGAAAACCATTGAAAAAATTAAATACTCCTATTCGATGAACAGAATATCGGAAAAATCCAAAATACCGTTATGTTTTGGATTTTTTCATCGTTTTTCATAGTTTCATCGCTAACTGAAAAGACCCATAAAGCAATATTTTGGTAGAAGAGTGGTCTTGCATTTCGTTAACTTTTATTTTTTTTTTGTAGTGTTATATAAAATAATATAAAAAGAAGTGATTGTTAATGATCTGAATGACTTCGATCAATTGGTCTTTGAATTAATGTGTTAATATCATTTATTATTTTATATAGGTAATGGCATAAGAACTCTATCTGTTCTACATCGTAAGAGATATAAAAAATGGATCGTATATATTTGATTAAGGGTTACATTAAACTGTAATGTTGGTAAGGTAACTCATGGTGTATCATTAATACCAAGGTGATGAAATCTATATCGGACGTCGTGCTGGTTTTATTCTACTACTGGTGTGAATTTCCATATTAGCCAGTAGGTCACAAATTTGACCACGCTTTTGCGGTGTTCTTTACCCCAAACTAATATTTGGTATCAACTTGGTGCGAAATTTTACACTACATTCAGAGAGTACAGGCATTGTTAGGTGGTGCACCAACAATGTTGATCTAGGGCGTCAGTCAAATAACTGGAACGATATAGCAAATGGGGTTATAATGGAGATCCCCAAGCCAACCTGTGCAAACAAATATTTTTATTACGGCGAGTTACAAATTATTTACATCGCCATTTTGTCAGATATTTTTTACTTATTACTTTGTACTTTTATTGATATTCGAGTAGTTAATGTGGTTTTATAAAGTTTCCATTTTAGAATCGCGACATCCCTTCGATGGTGGTTTAAGCTCATTTTAAGGAGCTCGAGTTCGACGTCTTATTGTCGTTTAATAATGATTTTCCTGTCGTGATCTTTATTCTCCTCCTCATCTCCGTTTTTCAATTTATTTTCAGGTTTTAATAACTTGCCTTCGTATAATGGGATTATTTAATATTTCGGTATAAAGCTGCATTGCAGATTTTAACAGTATATATTTTTAAATAAGGGCGATTCAGAGATTCAAGTGATTCTGTCGAATAAATTCGACATTTATGGCACAATTGGAAAATACAAAATCTTAGAATCAGACCGTGTGTATTTATATAATGAGGCATAGCAATAATAGCCTATTTTTTAGTTCTCTCCTTTTACCCTTTCGCATTGTATACTGGGGAACAGTAAATTTGTTACCACGAATTTAAGATCGATTTCGAGTACATTACTACCCCTGATGCTAAAAACGGCATTACTTTTTCTTGATTGGCTAAAGTTTCTGAAAAAAGCATCCATGATAACTCAAATGATAATGATAATTTAAAGTAAGGAAAACAAAATAAAATAAGCAATCTTTTATGTATGAAATATAACAAGAAATAAAGGATAATTGATGCAGAAAATATTACAAATTACAAAAAAGCTTTTTAGTACGAGTTTTTAAAATTTTTGCTGTGAATAGTCCAGTGTGGAGTCTGCAGACTCCAACAGTAATCGACCATCATGTGACTATTCCACCTTCCTTATTTTTCCACCGCTAGAATTATTTTTTTATTCTGATTTGTTTTTTTTGTCTCGACTTACTACAATCGATGCTACGAGCAAGGGCGGCTGGTGTATAGGTGCTGCAGAGCTGCAGAACTGCCAAAAAAATTAGATATTTGTATATTTTCGCGACATACTAATTACTAAAATTTATTAATAAAATAATTTGGTTAGTTGGTGCAGCTAACCAAATTATTGCGTTAAAGTCGCATTCTACCCGCCGTCCTCTATTGAGTAGTAGACCAGATGAATTATCTGGGTCTCTACGCGAGCGCGTCGAGGTACATTGAACTGGGCCACACGAGGTAGTTCTCAGCACGGCTCGGCACACCTGTCCTCCCCCTCAACTCCCGCGACAATCCACACTTGGCGCTCGTAAATGCGCGAATTTACACGGTCAGTGAGCTGTATTTTTTCCAGCTAAGGCAACATCAGTGAATGTTTACTCCTTCCTACTCCTCGGGCGCGCGTAAATCGTACCTATTTCGTATTTCGTGTTAATTTGAGATTTTAAATACTGTTTTGTGAATTTGTGTAGTGATTTATTGTACTAATTATTAATATTTATATACTGTGATAGTGACAATGGATTTAGTTTATAATTTAGTTCATGTGAAGCGATTTTTTAAATACTCTTATGAAGAAAAAATTGATTTAAAAAACAATGGTAGGCCATTGCCCGATATTGTTATTGAAACTGCAGGTGTTAGCCGCGGAAAAGCATATAAATGTCAATTTAATAGAGACATTTATTCGAAGAACAATTGGATTTGTGGGTGCAACAAAAAAAAATGCGTTATTTTGTTTTCCTTGTTTACTTTTTGGCGGTGATAAATCATGGACGGAGGTAGGGGTGACAGATTTGGTGCACTTAACTGAAAAAATAAAAAAGCACGACAACTCCAAAAGCCATCTACATAATACAATGGAATTAGCTTTATTAGGAACAACTAATATTAAAGCGCAGCTAGATTCAGCTTATTGGATAAATGTGCAAAAGCATGATAATGTGACAAAAAAGAGATATGTTTTGTCAAAAATTATAAACTGCATAAAGTTTTGTGGGGCCTTTGAACTGGCGCTGCGAGGACATGACGAAGCTGAAACCTCTGAAAACCCGGGGATATTTCGTGGTTTGATGAATTTTTCTGCTGAGCTTGATGTAACTTTAAGCGAGCATCTACAAAATGCTTCAGTATTTAAAGGAACCTCTAAAGAAATACAAAATGATATTTTAGACTGTATATTAAAAGTATGTCATGAAGAAATAATTAAAGAAATTAACAAACCTTCATTTTTGGCAGTTATGGCAGACGAAACAACTGATGTATCTGCAGAAACTCAGTTAGTGGTAGTTTTAAGATATATTCTCGATGGTGAACCGATTGAACGTTTTTGGACATACCTGAAACCTACAAAATGTGACGCTGAAACTCTTTCGGAAAATATTTTAAGTGTTATAGACCCTCTAGTAGAAAATTCACCTTACAAGCCTTTCCTCTTAACCAAAGAATATGACGGCAAACATGAATGTTCTTCAAAAAGGTATTAAATTCCAAAAAGTTTTCTTGTGAAAGTCTATATTTTTGTATAAACGGATTTTACATAAAAATTCTGAAGTATCAGGAAAACGCGTGACCTTGAAAATTTTCAAAATTTTCGTCTGCGGCGCAATTTTTTTGCGGCCCCTACCGCGCCAGTAGTTTAAATACGTTTGAAATTTGCACGCGAGTGGCCAATACCCTAGGATCGGCCCTGTGCAGAACACCCGTTTCATTTCATCACGAGTGGCCACTGGCTACGAGTATAACTTTTACACAGATAATTAGCACTACCAACGATCTTCTAGTATTATCCAGAAGATCGCTGATTGGCTTTAACGTGTAACAATTTGTTTTTGAATGAAATATTACTAACTCTACTTAAGCAATCACGAAATCTAATACGAATATCAATTTTATGGCAGTTATAGTCAATTTCAGTCACGTAATGGATTTATCGACGTAATTACAATGCATTCTTGACAGGTACATCAATCAAAATGCTGTACGCTATGTTTTAACGAGTGAGAATCGACCTTAACTCAAAAGTTAATGACGTTTTTGACGGCACCCCAATAATAGGAAGTCTAACTTCGTTGACGAGCCAATAAAGCCTGAATGGGGCAATACTGAATTACGGAGTTTTTGTGCTTTATTTGTTCTAAAGTAAACACAAGGTAGCCGGTAATGACGAAATCCGGCAGTGTTTAAAAAGAAAGATCAAAATTTACATTCCAATCGTTTTTTTTTTTCAATTAACAAACACTTGAAAGAGAAGAGAGATTTGCTAGTGCAAATTAGGATTAGAACAATCCTTATCTTATACAACAGTGACCGTGCTTAAAAAGTATAAAACTGGAAGCGCGTAATTACGTGAAGAAGTCAAGGTTTCATGTAGAAATAAAAACATATTTTTCATAAAGTTACGATATTTTTAACTCTAAGGGACGTTTCCATATGGGTGGAAAAAATTATTTATGTATTTTTCCATATACTTATCCTTTCACAATATTATGTCTCCAGTCTTTCAAGTCTCAAATTAAAATAAAACTCTTAATGAGGTGAAGGTAAAGTACTGAAGGACCTGTTTACTACTTTCAAATATCCTTTGATATAAGAATTTAAGAACTAGGAATTCCAAAAGAAAAGAATCCCAATTTAATACACGTTTTAAACTGTACGAGTATAAACGGCCATAGTCCGGGAGACTGGAGAATAAGGAGATTCTAAATGCTAGCCAAATATAGTTCTGCAACAAATACTGTGACACAATCTAAGTTTTATAGGTCTTAGGCATTGTTATGGGAAAGGGCTAATCGCTAATGATCTTTTGTATTTTCACTTTCTGCACAGTGGCATTCAAAAACTGCAGATATGACACTGCTGTAATACATATTTTGCCCTTTCTCTTACAGATTAGAATATGCAACGCCATCAAAATTCATCGTAACGTCTAACATACGCCAATGTTATAATGTTTATCGATGGGGATGTTTTGTGACGGTTGCTTTCCGATGGCTAACCAAGTCGAGTATGGTCTCACTCGAGGCGGCGAGGTGGCGATACACATACTCTGAGTATTCTCCACCGCCCACGGTTGCTACAAATATTGCGTATGCTTCCTTAATAAACACAGATTATCGAAAGCTGTATCACCTTGTTGCAGGATTACATCTTCCCATGAAAGAAAAGGTTACTCACCTATTTCCTTATTTTTTTTTAATCCTGTACTATTTCTAGAAAATGTACCAGCCTGTGTATTACTTTACCGTTATATTATACTATATTTCGGATCGTATTAGTATTTTTACTGGCGTCAATAGTAAATTGATACCTACTTAAAAAGCGGGTCACCTTTATACACGCGTATGATTCATTACCAAAATTTACCAAAATGTCCTCCATTCATAGGATGGAGATGTCCAAAATAAAGTATGAAGTAATAGTAATCATAATAGTAATAATAAGTTTCAATAATCACTACATTTTCATTTGTTTTGTCGAATTATTTCTCAAAAAAGTGCTTATGTAACCAATTATTTATTTTATTTCATAATATGTAAGAAAATAGGTTTTTCAAATGGCGCAGTAAAATATGGAAATTTTCATAAAAAATGACGTCATAAGTTTTAAAACTACATCTCGAAAAAGTTAAAGAGGGTAGCTCAAAGTGGAATTTGAAATACATATTTTCACATGCTCGCGTGATTTAAAAATAAACATTCATATTCATTTTAAAAGTTTGGACACACAGAAATTAGAACATCCTTCCCCAGAAAGCCTACAGGCAGGTTTTGTGTAGGGGAATGTTACACATATAAACGCGGACAAACACCCAGCCCTGAGGGAAGTGTCAAGTTCCCTCTGGTGAGAATCGAACTCACACAGACAATGTGCCCAGTATTTGGCCCAGTTGCCACCCTGTCACCAAATACCAAGTCAGCACCACCGCGGCATCATGAGAATAAGACCATGCGTCACCTATCCAAGTCGCAACGGTGCAATCCGTTGCTTGACTTCGAACAGCGCAGGTCCGACAATGAACGGAGTACGCTGCCTCATCCTCACTGCCTCACTGCCTCATCATTCATTTTTTCGGACTCATTATATGTATATTTTAAAACTAAATATGTTGAGTTTTCAATTTTGTACGATTGAATGAAACAATTAAGATTAGTATAAATTAAATGTGTAGTAAATTATTTTATACAAATTTTTTTTAATGCTGTCTTGATGAGATGTATATATATATATATATATATATATATATATATATATATATATATATATATATATTCTTTCAATATATTTTTACAACTCAGCTAACGCCCAATGTCGTCATATAAAGTGGAAAATAGAAAAGGTGGAAAATTCCCCATCTCTACCCCGACCAACTACGTTTTCTCTTGAATCAGCAGGTTTGACGGGTTGAGGTCCCTTCGGGCCTGCCCTTTTGAAATATTATTTTATTTTTTAAATAAAGTGACAACCCTTATCGGAAATTTCTATTCAGACATGATCCGAATAACTTAACGTATAAATACACTAAAATGCATGTCCATATCCTTAGTGATAAAAGTGATAGATCGAATGTGATGTTGTGTACTCCATTTGTAAGGGCGCGCAAGAGTGTTGCTATTATAAACTTTTCCCGAGAGGAAAGGGACTAAAAGTTAATTGGTTGAGGATGGGCATCGGTGGGTCGGATATCTCTGTGAACTTGTTTGACGGCCATTTTCGTGACGAATTTCAATTCCAGCATGGAGAAAATTTAAATTCCTACGGTGGTCGATCCTGGAATTGGTAAATACTGAATTGTGTTAAGGATTTCTTAGAAGAAAATGCATTTAGATGGTATGCTTATTTTGGTTAAACGGGACATACGTGTGGAGGGTATAAAAATAAGGTATTCGGTTGTGAAAAATGAGGCCCTCAAACTTGATGAAAACCAAAACTGAAATCAATAGTGATGAGAACGAGGTACTCGATGGGAATAATTAATATTTCCTAAACGATGGAGCTTCAATACGATATAGTACTACAAAAGTAAGAGTGAGAGATCGGCTAGTAGTGCAGTCCAGGTACTGGCTGAGTCAAATATTTGCTGGGAAATGGATTGGAGGGAAAGATGCCTAAAATATGCTACCAAGATCTCCAGATGTGGCAGGCATTACTTCAATTTTTTAAGTGCTTTTAATAGTACTTAAAAATGTATAAAACTCAGCCCGAATACATTGATGATTTCAACGCTAACATAAGTAATGTAAAATTCATTACATTACCTACAATTTGCGTCTTGTTATCAGAAATAAACTGTGCCAGCGTCGCCGTAACAAAATCGAGGTTTTAAATATTTTTGACCCTAAAAAACCTGTTGTCAAAAATATATGAGTTGAATTTGAATCAGTTATCCTTAGAACTGCCCAAGGAAAAAAACACAAACAAAAATAAATCTTTATGTCCTAACCTAATGCTTATGTGAATTTTTTTAAGAAGTTTCCTCGTGACATTTGTCCACATGCCTAATTAACGTCCTGTAGAGACAGACAGCTCGTAAAAAGTCCGACTCATTAGACATTATCGCCATGTTCCCATTTTACTGTTTGCTCCATTGCCACTGTGACCCTTTTACAGTCTTCGTGTTCATGATTAATTCTAATTTGTCGAAATTAGGGCTTCTCGAGAACGGCCGAGGACAAGATTGGGAAGGAACTGTCCAGAAGCGAGCCGAGGAGACGAGAACCAATTTCATTTTGCGATAGCAAGCGGAAAATCTGCTTGTATTTTAAATTCATCACGTTTCTGCTTAATTAAAAAAATGGGTCGTGTTGGGTAAATATCCTTTGACCGATGATGTAATGAGTGTTTAGTAAAGACTTTTTGTTTGGAATCCAGAGAGAATTATAGAGTAGTCTTGCTTGGAATTGAATTATCGACTATTCCTTCCGGAAGTTGTGCAATTTGTCCAAAAACCAGAGCTTCATTTAAAATCCGTAAAGAATTGTCACCCTCTTTGTTATCAGGAAGTCACGATTGCAGGACAATAACCTTTTCAGTGGTATTCATCGGGTGAGGCAAGGAACGATCTTTCCTCTTTTAATGAGAAATATTTTTTCACCTAATGGGACCTCACCTTTTTCTGTCTTGAAAACTAGATGCCACCTTTTACCAAAACCAAGTTTTATTAAATTCATGAACAAAGGAGTTTTTTCTTGAAAATGGATGAACAAAGTGTCAGTATGTTGAATTCCCCAGTTGCTTTGAGTTGAAGCTATGTATGTAGCTAGGAAACTTAGATTTAGAGCAACTCTTCTTAACACGTCACGACCTTTGGGGGGAGGGGGGGGGGGAAGATTCCAAAAATAGTAAAATTGTGTCAATTCCCTGTGAACCACAATTTACCAGAGGCATCGAGTACGACCTGAAAACTCGAGCAACGAGTTTTTAAAGATTTGGAAATGACATTTGTCACTCTTCTGGAAAGAAATTGCTACGACTTTTAGTAAATCCTAAAGATGCCAAGATTGTACTTACACGTATATTAAGTAGACAAATAGAGCAATTGCAATTAGGTTCAAAGAGCACATGGCTTATTTAAAATAAGAATGATTAGAAATATTTTCCTTTGCTTAACATGCCTTCGAAAATAATCATAGATTATACACTAGCAACTTGAAATTAGTGAAAAGAATAGCCAACAACAGACTAGTAGATGCCATGGAAAGTATTAAGATACCAAAATGTGATATTAAAATGAGCATAGACAAGGGTCCTTGACAAAGACAGTTCGTTGTTTTGGTTGATACGGTGAATAACGACCTTAATGGACCACTGAACCCAATGTTTACCTCAGAACTACATCAAATGTTAGATATACAACAACGAATGGCGAGACAGACAAAAATTAGAATATATTTAAAAGAGCGCAACATATCGTGATAAGAGTAGAGGCTTGCTTTAATAATACTGGGGGAATTTTTGTAAATGTTTTAATGCATTTTCTTTTATATATATATTTCTATGTAGTATTTCAAAGGTGTATTTGTATTGTTAAATTATAAGTATATTAGAAAGTATTTTTACTCATAGCTGAATTAATTGTGATTCTAAAGATATGGTTCTATTTGAAAAATGTTTACAATTGACCATTCTATAAAAATTCATAAAAATATACGTCGTCCCATTTAAAAATCGAAAGTTTCTAGTAAAATCGGAAGTGATTTCTGTTTGCTTTTCAGTAGATTATATGCCAATAAGGCCTAGAAAACCTATATCGTAAACCCACTTTTAACAGAGATACAGAGGTGTTTAATCCCTTAAAAAAACTCACCCGGTATACTTAGTGTCATAAAGTAAATTAGCAGTTTCATCTTTATGTATTTTCCTTCCTTGATACGCTCTTTATACAAAAATATCTCGTTATACCTACAGATTTCTGCATTAATTTTGATTTCATATTTCAAAGGAATGTGAAGAATGAAGTTGTTGATTAGGTTCTACTACTACTGTGTTCGCATTCGAATTGTCACACAGGAGCCCCAAGAATCGCTGAGCACATTTTATGACGAGCAACCCCTACAACGACACCCCTGACACGCCGTTAATGTAATACCCCGCATACAATCCGATTTCATCAACCGTGAAAAATTCGCACATGCACCAAATCATTATCGCCGTATTGGCCCCCACATACTACATATGCAAATCGGTCCCCGTATCCCATTACATTCGAGCATATTTATGTAGTCAGGCACTAATATCGAAAACGTTTTCGTATAAATTGCACCACTCCAAGCTGGATACTCGACAATAAATCGATGTTTATGACAATTCAATTAGTTTGTGTATGGAGCGAAACTGGCACTATCTACCTTACGAGCGATTTGGCTGAAGAGATGCCATAAAGAAAGAGAAGTTAATGTGGCAGCTATAATATGATCGAATCTGTATTGCGCGACATTCACGTACATGGTTAATTTTTAATAAAGTATACAGAGTGTCCCAAAATGTTTTTTACAGTCAATTTCCGTAATTTGAGAGATACATATGAAGGATGAGCCAAACTTTTAAATAGTAACAGGTGTTCTGGAATGTTTTCCTCTTTTTGGGTGAATAAAACTCGGTTATTAAAAAATATATTTATATTCACCATTTTTTATTTAAATTTCAATGTAGGGAAAGTTATATATGAAAAATAATATCGTCAAGGTACCTTCCTTCACGCCGTTGTATCTTCTCAAGGCGGGATCTAAAATTTGTAATAACTCGTCGACATAATGCTAGTTCAATTCTTTGAATTGCCTCGCGTATTCTAGCTCTTAACTGAAGCAATGTCCAAGGAGCATCAGCGTACACCTCAGATTTCAACTAACCCCATTCAAGAACAAATCCGTCAGCCTTAAATCGGAACCTCTGGGCGACCAATTAATGTTCCCCCGCTTAGATATCATTATTCCAGGGAATATCACCCTAGCGACTGTCATTGATAAGTTTGCAGGCTGGGCTCTAGCCTCATCTTGCTGAAACCGTGTGTCCTCATTAAATCCAGCAAAATTTTGAAATTCTGGTGACAAAAACTTCTCTAATATACCGCGTGGACCACGAAATTTTGACCAGTCGATATCTCGAAACCTATTTGAACAATAATCTTGAAAATTGGCGATGGTAAACAGTCGAAGGCGTTGCCCATTTTTGGCATAAAAGGACTTTATTTCACCTGCACATTTTCGGTCACGTGACACCAACTTCAAAGTTTTAAATGAGACACCCTGTATGTTATTACAATTTTGTGATGGTCTATCTAATACCAATCCAACGATACCATATTTATTAGCACGTTTATGTAGAACAGTGATAATCTGAGCTGTTAAATGAATAGATTGATTTTTTTAAACTTTTATTAAAGAAAATAAATAATTACACAGCAAAATACAATAATTATAAAAATCATTACAATTGATGCTCAAATTGATGTCCACCTTCATTAACGCAATACTCAAACCTTTTTAATTGAATAAACAAATAGTTGAATAAACCGCACCAAGCATTTATGCCCCATGTTGTCTGAAAATTGGTTCCTCGCATCCATTTTGGATTTTCGGCCGATCAGTAGTGACAATTGTGTCTATTAGCGGTACCGTTGTTGTGAAAACGACTTTCATCACTCCACAATATTTTATTTAAAAAGAGCGGGTAATCTGCGACTTTCACTGACATTTCAGCAATAAAATTAAGTCTTTTATGATCTGCAGGGGTTAAAATTTGCGTTAAATGTATTTTGAAAGCATGATATTTACGATCTTTTATTACTCTCTGGATTGTAGCTCTACTTACTCCTAATTCTTGCTTAAAACACCGCGTTGAGATATGGGGATTTACTTGAAGAGACGCCAGAATATTAATTATGGTATCCTCTGTTTGAATAGGCTTTCTTCGAGAAGTTTTCCGTTTTCCACTAGGAAAAGAACCACGTCTTAATGTTTGTTCCACGCAAGTAAAAGTATTTTTAGTTGGAGATGTTCGGCTGGGAAAACGACAACTATACAAATCTCTAGCACGTCTGCTATTTTTCCACATTCTTCATAGATCAGCAGCATATCAACGTACTCATCGTAAGTAAAATGTAAAGGCATAATAATCTTATTACTATTTTTACAAACACAAAATCATTATAATCTTATTACTATTTTTACAAACACAAAATTACTAATACAGCTTGACAGCTCTTGACAAGTAGTGATGTATTTCTGTTGCTAGGACAATTTTTTTGTTTCTAAGCTATCTACGTTTTTTTTTAATAAAAATATAGAAACGGTCATAAACAGTTGTTTATCATTACCGTAGTTGCCGCAAAAACTTGACAAATATGGTTATCACTGGATTGGTACTAGACAGACCATCACAAAATTGTAATAATATACAGGGCGTCTCATTTAAAATATTGAAGTTGATGTCACGTGACCGGAAATGTGCAGGTGAAATGAAGTCCTTTTATTCTAAAAATGGGCAACGCTTTCGGCTGTTTAACATCGCAACTTTTCAAAATTATTGTTCAAATAGATTTTGAGATATCGACTGGCCAAAACGTCGTGGACCACCCTGTATTCTATATCGAAGAGAAGTCTTGTACTTGTGTGTTGTACTTTCATAAAGGGACAAATTATGTCATGTATTCATTGCCGTCCATACCGTTAATTTGGGAGAATGTAAGGGATTTTGGAACTTCTCTAGAGGGTTTTCTATGGACGTAGTCTATAGAAAACTACCACATTGCCGTGCCTAGTAACGGCAATTTGTTTATTTACATATCCATGTAAATGGAAATGTGCCTTGTTGATGAATCAAAATTTTGAAAGTTTTCGAATAATTCTTGCCCGAAAGCAGACCGAATTGGATAATTTCCAACCTTCAAAGCTTGCACCAGTTGAATACTGCAGGGATAGAAGTTCAAAATCCTTTACCAGGATATCGTGAATAGTAGTTTTCGAAAGATTTAAGGCAACCGCATGCTTTTCTACAGAACGGTGAGGTGTACGTGTCTCTGCTGCATGAACACCTTCGATGTTTTCGACACTTCTTACTCTTCTGAGTCGACCCATTGGTTTTTTATTAATGGTAGTGCCTTATCTTTAAAATTTAACGACCCACGATTTAATTAATTTTGCTGAAAGAACTTGATTAATGTCGTGAAGGAGGTAGTGCGCTCGATACAGGCGACAAACTATTATGAGAGAAAAATGGTTCTCATAAAAGCTCCTGACATGCATGGCACCTTACTGAGCAGTTAAACGATCAATTGTAATTGAATTTTCAAGGCGTGATGTCAACAAACACATGCCCGCGCGCATTTACCACTAACACTTTCCAAAATGCTCGACAAACAAATTAGGAAAACATTTCAGAACACCTTGTATAAAAGTGACCTCACTGAGTACGAACTTAAAACCTTAAAAAAATTTTTCAACTCTTGAGAAACCACCTGAATTTTTTTTAAATAGCACCGTTATTTTTGTATTGAAAATAAATACCCACTTCATTCTGAATACACTAATATTAAGTATTCCAGTAAGTAGCCATTCGAGACCTTAAAAGTGTCTCCCAATATGACCAAACCTATTTTAACGAAAAAGTGGTTGCCATAATGGGAATTGCTAGAGACTACCTCAAGCTAAATTATGCAAGACAATAGATCCTAGGATGATACTAAACAAAGGTATTATAAATATCTGTTAGAATACAGGATTCAAAAATAATCGATTACGAAATCTCTCTACTGATGTAAATGAATATCAAATTTATATTGTCCCGGGAACTACAGAAAGTCTCTTTCAGAAGTCATTGAAAGAAAAAAAATAAATTATTAGAATTGAATTAAATCTTGAATTCATATTTTTATGGACAATTTCGAAGCCGATTGCTAAAATAAATAAAAATGTAGTTTCAATTATTTTAACATCACTAGCAATGGGTTTGAGGTCGTTGAATGGATTTTTGGCCATAATTGCACTCCGATGTGTTTTTTTTATTAAAGATAAGATTATAAGATTAAGTTTATTTCATTAGTAAAACCTAAATAAGTTATAAGGTATTATAGTCTTTAATTGGACACTACATACTTATACGAGTATAATCTAATAAATAAATTGTTTTAATATGTTATATTTTTGGATATCTTTCGTGTCTTATTTTAAATTCTGTATCCTATTCTATTCTATTCTTTCGTATCCTTTCTTATCCTATTCCAAAACATAAACTTACGTATATCTCCACATAAAATTCATTCTGCCTAAAAGGAAAATTCAGTGTCAAGTGGCGGAATTAAATGGTGAGCATTACGTGACAGCCTTTCGCAGAGGAGCGTAGGGCAAACTGAAATATATATCCATTGTAGTGTACTTTTATTTTCTGCCTCTTCATTTATTTTCATTTTTATCATGGGAACTGCTGCATCCGGTCGGTATTAGGGTCTCGCTCTATATTAAGACTGTGCCATTTTTCTAAATCAGAGGAGTAAGACTCGGGGAATTTTTTTAGAGATTAGTCTAAGCGACTCCGGAGACACCCCCGAATTTACGACGCGAGTTTCGAGTTCCTGCTCGAAATACAGCAGGAGCTTTATATATTTAAATCCGCTCGTTTATGGCATTAAATCCAATTGTATTTTGTTTGATGTATTTATATCAGAAAGCTTTGAAGCTCCGTGTTTCGTACATATTTTTTGTTCGTACTTTAGTCGTTAAGGATCAGGGTTATTAAAATATGTAAATATTTATTTACATACAGTGAGCACCTAAAGGTTGCAAAAAAATCTATAAATTCCATGCTGGAGGAATAGGGAAAAAATGAAATTTGTTTAGATGCGCCTTTTTTTCTATACGTATATTTAATCTCATTCTTCATGATCACTATTGTAGTGATAACGTCACTAATAGTTATCTTAAATGGCAATTTAAGAAAACAATCGAAACAAGACTGGTGCATTATTCATGAATCGTGTGTGATTACGGTTTTTCCAAATAAGGAGCTTAGTAGAAGAGCGGTCCTGGTATTGAGTGGCCAGCTAGATCTCCGGATCTCTGAGTGCGCAGAACTATTTTTTGTGAATCTTAAATCCAAGGTACATACGTCTGAACAGACCAAATATTATTCAGACATTAAAAGACAAAATTCGAAAAGAAATGAACGTAATTAACCCTGAAACTCCATATAAAGATTTACAAGAATTTCAGTTTTGACGAATACATTGTCAGGAGGTGAATGGCAGACAATTTGAATGTCGGAATATTTTATTTCTTGACCGCTAACAATTTTATCGAATTTATTCCAACCTCCATGTACTTACTATATGTTAATAAGATGCATATTTTTTATATTTTGGTCAAATCAAACCACTTACTGATTTATCTGAAATATAAAAAAACATATCTAATAAAGTCACTGTTTTAATTTACTATATTTATTTTAACGATATAGCCTATTATTTTTTCTTCTATTTGATTTTCTCGCTATCTTTTTTTCTATTCGATTGTTCATATGGCCGCCTTGACTCATTATGCTGACAGATGCAGATCTTTCTTTAAAATCCGATACGTGGTGGCTCTTTACAGATTCGATTGTTGTGTACGACGTCGAATTGATATTTTTCAATACTCACGTACACTTTCTCTCACTGCAGCAATATTTTCATCTGACCGGCCACGACGAGGACGTATTGGTGTTGCCTTATCAATAACATAACCTATTTCTTCAACTTTCTTGATTTTTCTGAAGTTATGAACTGCTAACTCTATAGGCGTTTTATTTTATCCTAATTTTGTGCGATTTTTTTTAAGGCAACTGTAAATGATCGGTCATTTTCACAAAACAGTTGTACACAAACTATTTATTGTTGAACTGTTAATCGCGGCATGTTGACTTCATATAGTTTGTAAATGATAGTCGTTAAATATCAACGCCCTATCTTTAACAGGACACAAATGGCGCACAATTCAAGTCCTGGTTCCAATTGGGACACTCTATAGAACAATTTTCAGGTCATCTTGACCCTATATGTTTTAAGGTTTTAACTAATTATTGGAAAACAGGATAACTCTTTACAGAAGACATATTTCCCCTCCTATCTGACACGAGGCCACGCCTCTATATCGCGGCAAGTTTGTAACCCGTATCTAAAAATAGGTCGTTCGCAACAGTTGGATGTCGACACGACGTTAAAGCTTTGTATGAATTTGTTAACACGTAAATTCAAGTTTTGTATGTGTATTCATGTATATGTGTTTAATAAGTTAATGGCGTCGTTTTGAACAATGATTTACTAAATAATTTAAGAGTTTTATTCTATACACGAGAACTTCAAAAATAATTCGAATATTCTATGTTTTTCTGCAGACTTGACCAAAACCTTCTTTTATTACATAATCCGGTAGAAGCCGAACTCTGCCGTTGTGAACATCGACCACGGAATACTAATCCTCAGCGCATCTAACTAATCTTCTTTCCCACCCACTTTAATCCGAACTAAATTAAATGATTTATAATATTGCTCTTCCCTATTTGGAGAAGACCGCCGCGTTTTACCTTCCCTACTTAGTAAGTATCCCACGGGTTGGCAAGATTTATTTCAAGCTAAATATGCCTTTTTTTCTGGGCTATGTTCAGCGAAGGGTTTAGAATTTATGATGACGGAATTTTAAGTTTAAGTACATTAAGAAAGTATGTGAGATTTACTTAGATGTAAATTATAAGAAAAAATTGTCTTCATTCCCGCCTTCACTTTACGCTATCTGGTAAGGACATATAAATATTTCAAAGAATGGGAAACGTCCTTATATTATACTAGGCACAAAAATTAAGGGATGTAAAAAATCAAAAATTTTTAGATGATTTTCAAAAACCAATTACTACGACTTGCAAAGAGTACTCTGCGGTTTTTAAAATCCTACTTGAATTTTTTATAGGATCATTATTTTTTGAGTAACTAGCGACGAAAGTCAGAACGGACTTTTTTGCTTTGAACGACGATAATTCAGCGAGAAATGATCGTATAAGGCTTATAGACCGCTCAAATTAAAGAGGATAAACTTATCCAAAAAACTTTATGATGAAATTACTGGAAAAAAGATTATTGAAGTCCGTGGACCTTTTGAAAAGCAAGCAAAAATTTGGAATTTTTTCTCCCATTGTTTTCCTTATGATTACTCAAAAACTGATGATGGTAAAAAATGTTTAACTCAAGACCTGAAACTAGGAACTTGGAGCTTCAATTTTATTTTTTTTAAATTGCTCTGCGACTATTTTTCTCCAAGTGACAACTCTTCGAAGATCACTTAAAAATTGGTTTGGATATGAATTTGAGTCATGCTAGATCGTTTAATGTTTTACATAAACATTGAACTACATAAATAAAATATATAAAGGTACGTTAACTCAAGAATGATGCAACGAAATGCAATTACGTTGTAATATTGACGATATATTTGCGAAAAAAATTATTTTTTTGGGTGAAGCCACATATTTCCTTAATGGAACTATAAATAGGCAGAATTGTAGGTATTGGGCCTCACATAATCCACGATAGATGGAGAAGTCACATACTTAATCTCCAAGAAAAGTGAATGATTGGGCAAGTATAGTCGGAAACATAATTTTTGGCCAGTATTTCTTTATGACAACTTCACTGGCGCAAGGTATATTTACAGGAAGAGTTAATTCTAACAGTGACAGTCTTATACCCAAACGCAAATGAACCAAACATACCTCATAACGGACTTTGGTACGAGTATCAACAGGACGGTGCACTTCCTCATTACGCTCTTCCTTCTTGCACATACTTGAATAGAATCGGTCCACAACGATGGGTAGAGCGACGTGGAGCTATGAAGTGACCACCTCGTTCCCCAGATTTTATACCCTTTAATTTTTTTCTTATGGAGGTTATTTAAAAATCAAAGTATGTCAATCAACCCTATGTCAATGAAAATATAGTTACAATACTCAAAATAATGTGCTTTTTTACTGTATCGAACAAAAAATAAAGGTTGTCATTTAAAACAAATCCGCCCCCGTTGACCTCGCAAACGTACGCTACTGCACACAGAACTAAAGTATTTCAGAAGACGGCAAATTTAAAATACCGCTTGACCCCTTCTACAGTTCTTGCAAGAATAAACTATTTTGAGAGATTTTTCAGCTGTTCCAAACTTCTTTCCCACAATATAACTTTAGCAATTAATTTCAATATAACTGATAAGGCCCTGAGGTGTAATTATTTGTCTTTTTGATATATTTTTGCTTTCTTTAAAATCTGCTATGCAGGTAATGACAATATTCAGTAGTATATGTTATGTAAAAAGCCAAATTAAAATTTTCTTCGATTATCGCGTTTACTTATTTTTACAAGCTAATTTTATTAACACAAGCCATCTCTTGTCTGATAATAAACATTACTCTGTCATTAACTCTAACTAAAAGTAATATTTTGTATACTTTTGGGTCTTACTGTACAATCTCCCCCCTCTGGAACGTTTTGATTAAGTACCAAATTGGATCCCTAACGATTTATATACAAGAAACAAATTTCAGGAAGATGAGGTGTTAAGATAACTTCGGTACGTAAAACTTTCCCATGATAAAAAATTATGAGCCGCCGCGTGTCCTGAATTTTAATCTAACTTTGCGAAATCGATCCCTTTGAGACGGGATAGATGAAAGAGGGCCACAATTAATTCGCGCCGTAATATTATAGTCTTGTTTCTGATAGGCGCGTTATGTCCTTATGCAAATTCCGATTTCCCCATATTTGCGAATTTCCATTTGCGGTTAATTAGAATCAAAATTAATGTTGCCTACAACACGCTCCAATATTCCGTCTGTGAGCGAATACAGTTGCCAGTCATAAATAACAGACGCATACATATATCAACGCATCCAATTACCCTTGTGTAAATATTGCTTCGCTATTTAACGTTAATGGTCTTTTTATATTATTGTACTCTGATAAAGTACAAAGGCGAACACTGCGAACAGCCTTTGATGTTAACGCGATATTTTATACAGAGCTGGCAACGACAAATCTTAAACGGGCTAATATGCGGGAGAAAAAGAGAGAAATGGAGAAACTCATTAAATAAACAACTGCCGGGGGCTAATTTTTAAACAATAGAGAATCGGCGATGGATATCATAACTGCGGGAGGGGCTAACAGGTAATGGTAATGGTCACAATGTAAGATGCATAGACGATTTCATACAGGGTGGGGTATAGGAACCTGATGGTTTTTGAAATTAAATAACATTAAAAATATAAAAGCTTTTATTCAGCGTTTTCTATGATGACAAAGGTAATTCCGTGCCATTTTATTTTTTGAATAGGACGTCTGTGAGGCGACCTTCGTTATTACATACACATTGTGCTAACCAACCTCGGATATTTCCTATTACTCTCTGTACCATTGCCTGAGGTTATCGGTGCCATCTCAACTGTGCTACGTCTATGTAAATTTTGAATATTGGAGGAGAATAGTCGAGGAGCATATTACCTCTTGAGCAGCATGAGCTTGCTGTTGGGGTAACATAACCAGGGAATCAAAACGTCAAATCCAGAGAATAAGCAAAGTAAGAAATTCGTCTACTAGAATTTCAAGAAATTGTGCTGCAAAATTAGTCCAGTTCCCGGACGACCGCCAGTTTATAGTGATGAAAATGAAAGTCCTCGTGCAACATTTTAGGGATGCTTCGATTTGAAAATTGTAAAGCACTGCCTTGTCTCCTGGCTGAACAGCGTGTTAATGAATTACCTGCCTCGTCTTCAAAGAAAAATGGTCCAATGATTCCTTCAGATCACAATGCACACCAAACAGTGACACGTGTAGGATGTATTTCTTTGTCATGCATCATTCGTGGATTTTATGAGCCCTAAAGACGGCAGTTTTGCCTATTGACGAATCCATCATGGTGAAAATGGGCCTCGTCGTTGAAGGTGATTTTGTCCATAACATCGGTTTTTGTTGTTCATTCACATTTTGGAGTTCACCAATTGGTGAAGTGTCTTCGCTGTGCATGGTATGTCGGCAGAAGTTGTTGAACCAATTGGACTTTGTAAGGATGGAGATGCAAATTTGAGAGATAGTCTCACTAAAAATGAAAAGTGAAGAATAGCTGTTGAAATGCTCAATTCTTGCGCACGATGACGAATCGAAGTCCGTGAACTCTCGGCCACACTCTCGCGAACTGCCGTGATGGTTTGTTCTGAATGACCACTACGAGCTCGTTGTCGTGTGTTTCACATCAACAACTGAACCAGTACTTTCGAATTTTTCGATTATTCTTTTCACACTATTTCAGATTATTTAACTTTTCATAAATTTGAACATTATTTCTACCGAAAATTGGACGCTTTCTTTTTTTGTAATTTTGAATAGTAAAATCATTTGAATAGTAAAATTATTCTGTACTAGGAACCACGTTGTATAACACTCAGTATTTTATTTATGTTTGAGGTACCTAATAATCTACCCATCATAGTATCTAGCGTTTTCCTTAATTTCAGTAAAATCTGAATTTTGTAGTAATTTAACTTAATGAACAGTTGTATAAATTCTTTGATTAAACGCAAATATATGAAAGAAGTTTACTAGATATAAAAAGTTCAACAACAACGTTTTTTTTTCAGTTTTTGTAATTTTGGATAGTAAAACCATTTGGGTCCTTGGATATCTCGTAGGTTAATTATGCCGACGGGGTATAACTTTCAATACCGACTCATCTATATATTAGATCGTCTCCTCATTAAAATGATAGGGTGCCAACACAATAACCCCTCAAGATTCCATCGTAAACTTAACAGTAACTAAGTCGCTACCCTTTGTCATTACCTCGGGGCGAAAGTAAAATCGATCGCAGAGATAAAAGTATCGGAAATTCTGTTTCGAACTTTTGGCGAATGCGACGATGATAATTAATGAAGACGCCCATATCTCTCATTAGGCCGTCTTAATTTTCGCCGGCTCGAAAATTCAATTAAACCGGCAGCTTAATCACGCCTATCGAGGTGGCTGCGACCCGTTTATTCACGCTCTGGAGGTTTGGAAATCTGCATTGTTTGACCGTGTGCTCCGCGTCCCGCGTCTTGTCATTGTTATGCGTCCCATTGTGCATCGAAATGCACCGACGGCGTGCATGATGTGCCTGTATGTTATGCTATTCGGAACGGGGCTTTGTCTTTGCCTTGTCCCGATTCTCGTGCTAGATGAAGACATGCCGGCGCTATGGTATTTATACAAATGAAAGGCGGGGATCACTCACATATACGAGGAAATAAACTGGACTGATGTTGTGGTGGGCGGAGTTTTTGTAGTACCGCGTTCTGCCGCCAGGAGCGTATAGAGCTACCATTCTCGAGCCAGTAAGCCAAGCGTGGTCGCTAAAGAAGGTACCCATATGAAACTATTTAACATAATTTTTGTTACATAACATGAACTACTATATCTATTAACGGTAGAAGCAAAAATAATTTCAAAAAAGAACACTCCTTTTTTTACTTTTACGATTGGTAGTATTAGTAGTACATTTCTAAGAAAACACAAAAATATCGAAATATCTCGAAAACTATCAACAAAGGTATTATGCGTATTATGGTTCAATTGACTGCAAATTGTTTCTCTCACCTCTTCAAAGGAATACGTCGTGGTACCAGTCACCCTATATATAAATATACTTAATTATAAGTTATCAAATAACACGTTCCAAGTCGCAACTGCTTTAAAAACACTCGCAGGCGTCAATTTTAAGATCAATTTTACTGCGGAAGTTTTTATGATAGCAGAGGAGGGAATTTATAATATCCAGTAATTATCACAGCAAGTTATTCCTTAGTTATTCTTTCCGAGGCGCGATTCCTCATTATGAATAAACTTTTGTACAAACCAGAATTTTTTATTCAATTCAAATTTAGGGCTTTCATGAGTAGGCTGCTGGAAAAGTTTTTGCGATCGAATATTTCTAATGATGTCAACAGTCTGCGACTATTGTATCAGTGAAAGTAGACGTTTCTAACCTATAATTCAATTGACAGTTGTACCCAGCCAACTTGGTGTGTGCACAACACTGTACAAGAAGTTATTGTGTGAAAAAATTGAAAGAAGGTGGGTAAACATCGGCTGTTTTTCACCTATTGGCCTGCCTATCCTTATAATATTATTACAAACAGAGTTTCGTGTTGAATGGTGCAAAACAAAGGTCGCCCAAAGACAGTCTATAACATCGTTGCTGAGGAAGAAACGTAGATCTATTTGTACAAGTTTTAAAGTAAACAACAATTCACTGTTTGGGTGTTTTCAAAGTGAGCCGAAACCAACAGATGATGCTCGTTTACGCAGTGTTGCCAAGTAAATGATCGTTCTTCATTTATAGTGTAAATGTTGATTGGTATACAAGAATTTGTTTGTAAGTCATTCATCCATCACGTAGAACATCATCTTTCATCATGACAGACGCTTAGCATGTCAAGCCGTTGAGTTTTTATCCAGCAAAAATGTCGAATTGTTGACTCATTATCCGCAGTCACCTGATTTATTGCCGAGTGACTTCCTTTTGTTCAAAGCCACCAAAAAACAGTCGGGCAAAACATTGCGTGTCGAGCAATTTGTGAACTGATTTTTAGAGTTATACTCGCACAATGAAAAAAAAAAGTCTTCAAAAGTTTGCTCGAATGTATGCAAAAATGTGAATACTTTAAAAAACCCATCAATTACCGAATTTTACATACTTTTTACATGCAGAAACTTTTCCAGCATCCTACGTAAACTATCGTTCATCTCATGAAGCTTGCCTAAAACAACACAATTCGCGTTTATTGCTTTCGTATAAAATTATATCGCGGGAATTACTACACATAGCCTGGTCAAAATAGACATTCAAGGTTACGAAAATTCGCATAGAGCTGAAAATTGGTACGAATGTTTGGAACACTATTATAAATGAAATGTGAAAAGTCCCCATCGATCCTACATCTGCAAAAAAATTATTCAAGGTCAAAGTTCGCAAATACGGATTTTTTGCATTTTTTAGCCAAACGGTAAGTTTTATAATAAAAATAGATCAAATAAAAATTATAGATCATGCAATTATCTATAAAAATTGATGGAGGATATATATTACACCGTGTTGTATAGGATCGCGAAGAAATATTATTTTAGATAAATACGTTCAGTATGTACGTAGACATTTTGGCCATAGAGTGACTGTTGTATTTGATGGCTACACAGATTGCAAGAAAAATATTAAAGCCGCAGAACAACGTCGTCGAACTACAATAACATCTTCATTTTCTGATGTCATTTTTGATCAATTTATAACAGTTCCCACAAGCCAACAAAAATTTCTTGCTAATACTCACAAGTCTCGGTTCATTTCAATGTTGAAAGAAAAATTTATCAGTGAAAATATTTTTGTCAAAGAAACTGATACTGACACTGATGTCCTGATAATTGAAACAGCAATAGAACAATTCAACTCAACAAATACAACTATTGTTGTTGGTGAAAATGTTGATTTATTGGTATTACTTACTGCTCGAATTCCAACCGAAAAAAATATTTATTTCTTAAAACCTGGGAAGGCTCAACAGCAATCGGAAATGTATTCATCCAAAAGTTCATCTGCTTTTTCAAAATGCCAAAGTCACATACTACTTTTACACGCAATAACTGGTTGCGATACGACATCAGCAATTTTCAGGAGGGGTGAAACAACAGTTTTTAAATTGTTTGAAAAAAAGATTTAGTTAATTGTGCTAAAGTTTTAAAAGAGAGTAACTCTACTCCACAAGCTGTAATCACCAACGGAATTCACTTCCTTCTTTCTGTATATGGAGCTCCAAAAAAATGACCTGCTCAGATAAGTTTCGATACTTATCTTTTGTAAAAATACTCGTAACAATAAACGAGTGCAATTAGCTTGTCCTCCCCCAACCTCTGCATCTGCTCATCAACATCTACTTCGGGTATATTATCAAGTTCAAGTGTGGCTTGGTAATCAACTGGACCCAGAAGACTGGGGTTGGAAGTTAATTGACAGTACATTGGAACCAATCCAGACTTTACTCCCACCTGCACCGGAAATACTCATCAATACAATTTTTTGCAATTACAAAAATGGGTGTAGTGCTAAATGCGGCTGAAAAAAAGTTGTATTATTTTGTTCATTAGCATGTACCAGTTGTCAAGTCCAGTCGTGCTCCAATGTTGAGTCGCCATCAGAAAAGGATTCTTACGATATGAGCGAGGAGACATCTGATGCATCGCTGTTAGAGCAATTTACTTGTATCCAACAGGAGGAAGAAGAAGAAGAAGCAAGAGACGAAGAAGAAGAAGAAGATATTACACTTGAAGTTCCATTAGATAATTATCAATCAGACGAATAGTTTTCCCCAATTACTCATAATTCACACCGCGCTCATCATTTCCAATAGTACCATTTTTTATTTAATACCTACAATATTATTTAATTAAACAAGACTACAATAGATCGTGGAATAGGCCTACTGGGTAAAACACGTAAAAAAAAAACGCGCCAAGTACACTACTTCACAGGTGGCGTGGAAATATGTGCATATTATGGAGAATACAACTTTTTAACTTTTTGAAACGCTATATCGCAGAAATGGTGATTCTTAGAAAAAAAAAGTGTAAGAACAATTTTTATAGATAATTGCATGATCTACAATTTTTGTTTAATCTACTTTTATTATAAAACTTACCGTTTGGCTAAAAAATGCAATAAACCCATATTTGCGAACTTTGACCTTGAATAAATTTTTTTTGCAGATGTGCGATCGATGGGGAATTTTCACATTTCATTTATAATGGTGTTCCAAACATTCGTACCAATTTTCAGCTCTATGCGAATTCTTGTAAACTTACCCCTATTTTTTGAGCAAAATTGACCGGACTAACAGCCACACGGCATGTGTAAATTTCGTCCGCTAATTAAATATTATTGCTGAAATATTTATCACACTAGATAACGTCAGTGCAACGCGTACTTAATCCCGGCTTATCGATAAATTTACGCTCCGAACATATTTTGACACCTCTAATCTGTCGGTATAATATTTGAGTTTCATTAATTAATTCCGGCTCGACAATGCGCTTGTTACCGTGTATTTCATACGCGAGTATCTCGCTCATCGAAATTCCTGCATACGTTCACAAAAGGCCCAATTAAACGTGCAAAAAACTGGTTATTCGAACGAGTACCGCGCTTGTCACATTTCCGCATTTGCTATTTACGAGGGTAACTAGACTTGTAGTAGCGTCAAAGGGATCGTGGGGATGCCACCCCAATAGTCGTTGAATGTTCCACAGGTTTTGGTAAAATATAAATATACGGAAGCTTAGTTGAATTGGGTACTGGTGGGAACTGTATGAGGGGCTAATGAGAGGCGAGGATTATCATCCACGCAGCCCTAAGAACGTTAGTGTGGTAGTAAGTATAGTAAAGATGAATGAGAGTAATATACGAGGTGTGTAAATATGAAATCGAAATTTTTTGTATAGAAAATACGCGTTTGTTGTATGAAAATGATAAGAAATATTTTATTTCAAGTATTACCCATTGCTAGCTATAAATTTTTCCCATCTATCTGACGGTTTGTGGATTCTATGCCAAAAAAACTCTTGCTCTTTTGAGGCAAACCAGTCATCGAGCCATTTTCGTACATTTGCGTAAGAAGTGAAGCCCTATTCAGCAAGTGCGTGTTCCGTTGATGCAAATAAGTAGTAATCGAATGGAGCCAAGTCTGGTGAATAAGCCGCATGCGAAAGTATTTCCCAACTAAAAGCCTCAATCATTTCCTTGATCGGCTGTGTGTGATGGCGCATGATCATGAAGCAAAAGCACTTTGTGTTGCCTTTTTTGATATTCATGTCGTTTCCACGCAAAGATTGATTCAAATCGATCTTTTGTTATCGGTAGCCTTCAGTATTAACGGTTTGGCCAGGTTTTAGCAGTTCATAATAGATCACGCCGTTCTGATCCCACCAAACACAGAGCATTGTCTTCCGTCCATAGCGATTTGGCCTTGCAGTCGATGTCGATGGTTCGCCTGGAGTTACCCATGGTCTATTACGCTTGCAATTCGCTATCTTCAAACCTTTTCGGTGATCTTCCACATTCTTCGTTTCTTGCGTCAAAATTGTCACTTTTGAATTTATTTATGTAATTACTCAAAGCACTGTGATTTAAAGAGTATGCTCACCGTAGGCTTCGACAAGCATTCGATGCTATTCTGATGCAGTTGTCTTCAAACGGTAACAGAAAATCAATGCTGTCCGCAAATCGTAATTTCCAGGCACAACATTTAACATGTTCAACGCTATTAAAAAGCGATGTTGTTGTATGAAACTTGTATTGTTGTGAGATAAAAATCTTTATCAGATGTCAAAACAAAAAAATGCCGCCAATGACACAGTATGACGGTAACTATATTAGCAGCGACGCCATCTATGGGCAAATTCCAGTTTAATACTTACATACCTGGTACACCTATCTGTTGTGCAACGCATGATCAAGTTTTTGACATGGGAGGGGATCGGTTCAGTGAAATTGTGCGAAAGTTGCCAACAGTTTGACGAAAACACCCTTTCACAGCCATAACTGTTTTCATTACACAAAACATTGTTTAAAGGGCGAGAGAGAGAGAGTCGAAAATGAACATCACGATCGCTGTCCCAGGACGAGATCAACCGAAGAATACATTCAAGCGGTTTGAGGTCTCATTGAAAATGACTGTCGCTGAAATCGGTTATGAAATAAACATCAGCATTAATAGTATCAATTCAATAACCCACGATGAGCTCACTTGCAGCAAGATTTCAGCTCGCAGGAGGCCATTATCAAAGCAAGGTGGAATAGCACACCACATATATGTATGTCTACTGCTTTTGTTGCACATTAAACCTATTTAAGTCGAGGAACGTAGATGGCAGAAGTATCGTATAAAATATGTGTAAAACACTTACACCAGTCTTACACGTATTAAATAAATTAGTACTTGCCTGTTGAGCATATGTCGATGTCATTCTCAACCTACGCCGTCTGAAATGTGGTGTAAAATTTGACAACAGTGTACTTGGCAATTACGTAAACACTAATTTCTTATGAAAAGTAGCAAACTTTCAGCGCATGTTTCGCATCTATTACAAGTTTACAGTGATTTTGATAAATTCTAACACTAACCAAACTTATAAGTCTGTATTACGTCGAGCCATCGTAACGCGTTCAACTGTGGAATGTTCCGGATATTGCGGGAGTTCAAATGCACTACGAGCTTTTGAAAAGTTACGAAAACTATTTCCGGTCTGTCCTCTAGTCTCGTCCCTTTGCGAAATTAAAACGCTTTGTGGAAGTCGGACTGTTAAATGAAATTTAGTTTTATTGTTCTTCGCTTGTAAATTTATTTTGTAAGGAGCAGTGCAGTTGTGCGCGTTACTTTCTAAAAATAATTGGGAGTAATTTCGTTACCCGTTTCCAAGTAATTACATTAAAATTGTTTTCGTTTTCTGTTAAAAATATGTTTTAAATGCTTTATATTCATGAATCAGTATTATGCCCTTTTGGATGCTTCATCAGTGGCGGTGCCGTATATATGCAACGACGCATGAGATACTTATTTATATAGTTTGCATTTATATAATATGGAAGTGGTCAAACGCGACGGCAACCTAACTGAATTCCCTGTACCTATATCGATTTAAATATCTGAAGTTTACGGGACAGAATCCCGGTTGCCGCGGATTTACCCGAATGCAACAACGTACTGATGATGAGCTTTACTCGCGAGTTTTAGATGACTCGCGATTATATGTTTTAATTATAAGAAACAATTTTTCACTCTATCTCTTGGTGTAAATTAAGCGTTGTGTATTTATTTGTGTATCATTATAATTTCTTGTATGATAACTGAACTGATATAAAATGTTAGTAACATATAAGTCGGAAATCGAGAAAGGAACCACCAAACCGCCAAGCGGTTATCAAAGTAGTTCTCGAATTGCAAGGCTATTATATAATCGCTATAGGAAACAACTACTCCTGGGGCTAAAGCCCCGCCACGCATTGAATTATACCTGAAAGCGATCCTCGACCCCTTTCTCGTGCTTCTGCACGATCAGATAAGGTTTCAAAAAATAAAACCCGCCACAGGTAGGATTACGGACATAGATCGTATCGATAAAGATGTATACCTCATAGATTTCATTCGACGTTTGTCCTGGATTGGCGTACCGTGTACGGCACTGATAAAAACTAATAAGTTCGAAATAGCTGTATGTCGTTCCAATCCGGGGAAGATGTCGAATATAAGTATCGTCTAGCATATCACTACTCGTACATACTCGTAGATTTCACACAACTTTCATCCTACTGCATAGATTTCAACGATATCGACTTCATTCGTTTGTACTTTGTCTCAAATCCACGTAATGATGATGTATCCCTTATCCTATTTTTTACAGTGTACACTCTTTATATGTGTAACGTGACACCTACATTACTCTTCATTAACCGAATCCGCTTGTGGAAAGATCTCTATTACGGAATCCAGATAAATGACCTGAAGAATATTTGGATCGTTTACCTTCATTTGTTTGAAGCACCCCGTAAATATTAGTTAAGTTCCTTAAATTACGGTTATTTTATTGAGGACAAATAGTTCCTCATATACGGTATACTGCCATATTCCAGGGGCGGATCTAAGGCGTGTATTACTAATTTTAATTGGGGATTTTGTAATATCCAAAATAACAAGACCAATAAATATTTCACTGAACGTACAACGCTGCACATCAGCTATTTGCAAAGTTAAAATGAATTAACAGAAATTTTAAAGAAGATAAAATTAAACAAAAGAGCTTTATGAATAAATCACTGAAAAAAATGTATTGAAGTCGTGGACGTCATGAATATGGAATATGACGTGGAATATTCTTTAACACAAATTAGGATTTAATCTACTAGTAACTTCATCTTTTTCAAGCACTAATAAAAAAGTACTGTTCCTATCACCCTCTTTCTAATTATTTAAAACATGTAACGTAACTATTTTTAATTGCAAAACATTCCTCACTATCCCCATAAATTTTAATTAGTATATCCAACCAACATTTATCCGTAAAGTTGGGATGCATGAAGTACATACTATTGTTTTTAACTCGCACATCAACTTTTCAGCTTGTCATGACGCTACATTATAACCATAAACGCGAAAACGGGAACAACAGTTAACACAACAGCCGTTTGTTTGTTATTTTCCCCTGGATATTATTTTAACATTACGTGGTAAATACCGCACTGCAAAACAAGGGACAGCTTAGCTCCGAACACGTAGAGCTTATTCGCAACCCATTCGGGAGTAAAAGTTAGTTTATGAGGATAATTTCACTAAGAGAACATAAGTAATCAGTCTAAATTGTGTCATCCCTACGAGTTTTCACTGTTTAACGCAGTTTATTTTCTCAAAGTTTGTAATTCTTCAGTTTATTCTAAGATGTTGGGTCTTTAACTATAAATAGTACCAAAGACCTATACTTCTTCGTAAATTCTAGGATAATATTTGTTTTCACACAACATGGTGAGAAATTTTGAAAGACATTTTGCGAAGTGCAATTTTAAACATGAGCATAATGTGTACTGATATTGAGAATTATTAAAACACAAGGTTAAAATACACATCCCGCCACTTACTCTGCCTACAATCTCCTCTAGGCGAAACAGATTTAACTTATCCGTGACATGCGGCAAGGCAACAGCTCTGTTGCATTACTACACTAGGCACAAAAATTAAGGGATGTAAAAAAATCTAAAATATTTAGGTGATTTTCAAAGGGCGCGGAGTTCAGCCTGTTGCTGAACTTTATAGTAGGCTAAACGTTTGTAGCGTTTTAAAACAAAATAAAATCTCAATTGTTGTCAAAGTGAAACGGATATTATAATGTTGTGTTTTGGACCTGTCCGCTAAAATTTTCTAAAAATGATGACACGTAGCGTGGCATTGAGTGACGATATGCAAAAAGCAATTGTTAATGCTCATAAACAGGGGATTTGGGCTCTGAAAATATCTCCTACGTATTCGCTGTCTAAATCTACAGTGCAAGGCATTATCAACTTACACAGCCCAAAGGAATAAAACTGATAGACCATCCCAAATTTCAGGCTTAAATCAACATGCTCTGGAGAGGATTGTAATAACAAACCGACGATCCAGTGCAAGAGAAATTATTATACTATGGAGGCAAGCCATTGGAAAAAATATTTCTGTATCCACAACTCAACACTCATAATATATGTATAATAAGAAAATAGGATACAAATTCTACAAGGTAAAGTTTGATTCTTTACATTTTACTTTTGAGCCTACCGGTTTCTTCTTCAGGCAAAAGAAACGCCGTTAAGTAAACAACAGAAAACCAATCGGTTACGGTCGGCCAGAGAACATAGGCCCTGGGCTTATAACAATGACACCGGGTAATTTGGAGTGACCAATCCAAATTTGGAATGTGTTTGGGTAAATCCAGTTTGGGTAAACGTGTGCTGAAAACCCCACAGGAAACTTATCCTGACTGTTTGGTTAGGAATGTGATGTTCCCTGCGTCTCTCATGATCTGGGGGTGTATGAGTGGTATGGGCGCAGAAAAGTTGCATTTGGTAGATGGTACTGTGTCAGCCGAAAAATATAAACAAATTTTGACAGACAGTTTGTTGCCGTCAATACCAATACAGCAAAAACTGTCAAAGCTTGGTTTACAGAACATAATGTCCCTGCTATGGAATGGCCCTTTAACAGTCCAGACCTATCGCCAACAGAAAAATTGTGGCATAAAATGAAAAAACAGTTGCCCAAATGCAAGAAATTTGGAACAGCGTACTTCCTGAAGAGTGCGCTAATCTGGTAGATATAATATTTACCAGAATTAAAGTAGTTATTGTCAATAAAGGTGATGTAACACAGTTTCGATGAAGCGGCCGAACTATTCTGAACCGCGAATCTTAATGTTTTTTATTAACAAACTTTTCGCTGACATCATAACGTAGTAATATTTCATCGTATTTAAGTTGAAAGTTTATACTTTGTTTCTGTTACCAATATTCCTTTTTAATAAAATAGTTTTGAGAGTGTGATTACTTTTATTTAAACATATTAGTTATAAAATTATGTCTGGTCGAACTATTATAAGCCTGGGCTCGTATTGACTCGGTCTTCTGAATGAAGTTATTCTATTTTTAAGTGAGCCTTTTTCAGTCAGTCTCTTTTTTGTTCCAGATGCGGCCAGGAGACCCGGGTGATACCCCGCCTGCTCCAGATGCGCTTCCACTGGCTGAAATCCGAAAAGGAGGCCATGCGCCTCGAGCAGGCCGGCATCACCAAGTCGGTGCTGGACTCGGCGATAGCCGCCTTCACCTTGGAGATCATAGCCAAGCACGGGGAGCCGGCGCCGAGGCTGTGCAACAAGGATCCTCTCACCATAAAGATGGGCACGTACGTGATAGACCTGTTCCCGAACGCCAAGTTCATATTTATGGTTCGCGACGGTCGCGCCACCGCCCACTCGATCATATCTCGTAAAGTGACAATCACCGGCTTCGACCTGACCAGTTACAGACAGTGCATGAAGAAGTGGAACAGCGCCGTAGAGGCGATGAACAATCAGTGCAGGGAGCTCGGACCGAACAAGTGCCTTCGAGTGCCCTACGAGCAGCTGGTGCTCCACCCGCGCGAGTGGATGGAGAAGGTGCTCAAGTTCCTCGATATACCCTGGAACGACTCGGTGCTGCACCACGAGGACTTCATAAATAATGGAATTGAGCTCAGCAAGTGAGTATTATTTCGTTTTCTCTTTATTTTTGGTGTGGTCGATATATCGAACGGATAAGGGTCAATTTTATACAAGGGCCGATACTTCAACTGTACACTTGAATATAGTGTGATGTCATACTAGCATGTTTAGCAATTTTATTGGAAAATACACTAAGCACAAAAATTAAGGAATGTAAAAAAATCAAAAATTCTTAGCTGATTTTCAAAGGGCTGCAACTGGAAAATAGTCGCAGAGCAATTTTAAAAATAGCAAATTGAAGATCCAAGTTTCTAGTTTTCACATCTTAAGTTCAAAATTTTTTACCATCAGCAGTTATTGAGTATAATAATCATAAGGAAACTACAGGAAAAAAATCCAAATTTCTGATTGCCTTTCAATAGGTCCACGGAGTTTAATAAATTTTTTTCAGTGATTTCATCATAAATCTTTTTCAGATAATTTTATCTTCTTTAATTTCAGCGGTCTAAAAGCCTTGTGTGATGATTTTTCACTGACTTATCGTCGTTCAAAGCACAAGAGTCGACTTTGGTAATTAATTACTCGGGAAATAATTATCGTACAGAAAATTCAAGTAGAGTTTTAAAAACTTCAAAGTATTCTTCACAAGTCGTAGCTATTGGTTTTAATAAAAAAACTTACGTTTACTATATATACAAATGTAGAATAATTTCAATAATTAAATATATTGTTGTAGCTTGGGCTACGACTGTTCTCAATAAGATTTGGAAATATTTGGTGATTTGTTAATGCCGTGTGAAAAAATGAAGCAACTAAATTCTAATAAAGTCGATGTTAAGAAATAAATAATTTGTAGGTAAGAATATACTTTTAAAACTATATGAAATAACGTAACTATAGATTCAATTCAAAATTCAGTAATTCACGTATATACAGTGAGTTCGAAAATTGATAGTTTTTTTTTAAATCAGTCGAAGATATCAAGATTTATATTTGAAATTCCACTTTGAGGACTACCCTTTTATTTTTTCGAGTCCTATTTTTAAAAGGTATGTTTTTTAATGAAATCTATATTTTTTTAATGAAAAATCCAATTTTTTAATTTGAAAGAACTGTGTGAAATAGCGTCTTTGTTACGTACAGTAATGTAAAAATAAGGAATTGGTTACGTACAATTTTTTGAGTAATTATTCGATAACGAAAATGAAAATGTGTTGTTTATTGAAATTTAAAGAAAATATATTAACTATAATTTCTTAATAAAATTAAGAAAATTAATAGGTCGTATGCTAATACTGCCCAATATTATACCGGGTGTCCAAAAAGTCTGAAAACGGTCAAATATCTCGAGAAATACACATTGAATCCGACAAAGAAACAACACTGCTTTAGTAATTTTAAAAGCGCTATTCAATGACACTAAATGCAATTACCACCCCCTTCCCTTGTGATGGGGCGGGGGGAGACTTTAAAATCTTAAATGGGTACCCTTGTTTTTTTTTTATTGCAGATTGGGATTCTACGGCAAGAATTACGTCGAGTTTGTCTGAAGCATTTTCGACTCGTGACAGATGGCGCTGTAATCGCAAAAATATTTTCTTTCGTAACTTTTAAGAAATTCTACGGAAGAATAAAAAATAATAAAGCACGAGTTATATAAAAATAATAAAGCACGAAAGTTTGTGTATGCGTTATTGAAAACGTCCATACGTCTGTTGCAGAATGGTTGCCCAACAAACGGGCATAAGCAAATCAAGTGTGAGTAACATATTGAGATGAGATGAGAATCCTCATTCCCATACACAATATCCACAAAAACTGAAAATTTGAGCTGGAATATTGTGCAACCGAATTGTCGGGCCGTTTTTCATTGATGGTATTTTGACTTTTTGGTCAAAAGTACGTCGAGTTATTTGAACATCTCGTTCAGTAGGGGGCTTTGCCGTTATAGCCTTGACGGTGAAAGACAAGGGGACTCGCCTAAAACAAGCATCTTGATGGTGAAAGGCAAGGGGATTCACCTAATACAAACACTCCGATGGTGAGGGGCAAATTACGAAAAAAAATATTTTTGCGATTACAGCGCCATCTGTCACGAATCGAAAAAAACGTTTCGGACAAACTTGACGTACTTATTGTCGTAAAATCCGAATCTGTAATAAAAAATAGGGGTTCCCATTTAAGATTTTAAAGTCCCTCCCCCCGCCCCACTTCAAGGGGTGGGGGTGAGGGGTTGCGCTTGGTATAATTGGATAATTGGATCCAATGTGTATTTCTCGAGATATTTGACCGTTTTCAGACTTTTTGGACACCCGGTATGTGAACGAAGGATTTTGTTTGATTTCGATTATTTTATTATAATGCTTTTTATTTACTTGCTCACAAAAATTCTTATGCAACCAGTCCCTCATTTTACTTTGCTGCACATAAATAAGTATTTTAAATGGAGCAAACAAAAATGGGGCTTACTATTAAAAAAATATCGATGACTTCATAACTTAAAAACACAGTTTAAAAAAAATTAAAGAGAATCAAAGTGGCATCGGGCATGATTTCTAAAAAGAAATCTTATATCGAATACAATCATACTCACTGTATAATGGTGAGGAAAACGAATAAAGTAAAAAATGCGAAAAGAAACCCCGTATATTATAATAATATTCTATGTAGAAAAAGTAGAACTACGTTCAGGACATATTTGAACGGGTACTGAGAAAAATAAAGTAGAAAAACCGTTAGTCGTATCAACGCGTTCAATTCGATTCGTTTGTGCTTTATTAAATGTGTCCATCACGCAAATTCTTTTAATTATTCCTACAGTTGTGGGACGCATACAATTGAAATTCCAAATTGAAAAGTATTCGGGTAATGCATGACTGGAATTTTCTCAAACGCCCTTCTAGTGGCAGGGCACATATAGGAAACATTATTACGAAATTACACCGAGGTAAGGCACGGGACACTTCATGATAAGCGACATTTTTCAAGTCTTGGAAAAATACATTAACCTAAAATTAATTGTAGTTAGAAGGAAAAATAACTAAGCTGACAATTTTCACATAAGACTTTCGATCATCTTATATTAAATTTAAATAGAAGTCAGATATGTACCTAGTAGTTATAATTAATCACTTACCTCCACTATCACATTTTAAATGAGATAAATATTTTTTCGTCATATTCAAAATCTATTTATTATTTAAAATGGTTTTCAACATTGTTTCTTACCTTTAAAATGTTAAAGAAAATTTTAGAAACATTAGAAAATTTTTATTGCGACTGTAGTTTATTGTACACTAGGCACAAAAATTAAGGGATGTAAAAAATCCTTCATTTTTAGGTGAATTTCAAAGAGGTAACTTGGAGACGTAGCTGTAGAGTAAGTCGTAGAGCAATTTAAAAAAAATCAGGAGTTTTTGAGTAATCATAAGAAAACCATCGCAAAAAAATTCCAATTTTTTTATGCCTTTCAAAAGGTCCACGGACTTCAATAACTTATTTCAGTCATTCATCATAAAACTTTTTTAGATTACTTAACCTCTTTAATTTGAGTGATCTAAGAACCTTGTACGACGATATTTCGCTGAGATATCGTTGTTCAAAGCAAAAAAGCCAGTTTTGATTTAATTCATTTTTTCCTACAATAATTAACATTTTTCGATAAAAAAATATGGATTATTGCTAAGAGAACATTTTCAACATCGAAAAATGAATAAAAAATGAGAAATTCATTCTTAAATTGATTTTTAACAAAAACGACAAATTTAATTATTCCGAACACAATAAAAAAAATCACAGCACTTTGAAAATTTCACGGGTTGTTTAGGGTACATTGAGATTAAAAAGAAACAGTCAACATCTTTAGTCTATCCGTTATTTACAAAGTTATGCCAAGTTAAGCGAATGTCCCTAAATTCGCAATTTCTTGCCTCTTTTTCAATCAACATTCTCGCACCAATTTTTTTTTTAATCAAAAATCAATAACTACGACTTATAAAGAATACTTTGTAGTTTTTAAAACCCTACTTGTATTTTCTGTACGATCATTATTTCCTGAGTAATTAATTACCAAAGTCAAAACTGACTTTTTTGCTAAACGACGATAACTTCGCGAAAAATCATCGTACAAACTTCGTGGGCCGCTCAAACTAAAAAGAATAAAATTATCTAATAAAAATTTTATGATAATATCACTGAAAAAAATTTATTGAAAGTCCGTGGACCTTTTGAAAGGCAATAAAAATGTTTGAAATTGTTTTCTCTAATGGATTTTTTATGATATCTCAAGAATTGCTGATGGTAAACAAAATATCAACTTAAGATCTAAAAACTAGAAACTTGGAGCTTCAATTTTCTTTTCTTAAAATTGCTATGTCACTATTCTTCTTCAAGTTACAGCTCTTTGAAAATCACCTATAAATTTAGAATTTTTTTACATCCCTTAATTTTTGCGTCTAGTGTATAAATTGAAGAAATTATTACGTATATGGATAATTTGGTACATAGAGTAAATTGGGAGGAGTTTTAAAACATGGAATAGTGGAACATAAAGAATCGTACACAAATCATAAATTCAATTTGTGACTCGAGGAGGTCACAGAATAGAATTTAATGTAATTAATAATTATTAAAAAGATAAGAAAATAAATGATTAAATTCACAGCTACAGTAGAAATAAATAAATACAAAAAATGGAATATAAAAATAATCTGAGAATTAATGAAAACGGAAAAATAAATTACAATAAAGCTATTAAATAAATTTAACAACTCGTCTTTATTAAATGGATTTTAGAGTGTCACATTATCTTACAGAGTGTTCCCAGAGTCAGGAAAAAAATTGTAGTTTTTGTCCACTTTTGTTTTTCAGCATAACGCAAGTACTGTTCATTTCATCGCTATTTGCCAAATAAAAACTCTCTTATCTTGCCATTAAACGGAACAGTCTATCTGAGTCTAGCCATAAGAACAAGCCGCAAGTATGTTTTGAGATTTTTTATTTAGAAAATTCGCTATGAAATAAACTAGCTATGTAAAGAATTTTCAAATTTCCATTTAATTACATTTACACGGATTTATAGTTATACAAGCTAAGAAATCCCACTAAAATGACGTCCCAGTTTTATCAATTGTAATAAAAAGCAATTGCCGCTATGTTTTATCAACAAGAATATTTTTCAAAGTATAAGTTTATAGCAAAGATGCTTCATCATCCGTTACAATTATTCACTCGGGAAATTCGGGTTATTCTTATACAATTGTTTGTATATTACAATTTATAAATGATTTTAAAATAAATATTTTTCATTGTCTGATAAAATAGCAACCTCCAATTGTTTTTTTAATCACAAATTGGAGCAGCAATTTAATCGCCATCATAGCTTAGTTATGTGGCAAATACAATTAGCCACTGACTTTCACGACCTAAGTTCGAATCCCAGCGCCGACACTGACAATGTCACTAGAAATCCAGATATATTTTTATCGGATTGATGTATCTTAACTAAAGTAAATTTCCATGTTAATGTTTTTTTATTACTAAAGAAATGATTGAAGGAAAGTGATGTTTTATTATTGATGTTATTAAACTTACAGGTAGTATTAAACAAAATAAAAATTATTTGTTCCAGAGTGGAGCGCTCCTCCGACCAGGTGATCAAACCCGTCAACCTGGAGGCCCTCTCCAAGTGGGTGGGCAATATTCCCGAGGACGTGGTGCGCGACATGGCCGACATCGCGCCCATGCTCTCCATCTTGGGGTACGACCCCTACGCGAACCCCCCCAACTACGGCAGGCCCGACGATTCGGTGGCTCACAACACCAAGGAGATCCAGAGAAATAAGGGCGTGTGGGACAAGAAAGCCAAAGAGATGTTCAGTCTCGGGTGGGATAACGGCGACGGCGACACGGCCCTCGATAAAGAACCGAGCGACAGCCCCACTAACACCACGTGATAATACGTGTACACCATTAGGTGTTTGCAATTCAACTGTGTGTGGACCATTGACTGATACTGACTATGTGTTTGTATTTTGTACGCCGCATTGAAATGGTGTGACTAGAGGTAATTTGCGTTATGTTTGTGTTTTACTTGGAGACAATCGGTTGGTGATACACGCTCGATCCAGGAATCGGGGAATCATCTGGATGTTTGCCAGAATAATTCGAAGATATGTTTCGGGCTATAGGCGGTTTGGGGGGTAGTTAGTCAAAGACTGCTATTCTTCTTCGTCCATGTTTCAAAATGATTTTTTTAAGTTTTTACTTCCAAAACAAATACCTCATTATATGAATGTCGTTTATGGTGCTCTATCTCTTCCGCTGAAGATGTCCTCATTCTATAGTTTCTATCGTATGTTGTAATTGTTCCTTGGGAACAATAGTTGGAGAGAATGGGTCTACTCCGATACCATTCGAAAAGTTCACAAATGCCAGGACTTGATTTTTTGGTTTTTTAAGTGTTTGGCATTATTGAGCATTTAGTGTCATCATATTCATCTCAGTTTCCTCATTTCCTTTGATGCAAAAACTCATCAAAAGAAACAAGTTCTCTTGCCTATTTTCCCTTGTTCAAGTCTTTCGTACTGTTGACCATTTACATCTCCATCTCATCATCATCTCCATCTCAGTTTTCTCCTCTCTTTTGATGAAAAAACTCATCAAAAGAGACGAGTTTTCTTGCCTACTTTTCCTCTTCCAAGTCTTTGGCATTATTGACCATTTAGTTTCATCATCCCCATATAAGTTTTCCACGTCCTTTGATAAGAAAACCTCATCAAAGGAATCGAGATTACTTGCTTTCGTTTAAGATTGGGATTTAAGTCTACATTTTCTCAGCATTTTTGTACTTATATTATTATTAAATACTGCCAGAAGTTTTATGGTGTTCACCTCTTAGAGGTTTTGAGCAAGAGTAGATCATGTCTGAACTTGCCGCTATGTTACGACGAAATAGGTTGAGAAAGCAGTCACCCCTCTGCCTCCTCATTTTATTACATATGTTTTATACCTATATATCGCGGACGCGAACTTAATTTATTTGTATTTTTATGTAAAAAAAAAATAAATAATGAATGGGGTTTTATTGAGTTGGTGTTCTAATTTGATGATGTAAATTCGTCTTTTAAAGAAAAGTCTTCAAATTTGGAAGTTTGCTGGATTGCAATGTTTTTCTTGTAAATAAGAGCTTTTTTGTTTCACGAATCCATAGCCTATTATGATTGAGTTTAGGGCAATTCGTTTTATTTTGAAAAAAGCATGCCTCTTTTTTGGAAGTACGCAAAATCTGACGCTATTTAGCAGCACGTTGTAACACCTACTTATCCATGTTTTGTTGAAATTATCATACCTAACTATGAGCTTATCATATCAATGTTTCACATTATTTTGAGCTAAAATACTGGACGACTGGATGGTTTAGTACAATTGCTTACCTAACATAATATCAAGTATACGTAACATTGAAGTCTACGTAACACTAAAAACATTCCTTCCTTTAAAAGTCATAAAAGAAACAGTTATGTACTCATTTTGTTCCATTTTCTCCCTTACTCCCATAGCGAAAACAAATCGCTTTTTACAAATTTACTTTCAAAATTTTTCATCTAAATTATCCTGGTTTTCTGTAGTCTCTTCGAAATTGGCACACCCTGTACATATGAGGCGATCTTATTTAAAAAAAAGATGAGATTTTTACAAATTAATTTTAGAGGACGTGTCCTGTCAAATTAGAACACACCGTGCATATATTTAATTTCTGAATAAGTGTTGATACTGACTACAGTCATCGTGCCAGACTGAGCAAGAAACGATAACGTTATTTGTTGCGTTGCGCTGCGTCGATATGTTATAGTTTGAATTATCGATTTGATGAATGTTTACATTTGTTGTCCGATTTGAAAAATTGATTTATGAAATCTGTTGTATTTTATTAATAGGGTTTGTAAAATAAATATTTTATTAAAACGGCATTTTGATTTATTTGCCCCGATAAATCACTCCATTAAATTAGAAACCACGGATGTGCAGCGTACATTTTAACTGATAGATAAACAAATCCATTTTCCTGATTTACAGTTAATTGATGATGTTCTCCGTCATCTCCCGAATCTGCTGCAAAAATGCCTCCAAACTACATTCTAAACTACGAATAGTGCATTAGGATCATTCACACGAATAAAGCGAACCAAAAAGTCATTTTTCTATGACATGTAGAACAAGTACTAACATACAGTGAGCGGTAAAACCATTGCAAGAGTTCACTTAAACTGTGGTACGTTTTAAGACTCCCCAACTACGTCACATCCTTTTAGTTGGCACTATCGGTTTACAAGGCACATTTAATATCTACATCAATTATCGACAGTCATTTGTTTTTCAGTGATGACGTCATCACTTTTTTTTAATTATAAACCTATAACTTCTCTCGACTTACTACACCTGCCCTGAACATTGTTAATGTGAAAGTTAATTAACCACTGGGAAACATAAAATTCACTATCAAAAAGTACCTTTCATTTGCTTCTTGACAATACGTAAATCTATTTATTCTTCTTCACAAGTGCTTGTATATTGTGGATTAGTGGCTCACAATTCGTCGAATTTTAGCCTTTGCTCAACTGTTTTAAGTTCTTAACACTATACAATTTGTTGACATAGAATTTTGGTGTCTAATATCCCCCATAGGGAACGATCAAGGGGAGTAAGATCTGGTAACCGTAGAGGCTGTTCGTTATGTCTGCATCTGCAAATGCGCCTCCGAAGATTTCGTTCGAGAAATAGTTTTAATGATGAATGTTCTGATCAGATTTAAATTTTGTTCAGGCTATCACATTTTCTTGATAGCCCATGATATCTGCTGAAACGTTAACCTTTTAAGTAGGTATGCAGTGTATGTGCGTCTCACGCACCAAAATCGGATCACTGCTCTTTGAAAGTGATCAATATCTACTCTCAAAACTCTTAGTTTACTTCTAAAACCGTGAAAGTTAATTCATCTAAAAAAAAAAGTAATTCGTTTACGTGCGATGTATGAACTGGATTTTTAGCGGTTTAACATGTCCAAGAATCCTGAACTGTGCATGAGTTTTAGGCACAATCTCATTGAGATATTGGGCAAATCAGGATACGCCTGATTATACATGTTACTTTCTCTTGACCATCATCTAATTTTCTATAAGAAAAAATTCTGTTAAATGATGAATTAAAATCCATAAGCTGAGGTATTGCTGCACAGGCAACTAGAGACATTTTATAATAGGAGGATTACTACTAAAACCATCGATAACATATTCACAGACATTAAGGTCACATTGATGGCTCTTGAGTAATTCAGGACTAATTCCGTGTTGATCCTGCAATGTAAATAATTATCAAGTGTGTTATGGCAAACAAACAATGTCGTTTTGTGTTAAGTGACGGGACGCGTCGGAAATAATGGAAGTGAAGAGACAAATACCTTGGCACGACAAGGTTCTATAGATTTTTTATTGGGAGCGAAACTAACAGTAGCGCTTTGCAAATCCACTAGAAATTTCATGATAAAAGACTGCACGATAAGCGCTATAAAATGGGTAGACAAAAGCTAGTTGTGGACAAGGGAAAATTTCATTAACTACGCCTTGCAGCAAAGAAACAAACTACTGCTTGAATATGTCTCGTACAAATTTACTAATCTGTATAGCAAAATTTAGCAATATGACACTACAGGGTAAACAAAAATGTCCATGTCATGGGCTATGCCCATATGTAGAGGATGAAGTTTGGCTGATGAGACTATGGAACATGTCGTAAAGAATTGTCCAGTATTCAACAAAACTATCTACTAAGAATTCCTTACATCCACACAGTGGAATAGCTGAAGAAGTGAGGTCGACAAAATAACGTATATTAGGGAGGTAGCACAATGGGCCCGATACCATGGCCTAAGTCACCGAACAGAACTTACAACTAGAAGGTTCACGCTCCGGCGGTACTTTTATCTTTCGCTTACAAAGGTCATGCAGCTTTTGAACGACGGCCTTCTTTAGTATATGAAGGATACTTCGTAGATACTATGCATGCGTCACGTGCTAGTTAGCTAATTCTCGCTCGACGATGAGACGGTGAAAGGAGGGAAACTTAACGGGCGGAGATTAGAGTAAACCTTCTAGTTATGATTTCTAAACCTCTAGTTGATGATTGTGTGAGTCGATCTACTCTCCCCCTCATAGAATCCGAATCCCAAATACAAATACATTTTTAAGAGATAATTTATTAAAACGTATATCTCTATACCTCTAGACATTATAATTTTTTGTTATTTGTAGCTGCCCGATACCATAACCCGATAGCATAACTGACATACGACCTAAGCGTATAGTTATTGATAATTGATGCTTTGTCAAGCACAATTCAATAATATCAAAATATACGCAGCACTTCATTAAAAATGCATTTGTCTCGCACTGGAATTAGACGAGTCACCCTGCGAGGTGTAAAATTTCATTTAGAAACCTTGTATCTTCTAAATTATAAATCAAGCTGCCCGAGCGTTTCTCGTAAATCTCGCAAATAACGCCAGAAGTAACGCCATTCGAGTGCGTTACTTCCACCCTGTATAATTAGATACTTTGGGGCCCAAAAGTGTTACCCTCTAATTAGTATGTACTGTTCGCACAATGCGAACACTTTCCCACTTCAGGAAATTAACAAACACAGCGAAAGGAAGGAACAAAGACGCTTTGTTCCAGACAAATGACGGTACATTTAACTCGTAAAGAGGAGGCCTATTCCAGGTTATTATAAATGGTTGTGTCGGTTTCGCTTTCATTTTAAGGTGTCGCAGAATTATGTCTGCGTCGTGTTATATCTCGATGTGTACCATCAGTTTTAAATTACGTTTCTGCCCCTATGTGTGGCGGAAATGATTGCTCATAACTTTGCTTCTAACTGTATTAAAAGTATTTTTGTTTATCCTAGCAACAGGATGTTCATTACTTCAATTATAACTTTTATGATGAGGGTTAGCAGGAAGACCAGTCAGTGGCGTATATAATAGTACAAAAGGAAGGAGTTATTAAGGTTAATTAAGTCATAAATTTTATTATAATGTTTATGGTGTGGGTTAGCGTGTAGACCATTCTATGGACGTATGATAACACAAAAGAAAGTTAGAGTTATTAATGGATAACACCACCATAAATTTTTCAAAAAATTGATTTTTTTGTTAACTAAAAAAATTCTTTCAACGTTTTAGAATATCGAGCAGAAAATTTTTTTCCTAACACATTTGTTTTCATTGATATTTCGCGCTCTTTCCTAAGCACGTCAGAATGCTCAGAAGCGACACCTATGTTAAGTAAATACCTGCTTGGAAGCTACGGTTTAGGTACAGTCTACATGTTTTACCTTATGATTTCTAACTTCTCTAATACACCACAAATGTAGTTAAAAGATATTTTTGTTTAGTCACAAGCATTAAAAAAAGTGCACGACCTCGAAGAAGAAAATAAATTGACTGATCATTTAACAATTTATTATGACTTGGCAATACGTCGGAATTTGAATTTCTTGGGAAAATATGAAAAACGTAATATGAGCGACCTTATTTAAGTTATCAACCGACGAAAATCCTTCAGCAGAAGTACTCATAGTCTTGTTGTGACTGGAAGAAAGCGCAAGTAGTGGATTCCTTGGACACCTTCCATCATAAGTTTCTTTAAAGCCATCAAACCAATTTATAAGGACCAGAGCCGAGACGAGTTGCTAAACTGTTGCTTGGGAAGCTACACGCAGACTAGCAATGAAAGTTTCAATAGTACTGCTTGGAGCTTGCTTCCAAAATCATACTCAAGTGTCAAAAAAGTTGAATATAGCGACTGATACTGCTATGTGCACTTTTAATGATGGCCTGACTAATATTCTCCGAATTATGAAAGTTTTGGAGATGGATATTGGCGTCCAATCATACAATTTTAGTCTAGAAGCCAATGCTAAGCGGATCTGGCATGCCGAGATGTCTTTGACAAATGCAGCGAAAAAGACACGCTCTAACATAAAATGTTCGAGGACAGAGAATGAGGAGGACTATTTAAATACAGAAGGACAACTTTATGGTACTGGGATAGCAGATTAATTGTAAACATTTTTAAGCAGTCGGATTTTTCATTTTTTCGTGTATATAATGCATTTCAAAACTTTGAACGCGTTTTTGGCGTACCGTATGCGGCACTGATGAGAACTAACAAGTTCTCACTAAAGTTCTCTATACGTTACTGACAGAGATCGTATCGAAAAAGATGTATACGCCATAAAGTTCATTCGGTATTTGTCCTGAATCGGCGTACCGTGTGCGGCACTGATGAGAACTAACAAGTTCGAAACAGCTGTATGTCGTTCGGTTCCGATCCGGGACAAATGTCGAATCCTACCTGTGGCGGGTTTTATTTTTTGAAAAAGAATTATTCTCAAGAATACGTAAGTATGGTGTAAGATAACATCACGTTTCCTCTTGATTTAACAAAATTTCCTCTCTTACTTTTCACTTTTTAATGAGCCTATACCCAGAAACAAAATTTTTCAAAAATGCACTGTTATGAGTATCAGATGTTGATTTCGTGCTTATTCATCATGGAATCATCAGTGCAATTTATGCTATAGCTGACACTTCTATATAAAAAAGAGAATTATGATTACTTTTTGTAACCTTTTCATTATGAAACTCTATAAGCACCCTTTAAAACAACTCAGTTTAGAAATGTTTCCAAGACATATCTTGGAAAAGCGGACAGCTTAATGTTATAGGCCGAGGAGGATTTGTCACTTGCCGTTGGCCTCCTTAGGAAGCCTTACTAAAGCCGAAACATTTCTTTTACTGGAAAGTTTGATTGATTATACTCGAGTGCCGAAAATGAGTCTAAAGCAAGAGTACGGAGAAGTTTTTGTGACGGCATCTTGTTTATATTGAAAGGAGTATTTGCCGCTTTTTTACTTAAAAAATTGTCTGATATAAAGCCTAGTGAGAAAGCTCCCGGTATTTTCTCTTATATAAGCTATTTATATTACGTATAAATCAATGAGTAATCTAAAGTTTATCCATATGAATTCGAGTAGGGTTTAAAGGTAAGCCTACAGATTTTAGTATACAGAATATATAGCGGCTACCAAAATGTTTCCACCAAATAGAAAAAAGTGTATTTGAAGTATCTTGGATTTTCTTTTGTGCCAATAATGTGAACATCTCTGAAAACCAAATAAACATGTGCTAAATATACTACTATTACTATTGTCATAATTGGAGCATCATGGAGCTTTTGTTATTTCGGAGAAGAGAAATACCCGAGAAGAGGCACGTCTTAGTTCTGAAATTATAGGGCTACCTTATTCAGAAACTGAAGATATTGCTCCACTGTAACATATTTCCTTTGATTGTACAGATGCCAGTTGAAACAACTCACTGAGGAATTTGTGGCGATTGCTCTCCGATCGCTAACCAAATCCGAATTTCTTAATATCCACAAATTCAGACAAGTCAAATCACACGTCTGCTCTATTAGGTTTTCCGGCATCCATCATTATCATAGTGACCGTTGTTACCAACTGAATGTATAACCTTTTATCGATTCATATTTCACTATAGTGAAATTATAAAGTCCACTATAATTCGGCGGGCTTGCACTACCTCACCAGGATCGATGGTCAACTGATGTTTACTTAAAAGGCAGGTCACCTGTATACATGCGCATGTTTGAATTACGTGACCTATTATTTTGCAGTTTTGCTGTTCAAAAGTTTGTTTTGTTCTTTTACCTGACTTACTGACTAACTAATCTGATGTAAAAAATTAAAACTGCATGAATTGATGATCACATGCTCTCTTCTTTTGGCTTCAAGTTTATAGAAAAAAATTAAATTGCCTTAGACAGTACTTTGTTTTAAAACTTAACAAGTTGGTCACGTTAGATTTTGAGAAACTTATCTCGACAGATTTACCATAAATCTTAGTCACCACTTTTTTTCATGGATAACATTAACGTGTAAATATAAATATTTTACTGGATAATTGTGTAACATCGTACATCAACCGAATTAAGGAGTTTTACCCGTCTGAGTGGCCTCTACCACAATCGTAACGGATTTATAAAAACGTAATAGAATTAACGGTTAGTCCGGAGCTGTTAGAACTTATCAAAATCCGACATGTCGGAAATAGAAAATGTATTTACCAAATCGTACATAGTGTTAAGTCCTCGATTTTAAAGTTTTATTACGCTCTAGGGATTATCCTCTCACCGCGTCGCTACAATTTTCGAGGCTCGAGAAATAAAAGACCTATTTCTGGGGGCGCCTAGCGGAATAGAATATTCCCATCAGTTGGCGTAGATTAATATGTTTGAGAAATCTTAGGTAATGTTAAAACATACATTTTAGAAGAGCCAAAAAAATAATTAAAACGTTAAGTAAAGCCTTCTGGGTTATCGCCTGTGGTTGTCATAGTATTTGTTTTGACGTTTCGCTGATAATCCTATCAATTTCTTTAGAAGAAATCTGAACTGGATTTTGGATCATTCTTTGAATTTCTTTTGAAGATGATCACCGAAATGTCAATAATTATTCGACCACAACTACGACATAACCCGGAAGAATTTACTGCACGGAATAATAGCAGCGATAACTGGCTTTTAAATGGCTGAAGTTTAATAATAAAAATAGTTTAATCGACGATAAAATTAACTTATACAATTTTTTTATTTTCAATATTATTTTCGTTAACTGCAATAATTGTGAGAAGATAGATCTGACCTGAGATGAACCCCATGCACGATATGAAGAACACTGAAAATAATGTTGTTCATGATGATATACAGAGTGATAACATATTCTCAAACTTTAAATAGGTGAGATCTCAGCGTATTCTCAAACTTCAAATGGGTGGGATTTCCGACTTGCTTGAATACAATAAGGATGGCCTAATTTGTTTAGTCCTTATTGTATAAGGCATTTACAGATGGTGTGGAGATATCGACCCACTTCAGTAGTTTATATCTAACTTATTCTTAAAGGGCATTGTAACTGCGGTTTTATTTTTGACGTTCTCATAGTATTTTCTAAATTGCAACCCCCTATTTTTTTTAACAAAAATGAATATCTGAAAGCCAAAGTAACTCTACAATAAGAAATTCAAAAGGGCCAAAAAAACGTAAGAGACCACATTATTTTCAAGATCTCACTGAGCGGTGAAATAAACAGTCGACAGTGCACGGAATATCAACGTAGTTGTATTCGTCCTGAAGCTAACAGTAACTCGATTTTTGTTGTGCCATTTTCTACCATTTTATTAACTTCCTTTAATATAAGCGTACGTTAAATACAAAATACCGTCTACAGCAAACTTCGTAATTCGTTAACATAATCCACTTATTTTAGCTTGCAATAGAAATAGGAAGGTGTCCAATTCCAACTCCGATAACACTCGAATTTAATTCCAGCAATATCTGCGAAACAAACGGTTCCCGATTCTGCGGAAACTTTAAAATTTTAGTGTAAGCCGCTTTGGTAAGTAAATAACATTGGACAAAAGGCATTAGATGTTATTAATGCAGTAATACTCGGTTGGAATCTATATAGTATTGGTAATGTTGCTTTGGAATTAGGGTAGGTAATCTCCCGAGGACGATATTTGCGCTTGACGATACTGCAATAGAATAAAACTGGCCATAGTTCTGGATTAGTGTATTGAATTGAATAGTTCGGAGAATGGGTGGAGGTGGGAATATATTAATTGAATTCGGTATGTAAGTGTAAGAGCTACATATTTCCTAAAGGATCTATATACAAGATAAGATATATTGAAATTCAGTGCATCAGTGCCTCTAAATCCATAATAAATACACAATGTCATACAAAACAGTGTAATTTCAATATAATGTATATACGTATTTAATAATTTTATTAATAATATAGTAACTTTATTGCTTATCATGATACAGCAAGATATATAGCAAGAGGTTGTAATGGTAATGAATAAAGAGAAAGGAAAAGAAAAAAAAAATAAACAGTAGTTTTGTTGAAGGAAGAAAACAAAATTTTATTAAAACACGTAGAAAATGAAATTATTCATTATTTAAGAATCATAGTGTATATAATATAATACAGCATGGTGATAAAGTTTCGCATAATATTCATAAGTGTAGTGAATCTGAGGAATTAATAAAAAAATGTTCTTTTTTTTTAAGTGAAACTTACCTATTCCATATTCTTTTAATCTAATACATTTTAGGTAATTTATTGACAAAATTATCAATTTTATGTTAAATATATCACCATGTTGCATAATTGCAAATCACGGCTTATATGTTTTAACTATTCATCATATAGAAAAAAAAAGAGACTGACGCGTAATATTTTATTGAAAGCCGCTGATAAAAAATAACCCTCATACACAAAGACGTCCCTCACATCTGCTCACATCGCATAAAACCTTTTTTGTATTAGATATCATTTGCGGGATTGCTTTTACTCTAGTGAAGTATACAAACACATTATATGGATATGGAGATATGTGGCGATAGTGTCATTACTCATAAAAATGTACATATTTGAAAAGGAGAGGAGAAAGGTGTCACGTCAGCTGTGATGGCCGATAATTTATTTCGTGATACGAAAACAAAGCGTTGCGATATAACGCAATTTAGAAAAATAAAAAAGTTTTATGGTTATGGCGCGTGCCATGTTTCACATCAAGTAGGTCATGATGATAAAGGTAACGTTAATTCAATTTAATGGGGTTTCTCGAAGTTACATAATCCGTTTCATGAATCAAATTTCGTCTCTTGAAATAATATTCTGCTTCAAAGTATCCATGAATATGTGCATCGTAGAGGGTGAATCTTAAAATTACTGAATTTCGATTAGAAATAGGTAGGTGTTTATACGAGGGCGGATTAAATATAAACGGGATTTTTGTTTCTGAGCGTCTACGGTTGTTCCGACCGGGCCCGAGGTTCTAGTATGCTTGTGTGGGGTTATTACGAATGGGAAGAGCTGGCCATTACCCACCCTCAACTAGCTCGTCAGTAGCGCTCACGATATCGGAGCGAGGGGTGCACCCCGCTGTTGCGCAACGCTTTACTATAAAATTTCTTGTTCATGAAGAAGTTCAAGCGACGCAAATTTTCCGTAGATTGACTGTACACTGTCAAGGACTCGTGTGTTTGCCTAGCATAGAGTTACGGAAGAGCGAGAACGAGTGGAAAATCAAGAACACGATCGCCGTCCTCGAACCAGCACTATGGACGAACACATTCGCGCGGTTCGAGATATTCTTAAAGACGATCGACGGGTGACCGTATCCGAAATTGTAGAAAAGGTCGGAATAAGTTATGGGAGCTGTTAAGTGATCATCAATAACGACCTGAAGTTCCGTAAAGTATGTGTCTGGTGGATCCCTCGCCTTTTGACCGCAGAACAGATGTTGAGACTTTTTGAGGTCTGTCAGAGGTTTACAGCAAGGTTTGTGGAAGAAGGTGATGCATTTTTGAGTCAGATTGTCACCTGCGATGAAGTGTGGGTTCGCCACTACACGCCCAAATCCAAACAAGAAAGTATGGAGTGGCGGAGGAAGGCAAAGGCAGCCCCAGTGAACTCCGATGGCGCGGTAGCCAAGACTCGACTCTCAGCTGGCAATGTTCTCTCAACCGTTTTTTTCGACCGACGAGGCATCGATTTTTTACATGAGGGACACACAATCAATGCTGCTTACTACTGCGAGCAATTGAACTAGATGAGGCAATCCTCCTTCACGACAACGCCAGCCCTAACGGTCGAAAAACTGAAAGAAATTCACTGGATTCCACTTGAACATCCTCCCTACAGTCCGAACATATTGCCCTTGATTTTCAATTGTTTGAGCCGCTTAAAGTCTCTAAGTTGGCAACGATTTGAAAATGACCAGGGCGTAGAGGGATTCATGCGCAATTGGCTCCGCCAACCAGCAACTAGCTTCATTCTACGATATTGGGATAAAAAACCTTCCTTCTGGCTGGGAAGAGTGTATTTGTAAAGCAGGGTGACTATGTAGGATAATAAGACATCTGTCCCTTTTTTTTCAATCAATATATATTTTTTAAATAATGGGACAAAATATAAACGGGACAAATCCCGTTTATATTTGATCTACTCTCGTACCTTTTTAAATATATTCAGTATTGTGCAGATTGTAGTGTCATCTTTGATATTTTCTTAATACAGTTTTCTTTATTAAGAATTGATTTTAAGTCCCTTAGAATAAAATTATACGTTTTATAGCTTATTCTTCTAGTTCGTCTTCAATATCCTAAAGATGAACTTTGTAACGGATTTGCGCATTAAATATATAAACGAGACAGAAATAAACCTGTCATAATTAACGAGTCAACGTTTCCTACATTGTCAGTCACGTAATCCAAGTTTTTGTAGCAGGGTTTAAATTCGACATATTAAGGTAATTCACTTTTCTCATACCGTTGCCAGCAATCGATTAAAGTACATAGACATCATCATAGTATCATTAATACGTCTGTGATGGTGATCTCATTTAAACGTATACGCCTACTCATAAATATGAACTTCATGTAGAGATTTCTAGCTATTATAACTAGCCCACACTTTTTAAAGAATTGGCGAAGGCGCCAGTATAATTTTGAAATATTTCTACTGTAATGAACTTTATTTAATTATTTCTATTATAACTTTAATTCCTACTTTCCGAAATGAACACTTCACGTAAATATATCATAATCAGCAAATAATTTAAAAAAAATGGTGAAGGTGTCAGTGTCATTTTAAAATATTTATATTGTAGGAAACTTTATTTAATTATTTCTTTATTATAACATTACCTTCTGAAATGAATTTTCCACATAGACATTTCTGACCATAATAAGCGACACATTTTTTAAAAGAATTAGAGAAGGTGCCAGTATCATTTTGAAATATGTCTACTATAATAAACTTTATTTATTTCTATTACAAATTTACTTCCTATTTTCTGAAATGAACGTTTCGCGTATAGATTTCTAGCTAGCATATTTTTTAACAAACACCCTTTAAGAAACTGGCGAAGGTGCCAGTATCATTTTGAAATATTTATACTGTAATAAACTTTATTCAATTATATCTATTATAGCTTTACATACCACTTTCTAAAATGAACGTTGGTCGTAGAGATTTATAACTAGGAGGATAACCAGCAAACAGTTAAAATATGGCGAAGGTGCCAATATCATTTAAAAATATTTATATTGTAATAAACGTTTCACAGAGCTTTATAGCTAGAATAACCAGCACATAGTTTTAACCAAAGGCGAAGGTGCCAATATCATTTTGAAATATTTATCTTGTAATAAACTTTATTTATTTCCACTATAGCTTTACTTCCTACTTTCTAAAATGAACGATTCTCCTAGAGATTTATTGCTAGGTTGATAATCGGCAAATAGTTTTAAAAATGGCGAAGGTGCCAGTATCATTTTAAATTATTTATTCAAAATATAATACTATTCAAAAGTCCCCTCCCCCCCTCTTATCTTTGGAACGATTATACATAAGCTATTGAAATTTGGTAACTGAATATTAAGGGTTGTTAACTTCCCTACTAGTGATGATGATGACGTATGCGTCAAAGATGACGTCACAAGGTCATTGTGACCAATAATTTTAAATGGAACCCTATGACAAGCGATACCTCTTTTAAGAGGTATCGAAAAAACCTATTCAATGATACTAATATTGTGTCTGTTTACGGCAGTTTTGACAACTGGCTTTCAAAAACCGCAAAGCTGTGATGAATTAAATCAGTTAATAATAAAATTTAAAATTCAAGCTCCGCCACTGGATAGTTGGATAGTAAATAATCTGTTTTTGCAAGTCTCCCCAATTTGATGTTTTTTTAGCTGTCAAAGTTTTTATACATTTAATAATTTGTGTATTATTGATCGAACGTTTAACTGTTTTAGTACCTTGTGGTAATTTTAAAATATTTGTACATTCAATAATTTGTTAAACTGTTGTGAGCTGAACATTTAAGTGCTTCAAGAAGAGAAATGGTACGTGTTTTAGGTGATAAAGTAGCAGCGATCCTAATACTTGGTGAAACTGGAGAAAATATTCATGCAGCAGAACGCATTCTTAATGAAAGGTTTCATGATCGCCCAGTTTCGAGGACTTATTTGAGAGAGCTTCTTCGTAAGTTTAAAACAACGGGTAGTATTAATGATGCAAAAGGATCTGGCAGACCACAAATTTCTGATGAGAAAAAAATTTATATACTGGCAGAAGTAATAGTAAATCCTACTTCTTCAACAACTCAAGTTACATCAACCTGTTAAGTCAGTCAAAGTACAGTGCACAGGGTGTTGGAAAAAACAAATTTCACCCATACAAATTAAAAATGGTTCATCAACTCTCAGACGACGATCCAGACCGGAGACTGCAATTTTGTGAAAATATGGAGACTAAAATTAACCAACAGCCAGACTATGTATGTCAAAACAATTTGTTTTAGTGACGAAAGTACTTTCTATCTAAATGGAAATGTAAATACACAAAACGTGAGATATTGGAGTGACGCAAATCCTCACATGTTTCGTGAAACACTTACTCAGTATCCCGAGAAGGTCAATGTTTGGGCAGGTATACTGGGAAACCACATCGTTGGGCCTGTTTTTTTAAATACCAACTTAACCGGTGAGGTGTATCTGCAGATGTTGCAAAATGCAATAGAACCGTTAATCCTTGAAATTTTGGAAGATAATCAAGATGAATTCGACATTTTGGAAATAACATTCCAACAGGATGGTGCTCCTCCACACTATTACGGTGCAGTAAGACGGTATTTGGATGAAGAATATCCTGGTAGATGGATTGGACGACGAGGTTCAATGGAATGGCCGCCTCGATCACCGGACCTCACACCTTTAGATTTTTTTCTGTGGGGGTATCTTAAATCGAAGGTTTACGCCACTCAGCCTGACAATATTGATGTTTTAAAACAACGTATTGTTACAGAATCTAGGGCTATTTCCGCAGACACATTTGAAAAAGTACGAGAAGAGTTTCGCAATAGGATGTTTTACTGTCAGTAAATGGAGCTCACTTCGAACAATTACTATAAGTAGGTACTGATTCTTGAATCTGTAATTAAAATTATTATCCAAGTTTACTGATTACTGATTTAATGCATCAAAACTACCATAAATACAAACAATATTAGTATCATTGAATACATTTTTTCGATACCTTTTAAAAGAGGTATCGCTTGCCATAGGGTTCCATTTAAAATTATTGGTCACAATGACCTTGTGACGTCATCTTTGACGCATACGTCATCTATCATCACTAGTAGGGAAGTTTACAACCCTTAATATTCAGTTACCAAATTTCACTAGTTTATGTATAATCGTTAAAAAGATAAGAGGGGGGGAGGGGACTTTTGAATAGCACTGTACTATATTGTAATAGACTTCATTCAATCATTTCTTTATTACTATTATATAGTTACTACTACAACTTTTTACTATCTGAAATGAATGTTCTGCGTAGAGATTTCTGCCTAGTATAAACAACAAATATTTTTTAAGGACATGGTTGAGGTGCCACTATAATTTTCAAATATTAATGCTGTAATAAAATTTATTTAATTATTTCTATTATAATTTTGCTTTCTACTTTCTGTACGTTTCACGTAAGGGTTTATAGCTAGGACATAGTCAGTAAACATTTCAAAAAATGGCGAAGGTGTCAGTATAATATTGAAATATTTATACTGTAATAAAATTTATGTAACTGTTTCTATTATAACTTTACTTCCTACCTTCTGAAATTAACATTTCATGTACAAATTTATAGCTTAATCAGCAAAGAATTAAAAAAATGGCGAAGGTGTTAGTATAATTTTGAAATATTTATATTGCAATAAACTTTATTTAATTATTTTTTATTACTATTATAACTTTACGTTCTCCTTTCTGAAATGAATGTTCCACGTAGATTTTCTAAGCTAAGTTAGGAATGAAAATTAGTTTGGATACATTATTTTCTAAAGTTTTTGCTCTTGTGAAGTTATATTGATATATTTCTCATTTTTTTTATTTTGTTCATGTGCCTATAACTTGAGCATATGAGCATATATGAAAACTCCTAGATAAGTATTATATACTTATTTCTAATATTGTGGGACTCTTGGTTTTAAAATATTGAATCGTTTATAACTTCTTTAATTGGTGATGTTTCGTCTTTGATTTGAGGAGTTTTCAAAACTGACAAAATATTTTCAGAAATTTTGAGTAAAAATTAACACTAGCAATATAAGTAGTTTATATTGGTTTATAGCTAATATAACTACATAGTAAAATAAAAACAATAGATATGACAAAATTCTGCAGATTGATGATTTTAGTATTATGAAATCCAGTGTCATTTTTTCCTAGATTTTCTTGAATAAACTATTAATAACTCACATACTATATAATTATAGTTTAGTTGGTTATATAGTTTATTTATCAGAACTTCTTTTCCGATGGTTTTCTTATGATTTCAAAACATTTCCGACGGTAAAAATTTTGATCTCAAGACCTGAAAACTAGAATTTTGGAGCTTCAATTTTCTTTTTTTTTAATTACTCTGCGATTATTTGTCTCCAAGTCGCCCTTTAAAAATCACCTAAAAATTTAGGATTTTTCACATCCCTTCATTTTTATGCCTAGTGTACAATAAACTACAGTTGCAACAAAAATTTTCTAGGGTACCTAATTTTCATGTTTTGATTCATACTATCATTATATATACATTTTATAATTTATTTGCTCCAAAAGAGGTTGTAATATTTTATTATTATTTCATGCAATATTTTTAACGTTACACAATAAACTAAAATTGCAATAAAATTTTCTAGAGTACTTACTTCTGATGTTTCGGTTCAGATTATCATTATCTGGTAAAATTATCAATGAGTTTACTCCAAAAGAATTCCTAACCAGTTCCGGCCTAATTAACATTCTTCAAATTGGACAGACATTAAATCAAGAACTTTTTTCAACCGGTCAAATTGTTTCAACCTAGTTAGGGAACAAATCCATAATTTTATTTTATTATTTAGATTATATACAGAACATTCATCATCATGTCCCAGTTGCCATTAGAATGGTCTATCTAAATGTATAAATATTAATTATATATTCATTGCTAGAACTATTATCATATTAATTACTTTAATTTCTATGTAATTTCACGAACATTGTGGGAAGCAAAATTAAATATTCTCCAACTTCGCTTTTGTCGAACTCATACCAAACAGAATCGAGAGTAGACGCAAATTAACCGAGTCGGAACGAGTGATACAAACTTATTAATTACGCCGTAATTACTTGTAAAACTGGCGGAGACACTGAAGAATATTTTATATGTAACTCTCCCTTTGAATTAAATTACCCAATAAATTCTGTTACTAATGTCATTTTGTGTTCCTTTTTAGATAAATATACTACGCATCTGATAACTTGATGTCGCTACTAAAAGAAATTGGATATGAAATAAAAGAGGCTTCAGCTTATCTCTTGATGTATGATGGCTTCTTTCTCGAAACAATAGCAAGGAGGAAATGCCTCGATAAAACGAAATGTTGAACGACTGTGTCATCAAATTTACGACGAATGATACCCTGAAATATAATATTCATATCCGAAATTTAAGGCATATAAATATTAATAATGACGTTATTAATGGAATCTTACATATTTTATCAAAGACTAAGTTTGTAGACTATAGGCTACACTCTTCCACTTAACCTTAACCTATTAGGATTTTCGTAAATATGCAGTAATACTTTTTTTTTCTAAATATACAATACTTATTTAATATATTGATCCAAATGTAAATACTAAAGGAAAAAAAAGAATTTTTCAAAGAAAAAAAAAAAAGAAAGAATAGGAAGAGAAGAAGAAGAAGAAATACCAGCATACAGTTGTGTATGCAAATATAAAACAAATATTGAAAATCTTATAAGTATTTTAAATGCATAAGTAAGTAAAACAAAAAAAATTATCAACTATCTACTAATTGCTTTTTTATGTTACACTTAAAGCTTTTTATACCGAGTAGTTTTAACTGATTTTAAATGATATGTGTGAATGTACTGTATTATAAGAAAAATATTTTTTACATCTTGATGTATGGCGTACTGGTGTAGTAAAAATAGGGTGTCTCAGTTAGAAGTATAGGATTTGAATTGCGCGCCATTTGTGTACTGTCAAAGATAGGGCGTTAATATTTAACGACTGTCATCTACAAACCATACGACGTCAGCATGCTGCGATTAACAGTTCAACAAGGGATAGTTTGTGTACAACTGCTTTATGAAAGTGAGCGATGATTCACTGTTGCATTAAGAAAAAAATCGTACGAAATTAGGACAATATGAAGCGCCTACAGAGTCAACAGTTCATAACTTAATCAAGAAATTTGAAGAGATGGGTTTTGTTATTGATAAGACAACATCAATACGTCCTCGCCGTGGTCGGTAAGATGGAAATATTATTGTAGTGAAGGAAATATTTTAGAAGACGCATATTTTTATCTTAACGTATACGTTAAAATTGTCAAGCAAAATTGTCGAATTTGGGATGTTGAAAATCCACATGTTCACGAAAAAAAAAATAGATCCACAGATATGCACGGCTTGGTGCGCATTTTGGAGTGATGGGGTCATTGGACCATACTTCTTTGAAGGAAAAGCGTACGCCACCAGCCAGCACCAGTCGATGACCTCAATGCAAATATTCAACGTGTTATTCGGCAAATAGTGTCAGTTTTATGAGCCCGTCTTATGGAGAATTTTGCTAAACGAATGACATCGTTTGAATAAAAAATAAAAGAATAAAAAATCTGAGTTGGTCAAATATTACTGGTTTTATTCACAAATCACATTCTATAGATTCAAATCGACACCCAGACACGTTGACATTGTATAATATTCAACGACAGTCATCTACAAATGGTTTGTAGATGACTGTCGTTGAATATTGTCGCCCTATCTCTGAGAGAACACAATAGGCACATAATTTAAATACTATAGTTCCAACTGACACCCTATATAAGAAGCTGCAAGGCAGTTTCACTTATATTAATAAAAATCTATATATATATATATATATATATATATATATATATATATATATATATATATATATATATATATATATATATATATATATAACGTAAGTTTTACAATGCCGGTATCGCAAAAGCGAATATTACGATAAAAAATTACAAACAAAGCTATGATGGCAAAAACAAACACGCGAAACAAGTCAACAATACTATCATCCCAACAAATTTAAAATTGCAGCCGAACATATCCAGGAGGGCCAGGTAAATAATAATAATAAATGAAATCTCAGCAGAGCCAACTTGATTTACAGCATCCAATGTTTTGTGTTACGGGCGTCTTTTTTATAAAATATTCTCGTGTTCCCGTTTATATTGTTCGTCGGCTCTGTACCTATCCTCTTCTGTTTCGAATATATACGACATGAATGTTCGATTCAATCTCTTTTATTGCTGGGAATATATTCGTTGGATGAAATAAAAAAATAATGATCTGGAAACATTTCACGTACATATGAAGGGAGATGGCCACGTTATGTTATATGTACATACGTAGGAGGAGAGTCTGAGTAAAAAAAAGAATGTATACACTTCTGTGGGTTATTCTAAAAACCAACTTTATCGATATAAGAAAAAATAATTGAATAACATACACTGTGTGTATAAAAAACGCAACGTATTATTTCGGAACTCATTGATCGATAACCTAAAAAAATATTACGAAACCTTACCACTATTAATAATATAAAAATGGTGTAAAATGTCATTGTTTGATGTTTTTTGATTAATCGAGATATGCCTAAACGCTGTTATGCCTTAGGAAGTAAAAATTAATTGTGATGCCCAAGTTTATTAAAATTTATTTGCCAAGATGACTGAACAATCATAATAGAATGAGTCGCTACATGATTTCACCAAAATGGATATTATGTATTACACATATATAATATCTATTTATCTAACCTATTTGATAGTTCTTTTCTCGATTTAGATGAATACCCCACGGATTTGATTCGGCATTTGTCCTGGATCGGCGTACCGTGTACGGCATTGATAAGAAGTAATAAGTTGGAAACAGCTGTCTGTCGTTCGGTCTTCATGCGGAACAGATGTCGTGATGTCGAATCCTACCCGTGACTGGTTTTCTTTTCTGAAACCTTGTCTGATCGTACAGAAACACGACAAAGGGATCGAGGATCGCTGTTAGGTATAATTCAATGCCCGGAGGGGCTTTAGCCCGAAAGCAGTTGTTTCCTATATCGATTATGTAATAGCCTTGCTATTCGGGAACTAATTGATAACCGCATTGCGGTTTGGTAGTTTTTTCTCGATTCTCGACTTATAAGTTACCGACAAGCACCTTTAAATGCCAGAAAGAAGATGCTTCAATCTGCGCTATTAGTGAATATATACTTAACCAAATAAGGGGAAGTCAACTGAAGGCATACGTTACAGATGGCGACAGCCCTAATATTTCTTTTAGATAAGCGAGACAGATAGAAAGTGAGTTTAGATAAGGTGACTGAGATACTGTGTTGGTTGCAAAGTCAACAAACAATAACTCTATTTCTTCTCGTTTAACTTTATTATTTAATTCATTCTTAATGATCATGTTTGGAAGTCTTTAGAAATAGTCTGACTCTTTTTAACGAGTATGTCGTTACTGTACAACATACCACTTATTACTTTGATATGCTAACACAAACAGTTTATCTTATTCTAGGACAGTGAGGAATCTCTTGATTAAAGATGATCCATATCTTTGTGAACACTGCACAAATTTATGCGCAACAAAACAGCTACAGACTTCAAATTACGAAACAGTGTCGCCCCTTGATTGGGTCCATAAGAATCCGTTTTAATTACACACACAGAGGAAACGCTTTATTAACAAGTTCTAAATACCTGCCAGATTGCCTTCTGCATCGCATCCCCTCGCCCAATTACCACCGGAAACGGCGACACTTGTGCCGTTCGGCGTGTTCCGGATGACTCTCTAAGACGTCTCCCCTGGAAGCCTCCTACGTGGAGCAACCGAAGCTAACGAAGGTAATCAAAAGTATAATTACGCAAGGCATGCGGCAGGAGGGAGCCAACTCTTAACTGTAAAACAATCTGCTGGGAACGCAATATCACGTACAGGAGTTAACAATCGGCAAAACAAACGGCGGAATTTACAGCCGTAAACTATTTTACGAGTACGAAGGGGCCTGAAAGTTGGCGAGTTCTGAGCTTCGGTTGGTTTACGGTTATCGAGTTGCGACAATGCTTGCTCGCTTTAGTTGCGGTGGAAGCGATCGAATATCGACGGTATTGCCTGCATTTGTATAACTAACACTGAACGCAAGTAATGAGAATGAAGTATATAGGGTGGCCCGAAATACAAAGTTAAACCCGTACTTAAACCTCAGTTGGGGAATACCGTACTAATTAAACAGTGTTTAATAAACGTAAGTTCAGATATGCTTCTTGAGCTATTGAAATATTCCTTAAGGAGAATCTTTAAGAATAAGTTGCTGAGTTCCTCAGGGATCTATATTGGGGCCGCTACTATTTATTATATATACACAATTTTTATATGTTACACTTATAGCCACTAAATAAAAAAATATGATTGGCTGTAGCTTAGTAGAAAAGGAGATTTAGTGTTACCTGTCACTTGATAGTCTTGTCGTTGGTTGAAGGTTATTACCGATATCGGAATAATCATATAATACTGCTTGTTTTTTTTTACAATGATTCGACATACTTTACACTTAGTTATATTTATTGAAAATATATTATCTATACACCAAGTCGACACAATGTTGATAAGTCTTTATAAAATAAAACAGTTATCAATGCAGGTGACATTTAAGATTAACTTTAATCCACCAGCAAAACACGGTCCCCACTAAGTCCCTAATTAATGCAATAAGTTTTTTTCGAAGTTTTAAATCCTTAAACATTTTATGTATTTGTCTAGGATATCTTCTGTCACTACTGATAAACAATTGCAATTGTTTGACAGATTTTGTAATTGTTTGTTAGGAGGCAATCAATAATTAGTCGAGCAGTAAACATTTTGATGAACTTGGAAGGGACTATATAACTCCAGAATAAGGTCGTAAGGAGCTTACAGATGCGAAGGATGAGCGAAATCTTATGCAAGTTGCCTTCAGAAACAGGTATTCTACTAGTGTAGAGCTAAGCAGAGCCATATCAATTACTCAAAGTTAACGAAAGATTAACGAACGGTCAGTAAAAGGCTTAATGAAGGAGGATTGGATAGTAGAAGACAGGCTATTGCTCTACTACTCACTAGAGAACATAGAGCTACTAGACTGTATTTTGCAAAAATACACGTAAATTGGGCCATTGACGAGTGAAGGTAAGTTTTCTTTTTAGACCAAACAAGAATAAGTCTTACTTCACCAGATAGACGTCAATAAGACCGGCGAAGGCCAGGAAAGAGGCTTGCTGTCCGCAATATATCTCTAAGGATCCTATTTCTTGGTGGATCAATAATATTCTGGAAAGGAATTTGTATCGATGGTGGCACGGACTTGGTTCCTATACCAGAAGATTCATAAATGCACATTTCTACATGAAATACATCGTAGAGGGATATGTGGTGTCATTTGATCTATTCATCAGGGACAATTTCATTTTTATGCGGGATTACGTTCGGCCCCACGTTGCTAGAGAGATACTAGACTACCTTCGACTTGTTAATATTCCAACTATCGACTGGCCACCAATAATTCCAGATATGAATTCCGTAGAGCATTTATGGGATGAACTAGAACGATCTTTTAAGCTCCACAAGCCCGCCCCTATGACTCTTAGGGAACTCGAATAAGCCATTCATTTCGAATGGGAGAATATTCCTCAGGAAACCATTTACCACTCGATTAATTGAATTCAAATTCTTATGATTTAATTTCACCGAAAATTGTTTTTTCTTAAAGTTTTTCATTAACACCGTTTTCGTTGCATTTGACATAATTGTTAATTTCTTCCTTATAATATAATTCTATTTTGCTAAGCATTAGTTGACATTAGTTAATTATAATATCACGTAGATACTATGATTTAAATCTTCGAAAAAATAAAAATAATAATGCGAAGTTCCACAGATGCGTTAATTTTGGTCAAAAATTCATGTAACGAAATTGACACTAAAGTAATTTTTTCCAGAAGCTAGCAAAAATTCTGATATTTTGCCCAAAACAGTATAGATCTCTAGTTGGCATAACCACATTTTAATAAGAAATAAGTTCCCGGAAGGAATAACCAGCAGAACTAGTGTTCTGGCACGATCCAGCACAAATAATACAAACTTTTGCAAAACCTCTGAAGTACTATTCATTTCATCGCTATTTGCCAAATACAGAACTCTCTTATCTTGCCGATAAACGGAAGCGTCTACCTGAGCCTAGCCATAAAAACAAGAGAAGGTTCTGTTTTGAGATTTTTTATTTGGCAAATAGCGATGAAATAAACTATATACGTCTACACCAATTATTTTTTGATATTCTAATCCTGGTGATGAATTTTGATATTATTCAACATTAAACGTTTTGCCTTTCTATGTTTCTATCCACAAAAACAACAGATTTATTTATTATTTAATTATTACAATGACATAATACTGTTATCCATCATAATCACCTCAAAATGCACAACCTAATAGTAGACAACGGCACCTAATTAGTAAACACCGCCGGAAATCAACCCCTGAATGGAAATTGCAGCCATACAAAAAGATAATACGGGGTAATATGCTTGAATGTATGCAATTTGCCCATTCACGATGGCAGAATGCCTGTCAGCGAGCAATTCCTCTAGCAAGTGACGGAAATTCTAGCCTGGCGCTGTCTATTATTTACTGCGGAAGCCTTATTACTCATGCTAATAGGCGCGCTCGAGTGCCAAAGGCAAGAAAAGTCAACTGAGCTACGTGTCACGTTTCACGAGTTTTTAGTGCCATCTAATGGGTTCATGCGATTTGCGGTTTTATTTATTTGTGGCGCAGACGATGTTGACCGCAGTAAAACTTATTTAAGAGGATACGTTTCGTGGTCACGTCGCCGATAAATTTCCAGGAAAGTAAGCGCATATTCGTTAAAAACAGTCGGACTATTTTTAAAGACTTGGCAGCTACTTAAATATTAATTACGGTGACACTAGACCCGAGTCAAGTCGAATCGTGTTTTCCGTTCGTTATACAACGAATACACGTTTCTAAATCGCCTTTATGTATAATAGGTGCTTATTTTGTATAACATTGACCCCCCTTTATTTCTCTTAATTTCAATCGAATCGAAAAATTGAAACAAGGATTTTACATGATTTTTTATAAATTTTCTGAATATTTAAACAAATTTTCAAAAACTATGCAAATTGAAAGGGGGCGAACAATTTTTTATTTTTTTTTAAATGGAACACCCTGTATTTTTTTACTTAAAAAAATTACCCACAGTTTTATGATCACAAAAATATATGATTATTGTATGTTGGTAAGTATAGTTCTTGCGATATTCATACAAATATATAGTCACATCACAGGAATAAGTTTGGTATAAGACCATAAATCAGGAGAGTTATGTTTTTGAGATATAACGACACATCTTGTTTTTTAAGAAAAAAAGTATGAAAATTCTTTGATGCGGCAACACATAATAATTATAATAAATAAATAAACCTTTATTAAAATGACAACAACAAAGTTTAATGAACACAAAACATAAATAACGAAATAATGATAAAAAAAACAATGCGCAACAATAAATAACATAAAACTAAGGAACTTTATTAAAATTAAACATTATATGTTCTCCACGTATCCTCCGTTTCTATCAAGGCACAGTTGGCATCTTTTAATAAATTCATTTCTAACGTTTTCAAATAAATGAACATTTTGCCGCAATTTTTCTATTTTTTGACTGATACAGTCCTTCAACTCATCCGAGTTATTATATACCGAATTTTCGTATATGTTTTGTTTTAGTGTTTCCCACAAAAATAAGTCCAAAGGACTCAAGTCTGGGCTATTAGCAGGCCAATGTATAGGACCGTATCTTCCTATCCAAAATAGATATTTGTTATTTAAATATTCCGTTACGTTCCGTACAGAGTGTGGAGGAGCACCATTCTGTTGCCAAATAACAGAATTCCTGGTTGCAAGAGGAATATTATCTAAATAGTTCTCTACTTCACCCCGAAGAATATTCAAATACTGAACTGCTTTCAAGGACCCATTAATTAATACGGAACCCACAATTGTATTTTGATGAATACAGCAAATACTGCATTTGTTTAAATATTAAAAAAATTTATAAAAAATCATGTAAAATCCTTTTTTGAATTTTTCGATTCGATTGAAATTAAGAGAAATAAAGGGGGGGGTCAATTTTAGGTGACTAACAAGTGTCGTTCAATTTGTCGAAGAACCCATATTTCAGCAGTTGTGGAAGAAAGATATACCCCAATAGGGGTATCGTGAAGTTCAAGTTTGGTAAAATTGACTACTGTGGGTATATGATACGAATACTGCAGCTAAAACTATAGTTAAAGAAGTGTTTTTTCAGGGCCAAAATAGACTGAGTAGTTCACATCAAGTCGATGGTCGATTCAACCGTTGATTCGACGTATTATATTATCTATTGAAATTGACTTAGACATTTTTCTTGGCGTGGGCATTTGTGGTGGGGGTCGATTCCACACTTGATGTCCCCGAAAAATGACAGACATGCTCGTCATGTCGACACATCAATCTGCGTTTTTAATATGATAATTTATACATACAGAAATTATTAGTTGTCGAGCTGTCTGTACTGTCAACTCCATGAGAATCTTCCTTAATTTTGCCCTTAAACGTAGGCAATGTTGCTGAACAGACGCGATTGTTTATGACAGGTGCGTATATAAAAAGGTTCACTTTGGATTTAATCTCATGTAATTTTGATAATGTTCTTTAATTTCACAATAAAGCCAACGGTTTCTCATTAAAATAGACATCACCGTCGTATTTAGGAGCTTCATCTATGTGAGCTTCGATGTAATTTGCGGGAATTTAACGGATTTGTATTTTTAACAAAATTTCCTTTTTCTTTAAAAAAGGTTCTTTCGAAGAAAAATCTGAAAAAATTCATACAGACATAAGAAGAGCAGCCGAGTTCATGGATCTGCTCTAAATCTAAAGGTTTTTCAGATATCTATGAATTTCGAAATTGACTACATTCAACCAGAAATTCAGAGAACGGTTTTTAATTTTGCAACAAGCCGATGGTTTTTCGTTAAAATAAAAATCACCATCATATTCCGGAGGTTCATCTACGTAAGTTTTGATTTAATTTACTTCAATTTAGAGGTTTTTTTATTTTTAGCAAAATTTTCTTATTATATATAGTTTATTGATTTTGTTCTTTAAAAAGGAATATTCCGAGGAAAATCTGAAAAAAAATCATACATCTATCGTCCGAAAATTCTGAATAAATTCACATAGACGTAAGAAGAACAGACAAATTCATTTTGAGATTCAAACGGTGCACAGTGGAAAATTTCACCAATTTAGGTGTCCGCTGATGAAGTTTTGGCCTTGTTTGTTGACTGCAAATTGACTAAAGCTTCATATAGTTTGTTGAGAGATACAGTGAAAAAAGTTGGACACAATCTATACCCTCCATACCACCAAATCAAACAGGCCAAAAAAGCATATGATGAATTATTCTTTCATACTTTATTTTTAAGATTTTTCCATTGTTTTAGTTACTTTTACTCCCCAAAGAAATTTAAATTTTATTAGTGACATTGTTTATTATTAGTATTTGTACATAATTAGTACTGTGTAGTATTGTAGTTAAATATAAGTTTTCTGGAATTTAAATGATTAAAGTCTACATTTATTCTTTCGTAATAAAGTAATTTATGACTCTGATTATATATTTATTTGAGAAATATGTATTATGTACATCGAATAAGGAGTTCCATTGTGTATCTTCGTGGTCTAAAGTCCAATACCAATGAAATTAAGATCGGACCACCTTGGAGCTATACTGAACCCAACGCAAAAATAATAATTAAAATCGGTTCATAAACACAAAAGTTATACTCGAACATACATGAAAAAAAAAAAAAAAAAAAAAAAAATATATATATATATATATATATATATATATATATATATATATATATATATATATATATATATATATATATATATATATACAGACGAATTGAGAACCTCCTCCTTTTTTTGAAGTCGGTTAAATGTGCCAATTTTTGTTATTTGTGATAACTATAACGGGTATTCAAAGGAAACTGATATCTTCAATTAAAACGTTAATAACAAGAAGTCATTTAAAATATTGGTCGGAATTTGCTATCATCAATTTTCTTATACGTCCTACGTCCTTTACTATTGTAACATGTTATATTGTAATTGGGCATGGCGTGTAGAACAGTGTAGTAATAAATATATCAACATGAATATTAAACACTAAAGCGGACTCTGATACCAGACTACTTCAATAACATATAAGTCGGAAATCGAGGTATTGAATTATACCTAAAAGCGATCCTCGACCCCTTTCTCGTGTTTCTGCACGATCACATAAGGTTTTAAAAAATAAAACCCGCCACAGGTAGAATTCGACATTTTTCCCGGATTAGAACAAAACGACATGTTCGGTTCGGTTCGGTTTCCATTTGTCGTTCGGTTCCAATCCGGGACAATGTCGAATCCTACCTATGGCGGGTTTTATTTTTTAAAAACAGACTACTTATCATCTATCCTTTTCTGGGCACATGTAAATTGCCTTTTAAAATTTTCTACCGCCGCCGTTCATCGTCATCATCACAAACCACATATTTATAATAATAGGTATTACCTTAAAAGCCAGACAGCAGAAAGACGGATGTTTCAAAAGTTAGATTTATAGCCTACAGCCCTACGCTACTGTTTTTTAAACATTAATATATTTCAACACCCTGGTTTTAATGAAATATGTATAAGGGTATAAAAGGGTAGGTAAACGCATTCGCCGAAGAAGTTTCAGGCCCCGCCGGAATTTTAATATTCCTTTCTTGGACTGTTGCGGGAAGCTCTCGCAGGATCAGGTAGGTCCATTTGTTGCTGCTTGTAATTAAAGCGGATGAATTAATTTCGGAGGATTGCAAATGTTTAAATTATCTAATACTTTGTTTTACGACTGTTTACGGTGAAAAATATGAAGATCGTTATTTATGGGAATTTTTAACGCTTTCAACTATTAAACCACAGATGTGGTTTAATAGTTTAATGCAAAATGTCAATCGTAACTAGGAAGAAATCTAAGAAATAGAATTGTTTTTTAGCCTATGGGACTTGTAAATTTTTCCGACAATCTTTTTACCAAACTCAGAGCGATATCTAACAGTGCGTGAGATTATTGTGTTATAATCGAGTAGGTTTCTTGTTTGCTGATCGTCTAAAGGTGCGTAATTTATTGAAGCAAATCTATGCGTTTTGGACTAAGATACTAGATCTGGTAAATTAGTGATATATAGTGATCTGGCTAAATAGATATACAGGGTTTTCGTAAAGTAGCGAATAAATTCGTTAAAAATTGAAGCAGTAACTTTTGAGAAAAACTTTCAGACCCATCAAATTTTATATTTAATTGCGCAATTGATACATACACGATAATTCATGCGCGAGGTATAATCTCATCGATATTTCTTTAACAGCAACCCCTTTTTTACTTTATTACGTAATATGAAACAGCATACTTTTCAAACATTACAGTAATAATTAGATTAGCTGAGTATAGGTTAGATAAAGAAATGAGGAAAAACTATTTTGCAATTTCAAAATGCTAAATTTAATGACAATGATATTTTAAAAATCAATTAAGTTAAATTAAATGTTCTCACTGTGTACCATTGATTGCCTGACAGTAGCCAAGACTATTAGTAAATTCCTTTTGAACCTTGTCAATTCAAGAGGTATACGAGGGGATACCCAAAAGAAACCACACTGAAGTTGTGGTGGGCGGATTATTTGTAGTACCGCGTTCTGACGTTAGGAACGTATAGAGGTGCCATTCCCGCGTCAGTAAGCCAAGCGTCGTCGCTAAAGAAGGTTCCGTAAGGCTTGTGTGAATTCTTTAGTGAAATTTGCTTTTGTTTCCTTGTGGCTTTGCATTGGTTGATTCTCGTGAACACCCTAACGGTTTTGCTTCTTGGTCGGAGAAGCTGGCAGAGAAACTCTTGAAATTAGAAACTATTGACTCTGGTCGTCCTTCCACGGCTCAAACCGATGAAAATGTTGAAAAATTCACAAAACCATCCTGGATCAACAACTACGGATCATTGACGAAGTTGTGGAAGTTTTTGGTCAAAAATTGGCGAGCAGACACGGCTGTGTAAGCAGGGGCGTTATCGTGGTGGAAAAACCAGTCGCCCAAGTTTTCAAATCTTCCAGGTAGAAAGCCCGGTTATCTGTTTGACCTTATAGAACAAGCTCTGAATGGACAACTCCTCTCATATTGACAAAACAAGAAAACGTCGAGCACACAAAACAACAATTCATACAAGCCGAACGGAACTTTCTTTACCGACGACGCTTAACTTACTGACTCAGGAATTGTAGCGCTGCTAGGGCTCTATACGCTCCTAGCGGTAGAACGCGGTACTACAAAAACTCCGCCAACCACAACATCAGTTCGGTTTCTTTTGGGTACTACCTCGTACGTTGTATTGTGTGACAAATTATTGCTTTTAAATTTTCTAAATTCTCCGGCCTAGTAACGTATTCTTTGTTTTTTAATTACTTTCATAAAACGTAATCTAGGGGTACTCGAGTAGGAAACTTTGGTGTGAAGATAACACTAACTTAGATTTTCACAAAACACCAAAACACTATACACTACACTCGACGCGCGGTTCGCCAACATCATCAGTTTGCATCATCTGGACATGATTGAAACTGATGACTTTAATCAAACCAGATCCTTGATCATCAAATAAAGCAGTAATTTCAAACTTTTGCAAACTTTTTATCTTTATATCGTGTATGTATACAGGAACTATGTATACTTTATGTCTCAAAGGGAACTAGAGAATTTGAATTGCGCGCCATTTGTGTTATATCAAAGATAGGGCATCAATATGGCTGTGTTACCAGTTTCATTTTCAAATAAGTATGGTCCAATTACTCCACCACTTCAGAATGCGCGCCAAACCATGCATGTCTGTGGATGTATTTCTTTTTCGTGAGCATGTGCTTCATCGCTGACCAAAATTTTGTTGCAAAAATCAGCATCACCTTCTTTCCTTTCTAACACCCAATTAACAAACGTACGACGTTGTAAATGGTCTGTAACTTTTAACTGTTGTGTCAACTGAATTTTATATGACAGATGCAGATCTTTCATTAAAATCCGATGCGTGGTGGCTCTTGACAAAATCAGTTGTTGTGCACGACGTCGAATTGAAGTGTTTGGATAGTGCCGTACACTTTTTCTCAGTGCAGCAATATTTTCATCTAGCCGACGACAGCGAGGACGCATTGATGTTGTCTTAATAATAACAAAAGCCGTCTCTTCAAATTTATTGATTAAGTTACGAACTGTTAACTCTGCAAGCGCTTCATTTTATCTTAATTTTGTGCAATTTTTTAATGCAATTGTAAATGATCGCTCACTTTCATAAAATAGTTGTACACAAAAAGTTCGTTGTTGAACTGTTAGTCTTCTGGCATCTTGACGTTTTATGGTTTGTAGATGACAGTCATTAAATATTGAAGCCAGTGGCGGTTTCTCCATAAGACCGCAAGGCCGCTCCCCCCCTGTGGAACACGCCAGTGTTGATTTATTGAGAAAATATAATTTCTTAAGTTTGTCATAGACTGAAATCGTGAAATCCAATTTCACCTTACATATTTAAAATATTACAAAATATCCCTGGTTAATGCACGTTGAATGTAGTAGAGTGTAAGTTAACAACCTATGGTATAATATATTGCATGTACAACAGAGGTGGAACGAATTATGGGCCGCTAGAAGTTTGCGGACACCGTTGCTTGGCAACCGCCGGTCACGTTTAACGACGAACCAATAGCAACTTTATACTTGAGAAATGTAACGTTGGGCCGCACTAAAACTGCGGCACAAAAATACGCACTTACCTTTCCGGTGACCCTTTTGGATGTATATGTGCTTCTTATCCACAATTGTGTAAGATGAGATTAAAAACGGAATTGGAAGTTATTTATACGCGGCCAGATTTCAGAAACATTTTTGGGGCAATGAATTTAGTTTCATTTATGTCAGAAAATAGTCTAGCTGAAACGTTTATCGAGACAATAGAATTACTGAATATAATTTTAACAACACCAATGACAACTGCGGAGTCAGAGCGCTGTTTTTCGACTTTAAAACGGATTAAAACTTTTTTACGGAATACTATGACTAACGATCGCCTAAACGCTTTAGCAATGTCTACTAATAAAACATTGGTGCAAGATATAGACAATATTGACGAGAATGTGATGGAACATTTTATTTCTATAAAAGTCCGTAGAGCGGAATTTAGTTTTAAAAAATAAACTGTTGTGTGAGAACTTTTCTGCTTTCCGTAAGACAGTAATACTTAGTGGATTAAGCATCTCCGAGAACATCACCTACTATCAACTAAGGTAACTTTACTGATTTATATATTTTTTTGTTGTTGCGCCCCCCCCCCCCCCTCCCCCCTTTAAAAAGTCACGAGCCGTCACTGATTGCCGCCCTATTTTTGACAGAGCACAAATGGTGCTCAATTCAAATCTTATAATTTCAACTGAGACACCCTATGTAACTTTAATAATACTCTTTATAATTTTTCTCTAAAGTATAACATAATTCAAGTGTTTCAAGTTGTTCTCCATGCTTAAAACTAACCACATCTACAGACGTCACATAAATTAACAATCGACAGCTTACGAAATGTTACACGCAACAGCCTACTACCTGTATAGTTTAAGTATAATGAAGAAACGTGGTGTAACTTTCTGTAACGTCCTTTCAGGCACTATATACTTTGATCTGTGTAAAACAATACTGACATCAGTTGTTACTTATATTACTGTGTGTACTACACACGTACTACACCCTTACTGTGTGTACTAGTGGCGTACTACACACTTAGCACGTAGAATATTACATTAAAATTTTGTTATTAGTCAATTCCTATACTTAAACGCTAACTATATGGAAAGTATCATCATTTTCAAATATTGCCAGTTTACAATTTCGTATCTTTCACAAGAACCACATTAATCTTATTTTATCTTAAACATCTCGAAAAAATTTGTGAAGGGATAGCTTAAAATGCAAGGAAAAAGGTGGAATAACAAGAAAGGCACATAATTAGTGTTTAGTGATTTGTATGGAGATTTTGCTGTCAGTTTATTAATGCTAACTTAATATTGAACTTGCAAGAAACATAGAGACATGGAATTTCGCGTACAGAGTATTTACGAAGACTCTATTCGATTTAATAGCCCCTCCGCCCTCCGCCACGTTCAAGAGCCCATCAACGTCGAATTATCCGCGCCGCCGCCATTATCCTTTAATATAGTAATTAAGCAACCGCGATATTACATAAATATAAATAATTCGAGACGCCAGCGAAACCCCTTCAGGACTTACTTAACCGGATAATAAGCAAAGCATCCGAGAGGGGTGAATTTTAAATCAATTTAAAAAGCAACAAGACTAAGGGGCCGCATAAATTAGGCTCGCTTTGAGGAGAACTTCTCGATGAAAATAAATTGGCGGAATGGAGCTCCCGAGTGGCTGTCAATGAAATTTACTACAGCAGCAATGACTTATGACTTTGTTAACGGATAGCGATGTAGAAGCTCGGGGGTAATTTCGGTAACCGGATATGAACAAAGGCGCAACGCAGATCGTGGTTTTTGTTTTACATATCAAGTATAAAATTAAATGTCGATAAAGGCACATACGCAGTAATGTTCTATAATAATTTTAATGACAACACTTAATTTATTCACTATCAAAACTATCTAACTAATCCTTTTCAGGGTTAATATCATCAGAACTGTAATTACCCAGCAAATATGAATATTGTTTAAATATTTGGTGGAGGCGCCACTATCATTTAGAAAATTTTCGATGTAATATTATTATTATATTATATAGGTTTGGGCCTCATCAGCCACTGATCGTGTGGATAGTCTCTTGGCGATCCCCTCTTATCCGCGTCATTATCCAAAAATGCTATCCCATAAAAGGAGCAATCTAGGCACGTCCCCCGCCTTAAGCCTCGCCTCCTCTAGAATAAGAGGGGTCCCTAATATAAGATACCTCTTCTCCTCCAATTCGGGGCAGGTGTAAAGAAGATGAATCGAGGTTTCCTCGTCTTCTTTACAGTATCTGCAGGCTGGGCGGTCAGTCAGCATCAGCTTGTGCTTATATGCATTCAGGCTACTATGGTGGCCCGTTTTGATTCCCACCAGGGTTCTAGCTTTGTGCCTGTTCAATTTAATGAATTATTGGGCCCATTTCTCAATCTCTGAGTATTGGATGAAGAGTTTGGTTATTCGACAACCTGTTACTCCTCTCCATCTTTTATTGTGCTGGTCTCTTGCCCAGCCATTGATGCGGTCTCTGATCAGATACCAACTTATTCCCACTGCAGGTTCTGGTCCATACATGTTTTCCCTGGTTCCTAGTCTGGCAAGGTCATCTGCAATTGTATTTCCCTTAATGCCATTATTCCCAGGTATCCATAAGAGTTCCACCGGTTCCTTCCCTGCCAAGTGGTTCAATACTTCATAGCAATTATAGACCAGCTTCGACTTTGTCGTTGCTGAATTCAGGGCTGCCAACGCCGCCCTGCTATCCGAGTAGATACATATCTTCTCCTGGGTCCGATTTTGGTCGGCCCCCGGAACACCGTATGTAATTTCAACTAGCTCGGCCTGGAGTGCGGTAGTGTATTTGCCCAAGAGGAAGATTTTACTTATCCCGTCGCGTCGCCTATACACCCCACACTCGCTCTGTTCCCGCTATTGGCTCAATCCGTGTACCAAATGTCTCCATTGAGCCGAAATCCTGCTCGACTGTTCCATCCAGTCGGTCTTACTGGTGAGGGTAATCTTATATTTCTTGTCAAGCAATAAGTGGACACCCGTACTGTCAGAGGGCATCCACAGGAGTCCCTCCTTAGCTAGATCTCTTGAGAGTCTATTCAGGTCCCTTACCTCCCTATTCATGTTTCCCACCCTGTGCATTGCCTTTTGCGGCTTCCGCTTTCAGGATGACATCAAGAGGTGGTATCCCCGTCAATATACCCATCGCCTCGATCGGTGTTGATCTTGGGACTCCGGTTATACTTCTAAGAATGAATTCTCTTAACTTGTTAAGTCGGTTGGCTTCCGACTTTAAACAGGCTCTCTCCCACCAGACCAGTGCTGCATACGTCAGTCTGGGTTTGAGAATTGCCTTATACATCCATTTCATGGTTTCCGGTTTCAAGACCCAGCTATTACCAATGGCTCTTCTCAGTTGCCAAAGTGTTGCTGTGATCTTGGAACATATGTGACTTAAATGTTTTCCCCATGACAGTTTCCCTTCCAGGATTACTTTTAAGTATTTCACTTCGTTATTATAGCTTAGTTCTTGGCCACCAAGTTTCAGCGGACATGTTTTGTTCCACTTATATTTCTTGGTGAACACCATCACCTCAGTCTTAGAGGGATTGACCGAGTCCCCTCTTCCTGCACCAATTCCCACATTGTTTAAATCTCCCTGCATTATATCGAGAATCGACTCCAGGAAAGGGCCCTTCGTTATTATTACTAAGTCATCGGCATACCCAATTACTTGGTAATCCTTTAACCTTTCAAGCAGCTCATCTACTACTAGGCACTACTTACACAAGGGGGGACAAATACCCCTCGTCGATCAGTTGATATTGTTCGACATCGAATAAATTCGATGTAATAAGTCATACTTAATTATTTATTTATTGTTACTGTAACTTATTCTATAATCTTCTATCTAGTATCGCGTACAGATAACCATATACACTGTGAAAAATAAGTCTGAAGAATCTCGCAAAATATTTATTTATTGCGAAAACCCTCGAAGGTGTCAAGGGTATTTTAAATATGTCGTCTTTTAAAATACTTTAGTTTTATGTACAGTGGCGTACTGGATTAGGTCAGAACCTTTGATGTGAAGATATGACTGAATTAGTTTTCCACAAAATACTACACACGACGACCGTCTCGCCAACGAAGTTGACATCATCTGGAGATGATTAAAACTAATCTTATGCTAATAGTATATCCTACTTATACCCAAATTATTGTTGCATCTCAGTAAGCCCTGATCGTCAAGTTCATGGCCCAGTGAGCCGTGAGTAACTAACTAATAAAGTGCGCTATGTGGAATAGCCCCTCTGCCACTATTCATACTATTTTTACACGTTTCAATTTCTAAACTTTCAAATGTGTCTAGCTGTCTAGTATTTGTTACATTCCTAATTAATCTTAATTTGCTAATATCTATCTGGGCGACACTGGACTTATCTGTTCTACCATATTTGAGTAGCACCTCTTTGAGATGCGTGCTCTTTGAATCTGGTTTGAATATATCGTCTGGTATGTCCAACACACCTTCGACTACAATTGTAACAGCTGATTTAATAAATCCCCAACCTGTCATTTCTGTTAATTTTGTCTTTTGGCTTGCCTAAAGGTTGTTTTAATTTATTTCTTGATAAATGGACTATCGTTTATCCGTTATCCCTATATCTTCAAAAATCTTACTAAGTGGCGTACATATGCAGGGTCCCTATTTCTTTGTTCGATATAGTGAAAAAGTACATTTTTGAGTGTTTCTATAAAAAATTTATTAAGATGGAAAGGAGAAAAATGTAAATAAAGTTTTAATTGTGAAAATTGATTTATTTATAAACAAAAACAAAATCACTACATTAACTAATAATATGTTCAAACTGTTGCCCGTTTACTATTTTACAATGCCCTATATGTTTCAAAATAAATTCATTCAGCGTCCCGATATTGCGTTTTTCCTGTCGAATTAGTTCCTTTAAATCATCTATGTGTTCGGGTTTATTGGCATAGACTTTGAACGACCCCATAAGAGAAAATCAGGGGATGTAAGATCTGGAGAACGAGGTGGCCACTCAATAGCTTCATGTCGCCCTGTCCATTGTTGTGAAACGATGTTGTTATCCAGGTAAGTGTGAACAGGAAGGGTATAGTGAGGAGGTACACCATCCTGTTGATACCGAAGTATACTATCAGGGTATTGCATTTGGGTAAAAAACTGTCAGTGTAATAATCAACTCCAAATATCTTGCGCGAGTTAAGTTGTAATAAATATGGGCGCAATTCCCCCCCCCTGCTCCCCTACTATTTAAGAATTAGCTTCCTGGTAGAATCGAGATGAAAGCTGTTAGTGGCAACAACACAGTCACTGGTGCTTGTTGGTCAATGACCAGAGGCTCTTCTTCGGCGAAGAAGAAGGGGGCGAGGTAAGGAAAAGAACATGGCGGCAAAAGAACATGACGTCACTTCTTCGTACAATCTAAAGAATTCGTGACACACACACACACACACGAAAACAGCCGTTTAGTAAATATATATCCTAAAATATTTAAAAATAGTTTAAAACTCATTTAGTTTATACTCGTATATTCATTTAGTCATCTTTAAGCTTTTAAAGAAAGTATTATTATCTCATCTCGTTCCGTTCTCGATAGACATAATTGCCTTCACGGTTCATACGATACATACTACGAACTATACCATCATCGATAGGACAAAAGCGGCATTAATTTTCTATAAATAATCATGAACTCGACGATCAATTATTCAGTTGTTTATAGTCCACTTCGGTATTGTATAGAATTTGCATTAGTTTTCTAGTCTGTGCGTATTAGGTGCGATCGCCCTAATGGCCATTACGTTATGTTTCATCCCCCGATGAGTGTAGAGATTTAAGCAGGGTTCAGCTGACTTCAATTTGAATACTCAATACACCTATATTATAGGATCGTACAGTATATTCTCGGGTGATTAAGTCGAAATTAGAATGTTGTAAATCCTTCTATATGAAGCCTTTCCATGAATAGTAGATATATGTATTTATACAATTTGTACATACAATTCGTAGTGTCCTATATATTATTGAAAAGCACGTCCGTATTTAGGTTGCGTGTGTAAAGAAATACTAAATTTTTGGGTGATTTTCAAAGGGCTGTAACTTTTAAAAAATTTAAGCTCCAAGTTTCTAGTTTTGAGATCTAGATTTCAAATTTTTTTATCATTAACAGTTTTTGAGTAATCATAAGAAAACCCTAAGAAATATCTTTTTCCAATTTTTGCTTGCCTTTCAAAAGATCCACGGACTTCAATGATTTTTCTTTAAGTGATTTCATCATAAAGCTTTCCTTTTTATACTCTTTAATTATAGCGGTCTAAAAGCCTAGTACGATGATTGTTCGCTGAGTTACCGTCATTCAAAACAGTTTTGTCAAAGTGAAAGTAGTTTGCCTTGGTTTTGACGTTTTTCTAAATTTTATTCTTCATACAATAATTTTTGATAAAAAATATGGATTGTTACTAAAAAAGCAGTATTAGCATCTAGTAAAGAGGAATTAGAATCAGCGTTGAACGAAATGGAGGCAGTGTTGACAGAGGAATACGGAATGAGGGCGAATAAAAACAAAACTAAAGTGTTAGTGTGCAGAGGGCGCGAGAGCAGAGCAAAAACGAAAGTACAAATTAATAATGAAAGATTGGAGGAAGTTAAAGACTTTACTTATTTAGGAAGTAAAATAAATTGGGATGGAAGAAGCGATAAAGATATAAAACAAAGAATAGTGCAGGGTCGAGTAGCTTTTAACAAAAAGAAAGCACTTTTATGCTCGAGGGTAATAAACTTAGAAACAAGGAAGAGATATTTGAAATGTATGGAGCACGGCACTATACGGTTGCGAAACCTGGATGGTAGGGGAAGCAAGCAGGAAGAAATTAGAAGCTTTTGAGATGTGGTGTTACCGAAGAATGATGAAAATACCGTGGACTGATAGGGTTAGAAACGAAGAAGTATTAGAGAAAGTCGGCAAGAAAAGAAGTATGTAGAAAAACATAAAGAGAAGAGATAGAATGATAGGCCACTTGCTGAGACATGGGGGAATAGTCCGCGACATTTTGGAAGCAGAAATAGGTGTGAAGAAAGGCAGAGGTAGGCCTAGATTAGACTACTGCTCGCAAATAGTAAGGGATGTAGGTTATAGCACAATTAGCGAAATGCGTAGGTTAGCACTAGATAGGAGAAGCTGGAGGTTAGCGTCCAACCAATCTGAGGACTGATGACCTCATGATGATGACTAAAAAAGCATTTTCAACTTCAAAAAATGAATAAAAATGGAAAATTCATCCTTAAATTAATTTTTAGCAAAAACGACAAATTCAATCAATCCGAATACCTACAATGAAAAAAAATTGGAGCATTTTGAAACTTTCAGGGTTTATTTGGTATATTTTGAGGTTGAAAATAAACAGCTGACATCCTTTGTATATCCACTATTGGCAAAGTTACGCCAAGTTAAGCGAATATCCCTAAATACGCAATTTTTCCTTTTCTTCAATCAACATTCTCGCACCGAAATTTTTTTATCACTTGTAAAGAATACTTTATAGTTTTTAAAACCCTACTTGAACTTTCTGTACGATCATCATTTCCCGAGTAATTAATTACCAAAGCCAAAACTGACTTTCTTGCTTTGACCGATGACAATTCAGCAAAAAATCATGTTACGAGGCTTTTAGATCGCTCAAATTAAAGAGGATAAAATTATCTAAAAAACCTTCAAATCACTGAACAAGAATTACAGAAGTCTGTGAACCTTTTGAAAGGCAAGCAAGAATCTGGAAATGTTCTTCCTTGATAGTTTTCTTATGATCAATTAATAATTGCTGATGATAGAAAATTTTTAATCCAAGGTCTGAAATCTAAAAACTTGGAGCTTCGATATGTTCCTTCTTAAAATAGCTCTGCGACTATTTCTCTCCAAGTTACAGCCCTTTGAGAATCACCTATGAATTTATCGAAAATGAAAATTTTATAAAAGAATAATGGTCCTAAATTTGAGCCTTGAGGTACTCCAGAGGACGCTAAGAAAGTCTCGGATTTAAAGCCATTGTATGAAAGAAATAATGTATGACTGAATAAATGTGATGTCACTAAGCGAAGAAGATTACTACTAAATCCATATAATTCTAATTTTGAAATTAGTATATTTATAGTTCAACGATTCCGCATTGAAGAAAACTGTATGGAATACGCGTCGAATTTTTCTTTTTCTGAAAATAAGACTAATAACCTCTGAGATCACTCTTGAAGTTTTGCTGAATGCATATTAGTGTATGCACATTTCATAATACAAGCTGATAATTTTTCCTAATTTTTCTGCAATTTAACTTCATCATTTTTCAAATAAAATAATAAACTCTGTTGCAGTACTCTTTGAACATAAAAGATCGTTGAGCTAGTATTTTATAATGCATATTGCTTTTCTATCTGATCGGAGCCAACAAATCATAATTTTTTAATGAGATTTAATTTGAGAAATTTTATATTTTCAAGAAACAATACTTACATATGACTTTCTACTTTTCTCACATTCCAATACTCAATAAAATAATTTTGTAATCTTAATCTACGTAAATATATTGTAATTTTTAATCAGTACATGTGTTCGTAAATTTATCTTAAAAGATATTGAAGCTTTCCATGAAACGAAAAACAATGAGACTATAGTCTGGGGGTTTTTCGGAATGAAAGTTTTCAAAAATTAAATCACTGCAGCAGTTCTTCTATAATGCCACTCCTCATATGATCGCGCCTCTATTGATTCCCGGCACCCTTCAGTCAATTTACTGAAATAATTTAGAGGGCTCATGTTCCAAGAAAATGGATTTTGAAAATCTAATTAAGATAGATTGTTGGGTGGAGACTGAGCGAAGCGGAAAGCTACCATGAATCAAAGCACTATATGCTTTATTACCACCTGTTCCAGCCGTTACTATTATATGGTTAACAATAGATATCTGATATACGTTTTAGGGGGCGCGGTAGTTTCAATATGACTTTAATTAGTGACTTTTACAGGTCATTGTTATACAAACTATATATTTGGATTTTGTCTGAATGTTATAGCTAAATTCATTATGAAAATGCCTATGACGTATTGTAATAGTATACATTTACGCACAGGATGAGTCAGTGAAAACAGTGTAAAATGTTCTTAAAGAGGAAGAAACAAAGTTTCCACGAATACCGAAATATTAGTTACGCGATGCGCATCTCGCCAACCAAGTTGGTATCACTGCATGATTAAATATGAAAAAAACAATTCTAATAATCTCCTGATGATGCCAACTTGGTTGGCGAAATGCACGTCGTAACATGTGGTCTTCCATATTCATGGGAAACTGTTTTTTCTGCATCCAAGGTTGCAGCACCCTTCCATGATATAATTTTTCAGTATTATAATTTGATTTTATAAAAGTATGGATTGAAATAATAATGGAACGTTTAATCAACTATTTTATTTAGTTTTGAGCATTATTCCAGAATTAATCATATGTACTATTTTTATGTTTTACAAAATATAAAGGAAAACATCCAATATTATATACTTATAGTAGACCCAGAAAATAGTTAAAAATTTGGCGAAGGCGCCACTAACACTATGAAATGTTTCGATATATTGCTGTAATACACTTTATTTAATTATTTATTTATTGCTACTGTAACTCGCTTTTTAATATTTTATTATCGCTGATGGAGAACCCGTTAATATAAAGGGTCTTTCAGTACAGACGCTCGAAATTTGTGAAGTTATAGCGGCCATGTTGTTAAGGCAGCATCTGTTAAATTTATTGTGAATTGTCCCCGCCACAACCGTCCCGCGATCTCGGCTATTCGACGTCTGGTGGTCAAATTCGAGTCAACCAGTTTGATAAATAATCAGCCAACACTTGTACGTAACCGAAACGTAAGGTCTGCTGAAAATATCGCTGCTGTGCGTGAGAGTGTACGGGAAGACCCGAGGCAGTCAATTTCTCGTCGTTCACAAGAACTTAGCATTTATGCGACCTCAACTTGGCAAATTTTGCGTCGGGACTTGGGTCTACACCCGTATTAAATCCAACTGATCCAGGAACTTAAGATAAACGACCATATACAACGTCGTATGTTCGCTGATGTATGGACTCTGGAGCTGTTGTGAGTTGACAGTTGTTATTATATTTAGTACACATTAAAGACAGGGGTGAGAATTTTAGAATATTAGTACGCGGAATAGGGAGGTAAAAGCTTTTGAATGTTCGAGCATGCAATTGAGGTACATAAAAATTTAGCTTGCCTAATAGGTTTTGACAGTCAATCATATTATGTATAAGCTTATATAGAAATATTTGAGAGCAACATTTCCGCCTCGCGTCAAGTTCTGTCATCGCAAATCTTGCCAAAAGACAATTTTGAGGAAAACAAATAGGTGGATACACAGTGTCTGATTTGAACCATAGTAGTTTCAGAAACCTTCTTTGAACCATTTCCAAGCTGTTAATATGGCATTGATAATAAGAATTCCATACTAAAGATCTGTACTCAAGTTTAGATCGGACAAAAGCAAAGTATAGGATTTTCAATGTATCGGTGTTTGAGGAATCCCTGTTAGTCCTTACTAAGAAACCCAGTGTATGCAACGCTTCAGACACTACTTCAGTCACGTGAGCGGTAAAAGATTAAGGTAAGTTATCTTGATGATACAAATCAATATGCTGATCTACACTGTACTGTACAACTTATTAGGTATGAAAATTAGCCCAAAAATTTAGTCATCGAAAAATGCTTGCCCATATATTCAATTCTGCAGAAATAAACAAAACTACAGATCACAGAATAGAAAAAATATTGAATTTTTTCGTTCTTCTTCCTGAAGACGTTCATGTTGACAAACGTATATTTTTGCGATATATTTGACGAATATTCTTTGATAAAAATTTCCTGGCTTTTGTATGAATCCCCTGACATTTCTCTGACTTTTGTAAATAATTAAACACCCTGATTTTCTGAGATTCGGTAAATTTTCCAGGTTGATAGAAACCCTGTTCCAATTATATTGTCATAAAGTATTTGAATCTAAATTTCCCTTAATATTTCCAGAAAAGTGAAAGTCTGGATATTATTTTTCCTTAATATTGATCTTAATTACTAAATATCTCTAGGGGTGGAAGCAGATACAGCACCATTATAATTTTTCATGTTCACTAGAACTATTCGTTTTACTAGAACTTTATTGTAAAACCTTAGAATACATTTTTGATCGTAGACCGCATAAAATATATGTATATAAAACATGGCAGTTTTATTTAATTGGAATGTATTTTAATGTAAACCAATATGCGCGTATTATATCGATACATTCATGTAATAGCTATATATCTGCGGTAATGGAATTATAATATCATAGTTAATATTATAATTACCATACTTAATTCGGATATATAATATATATTTTAGAGAAATAACATTTTATATTATATTGCTACCAAAAATCAATTACCGAAAGTAATTGATACACACTGATTTAATTAAATTCAATAAATTCCCGAATTTCACCGACGGACGTTATGTATTCACTATAATTCAGCATCAACATCAAAGCTCATAATTCAATTAGTAGTTTAAGCAGCAGCAATTCCATTCCAGTTATTTCTTGAGCCAAGACCACCAAATAATATTATTAGATACTTGAAGGCAATTCTTAATATATACAGATTCCATTAAAGTACTTCAATTGTCTATGATATCAATAGAAAACGAATGGCATCAATTTTAATAAATAAAAAAAATGTTATGTCATACTGCTTTCTATTTACCTTCATCGGACATATTTATGCTAAATTTTACTCTATTTTAGAAAAAACAACACCTGTTGTATTACTCTTACCAAAAACTAATATTCTTGATACAGCTTACGAGTGAAATTTATTACCTGTGAAAATAATACTATTTTTGATTTGAATAATACTATTTTTGAATATTATAAAAGCACAAACGTGAGGTATTCTTAAATAATCTTCTAATAACGAAGGTAGGAGTTCTTAGTTCTTCAAACGAAGTCTCAGAACCGTATACTATATATATACAACGATTAATTTAAATCAAGTCTGATAAATGAAAAAATCAGAATAACTACTCAAAATTATTACAATTCACTGACTGACAATGACCAGGATGATAATAAAATTCTTGTAAAACATTTCGAATTAGTGCTGATGTTATTAAATTCATCTCTAGCCTAATTAGTTTTTTTAGATCCTCAAAGTTATTTCGTCTATTTAACTAGATATTTACATTCAAGTAGCACCACAAAAATAATCAAGGGAGTTAGGTGAAATTATCTAGATGGCCACTACATCGGCCCTCTTCTATCTATTCATCTATTTAATTAAGGTATGCTCGTATTGCAATTGCATAGTGCGGCGAACACCTATTCTTCTTATTGATATCAAATACGAGTATTTCTGCTCAGAAAGTTCTGAATTTTTCTTTGGGCATACAAGTGATAACGCAAGTATGGAAAACTCATCCCAAGGGAATTCTAAGTAAATTAGATCACCGTCAAAGATTCAAGGTCCAGTAATTCGATCTCGAACGATTCCCGTGCATATAATCAGTTTCTGAGGATGTTAAAGATGCGTTTCCTACATTCAATGTTTCTCTTTTACCCAATAGCTACAATTTTGTTGATTTTGTCATCAGAGAACGATTCGTCCTAAAGTTAGTGGATCAGCAAATAAAAAGTTGACCATCTCCTTCCAAAGTTAAATTCTATGGTGAGTCATCCTCTGATTGTTCATGTACTAGTAATATTCTATAAGGATGGTGTTTTCTTTATTTAAAGTGTAGTACTGATATTTAAAATATTCTTCTCGGGCATTCACTCGAGATGTACATATATTTAACTATGTGTGCAGTTTCCTGATTTGGTTTTGCATAGTTCCTCCATTCTATTAAATCATCTAACTTGTGAAATAATAAATATGGCACATACAGCAGCATAATATGATTAGTGCGAATATTTCATTAAACAACTAAATTGCTCTGCATAGTAAATTGCTCAGAATGATATTTAAATGGACCATCCTATCTGGCACCACATGAGAATATATTATGGAACGGTAGTCTGTTGTAGATACAGCAAGCGTAATATGTTTATAATGACAAATAAATGCTCAATCTTTTCAGACTCTTATTCTCCTCGGTTTTAGTTTTGGATACGTTCAGTTGTGTTCGCTTTATTTTCCAGGTTCTCGAAAGATATGGCGATGTAATAACAATGCCAGCAAATAAAATGTGGATCATATATACTCCATTCCTACGATATACGATAAAATAAAATATGGTGGTTATAGGTACTTAGAGATGCATTTTCTTCATTTATGACTATAAGACTAGGTGGATGAGGGAGGTTCAAGATAAATTACCACAGTTTCGAGAGGGTATCAAGCTTTAATACCATACAAGCTTTAGTAACATACTTAAGATTATTAGGTAATGAAATAAAAACAGAATTGGAAAGGGAAATGACTTCTACCATGCAAGTAAAAGAGTACGGTGCTCCTATTTTCTAAGCCGAAAATTTACACTAAAAATATACAGACGTATAATTTAAATAATACTCCTAATAAATATAAGACGTAACGGAACATATGGTTGTGCTTTAAAAAACGGATTTTTGTGTGGACTTTGCTTTAAAAAAAAACGAGGAAGGTCGAATATTATTTGCAAGTGAAATGCTGAGAAAGGTAGAAGGTATAAAACAATCAGATGGAATATATAAAATTCATGTGATTTACGAGAGATTGAGAACCTGATAAAAAATAAAATAATTATGAATTTTATCAAATTCACAAATAAAATGACTTGTGGCAGAAGATGGCCGTAGTTAGATCAAGGAGAAGACCTAGAAAATGATAGCCTTTAGTAGAAAAATATTGAGGGTAATGAGAGTCAGAAACCAAACTTATAGTCGGGGGAACTGAAATGAGATTGTATAGGAGGCCAAAGCCCACAAATGGTTGTAGAGCTTGAGGATAACTCAGAACAACGATAGAAACTATTACAAAAATCATTCTGCTAGACATATGATGTATCGCTAAACATATTATATATACGTTAATATAGTTACGTGGTAGAAGAAAAAAGATATATGGCTAAGGACAAGTATAAGATGGACTTAAGTAACTAGGTCAAGAGGAAATCCTCGATGGTTGGCTGTTAAGAAGTTTGTTAATAAAAAACATTAAGATTTGCGGTTCAGAATAGTTCGACCAGTTTTTGAAATGCGTAGTAGGCTAAACGTTTGCAGCGTTTTAAAACAAAATAGAATCTCAATTGTTGTCGAAGTGAAATGGATATTATAATGTGTTTTGGACGCGTCTGCTAAAATTTTCTAAAAACAATGGCACGTGGCGTGGAATTAAGTGATGATATGCGAAAATCAATTTCTCAAAAATCAAAAACTCTACAAAGCAAGGCATTATCAACTTGTATAAAAAACTGGATGTACTACCCAAAGGCAGAAAACTGGTCAACCATCCCAAATCTTACGCTTAAATCAACATGCCCTGAAAAGAATTGTAACAACAAACCGACTATCCAGTGCAAAAGAAATTATGGTACTATGGAGGCAAGCCATTGGAAAAATATTCACATATTCTGTATCCACAACTAAACGCGCAATAAAGAAAATAGGATACGAGTTATACAAGGTAAAGTTTGATTCTTCACATTTTACTTTTGAACCGGTTTCTTCTTCAGGCAAAAGATAGGCCATTATTAACTAAACGACAGAAAATTAGTCAGTTACGATGGGCCAGAGAACTAGGTGCCCGATTTTACAACAATGGCACTAGGTAATTGGAGTGACGAATCCAAATTTAAAACTTGTTTAATTAAATACATCTGAATGTATTAAATTTTATTTCTTCAAATGCAAGGCTGAATAGAAATGATTAACTGGATAAATTCTTTACGTATTCCTCTACAAACATTAACACCTTAATTTATAAAATCCGTATAATAATTCCCTGAAAACGTATTTCTATAAAAGTCATAGTTGATTTTCATTGTTCCAATTTTCGTAAGAGAAAACTGGAACCTTAAAACTTTCTCCATATGTATCCTAACAACTTAATTTTATAAAAACCTGTGATACTAACTCTTTCCTGTTGAACAATATATACCAAACTACCTTAACTTGCTACTTAATTTAGTTTCACGTTACCACTGTATGCAGTAAAGTTACTTCCTTCCCTATCTACTTATGTGGGTAAATTGTACACATAATACGTTCACAGCAGGATTGTACCACGACGATACACACTGCTTGCAGTGAGACAAAAGATATAGCATGTACTCGTAAGTGAAGTGCATCTAAATAACAATCGAACCGCCTAGATATCTCTGTGATGCACAATTTTAAGACATTGTAGGTTTACATTCAATTGCATTTTCATCCGGCAACGCATTTCGTAGCGATCTATTTCCGATTTGCCCCGCTTTATTCTTATTTGATTATCCAATGAAACAGAACGCGATTCATCTGATAAGAGCGAGGGGTTGGAATACGTCTATCGTTTTCAGGTACGTTATTGCTTTTGAAGCAATTGTTCATTTTATAAGGAGAAAGGAAACATTATTTCCATTAAAATATTGATCACATAAAATTTGAAATGCCGAGTATATGGAATAAGCTGTCCAAGAACGCTTTTGAATATATTTATTTAAAAAATTGTATAATCCTTCTTATATTTATTTTCATTTGATTATGATTTTGTCTTTAGCCATACAAACCCACAAATACTTTGTTTAGAAAATACCTGAACAACTGATGAACTATATCACATATCTGTTAATTACAGAACCAATAAGGTCTTACAGAAGATAACTAAGTTATCACTATCCACGAACAAAAAGCAATTTATAAGATACAAACAGAATATTGGAATACGTTTATAGTTTTCTCATAAAATGTACATTATACATATACTTTGAATGAATATATAAAGAGAAGTTTTTGACCAAACATTCTGTGAATAATTGGGATAATAACTACAGCAACCAAAACTACAATAGTTACTGTTACTATTAGTGTATAGTTGAAAACATTGATGACCAAATTCAGACAGACATTATTATTTCAACGGCATTCTACAGGCTTAATCAAGGTTGCTACTGGACGAAATAGAAAAATGTGGTCTCAGATTTTCTCATAATGCTAACTAATAACATCTTACCTGGATGGAATGACGCAATTTGATTCACATAATACATACAGTTCTGTTGAACATTTTACAATGTCGGGGGTACTTCAAGGGTCCAACTTGAGACCGCTACTACTTAATATCTGTATAAATGACAACGAAAGTGAATTGATGTTAACTTCTTACTGTATGTTAATGATCTTAAACTATACTCAGGTCTGGCTGATGTACATATGTTATTATCACCAGCTCATGAATCTCAAGTGTGTTGAAAGCTGGTGAGAAATTAACCTGTAAGTTACGCCCGAGTGATAATAAATAAATAACCTACAAAAATTGACGGAATTATTCTAAGAAGATGATAGAATCCAAGGCTAACCTTTCATTTTATGGTGACCATCGACAATTTTGATATCTCGGTATATGTAACGAGTGTCCTGGAATGTTTTCCTCTTTTTGGGTGATTAACATTTGGGTTATTAAAAAAGATGTTTGCATTCGCTATGTTTTATTTAAATTTATAATGTAGGGAAAGTTATGTATGAAATATAACATGGAAAAATAACCATCGTTGAAGTCGTTTTACCCTCTCGACCAGACGATCTATTCAAACCAGGTTCAAAGAGCATATGGCGTATCTCAAATATGGTAGAACAGATGTTGCCCAACATGCCATCGAGAACAACCATAAGATATATATTAACAACTTAATATTAATTAGGAATACAACAAATACTAGACAACTAGATACATTTGAAAGTTTAGAAATTTGAGAAGTGTAAAAACAGTATGAATAATGACAGGGGGCCTATTCCACATATCCCACTTTATTGGTTAGTTACTCATGGCTCACTGGGCCACAGTCGTGACGGTCGTAGTTCAATGAGCCTCAACCGTGACGATCGTAGTTCAATGAATCGCAACTGTGATGGTCTGGACTCGCTGAGCCACAGCAATAATTTAGATATAAATAGGATACATTGTTAGCATCAGATTAGTTTTAATCATCTCAAGATGATGCCAACTTTTTTGCCGAAACACGCGTCGAGTGTAGTGTATAGGGTTTTGGTGTTTTGTGGAAAACTAAGTCAGTGTTATCTTCACACTAAAGGTTCCAACCTACACCGATATTCTGTTTGTTACATTCACTTTCCATGGGTAAATAATTAAAAAAAAAATCTTTGCAAAAAACAAAAGAGGGAAAAATCGCACGGGTTTATAGTTCACAGTTAAATTTATAAAATTACATAATCAAGCTTCTAATTTATTACAAAAAAAATCTGTGTGGTATCTATTTACTAAAAAATTAAACGCTGCAGATATTACGTTTAATTAAAGGCCAGTTCCTTTACAGACCATATTCCTAAGGAGCTAACAAAACACAAAATTCACCCGACATCCAAAGGATCCGTTACAAAAAAGAACTCGCCTTGTCACTGATAGTTTAAATTGAATTTCTCACGCAGAGCGAATAATTCATAAAGCGTTCTCCTGTATCGAGTTTTTATACGACAAAATTTTAATTTAAAATTTAGATGTGTAGCTTTATATATTCTAAATTCTATGTGTACTTCAAAGGCTCTCAGGGGATCAGACGAGTTTACTTGCAACAGCGATGGCTTTAATATCGCTCTGTATACAGTGGCGGTCTTGAAAATGGGAATTACTTGGCGCATAAATTTCGCCCCTCGTCCCAGCAGATTTAATTTCTCCCGAAATTGAATGCTGCCAGGAGAGTACGTAGAAAAATAATTTAAATATGTGCTTCTAAATTGAATATTACTGAGTCGTGTAAGTGCTTTGGTTCACTATTATCTCTATGTACTTTTGCAAAGGTTCTAGAAATGTTAAATTTAACAGAATTCACTCAGATAATCGCATTTCAGAATTAGAATTATACGGATTCAGTAGTAATCTTCACTTAGTAAAATCTTATTTATCCAGACGTATATTATTTGTTTCATGTAATGGTTTTAAGTCCCAATCCTTCTTAGCGTCCCCTGGAGTACCTCAAAGCTCAAATTTCGGATCATTATTCTTTGTATTATTTATTAACAATTTGTCTTTAAAGCTTTTGTCGCACCATCTTCTTTTTGCAGTTGACTTAAAATTATTTTTGAACATAATCTGCTTAGATGATCACTTGAGATTCCAAAAACTCATCGACCTGGTTGTATCGTGGTGTTCGAAGAACAGTTTGCTTGTATATCTTAAGGAAGCAACCACTAATATATGATTATTCTCTTGTAGGTACAGTTTTAATACTCTTTGAAAATATTAAGGCTCTTGGCGTGTATTTTGATGATAATCTATCGTTCTCTGGGCATATCAATCATGTGGCTCTAAATGCATATAAAACCCTTGGTTTCGTAATTAAAACACAACATCGTTTAATAACACTGTTAACTTAAAATATTTTGTATTATTTCGTTCGAAATTAGAATATTGTAGCCTTATTTGACATCCTCGATATCTAAGTAATATGAATTAACTTGAGAATATTCAACGGCGTTTCTTAAAGTATTTGTCATTTCAAATAGATAATTACGAGTATTATCCAGTAAGAGGTTATGATCATACTCTGCTTCTACACATATAGGGTGTTATACATACATCCGCATTGCTAAACATATTTAGTACCTATAGTGATACCTAGACTAAGCTCTGGAGAAGAAATTATGCTTTATTGCCAAACTGCAAGAACTAACATGCTGTTGAAATCACCTGTGTATTTATTTGTATTCTATATATTTCTCATATAAATGGATTTTTTTCTGTTGGCCAATACAGGCATTATTATTGTTATAATATACATAAAAGATTGTTCCTAATCTTGTTATCACTGATCAAAGTTTCAATTATATGTGTAAGCAGTGGCGAAACGTCCACTAAGGCTGTAAGGCGCAGCCTACCCTATATATTTTAGATAGTACTTTGGTACACCTTTTTTACCACTTTTTGCCACTTGCCTTTGCCAGAATGATAAACATTTTCTATTCATATTTTCGTACATATTTCCATTTGAACTGAAGCGTCGGCAAGCGGCAGTGCGCAAGCCTTGACCGGCCGCTGTCTGGGCTGTCGACAGCCAGCCCAGACAGCGGCTTGGTTTTAACGAACTTATTGAGATCCGCGGGGAAGGGGAGGAGAGGGGAGTACGCGAAAAATTACATGCAATTTAGCTAGCCTGATCGATCGCAGTTTGCGCAATACAGTGGCTATAATATTGACCTGTCGTTACTCGTAGTGATTAGTGTTATTTTTAAGGATAATGAAGGCCCTAGACAGCGCCGGTTTAGAAGACTTTTGAATTAATAAGAGTGGTTATTTTAATAATTTATCTTTAGAAGATAAACCGAAAACTAAAGACGCATATTTAATCATAAACTGAAATTATAAACTGAAAATAAAAGCGCCAAAACCTACCAATTTATTTTAAGAACAATAGATGTTTTTGCAGAAAGGAAAACGCGACGAATGGAATTGATATACAAAAAAATATAGGTAAGTTGTTTTTGCGATTCAACTATTCAATATATATATATATATATATATATATATATATATATATATATATATATATATATATATATATATATATATATTGCATTAAAAATGAGCAGCCCCCCTCCCTCGCCTAATTCAGGACAGCCTACCCTCAACTTGAATCGACGCTTCGTTACTGTGTGTAAGTATTGTGTACAATTGTTATATAATTACAGTTATTTCTACTTTTGTTATCCTATTCAATACCATATTCAATAGACCAATATTCTACATAGATTTGTTTTATTTACACGCACTGTATAGTATTTCACTTATTCCCCCCCCCCCCCCCCCCAAAAAAAAACCAAAAGTTTCATACTTTTGAAACAATGTTTTGTATATTTTGTGGATAGAACGAAAACCAATTATTTTTCATTCTAGGTTGCGAAATATCGCTTTTGAATTTTAGACTGGAGAGTCTTACTTTGTGACGAAGAAAGAGGCAATTTATGAAAGAAAAGTCGCAAAGAAATAATGTACGGAAACGTATCCAACTCAAAATTCAAAAAACAAAAAAAAATACAAAAAATATATTTCTGTGGTATATGCTCGTGTCATCTGCATTACAAAAAAAAAAACAGGAGACCAGTTTTCCATGAACACCGAAAGATTACATGTTTCTCGACGTGCATTTTGGCAACCAAGTTAGCACCATCAAGAGATGATTTAAACTTTTAACTTTCGTTTAAAAAAAGCTCCAAATAGAACTCGAAACGTCACTAAATAGCACAATAAATAAAAAACTACATAATTTCAATTCAATACCTTAAGGGAAAGAAGTCGATTTCTGAATATCCAAATTTTAGATCACGCTTGATGTATTTTGAAAAAAATACACATATTGTGTCAAATAGAATATTATGCCACATTATATAATATCCTATATTTTAAGAAATACATATTTATAATCATCATGAGGTCATCAGTCCTAAGACTGGTTGGACGCTAACCTCCAGCTTCTCCTATCTTGTGCTAACCTACGCATTTCGCTAATTGTGCTACAACCTACATCCCTTACTATTTGCTAGCAGTAGTCTAATCTAGGCCTACCTCTGCCTCTCTTCACTCCTATCTCTGCCTCCAAAATATCGCGGACTATTCCCCCATGCCTCAGCAAGTGGCCTACCATTCTATCTCATCTCTTCTTTATGTTTTTCCACATACTTCTCTTCTCGCCGACTTTCTCTAATACTTCTTCGTTTCTAACCCTATTAGTCCACGGTATATTAATCATTCTTCGGCAACACCACATCTCAAAAGCTTCTAGTTTCTTCCTACTTGCTTCCCCTACCGTCCAGGTTTCGCAACCGTATAGTGCCGTGCTCCATACATACGCTTTCAAAAATCTGTTCCTTGTTTCTAAGTTTATTACCCCGGAGCATAAAAGTGCTTTCTTTTTGTTAAAAGCTATTCGACCCTGCGCTATTTTTTGTTTTATATCTTTATCGCTTCTTCCATCCCAATTAATTTTACTTCCTAAATAAGTGAAGTCTTTAACTTCTTCCAATCTTTCATTATTAATTTGTACTTTCGTTTTTGCTCTGCTCTCGCGCCCTCTGCACAGTAACACTTTAGTTTTGTTTTTATTCACCCTCATTCCGTATTCCTCTGTCAACACTGCCTCCATTTCAATGCTGATTCTAATTCCTCCTTACTAGATGCTAATACTGCTATATCATCCGCGAATCTCAGCATTTTTAGTTTCTTTCCCTGTACTTTAATCCCGAAATCCAATCTTTTGCCACATTAATCGCCTCTTCGATGTACAAATTAAAAATTAATGGGGATAGTGGGATTAGTGGTCTTATATTTATAATATATTTATAATATACTACCATCATTGTTCCAATTACATCTAGGCTATTTCTATTAATTTTTAAAAGGATTCTGCATCCATAAATAATTTATTGTCGCAGAAACATGGTCTGAACATTCCGATATGCTTGTACTAAAATACATCTTTTATATTAAGAAAGAGTCTCCACAAAAGTGCCAATTCATGAGAGGACCTCTCTGCTCTTAGAAATGAAAATAAACCACAATTTTTATTTATATAGCGAAGCCAATCAATCTACTTTTTACGAGTAGGTCAGCAATAAAATAACCTCGAGGAAAGGAATCGATCAGTAAATAGCTTTAGTTTCTTTTCTTGTTCGCTGTTTATTCTCTCTTTAGTTAGATTTCCATAATATAGATGACGAATTAAACACTGTGCACTTTTCTTTGTTCGAGAGTAGGTTTTTTTTATAAAGTTTGGTACAAATTATCAGATAATTAGATAATTACATTATTATTTTGTGTACGGGGTTATTGAAGGCGACAAACATCATCTACTCTCCTAATGATATTTCTTTATATCTATGTACAGGGTCTTTCAATAGAAATGAAAGAAATTTGCTAGGTTATAGCGGCCATGTTGTTATAGCGAAATCTGTAAAATTTATTTTCAATTATTGAGTAGTATATAGCAAATCACCACGGAAGGTTATAGCGTTCAAAAAAGTGTGCAAATCATCAAATCTTATATTCAAAATCAGTACTCCGTTCCACGCACTCTGTGATTCTTTCCTCGCAACAACTGTCCCGCCGAGTCGACTATTCGACGTTTGTGGGCAAATTCGAGTCAGCCGGTTTGATAAACAATCAGCCAACACCCGTATGTCACCGAAACGCAAAGTCTGTTGATAACATCGCTGCTGTGCGTGAAAGTGTACGGGAAAACCTGGGGCACTCAATTCCATATCGCTCACAAGAACTTGGCCTTTCTGCAATTTCAACTTGGCGAATTTTGCGTATGGACTTGGGTCTGCACCCGTATAAAATCCAACTGACCCAGAAACTTAAGGTACCCATACTTAACGACCATATACAATGCCGTGTGTTCTTTGATTGTCATCTGTCATCTGTCAATATATCACGATTAATAATTCAATAACGAATAGTTTATCTACAATTGTTTTATGAAAATGAGCGATTATTTTCCGTTGCATTAAGGAAAATGCGCACAAAATTGGGATGAAGTGAATCGCCTACCGACTTAACGGTTTGTAACTTAATCAATAAATTTGAAGAGAGACTTGAAGAAACGATGTTAAACAATTTCTTTTTTCACCAAATTGATGACTTGAATTTGAACATGTGGTTTCTGAAAGACGATATAACGTGTCATATAGCACATGATACTATAACACTGTTGCATACCAAACTTCTTGATCAATTGACCTGCAAGGTCATTTGATTTAACACAATTGGGCTTGGACTTCTTTGAGGCTATGTCAAGGAAAAACTGTATGCCACCCAGCCAGTAACAATCAATGACCTCAAAGCAAACATTCAAAGTGGTATTAGGGAAATATAGCCAGTTTTGTGTACCCGCGTTATTGATAATTTTGATAAATGAACGACATTGTGCCAGATGAGTTGATATTCTTTTCCATTTGTATCTGTACCGTCGAAATTTTATATTGAAGAATGAAAAACGTTAATTTGTTAATTATTATTAATTTCATTCACAAATCACATCCTATAGTTCCAAATGAGACACCCAGGCATGTTGACGTGGCATGGTGTGCAGATGACAGTCGTTAAATATTGACGCGCTATTTGTGACAGAACACAAATGGCGCGCAATTCAAATTTTATAATTCCAGTTAAAAAACCTTATATTTTCGTCGGAAGACGCAGAACATCGAGAATCACGAACCGCTGGCGCTGCTGGTAAAGTGCTATAGAATAGCAATTTTTTAAAGGCTGACAAAAATCCAATGAGTTTTTCTATTCACAGTTGACGACAATTTTCCGTTCCCGGTTTAAAAAACCTCATATCTCAGCATGTGCCTGTATATTCTTAAACGCCTATCGTGCGTGGGCCCGCAACAACCGCGATAACGTTAATTTATACGAGACGATTTTAAATTATTGCCTTAATTCTGAAACATTGCACGTTCTTTTTTATGGTTTGCTTACTCGTCGAGCCGCTGCCTCAAAGGGTAACGCAAACTTGTGCGACGTTTAATGGAGGCATTTAGAGATAAGTCGGTTGAATTATTTACAAACAGCCTTTTAACCGTAATTGCACGAGGTAAATTAGCATAGCAGGGAAAATCCTTCACTGTAGCCGAGCGACGGGGTCTCGAAATCCGCGAAGATACACAAGACGAGGACAAGACAATTTTGTTTGTCAACTATGTACAATTTTTTGAAAAGTACTACCATGGGATTTTGTATACCTCACATAAGGTGAGTTTCTAAATTTTACATATATTTTTTTCTTAAAATGTTTACATTTTCATTGTTTCCTAATCGTCAAAATAACACTTTCGTTAATTTGAATGAAAAATACTTTTTTGTTCTAATATTGCGTATGGGCGCAACGTGTTGCTGCTGGTATAAAATGTGCAAGTTTTTACAAGTTACACGTACTGCGACTACAAAGCGAATAGCCTGCTTACATAATTTTATGAAATATACATATAATAATTAGAAAATTTACATATATATTATGGGAAAGTATTACGTAAGTACCTATACAGGTATTATTTGTGTTAGGTTGATTAATATATTTACAGGAAACCAAAATTTTGGTGATGGCCTACCTAAATGGGATCCACTCTTGTGAACCCTCATTCACATCTCATGCACCCCCGCACCCCCAATTTTTTTACGTTTTCGCACTCCACTATATGCGGAAAAGTAATATAATCGTGTAAAGAAAAATAAAAAAAAATTTTTTGGATTTATTTTTCATTTTTCGGCCTAAAAACAAAATAAAATGGTTTTTAAAAAAGTATTGCTGTGTGTGTGTGTCGTTGTCGTTGTCGTCGGCATTTATTATTATTAGCACGATAACTCAACTAAATCGTGTTGGATCGATCGGGTTTTGACTGATTCTGATTGGGGACATCTCCCAGGCGACACCTATTGATTTTGAGGTGGATAGAACACACTTTACCATGTACATGGGTCATGAGAAAGTACAATGGTGGACTATTTGAGAATTTTTTTTTTTTTTGTTAGCACGATCACTTAATTAAGTCGTGTCGGATCGATCGGGTTTCGACTGATTCTGATTAGGGACGTCTCCCAGACGACACCTATTGGATTTGAGGTGGATAGGATACACCCCACCCTGTCCATGGGTCATGAGAAAGCACGATGGTGAACTATTAGAAAAAAGTAAAACTATCGCATAAAACACATATTCTGCATTTATGTGTTGGTTTATTTTTTCTCGGCCACTCAATTTCGAGATAGAGATGTTCTATGTGCGGAAAAGTACGTTTTAAGGTTTTAAAGCTGTTTATTTTTATTGACATGGATTCTCTGCAGATCGAAATTGACCCCTGGGAGTCGATATAGACTACTTTGGGAATAACTGATTTAAATACTGGGGATATCAAATAAGGCTACAATATTCTAATTTCGAAAATATAAACATTTTAAGGTAGCAGTGTTGTTAAATGATCTGTTTCTAATCAGGAAACCAAGATTCTTATATTCATTAAAAGCCAGATGATTTATATGCCCATAGAAAGGTAGTTTATCATCGAAGTACACACCGAGATCCTTATCATTTTCGAAACATGTTAAAACTGTACCACCAAGAGAATAGTCATATATTAATGGTTGCTTCTTTAAAGAATACGAGTAAGCTTTACATTTATTTATATTTTATTGATAGCTTATTCTTCGAACAACACGACACAACAAGGTCGATGTAAATTATGTCGATGACTTTTTGCAATCTGAAGTGGTCGCCTAAGCAGGATATATTTAAAAATAATTTAAACTTATCGACAAAAAGAAGATGACGTGATAAGAATTAGAGACACTAGATCATTACTAAATAAGATAAAGAATAATGGTTCCAAATTTGAGCATTGGGGTACCTCAGAAGACGCCAAGGAAGTTTCGCATTTAAAACCATTATAGAAACAAATAATGTACGTCTGGATAACTACGATTTGATTAAGTGAAGAATATTACTATTGAATTCATATAATTCTAATTTTAAAATTACTTCTATCAATTGGGGATTTATGCTGAAATAATGGTATTCTAGGATTATTTAACAAAAATAAAAATTTAATTTTGCCAAATTTTTCTTCAAAACACCGTCACATGTTGGTTACTGCTGATCGAGAGCTACCTCTGCTACCGTTACTATTCTACCAGAGCAATGCGTTGTTGTCAGTTTAATTATGGATTTCTCAGAATTAGATAGAAAATATTTAAAAGTCAGATGTTTTTGAAATACCAAAAATACATTCTTTAATTTTTCTTTGACGTATTATTTTTATTTTATCAAGCGGTTTGTTCGTTTATAGTTATTACCGAACTCACGTTGATGTAATAAGTATAATGCACTTTCCATATACTTCTCATGGTTGCAGATTTAATTATTTAAAACAATCGACTTACAATGTTAGAGAATCGATTTACTGTGACCGAATAAATTTCAGTTCTTCACCTTCTATTCGTATAAGTTCATCGGCTTTAAAATAAGGTAACACAAAATTATTTTTTTTTCTTTTATTATTGCAAAGATCTCATATTTAACATATAATAAAAGTACCTAATGCTCTGCGATTTAACGGTTCCTTGCAGAGAGATCATTCTATACAAGTTTGGGAGGTGAGAAATTAAAAATATTGCTGTTTCGGTATTTGAAACGTTAATATTGTATCTATTTGAAATGCAGTCCATATTTTAGCTCTTTATTCTAAGTTACTTGCAAAAACATCAGTTTTTGGCCGTTCATTTTTTAACTAAAGTACGAAACTAATGTGAATATTTGGCAATAGTGTTTGGCAGATGTTGTACATCTGATCTAACTTATATAATGGAAGTACTGTATCTAATAAATCAGTGGTTCTCAAAATGTTGATCAAGTATTTCTAAATATTTAAAAGTCAATAACTCAGTTAATAATGTTGATATTACAAAATTGTCTTCATTATAATTATTTACTAGATGAACTAGTAACTAGATAAACTAGTACCTAGATACTAGGTAAACATTAAGTGGTCAAAATGTACGAGTATGTACAACTCAAAGATTCGCCTTGTATGGAAGATGAATTTATCTGTTGCTTCGAACTACATTGTATAATATATCCCACACTAGGAAACATAAAAGCTCACATATTGGTACATTTACCTTAATTTTTCCATTTCTCTTTCATTAATATTATTCAATTACGTACATTCAAGCAAGCTATGTATCACATAGGAAATACCTATGTACGCCTACCATACAGACACTTCAATCATTCCATCGATCCACATCCTCGTAATAAACATGTTGTTGCAGGCAATTCCGGCACGGAATTTCGAAGCGATGCGCAACGTTTTGTGTATGCATTTTGTGGATTAATAATATGTTTACATCCACGAATACGGATATGAACAATGTACTAAGGGGGACTCTATACAAAGTTAGGGGACAGGCTCCAACATTTCGCCTTCCCTATCGATTTATAGCACCTATTATTATTTAAATTAAGTAATCTAAATTCAGGCTGGATATTAAACGGAAGAAAACAGGCTGTAACGATAACATTAAAAATATAATGCATTTCACACTTTACCAGGAGGGAAATTGATGGCTTGTTAATTAAAAATAAATCGAAAGAGGTTCCTGGTTGACGGTAATTTCGCTCGACTTCAAATAAAGCCGCAATCGATTTATAGTTATTTATTTATTTACTCGTATTTTATTTGTTATGGTTAAAGGCAATAAAGTATTAACGGGCTATGGCTCCATTACAAGAAGTACACTTTAAAGTATATGATAGAGGTGAATTTATAAAATAAAAATACAAAAATGTATTTTATATTGAAATACAAAATTAAATTGCTGACTGTATAGTAATCAATATATTTATATTTAGGTTTTAAAGGCACTTAATGATCATCATCATGAGGTCATCAGTCCTAAGACTGGTTGGACGCTAACCTCCAGCTTCTCCTATCTTGTGCTAACCTACGCATTTCGCTAATTATGCTACAACCCACATCCCTTACTATTTGCGAGCAGTAGTTTAATCTAGGCCTACCTCTGCCCTTCTTCACTCCTATTTCTGCCTACAAAATATCGCGGACTATTCCCCCATGTCTCAGCAAGTGGCCTACCATTCTATCTGTTCTCTTCTTTATGTTTTTCCACATACTTCTTTTCTCGCCGACTTAATACTTCTTCTCTAATACTTCTTCGTTTCTAACCCTATCAGTCCACAGTATTTTCACCACATCTCAAAAGCTTCTATTTTCTTCCTACTTGCTTCCCCTACCGTCCAGGTTTCGCAACCGTATAGTGTCGTGCTCCATACATACGTTTTCAAAAATCTCTTCCTTGTTTCTAAGTTTATTACTTCCGAGCATAAAAGTGCATTCTTTTTGTTAAAAGCTGCTCAATCCTGCGCTATTCTTTGTTTTATATCTTTATCGCTTCTTCCATCCCAATTTATTTTACTTCCTAAATAAGTGAAGTCTTTAACTTCCTCCAATCTTTCATTATTAATTTGTACTGTCGTTTTTGCTCTGCTCTCGCGCCCTCTGCACACTAACACTTTAGTTTTGTTTTTATTCACCCCCATTCCGTATTCCTCTGTCAACACTGCCTCCATTTCGTTCAACGCTGATTCTAATTCCTCCTTACTAGATGCTAATACTGCTATATCATCCGCGAATCTCAGCATTTTTAGTTTCTGTCCCTGTACTTTAATCCCGAAATCCACTCTATCTTTTACCACATTAATCGCCTCTTCGATGTACAGATTAAAAATTAGTGGTGATAGCGTACATCCTTGTCTTACTCCTTTCCTAATACCTACTTCCATTATTTCCCCTTCTACTTCTATAACAGCAGTTTGCTCTTTCTATAGATTGTGTACTACTCTCCTATCCCTATACTTCATTCCCGCGCTCTTTAGTATCTCGAACATTTTTTCCCATCTTACATTATCAAAAGCTTTTTCTAAATCTACAAATCCTATGTAAGCGTTCTTTCTTTTTTCTATTGTTTTCTCTAACATTACTCTTAGCGCCAGAATAGCTTCGCGAGTTCCCCTATTTTGCCTAAACACGAATTGGTCTTCTCCTAGTATTTTCTCCGCTCTATTTTCCATTCTCTTCTGCACTATTCTGGTTAAGATTTTTGACGCGTGCGAAGTTAGGCTAATCGTTCTAAAGTTCTCGCATTTGTCGGCTCCTCTCTTTTTCGGTATAGTAACGATAATGTTCCTCTTATAATCCTCCGGCATCTCGCCCGTTTCGTATATGTATTTTACCAGTTCAAACATCCTATTTACTACTTTCTGTCCCGCACATTTCAAAATTTCCGCCTGTATTTTATCTACACCTGACATTTTATTGTTCTTTAGCCCCGTTAGTGCTATTTCAAATTCCTCTCTCAATATAGATTTTCCTACATCTTCCCTATCGATGCTAGATTCTTCCTCTAATATCTCTCCTAATTCCTGACCCTCGTATAAATTTCCTAAGTACTGCTTCCATCTATCCGCTATCTCCTCTCTTCCAATCAGTATGTCTCCCGATTGACTCCTAACGTTTCTACTTATTGTTCCTATATCCCTGAAGTTCGTCTTAATTATTTTGTAAGCCTCATCGGTCTTACCTACTTGCAACTTATCTTCTACTTCTTTGCATTTATCCTTTATCCATTGTTCTTTCGCTTTTCTACACTTTATAATGATTTCCCACTTTATTGACTTATAAGTTTTCAGTCCTACTTCGTCTCGTCTGTTTTTGTAGCCTCGTCTCTTTTGTATTAAGTTTAAGATTCTGTTATCCAGGGCTTCCTAGCTTCCCTTATCTCGTGTCCTAAAACGTCAATGATCAGCAGTAAGTAGATTAATTTAAAAAACCTTTAGAAACTGATAGTCACCTCATCAAGGCAGAGGTTGGCCTATAAAAACACGAAATTGAACATATTTCTCGACAGTTAAATAATTTTTTCATATATCTACCAGGTAACTGGGTTTGAACGATCATATCAACAATTTCACAGTTGGAAAATTCTTAACAAAAATAACATTTCCACCTTTATAAAGTACACTTAGAACAAGAGTTGATTGAGGATAGTTCAAATCGTCCTATACAATTTTGCGAATACATAACGATGAAGATGTTACGTTGTGACAAAAATCTCAATATTTTAAATATACAGCTCATCGAGCATAGGAACAAGACTCAAAACTGCGATATCGGATCACCCACAAGGTGTGCATTACATGTCCTGGCCTTTGCCCAGTCGCATTGAGACCTTTGCAGAGTGAAAATCGCTGAATATATGTATATGTACACAAAGTTCGATCTGGCCGAGCGTAAAGTGAATTCTTTTGCCACCGAATGCTGCCTCACTCTTTCGTCTACGCATACTTAGAGAATCTCACACTTTCTCCTATTCTTGATCAGCTGCAGCTGTTTTTGTGACGAAGCGTCTCCTTCCTTGATTCGAATAGTTCATCACAATAATTGCAGATAGATGCATATGATCGTGACTGGATTTAATAAACACATAACGAGCTTTAAAGAAAAAAAAAATAATTTTTTACGTTAATCTTTCTTTTTTAATTTTTCAAGAATTAAAAAAAAAAATATTTAATAATAGAATTATAAATATTTTGCGCAAATCATCACCACTCTGTATCGCAGGAAACTTTAAAACACATTTTGCTTCAATATTAATGCTAACCGGATTAGATGGGCAAAAAATAAATTAAAAAATGCACAACAAAGCAACCAAGGGCCTCGAAAATAAATATCAATCACAGTCCGTTGGAAAAATGCCAACGCCCTATTAGATGGGTTTGTCGTACAAATAGGATAGTTAGGAGTATCTTGTTTACAGCCGGAAAAGATTTTCCTGTTGTAGCAGTAAAAAAAATATTGCACAGATTATTTGATGCGGCCGAGGAAAAAGGGCATTAATAAATTATCTGGTGAGCTGTAAAACAAAAACCTCGGACTGGACGTGATGAACGGCGCCAATGTTGCGCAAAAAGCGGTTGGCCACTGTCGTAAACAGTGGCGGCTCGTCCAAGGACTTGCCAAAATATAAAACTGTAAAATAACGTATTGAATGTGCTTATTATGTCAGCTGTCGTAAGTGAACAACATCGTTCTAACCTGAAGAACAATAAGCCAGCAAATAACACAGGCCTGCAAATTTTAACATTTTTAAAGTTGATTTGGGTTTGATAAGTGTTTATAAATGAATTATTTACGCTGATTTCATATCTACCTTCCGTTTTTGCCCCTCACGTAAGGTTTTTGATAAAATAAAATAAAAACTAAAGGAAAAATTACATTTTAATAAACATTATATTTGATAAACATTAAAAAACACAAATAGTTTTGAGTCTCCAATTTCTATTTTTCGTTGAAAATCTCTCCCTTCTTAACAAAGAACTTCGTTTTGTAGTTTTTCTTGTGTCATCATTCATTGGATGTTCTCTGTTCAGCATCCAGCAGCAATCTGCGATCATCGCCACATCCCATCGACCCTGGTACCTCTTTTTCGTCCCCTTTAAGTCTTAATGGAACCTTTCACTTTGCTTCTCACTAACAGCATCAATACTTTCTAGAGAGTTGTCCAGATGGGCACACAGAAAATGAATTTTTATGCTCATATTAGAACCAAGTTGCTTAAACTTATGCAGTATTTTGTTGACAATTTCCTTATCATCATCATCATCATCATCATTTCTCTCTTGCTGCATTATAGGTAGCTATCTACACACTGTCCTGCGTTCTTCCGCATAACGATTCCTACTCCCGTGTTTCCCTTTACCGATCCTGTGCGTATTACCCTATAGTTACCGCTCCAAAAATCTCCTACTTCCGGCCAGCGCATCTCACTTATACCTACTATATCTAATCCTAACCTATCCATTTCTATCTTCAGATTCTCTAGCTTCCCTGCCTGTCTCATGCTTCTGACATTCCACGCTCCGACTCGTGAAATGCTACACTTCTTGCTAACCCTATTATTGCACTCGATCACGTCCCCCGGAACAGTCCTCACCCGGAGATCCGAACGGAGGACTATTTTACCTCCGGTGTTTTTTGCCCCAGGAGACGCCATCATTATTTGGGATAAGCCTCTCGTTAGCTGTTCTGAGGATTATAATGTGGTGGTTTCCTCTTGCCTTCCACATCGCAGTCGTGCGTGTCATAGCACCATACCAACCCCCACGGTTTCTGCCACTATGACTACTGAAAGAGCTGCTGCCCTCCTTCAGGGACTTGACTTAGTCTGGTTTTTCAATAAGGACCCCCCCACTATGGTTAAACCTATGGTACGGCTCCTTAAATCATTAAAACGCGCAAGCCGACCCACCCGTTCTAGTTTGCACTAGAATTTCGTCAAGGTGCAAGTCCTATCGGATCGGAATTTCCTCATACTGTATTTAATTTCATAAAAAATATTCTGTTACATTTTTAAAGCATATCTAAAATTCCTTATTAATTTGTCATTGTGTCTTCAAACTGTTGGTCCTGCATTAGTTTTCTTATCTGTGGTCCTACGAAAATGCCTTCCTATAATTTTGCTTCAGAGAGAGCTGGAAATTTGCCACATAACTACTTAAAACTATTCCCATTTTTATCTATAGCTTTTACATATTGCTTTAGATTTGCATAAATAACGTTTTTGAACCAGGTTTTAAGTTATAACAAAATAAGTTATAACAAAATAAATCTGGTGTCTTTTTACAAGTTCTAGGCATTTTTAAAAGAAAATAAAAACACACGACGCGATGTCACGAGTAAACGTACACACGTTAAAAACGTACTACAGCGACTATGTAAATACCCGAATAGTATAAAACTGGAATATCCCCACCGGCCAACTCGATTTCGGTAAATCCCCCACACTTCTGTGTACATTTCAAACCGATTAAACACAGGGGAGCCGCAAAGATTGAGGCAAAATTTAATGTCATAGAACCTCGGTTTTAAAAACTACAAACTATTGTACAATGTACTTTTACAAATATTGGTGCGTGATGGAAACAAAAGCACAATGCTTCTGTAGTTCACGGTATGTAAGTAAGCCAAAAAGTCAACGAACGTTTAATCACAAAATATTTGTCAACATTTGTAATTTTCGAAGAAATGGCGAAGGCGACGCGGTCACAAAAACGTTTCGATATTCTGATATTCTAATTATTCTGGTTTGTTATTGCAGTCATACTTTCCAACTTTTATTTTTTGTGGGAAAAGTAGAGAACCTTGAATTACCATTATTAATGATAGATATGGATTAAAGAATATGTATAAACTACAATAAAATATCTATACACTTTAAAATGACTGGCACATTACCACCATTAAAACTGATAAAGTTTTACAACGGGAGATTTTCAAAAGTGTAAGAATGTTGGCGAACAAGTGAATTTTTTACACAACAGGGAATAAAGAGCATTACAATATAGTAATTGAAATAAAAGAAATCCTTCGTTCACATTTGATTTTAGAAGCTGTGAATGGAGCACATATTCAGCATTTAGTGCAAATTGATTTTACATGTAAATTACTTTTCTTAAAAGAAATATCGTGGCAGTAAATATATAAATGTATATAAATGTATAAAATGAAATTCAATTAATTGTCAAAATAAATACAAATGTGTAAGAGATACATACATTTTTTGTGCAAAGTGATTTTTTTGTGCAAGTATGGGCTGTATTTGCGACTAGATAAAGAAGACGATTTTGAGAAGAGATTTGATTGCGAAAATTAAAGTTGGTTAAGGAAGATTGGTAGAAACTGAGTAGGAGGGTATCAAGAATAGTCTAGATTCCGCGGCTACGGACGTTTTAGGACACGACAAAAGGGAAGCTAGGAAGCCCTGGATAATGGACGAAATCTTAAACTTAATGCAAAAGAGACGAGGCTACAAAAATAGACGAGACGAAGAAGGACTGAAAACTTATAAGTCAATAAAGTAGGAAATCATTAGAAAATGTAGAAAAGCGAAAGAACAGTGGATAGAGGATAAATGCAAAGAAGTAGAAAATAAGTTGCAAGTAGGTAAGACCGATGAGGCTTACAAAATAATTAAGAGGAACTTCAGGGATATAGGAACAATAAGTAGAAACGTTAGGAGTGAATCGGGGGACATACTGATCAGAAGAGAGGAGAAAGCGGATAGATGGAAGCAGTACTTAGGAAATTTATACGAGGGTCAGGAATTAGGAGATATATTAGAGGAAGAATCTAGCATCGATAGGGAAGATGTAGGAAAACCTATATTGAGAGAGGAATTTGAAATAGCACTAAGGGGGCTAAAGAATAATAGAGCGCCTGGTGTAGATAAAATACAGGCGGAAATTTTGAAATGTGCGGGACAGAAAGTAGTAAATAGGATGTTTGAACTGGTAAAATACATATACGAAACGGGCGAGATACCGGAGGATTATAAGAGGAACATTATCGTTACTATACCGAAAAAGAGAAAACTTCCCATGCGTCAAAAATCTTAACCAGAATAGTACAGAAGAGGATGGAAAATAGAGCGGAGGAAATACTAGGAGAAGACCAATTCGGGTTTAGGCGAAATAGGAGAACTCGCGAAGCTATTCTGGCGCTAAGAGTAATGTCAGAGAAAACAATAGAAAAAGAAAAGAACGCTTATATAGGATTTGTAGATTTAGAGAAAGCTTTTGATAACGTAAGATGGGAAAAAATGTTCGAGATACTAAAGAGCGCGGAAATGAAGTATAGAGATAGGAGAGTAGTACACAATCTATACAGAGAGCAAACTGCTGTTATAGAAATAGAAGGGGAAAAAAGGGAAGTAGGTATTAGGAAAGGAGTAAGACAAGGATGTACGCTATCACTACTAATTTTTAATCTGTACATCGAAGAGGCGATTAATGTGGTAAAAGATAGAGTGGATTAAAGTACAGAGACAGAAACTAAAAATGCTGAGATTCGCGGATGATATAGCAGTATTAGCATCTAGTAAGGAGGAATTAGAATCAGCATTGAACGAAATGGAGGCAGTGTTGATAGAGGAATACGGAATGAGGGTGAATAAGAACAAAACTAAAGTGTTAGTGTGCAGAGGACGCGAGAGCAGAATAAAAACGAAAGTACAAATTAATAATGAAAGATTGGAGGAAGTTAAAGACTTCACTTATTTAGGAAGTAAAATAAATTGGGATGGAAGAAGCGATAAAGACATAAAACAAAGAATAGCGCAGGGTCGAGTAGCTTTTAACAAAAAGAAAGCACTTTTATGCTCGGGGGTAATAAACTTAGAAACAAGGAAGAGATTTTTGAAAACGTATGTATGGAGCACGGCACTATACGGTTGCGAAACCTGGACGGTAGGGGAAGCAAGTAGGAAGAAATTAGAAGCTCTTGAGATGTGGTGTTACCGAAGAATGATGAAAATACCATGGACTGATAGGGTTAGAAACGCAGAAGTATTGGAGAAAGTCGGCGAGAAAAGAAGTATGTGGAAAAACATAAAGAAGAGAAGAGATAGAATTGTAGGCCACTTGCTGAGACATAGGGGAATAGTCCGCGATATTTTGGAGGCAGAAATAGGAGTGAAGAAAGGCAGAGGTAGGCCTAGATTAGACTACTGCTCGCAAATAGTAAGGGATGTAGGTTGTAGCACAATTAGCGAAATGCGTAGGTTAGCATAAGATAGGAGAAGCTGGAGGTTAGCGTCCAACCAGTCTTAGGACTGATGACCTAATGATGATGATGATGAAGGAAGATTGCGTGTTGTAAGCAGTATGGTTGTAGCAATTAATTATAATGCATTTATATGCAGTATCCATATATATTGCACTTTTTTTGCTTATTTTACAGAAAGAACAAATACCTAATTTTCCTAAATATAATGTTTTTTCTAGAAATATTAAACTTGAAATACGTTCGTACAATAATTAACATTAGTGATGTTTCTGTTATGCAGTTATATTATATATCTGCTTGGGCAGGTTGATCGGACTTAATAATTTACTTTATGGAGCTTTATTATATCGCGTTATAACTGTCGTGGATGATATAACGAAATAAACTGTCTACTTAGAGTTAAAGTGTGCCCGAACGGCTGTAGGTCGCTTGTTGACGGGCACAAAATTGACTTTGTAGAAGACTCGTAGGAGGCGATGTGATAAATTTAATATTTCACAGTATCAAAAGCTAGGCATTTGTATTCTCTCCTCGACATAATCTTAGAGACAATAACGGGATATTAAAATTCAGCCGTCACATATTGAGGGGCTGAAAAAGTGGCCTTTAACGGCATCAAGGGGGTAAATTGTTTCTTTGTTGACATTGGAGTAATAATTTAGATAATAATAATAACGGAAATGAGTAAAACAACTACTACGTTTTTATACCACTATATTTTCACAGAAACGTTACTGCAGTTTCGACAATTATGTCATTTTCAAACGATGATTCAACTAAGAATAAAATACAAACATTCTGTTCCTATCCAAATACAGAGACTAAGTGTTATAACAATAAACAGGTAGTTAAGGTTTTTAAGAAATGTGTTTCACAAATGGTGAAATCTCAACCATCAAATTGTGGGAATTTCTATGAATATTATTGAGAACTATTATACAGGGGGTTAATTAATTTGGGTAACAGTAAAAAGAGGAGAATATAGTATATCTACTTGATCATTTAACAAGCTAAAATTATCACTATGGTTGTATTAATAGATTTCTATTGCTTCTAACCAATTAAGTTTTAAGCCAGTGCTGCCATAGTGTAGGATTTTCATATTATTAATATCTGGGAAATTATGTCCACTTTCCAAGATATGATTAACAAAAATAGAATCTGTTTTCTGTGACCTGAAGGATCTATTTTGATTATCTAGTTCTAAATTTACGTCCTGTTTGTCCTATATATGTGCTATTGCACTCCGAGCAATTTAAACTATAAACTCCCAATTTTTCATGTTTATTAGTTTTATCTTTGGCGTTATATACTAAATTTGATAACTGTTTCAATGCTACTTTGATATTATGCTTTTTGAGAATATTTCATATTCTTGTTGAGACAATGTATCATAATATGTGATGGTGGCATAAGGCATTTGTTTATCTTCTTTAATATTTGGATAAATTAATTTAAAAGTATACTGATTTTGTTTTTTATTTATTAATTTGGTAATAGTTTTTGTTGAGAGACCATTGTTTTTGGCTATATTTTGAATTGTTGTAAGTTCTGTTTCTATCTGTGTTTCTGATAAAGGTAGTGAAAAAACTATATGTAATATCGAATTATATGCTGCTATTTTTTACGAATATGGGTGGCAAGAATCAAAGAGGATAGTTATGTCTATATATGTAGGTTTTCGAAAAACATCAAATGTGAATTGATTATTTTTGTGTGTGATAGTAAGATCTAGAAAATGTATGCTATTGTTTGTTTCTCGTTCTATCGTGAATTTTATTTTGGGGTGTAAGTTATTCATACTATCTAGGAAAATTTTTAGTTGTCTAGTAGTGACTTTAAAGCAAGCTAAAATATCGTCCACATATCTATACCAAAATTGAATATGGTTTTTACCCAGTTGAGAATTTAGTATTAGTTCTTCTAGATTAGACAAAAAAATATCTGCTAGTAGAGGACTTAAAGGTGATCCTATAGATAGACCGCTGTTTTGTATATAAAACTGACTGTTGAACTGAAAATAATTTTGACTGATACATGTGCCGAAAGCTAATACAATTTCTGTTGCTATAGTGTCATTTAATTTAATTTTGTCTAGTAAATTTTGAACTAAATTTGAACATTCCTCCGGAGAAATATTTGAAAACATATTTTAACGTCAATACCAAAAACGAATTATGTGGGCTATGGGTATGTTTAAAGTTATGTGCCCACATAATTCGTTTTTGGTATCATTTGACGTTAAAAATATGTTTTCAAATATTTCTCCGGAGAAATGTTTACATTTAATTCAAAATTTACTGGGCAAAATTAAATTAAATAACACTATATCAACATAAATTGTATACTTGTTTATTGTCATAACACTTAGTCTCTGTATTTGGATAATATATATTATAGGAACAGAATGTTTGTATTTTATTCGTAGTTGAATCATTGTTTGAAAATGACATAATTGTCGAAACTGCAGTCACGTTTTTGTGAAAATATAGTGGTATAAAAACGAAGTAGTTGTTTTACTCATTTCCGTTGTGAATTATGAACTACCACAGAGGAACGAACGGCTTGCTCGATTAATTTATTATAATAATAATAGTTTATTTTCCTTTTACACAACGTTACATGTGTGTAGGAACAGTCGGCCCTAATGTAAAATAGGCAAAAATTATTTTTAAAAGTTTGCTACATCTAGATAATACTTTTTACGTTAAAAATGTGCAATAAAAAATAATTTCTTAAAAGACAGTAAATTTACGGATTGTTTAAAATGCATTGATAATTTATTAAATAGACATAAATCTAAAAAAAAATATAGGGACGAAATCATGTATGCAAGATTGAATAAAGGGGATAATACAGGCATTATCTAGATTTTGTGGGCATTATTTAGGTATTAATAGATATCATAGGGTGACGAGGACCAGATGAATGGTCACTATGTTGACTGGATATAACCCTTTTAGATTTTTCTTGTGGGGTTACTTGAAATCCCGGGTTCATTGTAATAGGCCAAGGAATTTGGAGGAGTTTAAGCAAGGATTCAAATCAATATAGAAAATATTATCTCAAAAATTATCAATACAAATATGCATGCCAAATAACTTAAAATTTTAATGGAAAGCATATTGAATAACTATCAAACTTCTGTGAAAAAATAAAGTTGTATTTGCATTATTTTCTCAAAAAGTACTGCCTTGAGTCGGCACTCGCTGGAAGCAAATGTTCGCTAAAAGCTTGCTTCACGCTATACAGCACGGTTATAAAAATGAATGTTTCTATTACAGGTTGGCTGTGAAACGATTATTATTATATTCGGAAGAGTATACTATTCATTTCATCGCTATTTGCCAAATAAAAAACTTTCTTATCTTGCCGATAAACAAAACAGTCTACCTAAGCCTAGCCATAAAAGCAAGCCACGGTATGAGATAAGAGCCATTTGGGATTTTTTATTTAGCAAATAACAATGAAATAAATTATACTTTACGAGTACTTTAATTGTACTTTAAGAAATTAATTTTTATTAAAAAAAGAAGAATGTCAGAACTAAAACAAAATCTGACAAAACAAAATTTGTACGTCAATGTCATTTTAATAAATAAGGTTAGAGTGCTTGAGTATAAAATAATTTAAAAACAAAATTATGAATATTGAATAAAACTGACATGTTAGTTTTTGAAAGAAGTTTATGAATTTCGAGAATCTTTAAAAAATAAATTATTTCATAATTACATACCGGCCTCCCAATTTCCTGAACGAATTCGGGGTAACGATTCCAGTCCTTAGAGCGGACCTGGGTTGACGGCTTGGAGTAATCCGAGCGTGGGTTCGATTCCCACATCATTCGGCTGACTATGTTTATGTCTGTCCATATGAATGTTCGGGGATTACATGGAAGAATAGCACTAAGCTAAATATCGCCTCCGTAAAAACAAAGCCGCATAAAAAATTAAAAAGGATTCGTTTCTAAAGAAAAAATTAAAACATTTTCAGTGTACTAATCTGATCTGTACACCATCCATTATTAACCTCTGCACTATATATTGTTTAGCTCCGTACTATCAAACATTCTTCATTTTTATATTATTTTTTTTTGGATAGATTATTTTCTGCGTGACTGGTACAAGTTCTATTTGTGCTTTTCTTGCCGTGTTAAGATATTTCGGGGACGCGATTCATATACTTGGTCGTCAGTACAGATTTATATACACATCGTAACATGTATTTTCTATTTCACAAATGAAGAATAACATATGATATCGATATTTTGAAAATGTTAATTTTGTGAATACGATGGGCATTCAGATCGGGTTGCTCAGTTTGTCGCGGAGCTATAAAAGTTCAGGATGTTATTTCGCGACCACTACATGGATGGATGAGATGTATCGTATTCTCCTACAGAGGTGATGGCAATCATGTAATTCGTACTGTTGTCCGTGGTGGTGGACTGGGCCCGGCATTGGGGCGTCAGTATACATGGGCGTGTTTGTCCTTGTCATTATGTCTAACCTATCTCTATGTATCCTGAGGCGTTAGGGGAAGAAAATCGAGTTCTGTGTGTCCAAAATTGCTAGGTCGCCAGGATTTAATACGCTGTTATGCGAAATTGCTGTTATTGCATAAAATTCGATCGCAGTAGGCATTTATTTTATTTTTCCAGAACAAATACAATTTGACAATGGCTCATTAGGAACCACGCTTGCGTGTATACCTTCATATTTCGTGCAGGGCAAAGCGCAATGAAACGAACTTAAATTCGTCGAGGCTCCAGTAATTTCATAATATAAAATCGCGATTGGCAGGTTAAACTCAATTGTGACTTTCAGCAGAATCAGTATTTTCAGTAAATTTTGCTTTGTAATTGATTTATTAAACACACAACGTTCTGCGGATAATTTAAAGTGTCAAAAAACACGCAACAGCTTTTATTTCGACGCAAATTTTAATTTGTTGGAATCGATTTCCTTCAGTGTTTCTTTTTTAAAATATAGAATCACTCATATTGTGTCCACATTGACTCTTATAGTGGAAATATTATCAAAGAGGCACACAAAAATATTCGTGAGAACCTTTTGTAATAGTTTTTAGTTCAATAGCAATTTAGTTAATAGCAGTTTAGTTAATTTTAGTTAGTTAAAACTTGTAATATTAACCATTATCTTAAGATATACATAATAGAGAAAACTAGTAGAGCTTTTAAGAAATGAATGTGTGAACATTAATAAATAAAAGTTAATATGTAGAAGAAAGTAAGAAAACTTACCCAATGGTACAAAGTTTTATCGTTTCTTGATAAATTTATGTATGTAGATATTCACCATTATAGCCTAAGTGTTCCAGAATGTGTTCAGCAATCAATATCTCCATTATTTGATACAAAATATGAACAAAAAACTATTTTAAATCCCCATAGAGTTCATACGGCATTTTTCCTGGATCGGCGTACCGTGTACGGCACTGATGAGAACTAATAAGTTCGAAACAGCTGTATGTCGTTCGGTTCCGATCCGGGACAGATGTCGAATCCTACCTGTGGTGGGTTTTATTTTTTGAAACCTGATCTGATCGTGCAGAAACACGAGAAAGGGGTCGAGGATCGCTTCTGGGTATAATTCAATGCCTGGCGGGGCTTTAGCCCGAGGAATAGTTGTTTCCTAGAGCGATTATGTAATAGCTTTGCTATTCGGGAACTACTTTGATAACCGCTTGGCGGTTTGGTGGTTCCTTTCTCGATTTCCGACTTATATGTTACTGATTACATCATCTTTTTATCATTTTAAATACCAAATGTATTGACTGTAAAAGACATTCTGAGACACCCCGTATATTTAATTATCATTCCATGCAATTAAATATTTGAGTAGATGTAGCAATATGTAAATTGTTGAATTGAACTTTAACATAACAATTCCAGAAATAAGAGTCTAATTAAATCATTATGGAATAATCGTAGGGTAACGAATCTGATAAAACATCCTCTATGCTTAATACGTAATAACGTCTCAAAGGACAAAGTCGTACAGACGAGAAATAAATTTCGTATCATTAAATTTTATACGAATTGAAAGAAAACGCTGCCACATGAATACTGTTATAATGAGGAGAATAAAAAGTTTTTCAAAGTTAACTTCAAGTTGGTTGTATGCCCTTAAGCTCCTATATAATTTTTTTCCCAACTGAACATCGAATGGAGCTCAGAAACGTTATACAATCCTTTTGCAAAGGTTAACAGCTTGCAATTAAGAAACTAAAAATATTTCGCATGTCCCGTAAACCTATTTATTTCTTGCCCTTTATTTACCTACACTTCACGCATACGAATTGATTAAACAAATTTTAGGTTTTAGGCACACTTCTATTAAATACAATTTTTCTCTGTCTATTTTAAAGCAATGAATATGTATTAAGTAGTTTTATGTACATACCTTGACCCTTGATTGGACTTTTTGTCCAAGTAGCACTGTAAAAGACAATTCGCATGTAACCACATTCATAGTTTCAATCTTTAAAGTACTTTGCATATACGCCTGCCCCATGTTGAATATATTCACTATACACACATTTTTTTTTCACTATACACTTGATATACACAACATTTTACAATTAATATGATGTATCGCTTAATGAATTATGGTAATTCACGTACGCTTATTTTTTGAGGTTAAATTTTCTAAACCTAGCCCGCGGTAGTGATTCGTTCGTCAATTGTTATAATGCACAGACGCGTATGTTTATTACGTCTATCAAAAAACCTGTCTGATAATAATTTTTTTTTTCTGTAATCATAGGTGCGTACGCAAATATCTACTTGCGTTACTTGGCTGGGTTGTATTTATAATTGTAATTATCTAGCTTTGTTTTTGTGAGTCTAATCGCGCATAAAGAAATGGTACCTATTTAATGTCTATTAGATTTCTATACAGCACATTACAATATTACAATCTGTGTGTTTTCTGTTATTTTTAACCAGAGTTTTTACAGAAAATATGAGTTATTTATCATTGGCAGTCAAATTTGGTTTCTACAATATTTTAAAATATGGCCTTAAATGTGTAACGTAAATTTTTATTTTGATTATAAACAATGAATTTATGATTAAATATTATTTTAATATTATTTTTCTACGTCACGGTAGGATTTAGCAGTGAATTGAATATTCATTTTCAAATTTCCGGTGAACAAAAATACATGCCAGCGCATGTGCATTTCCTTATGGGTTTATAGTACCTATTACTGCAGTAATGTATGTTAAATATATGCTAGGAAACATACAGGGCGATAATGCATTAGATATAGAAACAAACAAAAATGGTATAGTATAAATTTTGCTTTCCTCTTTACGTTTATGACACTTTAGTCTAGTTACCTAACAGTCGATGATCATGACCACTACTGATTATGAGTATTGGCATCAGTACTTATTAATTCGTAGTTTCTTTCTTGTAAATCTCGTGTAAGAACATCTTAATTTTGATTTGCCCAGGTTTTGGTAACTTTTGTTGACAGCTGAAAATAGCCGTCTGTGAAATACGATCCAAACCGTACAATAGTAGGCTATTTCATTTAGAACACTTTAATTGAATACCTTAATATACAAATAATGTAGGTGGATATCCTGCACTTCTATGGCAAGAAACAATTCAGCACGAATGTGATACGACTTCCCAAAATCTGCATATTTTTAGATAGTATGTAAGTTTTTCAACTGTAAAGAATAATGTGAGGTATTTTTTAGCTGTTAAAGTCCTGCTATAAGAGACTGACTCACCTTGTATATACGGACAACGTGTGCAATAGATCGATTTGGTCTAGGTAGAATTATAATATAGCCATTCGACGTCGGGAATATGCACTAAAACAAAATTTCTCCCTGAAAATATCTCTCTGAAAATATTGAGCTTTAAACACGGGCCATAAACTTAGCATTCGCGAAAGCTTCTGCATTTGTGTAAAAACGCAGCAGGGAGTTCTCTTAGTCACGTTTACATTAAATAAAGTTTTATAAAAGTGCGATATTTCTTCTCCGAAAACCATAAATCGCGTAACATGTGAAAACCATTTTAAAGAAAAGTTTTACTGAGCAGTGAAATAACTTCGGTGATTAAAGTCTGGCGGAACTGCTACAAATTCGAATTTACGTATTATGCCCCTGTATTCGACAAAGAAAAATATAAAAAAGGCGTAAATATATGTCACACTTTGAGACATCTTACCGTATGCGAACAAATGAATTAGAGTAAAATTGGGCGAGGTTATACAGGACTTTTCGCGTAACCTGTTCAGTAAAAGTTTTTCGTATTCAGTAATATTTATGGTAGTAATATTTTGTGGAAAGGAAGTAATAGTTATCTTTGATCTTCTTAAATATAATACTACATTTAATTGTATTTCATTCTTGAATTCTACGTACTTATATACGTAACCTTTTAAACGTTACGTTAAAAGTTAACAGTTTTTGAAATATTTAGATTTTATAATAGTTGAGATATTTGCACAAAACGTCACAATTAAACAAGTGTATGTATATTAGTCTATTTGTATGACTTCTTGTTCATATTTTTGTCTTTGAAAAATTGCTCCGCTACTCAATAAAACACATACAGGGTCTTCATTATTTAAATGTAATCGATCTCAAATAATTGCTTTGTAATGTAAAAATGTAAGTACAAAAATGTTCATTGTATCAGTAAATGTTTGCAAATAAACATAAAAATTCACTAAAGTTTTGATATAATCTTGTTTATGAGAAACAACATACAAAATAGTGAATATATAATATAAAGTATAAAAATGTTTTAAAATTTTAAATAAAACCCCGAAATAAAAACCTAAAAATAAGACTAATTAGTATACCTACGAGTATGTATAATATATAAATATAAATAAAATATAAATACATATAAACATAAATAACACATACACATAAATCTATTAATTTTCACGGATATATATGTATATATATATATATATATATATATATATATATATATATATATATATATATATATATATATATATATATATATATATATATATATATATATATATATATATATATATATACATATATATCCGTGAAAATTAATAGAGTATATACACTATGTGTACATAGTCATATAATTATTTTTATTATAACAGATTAAAAAAAATTTGTTATCTGGTTTTTTTTGTTTTTCTTTTCAAGAGTGAGATTCTCGAGGTATGAGTAGAAGAAAGAGTGAGACATCATTCGGAGGGAAAAGGATACACTTTACGCGCAGCCAGATCGAACTCTGTGTACATCGATATTCACGTTGAAGAGGTCTCAATGCGACCGGGTAAAGACCAGGCTATTTACTGCGTACCTCGTGGGTACGGGCGGTCCGATATTGCAGTTTTGAGAGTTGCCTCATCCTATTCTTGGTGAACTGTTTATTTTTATATAAAGTTAATTTCTCTAATCATTGTTCTTTAAGTTTATTATTTCACGTACACCCATTTTGGAAATTTTCATTATGAACTTTTTAACAGATGCGTTGAATCAATTTTTATTTACATTTTTCTTTGTTTCAGGTAAAAAATTAAAAATCCTAGGGGCCAGAAACATTATGCGATCTTTGATCAATCGTTTTATGTGTCATTTCAATTTGTTTAACATTTTTTTTATATCAAGTACTATAAATTGGGTGTTACAAAAATAATTGTTTTAGAATATTGAATAATTGTCAAATTTTATAGATATATTTGTCGTGAATCCATGAGTGAACTTTCTTTGTATAATAAATCAGAAAGACAAGTAGATTTTTTTATTGTAGGTATATTATTTTAATAATTCTTTTTTTGTGTTGTGACTATATTTTTAAGTGAATATTCAATAAAGAAGGAGGTAAAAAGTATAAATATAGTTTTTTGGAGATTTATTGACAGTAATTTATGACGTCTGCAAAGCTTATAATGGTGCTTTCTGGATTAATCTCAAATAAACTACTGAGATGAATAATAAATAGTATTGGCCCTAAAATGATACCTTGGGACACTCAATATTCTATGTCGGCAAACCCACCTTTAGAAGTCTCTATTTACGATAGACATTTTAAAATCTTCTGATCATATACCTAAATTTATTTATTATTTTGGTGTATCTGATTGTAGTCGACTTATTGGCTTTTGAGAAAGCTTTATATATAAGGCATGTAAACAGTGAAACATAAACATATTAATAAATAAGTAACCGAAGGCCTTTTTCGCTGAAGCCGAATTTGTTTTCTTTGTGCTGTGTTCATAAATGTGCTGTTATTTGTATTGAATAAAGAATCGTTTAGTCAGTCTTGGGCTAAGGTCATTCTACATCGAAATTATTGAGCTGAGGTACGTTGCAAGGCCATTTACTGTATGTACGCCAGAGATATGAAAATAATATTAAATCAAAAATACACAAGAAAATACTGTAGTAGCTGTGACTAAAGAAGACGAGACCAAAAAACATTCTGTGGTCAACGTTTCATTAACCACATACTTTCCTTTTACACATTGAAATAAGATTCTCAAAATATCTCGGTTAGCTAATTATGGTCCTATGATGAATAGAACAAGTCCTATGTATTATTGTTAAATCTGTGTTTAAATTAACTTAATGGAATTTAAAAAATCCTATTTACATTTATTGGTATTTAACTACCTATTTATTATTATGGTATTTACTATTGTTACTCTTTACTTAGCTTTATATTCTAAAAAATAACGAGGCAGACAAAAATATTCCTCAAGAGAAAGGAAGACAATTATCGAAGTCTGAAAGGCATTATTATTACATCCATCATATATCACCAACCAATTAGAGAGTTGTCTCTACTTTATAGGGCAAGTTGCCTATTTTTGGCAATCTCATTGATTTGTTTATTTGATATTTTATGTTTGTTCTTTATATTTAAAATAATAATAACTTATTTTATTATTATTTTAGATATAGATTATATTATACTATTATTATTTTAGATATAGAGAACAACCCTCCGTCGGGCACAGCTGACCTGTGAGATCTGACAGTTACTTTCTTCTTTACCCTTTCGTGTGTATTGCAAATATTAACTCAAACTCCCACATAGCTTCCTAGCTCTAAACCAGTCTTCTCGATATGATGTTGATTTTTCTTTAGTGCATTCCCTGGCTTTGTATGGGTTCCCTGAATCTGTCAGATGCATTGCTCCTTACTACGTCATTATTTTCACTTTTATATTGTGTTAGATTTCTTTTATTAATTAAATTAATAATATTTTTTGGGATCTCTACACTTACATATTTTGGCTCTTTATGATATTATTTTTCAAAATTAACACATTTGGGTGTTAAATTATTGGTTTTTACTAAATATCGTTACCAATAATGTGACGTTTATTTTTGTTTGGAACATGCTAAAGAATTTATAATTCTTTACACTTAAAATAGGCCGTTATTTATAACTTTACTTACAACTTTTCTTTGTAATTGACGTCCAATATTTTTATATATAAATTTATGGCTTTTACATGAAAAAATAGGTGATTTGTTTTCTGTACTCAAAATTTGTTTCAAAACTAATTTATGTTTGTGTTTTGTCCTTAAAACAGAAAGAAAACTTGCTAATAGCTGGTTCTCCTATAATAATCTTCCAAATTTATTGTTTTACAACATTATGTATTATATACAGGGTGTAACATAAAGGTTGGGAATAAATTAAATGGTGGACTTTTCAGTAAAAAAAAATTATTTTTTTCATATGAAGTTATGCTCTACGGGTTTTCGTTTCCAAGCTACAGGGCGCTACAAAAGTTTGAAAAAATTTAGTTTTTCTCTAGTAACTTTCGATCATTAGAAGATAATGGAACGAAAGTTTCGCCGTAGCTTAATTTGATAATGCCTTAGTAACAGGAAAATATATACTTGATAATGTTTTTGTTACTTTCATTTATCTATGTTAGCAGTGGGAAAAAATTGTGTTTACAAAAGTTTTAATTACGGGAAAATGATAAAAGATATAAATAAAATGCAATATGGTAATTTTGTTTAAAATAAATAGTGGATCTTGAATAAATATTAAAAAAATGTCTTTACCAGTAGCGTATCACAATTTTCTTCGGAAAACCCTACGGTACAATGCGTACGCACGCCACTGAGAATCTTACGAAGTCAATCTTTTTCCTGTTATTAGGGCATTATAAAATTAAGCTACGGCTAAAATTTCGTTCCATTATCTTCTAATCTTCGAAAGTTATTAGAGAAAAACTAATTTTTTTCAAAGTTTTTATCGCCCTGTAGCTTGGAAACGAAAACCCCTAGAACATAACTTCATATGAAAAAAGTCTATTTTTTTTACAGAAAAATCCACCGTTTAATTTATTTCCAACCTTTATGTTACAACCTGTATATATATGTATGTATATGAGTTCCTTTATGTAAATTAAATTATTACGATTGAAAACTAATGTGAAATATTTATTATTATAGTATATTAATTAAAATAAGCGTATAATTAAATCTCCACCTCATTAAAATCTAAATTGTGACAGATTTGATTATGGTATCTCTCAGATGCATTGCGCCCGAATGTGTTTTGATTCATACATCCTGCGCCCGACGGAAGGTTAAAGTCCACTTTTTTGTCTTTAGCTCACTCAAATATAGATATTATAACAATTATCTTACATTCTCTAAACTGATGTTATGTTTAAACCCTCTTAAAATAATTCCTTCCTACGTCCATGTCTAGGAAGACCTGCGAATTGATATATCAAGACTCTTCTTGTTCAAAGAATCCTTTTCTTTCTAGTACTCGGTAAAACAACTCAAGCATATTTTCCTCAAGTGGCGTGTCTTCGAGTGTACATTGAAACCCTTTGTACTATTTCTAAGATATTGTAAAGTGATATCCGACACTATTAAACCTATATTTCCACAGATATTTTCCCCCTCTAAATGTGCCGGCAAGAATAGAGCGTGCTGTTCCAGATTAAACTAGGTTCAAAATAAAAAGTTGGGATATATCTCGCGCCGAATAAATCAGATGGGAACATAACTCGGCTTTTAAAGTTGATAACTCCCAAACAGTCCCCGCGAGGGCCGACACATTGCAAGATAACTCTAGGGGATGGGCAACTACTACGCGACCACCACGAAAGATAATGTAATCCTCCACGGAGGCATTAAACGCCCAAAAGGATTCTCAAACGTAATCGAACGTCGAGTGGTCGACCGTGTTATTAGTTTTAGTAGATGGAGATTTGGAAACTTTCAATTATCTATAATGCCGCTACGCTAGTGCACTAGTGTAAGTTTCACTTTAACTTTGTGGTGGTTAATTGGCCCAAGCCCCGTGTTTGATCGTCATTATAAGACGTTGCATAGAACTTTTAATTTGTTTATTCTGAATAAGTTTCAGCAAAGATTATTCAAGTTGGAAAAAAGCCAAGAAATATTCTTCCACCACCCGAGTCCCATTCACGTTTGTTCAGTTGTAAATATAATCGTCAGCAATTTACATTTCGATAATTTGACACATTCTAATTATTACCACACTTCCAAATAAGCAGGTACTAAATTGTGTTTAATCAGGAAAGATAAAATCTTTCATTTGTCATGTTAATTTTGAATCTTCTACTTAATGATTAAAACCTCCCACTATGAGTGATGCATTTTGCTTTTTAAGTGGGATTAGAAGTAAATACATTTATTACGTTAAAAGAAACTAATTTAGCATTGTCTGGTAGATTTTTTTCTTGATATTATTTACGAATTCTAAGGATCTCATTTAATAGTCAAAACAAAAAAACAGTTCATTTATTAGTCAAAAATGTTTCACCAAGTGTCCAGCGACCTCTCCATTTCTACAGTTAGAAAAGGTAATATATGGATGGACATGTTTAAGAATGTTTCAGTTATACCACATCATATATAGATATCGGGGATCCAAAAAAAAAAAAAATGCAATTTTTATTTTACGTCTACGACTTCTTTACTCTTTTTTGCCAGATATTTTCGAAAGCGAATAAGTAGATTATTTTCGCTTGTACCCTGATCATAGTTAAAAATCACTAAATTTTGAAGGATCGAAGCCGATTAATTTTTCTTTTGACCACCCGGCATATATAAATAACAATCAATTGCCTCTTTCACTCGAGTAGTTGATCTACTAGCTAACAGATGGCAGGCAAAGTGCAAACTGTGTATGGCAGTTCACATCTACACTGATTGAGACTACACATTTTGATTCTGTCAAAATCCAGAAATCCACCATTTTGATATTCAGTATTTAGAAATCGATCGTCGTTGTTTCACTAGCTGTTGTCAATATATTAGTGAAATTTGTGTAATCGAGTTAATTTTTTGCAGTTCAACTGCTGATGGTGTAAAGTGTTTAAAGAGAAATTAACATGGAATCCATTCCACGTACTCACGAAGGTAATTTTAACGAAATTCAATATTTTCCTAAACAGTTTACTTACCGACATTTGCCTTTCAGACATCGAGGCTCAGATACGGGAAATTCAATCGAAAAAGAAGGAAATACCTGTCGAGGCTCCCGATAAAGGAGTAAAACTAGGAGAGAGCGGTTATTTTGACAGTGATATCTACGAGTCCGGCAAAGGCAAATATGAGGGCTACGTTACTTCCATAGCTGCCAATGATGAAGTAGATGATGATGAAGAAGACCTTGGTTTTGCTCAAAGAAGATCAGGGCTAGGAGCTCCCATAGCCTTGTTGAATGATGTTGCACAGGTAGGTTTAAATAATATTGCTGGTGTTAAAAATTTATTAGATACATTAATGTGGATAAACATTCTACAAAGGAAAGATATAATTATGGCGAAGATGAAAATAGTAACCGATTATGATTATGTGACTATTTCTTATTTTTTCAGAGTGAAAAGGACTATGACCCTTTTGCCGATCGTAGACGACCAACTATTGCCGATAGAGAAGATGAATATAAACAAAAAAGGAGACGGATGATTATTTCACCAGAACGAGTAGACCCCTTTGCAGATGGTGAGTACAACTGACCAAGTGCTAAATGTTAAATATTATTTCCATTAATGTTATGTAGAATCTATAAAAGCATAAAACGAGAAATGCCTCACAAGTAGTATATTTTTTTCCATACTAAAATATTCTATTAAAATATTATTAAGGGTATAATTTGTTATTTCGAGAAATAAATACACATCCATGTTTATCTTACTAAAAAATAACTTTAAATTTGGCAATAGATTATGGGCAATAATTGGTATATATAGCATTCAAATCAATTTAAAATTGCTTTGTAGAGGATTTCACTTTAGAAATAGTCTTATAGCATTGTTTTGAGATAAAGACAAAACCATTAAGGAGAAGATATTTAAAAACATTCAGTAATTTTTAAGTGAAAATTTTTGCCATTGTTATTTTAATTATTATGGTCAACGGAATATTTTTGGTGAGATTAACTTATCTCGTTTTATGACTTGCATATTTATTGGGGTATATGAATGTGGAGTAGATGGCTGCATGTATGAGAGATTGCAATAAATTTATTAAACAATCAATGAAAAGAAATGTAGGCATTTTATATAACGAATACAAAGAAACTAATATACTGATTTTGTTCTTTGGGAGAAGTCGTCATTTAGGGGTGTCGCCTTAAAAGAAGTACGCTCGACGTTTATAATGGAACCGCAACAAAAATTAACACTAAAGTTGGTAAACAAATCCCTTTTAAAGAGTGAAAGAGTGTGTGCAAAGTATAGAAAATTATTAATTACCCCAGCCTATTTCTAGGTTCGATATGACCAGTTGTTTTTCAAGAAACTGCCAGATTTTGTGTGATGGACCTACCAGACACGTACGTATCACGGTTTGCCCACCACATTCTTCCACCAGAATGTGACATTCACAAAAAACAAGATGTCATATTGCATATCTTTGTCTGCCCTTCTATTTACTCGACCAATACCTTTGTGCCTAAGTAATGAAAGTTGTTAAGTTGTAATAGAATAAAATCCTCTAAAGCAGATAGAAATATGTAAATATCTGTAATATTTTAGTACATAATTTTCTTCGAAAACAAGCCATCACTATAATGTTATGTAACGGCTGGCAGTTCTTCATACGTATACAATAAATGTTTCACTGACATGCACTACTGCACCTTGGTCATTTGTACAGTCAAAATAAATTAGGCACTCAGTATATAAATTGTGAAGCCTGTCGCTCAAAATCCATTTATATGAGGGAATCACTAAATCGCTAGCGAGGTAACTGGAGCATATTTTAATGATGTGAAGTTTTACACAAATCCAGAATTCTTGAAGATTTTCAAATTTATTTTTCACACAGTCGGCACGGTGTCCTGTTATTTTAGAAATAAACTTGCACAGGATGAATATAATGTTTAGAGTGTCGATTATTATATGTCCAATTGATATTGTTCTGGTCTGTAGGCTCTTTATTGATAATCAATTTATGAAATATTTTGGCCTTTGTTAGGTTAGGTCATTAAACATCTGCTGAGCTCGTGTATCGATTACGCTCGTTATGTCCTCAAAGTCAAGGTAATAATAGGCTGACGCCTCTAACCAGTTACCAATAAGTTACACCAGGCTGTGGTGGTAAAGGTATAAATGTACATTTTTGCATAAAATTTTTCGACAAGGCATTTTAAAAAATATTTCTTACCACTGGCTATTAATCTTTTAGCTGTGGGATAACAGTCTCTAACATTTTCTTCTAATTATATGTATTTCGTATGTATAACATATTAGAAGATTTCTATAGTTGTATTTATTTTTAAAGCATTTTGCAGACCCTTTTATGTAGGCAGCTATGTCTTCCTACAAAAACGCTACATACAGCAATACACATTCTTTATTGTTGTCCAAGTTGGCATCCAAATTTTTCCGAACCTGCTATCTACACATCCCGAAACCGCGTAAACATTCGCTAGAATAATACCCCCAATACACCAGAATAGTATGCTACAACCGAACTGTTGCTTAAGATGCTGCGATGTATGATGAACTGCTGGCCTTTAATGATACGTTTACAAGCAAAATATATGAATTATTTACAAATAAATGTCTTATGCGTGACATATTTATTTCAAATACAACCGTGAAGTAAGTTATAAAACTGTGACCAATAGTGAAAAACGCTCGAGAGAATGTGGTGGTTCAAATCAACTTTCATTCAAAATTGTTAAGAACAGATACTACTGAAACAATAAGAACGTTTGCCCATCTGGCAACTCAACAAGAGAAACGAGTGCTTCCCTTACTAATTGGCGTTTCTTGGCGCTGCCTTGTATTTGCAGGTGGGAAAACGCCGGACCTACAGACACGAAGCTACTCCCAGATTATGAAAGAGCAGATGCTCAAAGGGGAAGAGAATGAGGTAATTATAATATAATATGTATAGAACCTGCTATGAAAGCTTGAAAGAGTAGTTCAATTGGCCAAGAATATAAATTGAGTTGATTGAAATTTCTTTATACTATAATTGTGTGTAAAGTTTTGTAGGAACAGAAGCAGTAGTTCATTTGTCCCAATACCATTTTAAACATTTTTTTGCATTGCAAACTTTGCTTTTTATATTTCCACTTTAGCTGTGCTATTAGCTAAATCACACATCTAAGATAACCATTTTTTAAGATATACATTTAGCACAATTTCTTTTATATACACAGCCCAAAAATTAAATGATTACATCCTTTAATTCTTGTGCCTAATGTATATTAGGTGATTTTTTGAGTTCTTGTTCTTTTTTTTTTTTTCTAAATTAACCTATTTTGTCTTTTTTTTTTTTTTTTTAATGGGTTCCAATTTATAATTCATTTGCTTCTTCTTTTACCGAATTTATAATTTTTATATACATATATATTTTGCAATGAAATGCTTAAAAGGTTTATTTATTGAAAGAAACAAGATTATTAAAAATATATATTTAGTTGTCAACTTTATCAATTCAGAGAGTCATAAATGTCTGTTTGCTATTTGAAACATTTTGTTACATGTACATTATCTTGTACATAATATATAATTATAAGATTATTCAATAGAGACAGCTTTCTGAAATAGTTATAAAAGCTGTCTAATATATACAAGGCAGTGGATTACATAATGCATACAGGTAGGCCCTTTTTCCCTTTTATAGCCTGCCCCTGGCACCTATTTGTGAGGCGATTATGGTTGATTTTTGTACCAATTTCTTGACCATTGAATCTATAATAGGAACAGGTTATTAAAAATGTAAAGTTGAGGTTCAAGGTACAAATATAGAGGAATTGAAAGTTCAGAATAATTTTCCCATAGTCAAATATGACCCCGAAATAAAATCAGCCCACCTTTCCCATAATAAAGTATAATTTAGTTTATGGCAGTATGCTTATTAGGGTTGCAGTAAATAAACTATTTACTATTATATTTTATAGTAAAGTTCTATTTACTATGTTTATCCAGGGCCACTATATTAGGAAGGTTTAATACATCTGTTTTTTGACCATTTTTTCTTGCTGATTAAAAGCTTGTTAATTCCCTTTATATAATTAGTAACTATTATTATGGTTACAGTAAATAAACTATTTACTGTAACCCTAATAAACTAACTGCCATAAACTAATAGAAACCTTAACAAGTAGGGTATTAAAATTTTAATAACTCATTTTCAACAAGCAGTTCATTTGTCTCATTGTAAGATTATGGAGCATAATATGTTTAATTTGCTAATATTACCACATACAGATCTTAGTTTGTCTATCAAAACAAGAAATGTAAAACACAAGACCAATTATACAAATGTATTTTTTGGTTTTCCTATTTATTAAGGGACTAGTGACATTCTTCTGTTCTTATTTTGCGATGTTGCTAAGTTTTACTTCTAGAAAAATAACGTTCACATTCTCTATTGATTTAGAGACCATCACCAATTTTCCATGCTTACTCTTCCTGGCATAGGGGTTTCTCTATTCGATTAAATTTCTGTGACCAACATTTAAATTTGCTTTGCAGTTAAGGAGAAAGCTTATTGAAAAAGCCAAAGACGGCTCTTTGAAAGTCGTTAACGGGGAAACAAAATCGGCACCTAAAAAACGGGGTAGGTGGGATCAGACAGTCGATGAAGTCGTCGTTCCCAGCAAGAAGAAAACATTGAGTGTTTCTACAAGTAATGCAGCGGCCACACCCGTTTGGGAAGGAGATGTAAGTAACATGAATTTGTGAAATATTCCATAATTATAACCAAATATTTATTGATTAGAAAACACCGGCTGATATCCGTTGGGATGAGACTCCCGGCCATAAGGGTAGCGAAACGCCTGGCGCAACTCCTGGACAATCCACAAGAATCTGGGATGCAACCCCTGGGGCAGCCACACCAGGTCGGGAGACCACTCCAGGTCACTCAGGCGATAAGAGTACCTCGAGGAGGAATCGTTGGGATGAAACACCTAAAACAGAAAGAGAGACTCCAGGTCATTCCAGCGGCTGGGCTGAAACGCCCAGGACCGACAGGACCGGCGCCGATCTCATCCAGGAAACGCCTACTCCTGGCGCTTCGAAGCGTAGGTCTAGGTGGGACGAGACTCCGTCGGCGACGCCGTCGCAAACGATGACGCCGGGCGCTATGACTCCGTCGACTCCCCATGGGACGCCTGGACATGCTACTCCATTGTTGACTCCGGGAGGGTCTACTCCTGTGGGAGTTAAAGCTATGGCAATGGCTACACCAACACCAGGTATTGTCTTATTTTATTTAAAATTATTTGGTGTAAAAATATTAGTTTCTTGCTGCCCAATCTTTATATATTTTTTGCTACATGAAAAGAAAAAAATTACCTTAAAAAGTAGTTCTTTTGTCTCATAATACATTTAGTGGATAAGATATTCTAAATTACTATTTAGAGATCAGAAAAAGACATGGTTTTATATTTTTTAAGATACATTCATGTTGGATATATTTTATATACACTAGACACAAAAATGAAAGAAAAAAAATAGCAAAAACTGATTTTTTTGCTTTGAACGATGATAACTCAGTGAAAAATCATCGAACAAGGCTTTATAAAGAAATCATTGAAAAAAGCCCGTGCACCTTTTGAAAGGCATTTTTTTTCCGATGTTTTTTTTTGTGATTACTCGAAAACTACTTATGGTAAAAAAATTTCAAAACTCAAGATTTGAAAACCAGAAACCTGGAGTTCAATTTGCTTTTTTTTAAATTGCGCATGCGACTATTTTTCTCCAATTTACAGCCCTTTGAAAGAAAATCACCTAAAAGTTTAGGATTTTTTTACATCCCTTAATTTTTGTGCCTAGCATATATTAGGTGATTTTTTGTTTTTTTTTTCTAAATTAACTTTTTTTTGTCTTTTTTTTTTTGATGTTTAAATTTATAATTCATTTGTTTTTTCTTCTACTGGATGTATAATTTTTTTATACATTTTGAAATGAGATGCTTAAAACTTTTATTTAGTGAAAAAACAAGATTATTAAAAATATATATTTAGTTGTTAATTTTATCAATTCAGAGTCTTAAATATATTTCTATTTTGAAACATTTTATTACATGTAGCAAGTACGTTATCGTGTACAGAATTCAATAGGGTCAGTAGTTCATTTGTCTCCTAATGTTTAACCCAACATTTAGCTTAGATTCGGAAGTTTAGTTGGAAATTTGAGCCTTGTATTAATTTTTTTAACAAAAAGTACCTTAAATTCCTGGTACAATTTCTTTTTCTTATAAAAGATAAAATAAGTTACAATTTCATCATAATAATTAGTTGTCTAAAAATTTCATTCTCAAGATGGTGTTATTTTTGAAACTGATTATTAATTATTAGTAGTAACACTCTAACTACCTAGATTCCTATGTTTCCTTCTAAACACATTCTATTTGAAGGCATGTCCCTATTCTGCGATCCTCACTTCCTGATAGGTGTTGAATACAATTTTTCAATAGCCACATTATCTGTTCCATCCTCATCCTTCTAAAAATCTGTCCATTTCAAGAGATACATTTTCAAGATTGGAAAAATCCACATCGGCTGTACCAGGATTGTACACTGGCTGGAGGTATTAGGGCCATATTTAACAAAGAAAGAAAAAAAAGTGAAATTCATGATCCGAGCAGATTCTGAGGAAATGACCGACTGCTTTTCCAGAAATTGTTGGAATTGATTGAATGATGATACCAGATAGAACTCTTTGTTTCCCAGCTTGTACATAGATCACATTTTTGCTGAGCATCACTCGTGTCTTTGCAACTTTTTACCCAGATACTGATATAGTCATTTTCATAATCAGATCCAAAATTTATTGCCGGTCCATGACCTGTGGATCTGAAGATTTCTTCTTGTCTTCTCGAGACTGTTCTGGATAATTTCCACTTCATGGAAGTTCGTCCTTAGAAAATTCCTTGTTCATTTCTGTAAAATTTTTACCAAAGAAATTATCACTTGATTTATTTTTTGAGCTATCTGAAATTTTACTTTAATTTTCACTTGAACTCGATCTTATCATTCTTACTTCCAGATACATTTTCTTCATTTTACCACAATTCTTAAGGTAACTTTTTAGCCACTAAGGAAAATAATTCCTTTCATCCTCACAGTTTCCTGAGTCCCTTTTTCAACCAGTCGAACCACTTCAAATTGTGCTTTTTCAAGGTCGAATTTCTTGCTAAAATTCAGAAATACAACAATACAATCACTGGAATATTTCTAATATAAATTTTAGGACACCTGGCATCCATGACCCCCGAACAGTTACAAGCCTACAGGTGGGAACGAGAAATAGATGAGCGTAACCGTCCTTATTCTGACGAAGAACTTGATGCCATGTTCCCTCCGGGATACAAGGTTCTCCCGCCTCCGGCGGGTTACATACCTATTAGAACACCGGCCAGAAAGCTGACCGCCACCCCCACGCCCATAACTGCAAACACCCCACAAGGATTCTTTATCCAGCAGGAAGACAGATCAGCGAAATATTTGGACAACCAACCGAAGGGTCAAAACTTGCCCTTCATGAAGCCCGAGGATGCACAATATTTTGATAAACTTTTGGTTGATGTTGATGAAGAGGCTCTCAGTCCTGAGGAGCAAAAAGAACGTAAAATAATGAAACTATTGCTTAAGATTAAGAACGGTACACCTCCGATGCGTAAGGCCGCTCTCAGGCAAATCACCGACAAAGCTAGAGAGTTTGGAGCAGGCCCTCTCTTTAACCAGATCCTGCCGTTGCTTATGAGCCCCACTCTGGAGGACCAGGAGCGTCATTTGCTGGTGAAAGTCATCGATAGGATCCTCTATAAGCTGGACGACCTCGTCAGACCTTATGTGCATAAAATTCTCGTTGTCATTGAACCTCTACTTATTGATGAAGACTACTATGCTCGTGTGGAGGGTCGTGAGATCATCTCCAATCTTGCCAAGGCTGCCGGACTGGCGACCATGATCTCGACGATGCGACCTGATATCGACAACATCGACGAGTACGTCAGGAACACTACCGCCAGGGCTTTTGCCGTGGTGGCGTCGGCGTTGGGTATTCCCTCGCTATTACCTTTCTTAAAGGCCGTGTGCAGGTCAAAGAAGTCTTGGCAGGCCCGGCATACCGGTATTAAGATCGTACAGCAGATTGCCATCCTGATGGGTTGTGCTATCTTGCCACATTTGAAATCTTTGGTGGAGATTATCGAGCATGGGTTAGTGGATGAGCAGCAGAAGGTTAGGACGATCACTGCTCTGGGTATTGCCGCTCTCGCTGAAGCTGCAACGCCATACGGTAAGTGCTTTATTGTAGGAATTTTTTTTTAATAGTGAAAGGTGCTTCCAACTAGTTTTAATGTGTACGTAAAGGTGAACTTAATAAAAAGAAGTAATAACTAGGTTTTATGTTTTCTGTAAAAATTTTATTTTATTTATGTGGTACTAATTTAACTGTTTGCTTTGGATCTAAAATGTTTTTTTTTTATCATTTTCTCAATTTAAAATCTAATTGTCCATTTTTAAAAGTAGTTCATTTGTCCCATAATACGTTTATCGAATGAGATACTATATTAGTAATTGGACAACAGATGCAGATGTTGTCTAATAGTAAAAATATGTTTAAAGGTTTTATTTTATTTGTTGTTATATTAATATTGTAACGAATTTACTAGAAAGTTTTTTATTTCGAACACTTATTTACAACTCAACTATTTACAAGTCCAACTAACTAACTAACTTTCTTTCTACTTTAACTTTATAAACTAACTTCGCACTGTATTACACAATGTCACTTTCTTCGCTCCGTATCGCTCACTATCGTGGTCCAGATTCAACTAACTCCTGGTTGGACGACACAATTCTTATATAGGCAGTAGGACGTCTCTCCAGACGTTTCTAGATAAAGAACTTTGGCGAATCTTCTAGTATAGAATGCACTGGAAGTCAACTCCACACGCTCTTGATGGTTTCGAATATTCCCGGCATTCGGGATCGCTCGAGGCGAGGCGTTCGTGACACTGCCCCCCTCCTAGTACTGATCGTCCCGATCAGTTGATCGCCCTTGGAATGGTGACCAGCGTCGATGTGAACAACTTTCATTTTTGCAGGTGGCAAGAATGGTTTGTCAAACTGTGGATAGCCTAATATTGGAGCTGTAGTCAGTTTTTCCGACTGCTTGTCTCTGCTGCTCGTTTGATTCCCGTGAGCTCGGTAATCACGTTGAAGATGTCCCATGCGGCCGCAATTCCAGCACCTTAGTCTGCGCGGCTCTCGGTCTTCTAAGCAAGCCTTCTTCAGCTCTAGCAGGAAGTTACCAATTTGATCCTGCTTGCGCATCTACTATTGTAAAATTCTGTTGACTTTCCGGAATAAATCGGAATATATCGAGAGCCTCCCCTCTTAACGCGACGGTAAGAGCTATAGACTTTTCCTGATCGTCCTAATAGTTCGCGCAAGCAGCAGCCTCGAATTGTCTTCGATATACCGACCAAGGAATCGAACAATCAAAAGTTGGTGCTGTCACTCTGGCTGACTGTTGGACCCCAGGTGCAACACTTGTAGGACGTAATCTTAGTCGGTTAACCTCCCTTTGGATCTCTTCCACTTTTGATGCTAAGGACTGATTGGCTTTTTGTTGGTCTTTTCGTATCTCATCTATTTCTGCTTCCTGTTTAGCTAGCCCCGATTCTACCTGTTTCATACCCGCTTCTAGCTTCTTTTCTGTTTCTTCCTGTAAGACTTGGGGGTCCATCGCGACTTGTTTTATCTCTCCTTGAAACATTCTCATAGCGTTTTGTACAGCTTTAAGTTCGTCTTTCATTTCCTCTTGGTTTGCTTTCATTGCGTCTTGCCCTGCTTTCATTTCTTGTTTCATTTCGTCTTGCCTTGCTTTCATTTCGTCTTGTTTTGCTTTCATTTTATCTTGTCCTGCTTTCATTGCAACTAACATTACTAGTAGCTCATTCATTTGTTCCTCCATGGCCGCGGCTTGGCTTCTAGGTCCTACTGGCATCCAATTCACTTTTCTTCAGAAATTTACCAAAACCCAGTAGACGTCTTGTTCTTGACGAGACAATTCCGGTGATGCGTCACACTCAGGGGTTTAGGACTTGGCTGCTATCGAAAGTTCGAGAATGTTCTCTGATTTTCTCGCAACGTCCATCTTCGACTTCTTTGCGACGAGACGAGTTCCGTGATAGGTCACACTTGGGGGTTTTCTTGACTGCTATCAGAAGTTCGAGAATGTTCTCTGATCTTTTAGAAACGTTGATCTTCGGCCACTTCACGACGAGACGAATTCAGTGATATGTCAACACTTGTGGGTTTCCTTGACTGCTATGAAAAGTTCGAGAATGTACTCTGACCTTCTCGAAACGTCAATCTTCGACCTCTTCAGGATGAGACGAGTTCAGTGATACGTCACACTCGTGGGTTTTCTTGACTGCAATGGAAAGTTCGAGAATGTTCTCTGATCTTCTTGCAACGTCGATCTTCGACCTCTTCACGACGAGACGAGTTCAGTGATATGTCACACTTGTGGATTTTCTTGACTGCTATCGAATGTTCGAGAATGTTCTCTGACCTTCTCGAAACGTCGATCCTCGATTTCTTCTCCAACTAAACCAAGTGTTCCAGAACTTTCTATCACGTTCTATCCCACTTTTGACACCAGTGTAACGAATTTACTAGAGAGATTTTTATTTCGAACACTTATTTACAACTCAACTATTTACAAGTCCAACTAACTAACTAACTTTCTTTCTACTTTAACTTTATAAACTAACTTTCGCACTGTATTATGTCACAATGTATTGATGGTTTCGAATATTCCCGGCGTTCGGGATCGCTCGAGGCATTCGTGACAATATACTGGATGATTTTTTTCGTTTTATATTTTTTTCTAAATTAATCATTTTTATTTTTTCAGTACTGTATAATAAAATTAAAAAATCATTGAAAAGTTATTTTTAAAGATCAAGTTTATCCGTTTTAAAAAATAGTTCATGACTCCCATCATATATTTATCCAATAGGATGCTATAAATTAACTATTCGCATTTGAGCAACGGAAAGGGTTTTGTTTTCTGTTTTTATTAAAAGTATATTTAAGTTGGTGATTCCTTCACGTTCCATACACGTTCTATGAGAGTCTCAAATGCGTTTTTTTTTAAATGAGTGAGAAAGTGATACTTTCATTTCACAGAAGAAACAAATTAACACTGAAAATAGCCCAAGTGTGTACTTTATTCTAATGTGGTTACCAATCAAAATAAGACATTAGCTTAAAATTCCACTTTTATATGCCAACAAAAAACTGCTGGTATTAGTGAGAAAGAGGTTAGTGTACAGCGATAGCCGACGACATGAAATATCAACGTCATTTGCGCTAGCTGTGTTCGCCCTGAACTTAACAATTTGTTGACAGCACAGTGATGTTTCATTGTAGGGGACATGAAATTTTATTTTTATTGAGTTGCCTTACAATTCGCGATTTAGGTCTCTGGGTACTGGCATCACTACCATACTAAAGTTATGTCAGAAATTGTAAAACCTGGTATGTTTCAATGTACTGAATGATTTTTTTTTTCACTAAGCCTTTATTATTTGTTCCCATGATAAAGATGTAGTAGATGTGAATATTAAATTTTATGCGTCCTTATTTTTCTTATTGTAGTGTTCTTTATTTTATCTACCGAATTTTTAGTATTTTCACAGTTCATTGAAAAATGCATTTTTCAAGATAAAACATCATTTTAAAAAGCAGTTCATTTGTCCCATAATATTTTACTGGATGAGATACTAAATTAGTATCAGGTCAGGTTTTGGGTGAGCCAATATTTTCAAAAATATTAACTCTTAATAAATCCATGAAAAATTATTAGATATATTAAAAACATAAAGTTTTATTTGTTTTTAGTATATTTAGTATAAAATCACTAGTTATTTTATTCCAGTACTTAATGAATTGTCAATTTTCGTTACTAAAAATATAAAAAATTAAATGAAAAATAAAAATAATTATTTTGTTAACAATTTTGAGTAGTTATGTAATAGTTCCACAGTTTTGAAATATCACAATATACCTTATTGTGTAAAAAACGTAAAAAATTGTCCACAGGTGTAGTAGTTTCACTTCAAAGAATTTTTCTGAATCTTGGCTTTGTGTTCTCTATTTTTGCATAAAGTTCCTGGTACAATTCTTCCTATATCATATAAAAGGCTACTTTTTTATGGCCTCTAATGAGTTTTATTGCAATTTTCCATGCTTTCTCTTTCATATGCATTTACATTTTGAAATACCCTTAAAAATAAAACTAGAACTGCACAATTTTACCCGTTTAACTTTTTTACTGTTTCCCTTTTACTTGTTTCACTTTACATTAGTTTCTTCAACATTATTCTCAAAGACCCAACTTTTTTTTTTATTGTTTTCCCAATTGCTACTTTTGTCTCCTTTTGCATTTAATTTTACCACTTTCATTTACATTAAAATTCTCCTGGATACAAATATAATTTCCTATTTTTATGTATTAAAAGCTTTTTTTTTATAAAAATTTGTCATAATTTCATGAAACTCGAGATGTTTGGTTCTTATAGAGAATTCTATGTTATTGGATGGAAATGTTTTCAAGAAAAAAGTCGCTAATGTGATTTCTTCAAAAATCACAGCAGGGTGCAGAATAGTAATTTGATCATCATTCTAGGTTGTACGTATCATATACTGTATTGGATTTATGTAAATCAAAAATTTTTGGACTTACGATTACGATTTGACTGGAATGTGAAGGTAAGAAGTGACACGACTGTATATACTTTGCATGTAATTAAAAACATCGGTTGGAAGCACTTTCCAAAATGTTGTGTACCTTCACTCACCATAAAATTGTCCATTTAACAATCCATTAATTCTTCTCAAGGTATCGAAAGCTTCGACTCTGTACTCAAACCCCTCTGGAAAGGTATCCGAACTCATCGCGGTAAAGGTCTTGCCGCCTTCCTCAAAGCCATCGGCTACCTGATCCCCCTTATGGACGCCGAATACGCCAACTACTACACCAGAGAAGTGATGCTGATTTTGATAAGAGAGTTCCAGTCGCCCGACGAAGAAATGAAAAAGATCGTACTGAAAGTAGTGAAACAGTGTTGCTCCACCGACGGTGTCGAAGCCCAATACATCAAAGAGGAGATCCTACCGCAGTTCTTCAAGCACTTCTGGAACCACAGGATGGCGTTGGACAGGCGTAACTACAGGCAGCTCGTCGACACGACCGTGGAGATTGCTAATAAAGTGGGCGCGTCGGAAATCATTAATAGGATCGTCGATGACTTGAAGGACGAAAACGAGCAGTACAGGAAGATGGTGATGGAGAGTATCGAGAAGATTATGGGGAATTTGGGCGCTGCCGATATCGATTCACGCCTGGAGGAACAGTTGATCGACGGCATCTTGTATGCCTTCCAGGAACAAACCACGGAAGATGTCGTGATGTTGAATGGATTTGGGACTATTGTTAATCAGTTGGGGAAACGCGTGAAGGCGTACCTGCCACAAATTTGCGGTACGATCCTATGGAGATTGAACAATAAATCGGCGAAAGTAAGACAGCAGGCAGCAGATTTGATCTCAAGGATCGCCGTCGTGATGAAGACTTGCCAAGAGGAGAAGCTCATGGGACATTTAGGCGTCGTCCTCTATGAGTACCTTGGAGAAGAGTACCCGGAGGTGCTCGGTTCTATCTTGGGAGCTCTGAAAGCGATTGTTAACGTCATAGGCATGACCAAGATGACACCGCCTATAAAAGACCTGTTGCCGCGTCTCACACCCATCCTAAAGAACAGACACGAGAAAGTACAGGAGAACTGCATAGATTTGGTGGGCCGTATAGCCGACAGAGGGCCTGAGTACGTTTCCGCAAGGGAATGGATGAGAATATGCTTTGAACTCTTGGAGTTATTGAAGGCGCATAAGAAAGCGATCCGCAGAGCCACCGTGAACACATTCGGATACATCGCCAAGGCCATTGGCCCTCACGACGTCCTCGCCACGCTCTTGAACAACCTGAAGGTGCAAGAACGCCAGAATCGCGTGTGCACCACCGTGGCTATAGCGATCGTCGCCGAGACTTGCTCCCCCTTCACGGTACTGCCGGCGCTGATGAACGAGTACCGTGTGCCGGAGCTGAACGTGCAGAATGGTGTGTTGAAGTCGTTGTCGTTCCTGTTCGAGTATATCGGGGAGATGGGCAAGGATTACATCTACGCGGTGGCGCCGTTGCTGGAGGACGCGTTGATGGACAGGGACCTGGTGCACAGACAGACGGCATGCGCCGCCATTAAGCATATGGCGCTGGGGGTGTACGGATTCGGGTGTGAGGATGCGCTGATTCATCTGTTGAATTACGTGTGGCCAAATATTTTCGAGACGTCTCCGCATTTGGTGCAGGCTTTTATGGACGCTATCGAAGGGATGCGCGTCGCCCTGGGACCCATTAAAATTCTGCAGTATACGTTACAGGTGAGTGGGTTGTATTTTCAGCGAAGGTCACAGTCGATCTTTGTCGACTATTACCGAGTCTATTTCTTCAGTACATTCACGCAGGATAACTGAAGGTGTGAGGTCGGCGTTCGCCTAAAATTACCAGCTCTGATGGAGGCGCACATGGACGCGATGTGATGGCCTGAGTGCATGTGTACTCTGTCTACTCTCCCGTTTACAAAATCTGAAGATGTCTTACATTATAAATCAATTTGGATTAAGAAAAAATTCAATTATTTGGGCAACATTTTCAAATGTAACAATTAACAGAGACTTCGTAATATTTGGGATTTTTTTTTTTAATTTTGACTTCAAACCTCAATAGACTAATACTTATTTCTTAAACATTTGAAAATTGTGAAAATTTGAAATTCACACATTTCAGTATTTTAACTTTCATAATTCAAATTTGCAACATTTTTTTAAAATCAATTTTGATACCCTTAAAAATTAAACATAAATTAAATAAACGTTCATGGAAGGTTTATAGAACTGTTTTGTGAGTTTGAACATTTTTATAAACGTTGAAATTCATTAGACATTTATAATTATATTTTTAAAATATTTAAACACCAGAAAAGGAAATTTTGATATTTTGAAAATTTAAAAATATATTACAGCTTTCTAGAGTCGTCCAAAATTTTGAAAAATAGAACATAGTGATATTGAATAATAAATATAATGCAGAAAAATATAGATTTTTTAAATGTAGTTGGACCGATTCTGGTATTTTTGAGAATATTTGAAACCTCAAAATTAGAATAAAAGAACACTTCAAATATACTAAATCTCAAAAAAAAAAAATGAAAGTTTTCAATTCAAATTTACTGCAAATTAAAAAAATTGTATATAAAGCTAATTAATTGGGCAAGTCAATCAATCAAAATCAGAAATTTTAAAAAATTTTTGAAAGGGCATCTGAAAAAGTTGAGAATTTTGTAAAATAATTGCTTTGTAAAGGTTGAACATCTAGAATACTTCAAATAGTTTTTAAAATAGAAAATCTTGTATAGGAAAGTTCTAAGAATAATAAGAAAATTTTAATATACAGTAGATAACAAAAAGGAAATCTGATTAGTTGGGCATTGAGATTCTGATTTTTTTTTAATCTCAAAAGAGCATTTGAAAATTTTTAAAATAAAAAAATTGATAATTTGATATTGAAAATTTTAAAAACAAACCTATTCTAAAGGTTAAAAAACCCTAGAACATTTCAAATAGTTTTTAGAATTGAGAATTCTTTATAGGGAATTCTACGATTAATCAGAAAAATTAAATATGCAGATAATTAGAGCTCTATAATCGGTGCCGCGTACATGCGGCTTGCATATGGGAAGGTGTAGCGGAGGCTTCGAGCAGGTCACGCAGAGTTCAATTCACGCTGTAAACAAACTAGGTATCACAAAACACTCGATTTGTGCTAGGTATCCAGTTACTGTTTAACATTGAGACCGTGTGCGTTTGCTTCGTGAAACAACTAAATCCCTTTGCGATCGTAATTACATACATAATTTGTACAGCGTACATGCGTTACAAAAAAACGTCCTACAGTGCCAAAGGCGGAAAAACGGCCGCTTACCGACAATATGAATAGGTTTATTCGGGAATTTCCAGATTTGATGTATGATGAGGCGAAAATAGTGTGTAAAGTTTGTGAAAAAGTTTTATTGTGTTGGGGCAAGAGAGACTGCAAAAGACATAAATAGTATGGAATATATTAATATAAAAAAGGGCCTGCCACGGAAAACGTTCATTTTTGATCTACTTCTCATGTTAATTATCTTTCATTTACCACTGACATTACTTGACACAGCAGCATTTAAGGACTTCTGGAAGAAATACAATCCTAAGTGACCATTACCGACTAGGGTTACAGTGCGCAGCTATGTATCATCTGCACGTGAAAAAGTAGAAAGTCAGATTAAATCAGTGTGAATTGAACTCCGCGTCACGTGTTCCAGGCCCCCGCTACACCTTCCCATATGCCACATGTACACGGCACCGATTATACAGCTTTACAAATAATAGAAAAAATTAAGCTGATTACTTAGGCTAAAATTCTGAAATTTTAGAATATTCTCACAAGGGCATTGAAAATTTTTAAAATAATAAAAAATTGAGAATTTCGCATTAAAAATATTTTTCTAAACGTTTAAAAAGAACCCTAGAATATGTCAGTTTTTAAAATTGAGAATTTTGTATAGGAAGTTATAATAATCAGAAAATTTAAATATTCAGCAAATTAAAAAAAAAAAGGAAAAGAAAGTTAATTAGCTAGGCAAAGAACCAAAACATTTTGGTAATTGTATACAAGAAGTGTTCCTGGGTAAATGCTGACGAAACTTTCCTTACCCCCCTATTTTCGAGGGTGCTAGAGACGAATCTGGCTTCAGTTTTATCCGCTCGGACACGGTTTTCGAGAAAATGAATTTTCCACTTTTCCGCATGAGGCCATTTTTTCTATCAAATAACTTTCACTTCACACTACATAGATAGCTAGTATTAGTACCAATAGATGCTACAACACTTCCTTTACACATATCATATATTAAACCGTCATAAAACCTAGTAGAAACTTTCGATGTTTAGTTACTTCAAATGTATACAATGACTTGCACTTGGCGTCGTCCATTGTAATTGTACGCCCTCCGTGTCGTTCGATGAAACTACATACATACAGAGAGGCTCCAAAAGCTAACTTTGAATATTAACAACTAAATATGCTGTTATTTTGAAGGATCCTAACCTAACCTAACCTTAATAAGTAGACAGTCAGGTTAGGTTAGGTTAGTATCTTTCAAAATAACAGCGTATTTAGTTGTTAATATTCAAAGTAGCTTTTGGAGTCTCTCTGTATGTATGTAGTTTCATCGAACGACACGGAGGGCGTACAATTACAATGGACGACGCCAAGTGCAAGTCATTGTATACATTTGAAGTAACTAAACATCGAAAGTTTCTACTAGGTTTTATGACGGTTTAATATATGATATGTGTAAAGGAAGTGTTGTAGCATCTATTGGTACTAATACTAGCTATCTATGTAGTGTGAAGTGAAAGTTATTTGATAGAAAAAATGGCCTCATGCGGAAAAGTGGAAAATTCATTTTCTCGAAAACCGTGTCCGAGCGGATGAAACTGAAGCCAGATTCGTCTCCAGCACCCTCGAAAATATGGGGGTAGGAAAAGTTTCGTAAACATTTGCCCAGGAACACTTCTTGTATACAATTACCAAAATTTTTAAAACAATGTATCGTTTGTGTTGTTTTATTTGAGAAAAACATTCTCTTCATAACCACCTCGTCTCTTCAATATCGTGGTGACACCTGCCATACATTAACATTAAGTTTGATAATTCTTGAGAATGACATTGTTACAGAAACACTTTCTGACAGAACAGTTCCTTTACCCCAGAAAAAACGTCATCTAAACCAATACAAATCCCATACATCACATACAGTGGGTTGCGTATTTACCGCGTCTTTTCACAGAGTCGTACTTGAAATATTGTAAATATTTAAATGTAATTTTTTTGGCAAGTGTACTGTCTTTATTTCAGCAATAATTTATCGTCTTTAAAAGGATACCCTGTATTGTATACTGACCCTGTATATTCTCAAGTTTTTTTTTTTTTTTAAGAAACGTATCAATAAGTATCCTATGTTGCCCAATCAATTATAAAGGTTAACAAAAAATAACATCATAGAAATAAGGTTTCTGTAAACCTCTTAATTTTTTGTTTGACGATATTGATTGTGGCAACATTTTCCTAATGCTGATTGTTTTTTAGGGTCTGTTCCATCCTGCCAGGAAAGTGAGAGATGTGTACTGGAAGATTTACAACTCGCTATACATCGGCGGGCAAGACTCCCTGGTTGCGGGATACCCAAGGATCGCCAACGATCCCAAAAATCAATATATCCGTTACGAATTAGATTATGTGTTGTAGAGACTTTCTTTTTATTTAATTAGTTTTTAAAAAACTTTATTTAAATGTATTGGACTATTGTATAGGTTAATAATAAAAATCTATATCACATTATTAAATGTCTTGCTTTATTTCTGCAAACTTATTATTAATTAAATACAATTTTATCTTAAATAATATATACAATTACATATAAATATTTGTTTGTATATCTCCTACCAAGCATCGCGCTTTAAACAATAACAGTTAGAATTAACGCCTTTTCTTTGACTTGTACTTGTCCTCACTTTCGGATCTTCTTTTCCTACCACGTTCACCGCTACTCGAACGCCTTCTGTGTCTACGTTCATCACTATCGAGTTTTCTATACTTCTTGTCTTCACTTTCGTCTCTTTTGTTCTTCCTCTCATTGCTACTACTCCATTTTCTGTCTCGCCTGTCCCTCCGTTCTTCGCTATTGTTTCGTTTACTTTTCCTTTCCTCACTCCTCTCTCTTTTGTTCCTCTGCTCTTCCCTTCCCCTTTCTTCCTTTCGTTTGTCCTCGCGTTTCCTCTCACTATAGTTTTTGTACGGTTTGTTAGTTTCCTTGTCGGAATCGGAGGCATGGCCGTTAGTATATTTTGCAGTCTTAAATTTGCTTTTCACAACTTTCCGTTTGTTGTCCTCGTCCGAGGAATCATCCGATTCGCTGTGCTTCCTCATTTGCTTGCTTTCTTTGGATTCTTTCTCCAGTTTTTCCAGCTTCCTGAAACGAAATAAATTTGAAATCAGTGATAAAAACTTTTGGGGATTTCTTGGAAATGGATTGTCTTCATCTGTCATGAAAAAATACATATATCCATTCCCTTACATTGACTAAAGTTACAAGTCATTCTTACATTCACAGGGTACATAGGTACCCTTGAAGGAGAGAGGAGTACATTTGAACTACTGTGAAGTAAAATGCCAACCGAAATATATCAAAATATTTTGTTTGGTGACTTGTTAGGGATCACGGTTGGTATGAACTATTATTAATAAAATACAGAACTGATCTGATACAGAGAGAAGAATCGAAGATGTAGTATGCCCTTGAATATCGTCCTACATTTGAAATTCATATATTCGCGGCTTTCTAGTATATCTAGCGTCAATGGTAAGAAATGAATGGTTGCAAATTATAACGAGGATGAACAGATCATAGCACGGGCTTTAGAGATATGGTTATCTAGCATTTCCGTGGGTAAAAGAGCAGTGACTTTTGTAGCATCTTAAGGCAGCCTCTTTTAACACTATTTATAATTCTGCGGGTTTTTATTAAAAATTGTCACTGTTAATAATGAATCAACTAAAAAAAGTAGCGATAGCATAGACTTTTAAAGAAAATTTACATTTGATAGTCTTTAATACAAGTCTAATAATTACATATTAAAGACTCTGTATTCCATGTTCTTATTAAGCAATCATTTTGATATAATATAAATGCAACCTAGTTTTTGAGGAATATGTGGTATATCAAATGTCCTTGGCTGATTGGGAGCACAGTGCAAAATAAATAAAGAATTTTCTTGGCAATCATATTATTTTCAGATGAAAAAATTGTCAAAATATCGACAATATATAATTGTCTGGGTAGTTAAATATTTATCATGAATCATGAACAATAACAAAATATTCTAAATGCCAAAATTATTGTTCTATTGCTTAAATTAGATGTTATAGGAAAATAAAATATTTCAGATCCTCTTGAATCGATAATCAAAATTATTCTGTGAAGAATTCACATAATAAAATATTTTGAAGTATGTAATACACTACTGACTATGAGTCTGTCAAATCATAAATGTCAGATTTCAGTCTTTATCTGATTTCATGAAATTCACTTATTTCCGTCAGTTTCTGGTTTAGAAAATACTGCAATTTCAAATAGATTCAATTGCAGTCAATTATTTAAAACTTTTAAATTGTTTAGAAAATGACGTTAAAAACACAAACAACAAAAGATTCCAAATTTATCCACACTGACAAATAGAATATTTGAATTTAGATCAGGAATATTCAGAAAAATCTATGTTATGGATCTATCTTATGAAGATAAATTTAATTATTTTGACTTTCTAAGTTATATATTAAATAGGTTATATATTTTACAATGGCTTCACAATCTTGTAGGGTGGTTTCTTTAAACTACTTTTAAAAATAATAAAAGTCTGCGAATAATGTTAGAATTTTTAAGAAAAATGCAACCCATTCTTATAAAACATTAGAGAGCAAATTCATTATAATTTGTTCTCTTTATTTTATAATTTGAGTTATGTTGTTCAGATCTGTAAATATGCCATAAAATGGCCTAAATACTGTTAATAACCAATTTTAAAGGGCAACAGATAATGCAGACACGGGGCAAATTATTGAAAAAAAAAAAAAAACATCTTTTGAGACTTAGTTTGAAAAGGAAATTCTTTACTTTCAATATACCAACCTATATGAAGACAGAAATATGCTTTGTATTCTTTCTCATTAGAATTTGCACCTTTTTAGTTTTGTTTGTAGGTGTTCTAACTGTTTTAGGTTAGGAGAATGATACCCAAAACCACTGAGTTCATTTTTGTAAACCCCTATTATTCCCACCCTTACAATTGCTCAGAGCTCTTTGAACGTAAAATACATGAAAAAGCTGTACAAACTGCTCAGAGTTCATTTTTGTAAACCCCCATTATTACCACCTTTACAATTGCTCAGAGCTCTTTGAACGTAAAATACATGAAAAAGCTGTACAACTTATAGACTGTAATATATTTTTACTTACTTTAGAAGAGCTTTCTTTTGCTTCTTTGAAAGGGACTTCAAAAATGTAACCTCGGAATTCTCCTCCTCATCCTCGCTCACCATGAGATGCTTCGTGGCCTCTGCCATATTTATGTGTTGCTTTTTCAGGGCTAAACCATCGTCAAGCATTTGTTGCACCAACGAATTTTGATCCATGACTGTTGCATTCTCTAGGGACCGTGCCGCACTCATTGATAAACTGTACATTGGACACTCCTTATCTATAAAATAAGAACATAGAAAGTTATATGACGAAAAACAAAAGAATGAGTCATAAGTTTTACGGAAATAACATAACACGAACCTGTATTAATGTGGCCCCATTTGTGGCATTTGATGCAACGTACATTCCTCACTTGGATACCAAAAGGTTGGTCTCGAATCTCCTGGTCACCTTTACAATAGCTCTCACGAGGTGCATTATATTTTCTCTGCCATTCGAATTTGTACTCTGGTTCATTATCCTCTCGTTCTCTCTCTTTTCTAGCACCAGGCGGTGGTTCATACATGAAGCTTATGCTCAGCTTGTCTTTACTCTCCTTGCTAAGCATCGCTTTGTTATCGTGAAGGTCTTGTTCCTTTTCATATTGCTGACGAAGCTCCTCTTGTTTCTTCTTATAGGCCTCTGCTTTCTGTTCTGCCATCCATACCTATAATAAAAATTAATGGTTAATAGTTTACCAATTCACAAATACGTTTACCAATTACTGTTAATTGTTTAATAAACCAAGTTAATAAACGTATTAATTTTTACTTACTCGTTTTAGATTGTCTCGGGACGCTGGATGGAAGAACTTTTTGCACATGTAATTATTGAAACCTTTACCCATTTTGGTATAATTATACGATTATTTTCACAAAAATACGAATATTTTAAACTGTATGTGTTGAGTACAACTAACTATTTATTGTGCAACTAATTCTACAAATTTCAACATGGACATCTTCACAACACGAACATAAGAATGTATGTTTTTCTGTCAAACGATATTACGCCTTAATTTGTGTTGAAAACTTAGGAATCTGTGTTATTTTCTGAGTGCTCAATGCGCCACCTGTGGTCCGATAGTTTAAACATGCATAGCCTAGGAGTATTGAAAAGATAGAAATGTATATAACTAATCATAGGCGGGTATATTAGTTTTAAAAGAGGTAAAACATACAAAGAATTGAAAAAAAAAATTCCATGATTTATTCTACTTCTTCTTTTTTTTTTGTCATAGCGAAACAACAAACAACTATATATTATTTATATCTCTCAAATAAATTAAGAACGAAGGAAGTTAGATTAATTCAGTACTAGTAAAGTGGTTGCTAAGCAATTAGCAAACCATAATTTAATGAATACAAGTTTCATCATGGAAATCATTTTGCAGAGTTTTTTGTAGTTATTAAGTGAATTGTGAGCATAATTTATATTTTGAGCCTTACCAACACTAAGTGTTGTTAGACGCCAACTGACGTTTTCAATGGAAAGTTTGACATTATTGACCATAACCATCTTCAGAACATTTTATCATTTAAGCGCTATTTGTGTTGTTTACAGTTATTTGAAAATCGTATATCAGCGAAAAAACGGAATCAACTCGGGAAAATTTTCTTGAAATTAATTATTAGGACTCTCGACGTGGATTATCAAGACAAGAGTACATCAATCAACTTACTTCCGCTTTTGACGATAAAGCTCTATCCTTTACTGTGACACGCTGGTATAACGTGAGATGACAGTCGTGAAGGTCGTCTAAAATCAGTTGTTGCGCCAGAAAACATTGATGCTGTGTAAAAATTGACAATGAAAGATCGTCATGTGACATAGTGTGAGATTGAGGCAACCTTAGGCATTAGTTCGACTCATCATCATGAGATCATCAGTCCTAAGACTGGTTGGACGCTAACCTCCAGCTTCTCCTATCTTGTGCCAACCTACGCATGTCGCTAATTGTGCTATAACCTACATCCCTTACTATTTGCGAGCAGTAGTCTAATCTAGCCCTACCTCTGTCTTTCTTCACTCCTACTTCTGCCTCCAAAATATCGCGGACTATTCCCCCATGTCTCAGTGAGTGGCCTACCATTCTATCTCTTCTCTTCTTTATGTTTTCCCACATACTTCTTTTCTCGCCGACTTTCTCTAATACTTCTTCGTTTCTAACCCTATCAGTCAACCGTATTTTCATCATTATTCGGTAACACCACATCTCAAAAGCTTCTAATTTCTTCCTACTTGCTTCCCCTACCGTCCAGGTTTCGCAACCGTATAGTGCCGTGTTCCATGCATACGTTTTCAAGAATCTCTTCCTTGTTTCTAAGTTTATTAGCCCCAAGCATAAAAGTGCTTTCTTTTTGTTAAAAGCTACGCGACCCTGTGCTATTCTTTGTTTTATATCTTTATCGCTTCTTCCATTCTAATTTATTTTACTTCCTAAATAAGTGAAGTCTTTAACTTCCTCCAATCTTTCATTAAAAGATTTATTTTACCAGTTCAAACATCCTATTTACTACTTTCTGTCCCGCACATTTCAAAATTTCCGCCCGTATTTTATCTATACCCGGCGGTTTATTGCTCTTTAACCCCCTTGCTATTTCAAATTCCTCTCTCAATATAGGTTTTCCTACGTCTTCCCTCTCGATACTAGATTCTTCCTCTAATATCTCTCCTAATTCTTGACCCTCGTATAAATTTCCTAAGTACTACTTCCATCTATCCGCTTTCTCCTCTCTTTCGATCAGTATATCCCCCGATTGACTCCTAACGTTTCTACTTATTGGTCCTATATCCCTGAAGTTCCTCTTAATTATTTTGTAAGCCTCATCGGTCTTACCTACTTGGAGCTTATATTCTACTTCTTTGCATTTATCATCTATCCATTGTTCTTTCGCTTTTCTACACTTTCTAATGATTTACCACTTTATTGACTTATAAGTTTTCAGTCCTTTCTCGTCTCGTCTGTTTTTGTAGCCTCGTCTCTTTTGTATTTAGTTTAAGATTTCGTCCGTTATCCAGGGCTTCCTGGCTTTCCTTCTCTCGTGTCCTAAAACGTCCGTAGCCGCGGAATCTAGACTATTCTTGATACCCTCCCACTCAGTTTCTGCGTTCTTGATTTCGTCATTGCTCGCTTTATTTATTAGTTGATCTGTTTTCTCCTGGAACTTATCTTTCATATTCTGATCCCTCAATATGTCTACATTTATACGTTTCTTATCCTTCCGAGTTTTCAGATTTTTGAACTTTAATCTAGCTTTCATGACTACCAAGTTGTGGTCGCTGTCTACATCTGCTCCTGGATAACTCTTACAGTCTTTTACTTGATTTATAAATCTCTTCCTAACCAGAATGTAGTCTATCTGATACCTGTCTATCCCTCCTGGCATTTTCCAAGTGTACCGCCTCCTAACGTGATTCTTGAACAATGTATTCGCGACTACCATCTTGTGCTTCTCACAGAATGCTATCAGTCTGCTACCTCTCTCGTTTCTGTTTCCTAATCCATAAGGACCTACAAATTCTCCTTCTTTCCCCTCACCAATGACTGCGTTTAGTTCGACTAGCATATATAAAATATTGCATCATCGTTTACCTGTAAAAGAAGGTTTATTCTCGATTTATCACACATAATTTGAAAAAATCTCAAAAAGATGCTCGTGTCGATTGGTGCAAACAAATGCTCAAAAAATACAGTGGTGGTGCTTCAAAAGACGTATGCAACATTGTAATAGATGATGTATCATTCATCTATGCTTATGAGCTGGAAAGTAAACAGCAGTCGACTGTATGGGTGTTTCAAGATGAACCAAATCCAGCAAACGTTCACGCTCGAAGAACTTCGAAACAAATGGTGGCCTGTTTTTTCGGAAAAATTGCTCATGTGGCAACAGTGTCTTTAGAGGAATGTAAAACGGTTAATTCTGAATGGTTCACAAACATCTGTTTGCCGCAAGTCTTTGGTGAAATAAAGAAAACAAGCGCCGTTGGATCATTCTTCATCGTGACAATGCGAGCTCTCTCACATATTTCGCCTAACCCCGAATGATTGAATACTCAAAAAATCGAATTAATGGGTCATCCGCCATACAGTCCTGATTTGGCACCCAATGATTTATTTTTGTTGCCGAACGTCAAAAATAAATCGCGTAGACAACGATTTTCGTCGGCAGAAGAAGCCGTTGATGCGTTCAAAAACCATGTTTTGGAGATATCTCAAACGCAATGTAAGAAATGCTTTAACAAATGGCTCGAACGCACGCAAAAGTGTATAGATCATGGGAGAATATTTAAAAACACGATAAAGTAACTATCAATGACAAATTACTGTTTTTTATTATTAGGCTCAAAATATAAATAGTGCCCCTCGTAGTCAATTTTACGGCATTCTTCGCGTGCTATTACTAAATTATAATCCAAGATAATGTCTTGTCGGTGGCGTTTTCATGTCCCTTATGCCAATTAAATTACAACAAATTCTTGTCCCAAGAAATAGTTGTCAGGAGTCGTAGTTTATTAGGACTTATTTGCTCAACTCTTTATTTATAAAGGATTAGTTGTCGACAGCCGTTATACCGTATACCATTGATGAATTCCATTTTTTTTTACGTGACTATGATGAGAGATCCTAATCACATACCCTGTGCAGGGGTCAGTTGTAAATTACATTCCCTGAACGACCCGGTAGGCGTTATGCCCTATCGATTTAACAATAAAAGAAATATCTATCCATATATGTTGACATGGACAAATACGTACCAATTTTCTGCGGTTTGAGCAAATATAATATACGAAGGATATCCTCATATTTACCAACCTATTAGATAAAGAATATAAATCAGGGCCTCGATAGGGAACAGCTCATAATCGCATTGGCTCGTCATGATAAAATGATGTTCCGACTTTTTGTTTTAACCCTCCTTCGAGGCGTCAGCGGAGGGGTATTTACAGAGGTGGTGACTGATTTGGTGGAATTTTCCGGAAGGTCATCGATGGTGACGGAATTCTCCTGCGATAAAAATGGTAGGTGGACGCGACTTGAATTTCAATTGCATTGTTTTTAAAGTTTTTAAATTTTTGTCAATTAATATGTATTTGTTTTAATATGATGTCGTTTTTTTCTTTTTTGAAAAATAAACTTATTTATCTTGTTATTACCATATGTTATCGAAGTAGAATATTTCATGTGACTCCTTCATTAAAATTCATCCATGTTCTAAAAGTAATACAGTTTTTTTATTTTTATGCACAGGATAGTTGATTTTTAATAATTTTTGATAACATGTGATCTCTGATTAACGAAAATCCTAATATAAACTACCACTTGTACATAAAACAAATTTATTTCTCTGTAATTCCTTTTAACATTCTGTCGGATGCAGTATGAATCCAAACACATTCGGGCGCAATGCATCTGAGAGATCTCACATTAAAATCTTACACAGTTTAGATTTTAATGAGGTGGAGACTTAATTAAACGCTTATTTTAATTAATACAAAAGGATAATAAATATTTTACATTAGTTTTTAATCGATATAATTAAATTTACATAAAAGAACAATAAATTTGGAAGATTTTTATAGGAGAGCCAGCAATTAACAAGTTTTTTCTGATTTAAGGACAAAACACAAACATAAATTAGTATTGAACAATATTTTGAATACAGAAGAGACTACCTATTTTTTCATATAAAAGTCATAGTTATATATAAAAATATATTTGACGTGAATTACAAAGAAAAGTTATAAGTGACTAATTTTAAGTGTGAAGAATTATCATTTTAGCATTTTCCAGACAAAAATAAACGCCACATTGTTGGTAACGATATTTAATATAAACCAATAGTTTAATACCCAAATATGTTAATTCTGCGCAATTATATCATAAAAAGCCAGAATAAGTACATGTAGAGGCCCCAAGAAATATTAATTTAAATAACAATAGAAACAATAACAAAATATAAAAGTGAAAATAATGAACGTTATTATTTTATCAGGCGCAATGCATCTGACAAGGCCAGGGAAAGCACTAAAAAAATCGACACCATATCGAGAAGAGTGGTTTGAAGCTAGAAAGCTATGAGGCAGTTCGAGTTAATATGCGTAATACACACGAAGGGGCAAAGAAAAAAGTGACTGCCGAATCTTACAGATCGGTTGCGCCCGACGAAGTGTCAAGAACGAAAAAAACTGACGTTTCTTAATAAAATCTTCACTTTTTATTAAAAAACACACACACACACAAGGCCAGTTTTCTACGAATTCCGAAATATCCCATTTTCGACGAATGTTCAATATTTCATTCATAAATCAATTCGGTGTCATCGGGAGATGATTAACTACATTGCTATTATCAAGTTGTACGTCAAGCTGACCTCATGCCTGATGGTGTCAGCTTTGTTCCAGCTCCTTCCTAGAATACTCGATTTAACAAAAAAAAAAAAAAAATAGTAGTTGAAAACTGCTGTTGAGCACTAGATGTTAATAATGATAATTATTACTATCATTATGATAAGCAAGTGACTAAACATTTTTCCTATAGGTGTAACATCAGGGATATTAAATATTTTATAAAATTGAATCCATTTGAGAATGTTTTCCCACATAGTAACTAAGAAAAAATAAGCTTATTAATAATTTGGATTTATTTTATTTCAACATTAAAAAAAGTGAAGGTGTCCATTATGTGATATACAACTCATTATTATGTTATACCTGTCGTAACGTTTCTTGATCTAAGTCCATTTAAGTTGTATCACCATTTTCAGAGTCCATTTATCTTCTGAAGAAATTAATGAAAAACGGCCATCAAACCAAAATATTACCTATTACTTCACAAAATATATATTTTCCCATTCCTCCAAACCATCAGGTATTCACGCTCAATTTGAAATGTGAAAATTCAAGCCTGCTATTGGAAAAGGTAATCTGAAGTTAATACCACTATCATATATTAAGTAAGTTATTTTGAAGGTCGATGAATTAAAATTATTTGCATCGCCGCTTAGATGGATATTATACCACGATCATACTGAATCGCTGGAAAACATACTGAACAACTATTTTGACACTTTAAATATCTTGGTGGATAGCGATGTCACTTTGTGTCACCTACGAGAGAATGGCACGGTTTTAATGAAGAAAATATATAGGAGACGCTGTAACTATTCTCTGGAAATAGAAGAAGTGGGATATTGGACAAGAGATTCCCGATTTGTAGACTATGATTTTGAGAAGAACACCATCATGAGAAGGAAGAATCTCATGGGGACTAAATTGAATATCTGTATCGTTATCACTAACAACGACTCTCTAAACCATCTAACTGATAAAAGGTAACCCATTAAGATCAAAATTTGTGGAATTCTTGGACGAATTTCAAGTCAATCTTGGAGCCAACGTTTCGTCATTTATTGTAAGGTGATCGATACTGGTAGCCGAGAGGGCAGTACCTAGCAGTCCAGTAATTTTTCGGAAAATTATCCTGAGGATGGCTGACGAAACGTTGACACCAAGTTGACACAAAGTCCACTCGGGATTTCTTCGAAAATGTACCAGAATTTATAGAACTAACTAGTTAAAACTACTAGTCTAGGATGTTTAGTAAATTTAGTTTATTCGCAGGGACAAACATATCGACAGTATCGAGAAAGTTAATTATGTATTAGTAGAGCATTTAAAGGATATAATTAACGCCACGTTAAACTATTCTATACAATCAACATGGGGGTACCAAAATAATAACTCAGAATGGAGTGGAATGATAGGAGAGTTGACAAGGAACGAGGCAGATCTAGGAGGTAAAGTTAATGTGAAGTTATCGCACTGTATTGTTTAATTTTGGTCTAAATATTATTGTAATTAAATTGAATAATATACAGTGTGACCTAAAACATTGCAATACTTTTTAATTTTCTCAAAAAACGTATCGAAAAATTAGATGGTTCGAAATACTTCGTTTTACGTGAAAATGTTCAAAGTGAGATCCTGGAGGGTTACTCACTGTCTTATACGAAGAATACAATTGTCTAAAACTCTGCAATGGTATCTTATTTAAATTCACTAATAGATTTCAGCTCATAAATGGAACTTGGTTAATTTTTATAGACAATCTTTCAGAGTAAAAAGCAACGCTACAAAATGTGGTCGGTTAAGCCCGGGGGAGCCAATATATACTCTTACTGACAAATTTAGGGTAATCTAGTACTATAACCAAGACAGTCCAAATCATTTGATACAATTTTTGGTTGGTTTAGTCTCCATTATGCGGTCTTGCATTGTCATGCACAATAAGCTTCAGGTTTCGAATTGGCTGTTGGCGCCTTCTCAACCAATATAGAGCTCGAATATGATCAAGAACGTCACAGTAGTAGGCAGTGTTTATTGTCCGAGTATCATGGAGAAAATCAAGCAGTAAAACTCGTTAGTCCCAGAAAACCGATGTCATCACTTTTCGGCTGACAAGCGAGTTTTGGCTTTTGATGGTCACGCCTACTCTTTCTGCCTTCACTTTTCGATTAGGAGGTGTAGTGGTAAACCCAAGTTTGGTCACTATTGGTTACAAAAAAGCCTCCCATTCATTTTGAAAACAATCGAGAAGCGTTTAAGAAACTTGACTGTCGCATTTTTCTAATCTACTGTAAGCAGATGCGGAATCCACCATGATGACACTTTTCAAAATTGAAGCTTGTTTTGGATAATAGAGTGTATGTACTTCCAATGCTGATCTACAACCCTTCAATGATTTCTGCTATCGTGAGTCGACGATCACCTTCGATAAAGTACCGAACAACTGTATGATTCAAATTCTCGTCCTTTTCATGTCCTTTATTGAACTCGGCACATGAGACGTTCACTTGCACCCTTGAAAGTGTCCTTTCCCCGAACTGTGATCGTAAGGGCAACTAAAGAAATAACGTAGACCCCTTCTAAGGGATCCTAGACCACCATCAGGTCTAATGCCTCGAATCACCACATCATCCCTTCTTTGCTCTCAGTTACCAAAGGTACGTTTATATTTGAATACCCCTCGTATTTTATCATATTGAAAAATAAATAGAAACAGCTTTGATGTTTTTTTTTAAAAAGTATAATATAATTCCAGTAGCTCAAGTCTTTGTTCCACGCCACGTTTATATTACATTTATATTAACAATTCACAGCCTACTAAAAGTTGCACAGCAACTCACCACTGGAATAGTTTAAATATCATGAATAAATGTTATGTAACGTTTTGCTATGTTTTTCGGTTACGATGTATACGAGGTGTGGCTACAAAATAACGAGACTGATGCTGTAAAACTTTTTATTATAAATTTATACAAATTTAATTATTATCCCCTTCGATATTCACCCCTCCTCTATCCCTACATCGCTCCACGCGAATTTATCATTGTACAAAACAGTGCTGGAAGTCCTCTTTATACTTGACCAACAACGTGAGAATTTTCTGCACCATTTTCCCACACACTTTTTGCATGTAGAAATTACTGTGTAAAATTTGCCTTACGTATTTTTTGTTAAGTTCTATAGTGTCAGCAATCGCACGGATAGTTAATCGATGGTCAGATCGAATTAGAAGGACGCCCCGGCCGTGCGCTACAACGCCTTCTCGGTTATCTTGGAAACGCTTAAACCAATCAAATATCGTGCACGTGATAAACATTCATTGCCATATACTTATTTTAAGCTGTCGGTTGTACGACTTTGGCGCATGCGTAGTTCGTCTGTAGTAGTATCAGTCTCGTTATTTTATATTCACACCTCGTATAATACAATAAGTAGAGCAACAAATGTGGTACAGACCATGACGACCATAACCAACTTCCACGTAAGGAAGCAAAAAAATTCCCAACCAATAGAACTTTTTGTAGGCACGCCACTGTTCTTCACTGCCGATAGGGTGGATACAATCGACTACATTGCAATGACTACCCCAACCAGATCGAAATTTGTGTTTCGACAACCCAAGTTGTCATACGTAACAAACGTTTTCACTCTTCCCTTTGACACTAAAGTGTGGACATCAACAGTCTTCATGGTTATCATTGTGGGACTGGTATTGTACCTCATCATCAAATGGGAGTGGAAGAAATGGACGAAATTTAAAGATACTGACGTTAGTATTCTTTGACTCATTAACATATAAGTTGAAAATCGAGAAAGGAACTACCAAACCGCCAAGCGGTTATCAAAGTAGTTCCCGAATAGCAAAGCTATTACATAATCGCTCTAGGAAACAACTACTCCTCGGGCTAAAGCCCCGCCAGGCATTGAATTATACCTAGAAGCGATCCTCGACCCCTTTCTCGTGTTTCTGCACGATCAGATAAGGTTTAAAAAAATAAAACCCGCCACAAATAGAATTCTACATCTGTCCCGGATCGGAACCGAACGACATACAGCTGTTTCGAACTTATTAGTTCTCATCAGTGCCGTACATGGTACGCCGATCCAGGATAAATGCCGAATGAACTCTATGGGGTATACATATTTATCGATACGATCTCTGTCAGTAACATATAAGTCGGAAATCGAGAAAGGAACCACCAAACCGCCAAGCGGGTACCAAAAGAGTTCCCGAATAGCAAAGCTATTACATAATCGCTCTAGGAAACAACTACTCCTCGGGCTAAAGCCCCGCCAGACATTGAATTATACCTAGAAGCGATCCTCGACCCCCTTCTCGTGTTTCTGCACGATCAGATAAGGTTTCAAAAAATAAAACCCGCTACGGCACTGATGAGAACTAATAAGTTCGAAACAGCTGTATGTCGTTCGGTTCCGATCCGGGACAGATGTCGAATCCTACCTGTGGCGGGTTTTATTTTTTGAAATCTTTGACTCATGTATGCTTATTGAATATATTATATTTTACCGAACTGCATTATTTTTATAGGTTCAGCAGACTGTACCAGAACTCAGAGATTCATTAACTGATGTTGCTCTGTTTTCATTCGGAGCGTTATGTCAACAGGGTGCCGCAGCCATTCCATTTAGCATACCAGGGAGGATAACGACACTAGTGTTGTACATTTCGTTAATGTTTCTGTATACTTCATATTCTGCGAATATAGTAGCCCTTTTACAGTCCTCTTCTAACAGCATTAGAACTCTGGAGGATTTGTTAAAGTCTAGGCTTCAAGTTGGAGTAGACGATACCGTATTCAACCGCTTTTATTTCCCTGTAAGGATGTTGGTAACCTTTGATTTCATACTGTTATTTTGACGTTATTTTCTTATCATATATTATATCATAAATGATAATACATGGTGATTAGTCGAAATTGTCCATTAAAAGTATTAGAAGTTTATGCTGCTCATTATTTATTTCTGAAAACTTTAGGATACACGTGTCATAATCCATTTAATGCAAATTGTTCTGACATGGCTACACTTAAACACACGTATGTTAGGTTAAATAATATTACGAGCCCAGGTTCATAATAGTTCGGCCAGTAATATATTTAAATAAAAGTAATAACAGTCTCAAAACTATTTTATTAATTGTAATATTTCATTGTATTTAAGTTAAAAGTATATACTTTGTTTCTTTTACCAACATTCTTCTTTAATAGAATAGTTTTGAGAGTATTATTACTTCACAACGGAAATGAGTAAAACAACTACTATGTTTTTGTACCACTATATTTTCACAGAAACGTGACTGCAGTTTCGACAGTTATGTCATTTTCAAGAGATGATTCAACTAAGAATAAAATACAAACATTCTCTTTCTATAATATATACTATCCAAATACAGAGACTAAGTGTAATGACAATACACAGGTAGTTACCGTTAATAAGAAACGTGTTTTCCAAATGGTGGAATCCCGACCATCAAGTTGTGGGAATTTCCATCAATATTATTAAGAACTATTATACAGGGGGTTTATTAATTTGGGTAACAGTAAAAAGAGGAGAATATAGTATATCTACTTGATCATTTAACAAGCTAAAATTATCACTATACTTGTATTTATAGATTTCTATTGCTTCTAACCAATTAAGTTTTAAACCTTTGCTAGCATAGTGTAGGATTTTCATATTATTAATATATGGGAAACTATGTCCACTTTCCAAGATACGATTAGCAAAAGTAGAATCTGTTTTCTGTAATCTGAAGGATCTATTATGATCAAGGTATGTAGTTTTAAATTTGCGTCCTGTTTGTCCTATATATGTGCTATTGCACTCCGAGCAATTTAACCTATAAATACCCGATTTTTCATATTTATTAGTTTTATTTTTGGCGTTATAAACTAAATTTGATAACCTTTGTTTTACTTCCTGTATTATTACAATTATTACTAGTATTATTGTATTATTACGTCTATTTAAATATATTAGTTGTAAAATTAGTCTGGCTGTCTACATAATACTATTTGGAAAAACAAACACATGTCGCCACAACTCACCTACGCAGCGGAAACGAGAACAGACACCAACCGGACGAAAAGAGCACTACGAACGACCGAGATGAGGGCCCTACGAGCGATCGCTGGCGTCACACTGAGGGACAGGCAGCGAAGCAATGAGATCCAGGAGCGATGCGATAGGATGCCAGATGTTAGATGGTCACGAGGAAGAAGAAGAGAGTGGAGAGAGCATGTCGACAGAATGGGAAACGATAGACTCGCCAAGGCCGTATACATGGAAAAACTGAACACGACCAGACCCTTAGGAAGACCACCAAAAAGATGGGCCGATTCCTGGACTTCATCGTCACAGGACATTGAATAAAAAGTTGGAAAAAACAGGACATAGTCCTATCAAAAGGAAGAAGAAGAAGAAGAAGAAGACGACCAAAAAGAAGAAGAGTTGTAAAATTATGCTTGGTCGAACTATTATGAGCCTGGGCTCGTATATGGTGGTACTCTAAATTGCATATTTGCACTATGTAATGTAGTATCAGGCAAAGAAGAAATTAATTATCAAATGCACTGAATCTACTACAAAATTTACTACAAAAAGGTACTTCTTTTATCAGAATTTCTTTTCAGTTGTTTAGGAAAACCAGAACAATGAGCTGTATTTTCCAGAATAACGATTCATACATACATTTCTTGTATATTAAACGATTTGAGCCATTTCTAATTTTGCCACGAATACGTTATCCCGTGATTCTTATTTGCAAATTATTTTTTTTAACGTCTAAGAACGTCTTTTATGATATTAACATCTCATTTAAAAAGCTACAAAAATCTACTAGAGATAACAACCAAATTTGTGGCTAAATTATGTATTAAAAATAGCTGCATAGAACTTAAATGCTTATTTAGTTTACACTTTCAGTCATATCATGCACACGTTTATAAGTTATGATTGCAGAATTCAACCGAACCTATAAGAAGAGCAATATATCTACAGAAGGTAGCCCCGCGAGGCAAGAAGGACAATTTTATGCCTATGGATGAGGGTATAGATCGTTTAAGGAAAGGGTTATTCGCCTTCCACATGGAAACAGGACCTGGTTATAAAATAGTCAGTAAGTATAGATAAATAGCAAAAAAAGTATTTGGTTTTAATTATTTCTTCAGGTGAGACGTTTCACGAAGGGGAAAAATGCGGATTGCAAGAGATCCAGTTCCTTCAAGTGGTGGATCCATGGATGGCTATACAAAAAAATTCCTCGTATAAAGAGGTGATTAAAATTGGGTAAGTTTTTTTGTACATAAAAATAAGAAATCATATCGACATAGACTCTTATTATATTCCGTGATGAAATAATTGATTTCAAAATGATGTAATAAAACGTGACTGTATAGAAACAGGACTTTCTGTTTTAGTTTGCAAAGGATCCAGGAGACTGGATTACAGGCACGAGAAGTCGGTCTAATTTATACCAAAAAGCCAATGTGCATATCCAGAGGGTCGACATTTATTAGCGTTGGAATAGTCGATTGTTATCCTGCAGTTGTCGTTTTAGCAGGAGGACTAATTGTAGCTATTGTGCTGTTATTATTTGAGATTTATTTGCATTACCGGTAAACTGGATTTTTTATTATAACGGGTCTGTCAATAGGGGCACTCGAAATTTGTTAGGTTATAACGGCCATGTTGTTAAAGTAATATCTGTCAAATTCATTGTGAATTGTTCAGCAATGTATGACAAATTACTATGGAAGGTTATAGCGTTTTACAACGGGTGTAAATTATCAAATTATATTTTCAAAATCAGTGCTCCGTTCGAGAAATGTTCCGCGCATTACGTGATGTTTATCCTTGCCACAATCGTCTCGCCGCGTCGACTACTTGACGTTTGGTGACCAAATTCGAGTTAACCGGTTTGATAAATAATCAGCTAACACCCTTAAGTCACCGAAATGTAAGGTCTCCTGAAAACATCGCTGCTTGTGTGAGAGTGTACGGGAAAACCCGACGTAATTAATTTATCGTCGAAGACAAAAACTTGGCCTTTCTTCGACTTCAACTTGGCGAATTTTGCGTCGAAACTTGAGTCTACACCCGTACAAAATCCAACTGACCCAGGAACTTAATGTAAAAGACCATACACAACGCCGTGTGTTCTCTGATTGGGCTCTGGGCAGTTGGAAGTTGACCCACATTTCGCCAAAAAATCATCTTTAGCGATGAAGCACATTTTTGGATGAATGGGTATGGGAACAAGCAAGATTGTCATATTTGGGACGATACCAATCCACACGAGATACACCAACACCAAATGCATTCCGAGAAAGTCACTGTTTGGTGCGGATTTTGGTTTGGCGGAATAAATCGGTCCGTACTTATTCCAAAGCGAAACTGGCATTGTCATAACCGTCAACGGCAAGCGCTACAGATCGATGATAAGAAATTTATTGTGGCCTAAACTAGATAATATAGATACAGACGACATGTAGTTCTAATAGGACGCCACCACGTGCCACACAGCGCATGCCACGATGGACATTCTGCACGAGCGGTTTGAGGGTATGATTATCTCGCGAAGCGGCGACGTGAACTAGCCACCGAGATCCTGCGATTTAACGCCTTTAGACTTCTGCCTTTGGGGCTATCTTAAATTGCAGGTCTATACGAATAATCCGCAAAAAAGTGATGCCCTGAAAGTCAACACAACGAACGGCATCCAGCAAATTTAGTCAGATTTTTCGACAATGTCATCGAAAATTGATATTCTGAATACGTGCTACCAAGTAAAGCCGCGGCGGACATTATATTTCATACAATGACGTTATATCCCATATTTAATGCCATTAAATATTCCTTCAAATAAAAAAAGATTGACTGGATATCTTACCCACAACTTGCTTTATTAACATTTAAAACTCGAGCGTCCTTATTAAAATGCCCTTTAGATACCATGTGATTTGATATTTTAAGTATTTTTGTAATCACTTGGTAACAACGTTATTACGTGGCAGATGTAATATATCCACTTGAAAAAAGAAATTTCACTGAAAATAGAAAATACTCTTGAGCGAAAAATAATGTCTATGGAAAACTGGGCTCCTACTTTTGATTATGCATTCAAAGTTACAACCCTCTGCCATGATACAGAATACTTGAAAAATATGGGCAATCAATTCTCTTGAATAATTGAGACTTGATAGTCAGTGATGTCTTGGATATCTCGCGTAAAGGGAGTCGCATTGCCATTTATTATGTAGACGGCCATAGTGTTATTCTGTATAGGTTATATATTTTTCTGTTGTATATAGCTGACATAAATGGATAACTGTGAGAAAACAATAAATTAATAAGGAATAAGTGATATTTACTTACTTATCATGAGTAAATAAATTTTACATCAAATTTTCTTATAACGCCCATAGTCCTAGGAGAGGGTTGGAACATTCTCTTTTTCTCTTACCCAATCGGTGTCATCAGGAGATGATTACAGTAAATATTTAGTGATCTCTGGGTGTTTGTGGAAAATGCACTTTTTGCTACTTTTTTCATAATGGTAACATTTAATTTAGTCACGTGTTCGTACAAACAACCACCTGTTTTTCGTTAACCATGTATTTAGTTTAATCTAGTCTAGCGAATGCCCAAGATACTTTCAGTTAGAAAGTATTCTGGGATAGAGAAATAATTTCAGTTTACTCTGTTTCAGGAAAAATCTAATAAGGAACATAAAAAATCATTTCTTTAAATCTACAGAAATTAGAACAGAAGAGAAGTTGAAGCATCCTTGGCCCTATACAAACTAGTATAAGAAAGCGACAATTGCTAGATATAATCGAATGAGTAGTTCTATTAATGAGTAAACATTTTTAAACATTGGCGGATGCGCCACCATTAGTGTTTCGATATATTCCCATAGTAAACCTGCAATTTTTGTGTCTAATTTCTCATCAATGTTGACAGATAACAAGGCAAATATTTACAGATCTTGATTGAGTATTATATTAATCTGATCGTGGCACCTCCGCCAATATTCAAAATTTATTGTTGCAAATATTACTAAGGTTTCTTTTCACTGTATTTAATCTAAGAATTCAAATTTAATTTCATTCTACATCACAAACTGTTGACGAAATAATTTCACAGATCAAATTGCGTGTAGTTTCCATACGAATTAATTAACATACTAACATTATATATACCATTGTAAAAAGTTACACACTGCTTTCCGATTTTATAAACTAAATGCAGATATATTTCGCTGTCGAATGGTTATTAAAATATATTTAATACAAGGTGTGATATGTAGCTTCAGTAAAATTTTACATGTATAGTTCAATTGAAATATAGTATGTATAACTTTTGGACTACGCACAAATATAGTTACCATTTGAATTTATATAGTTCTAAGCTTGATTTTAACCACAACCAGCTAGATATTGAACAGTATAGTAGACATATGATTAAATAGTTCTGTACATGACAGGTAGTCCTAGATACGAGGAGGTGTAGTTCACAAGATAAAATATTTTCATATATTGCTAGAATACATATGAGCTGTCTCGTATTCTTAACTGTTTTATAGTCCTATTATGTTACATAGAATAAGTAAATGTACATAATAAACGCATGTTAATGCTTGAATAATCACTTAAATAAGTCTGAAAGTCTGAAGAGTGTAAGAAATATAAACTGAATGGAAATTCCATTTAAAATGATTCATTGTAGCTGTTCGATTTTCTTACAATGAATTTCTACCTATACTTAAGGGTAAAAATAACTACTTGAACAATCACAATACTGAACAATATGTACAGGAAATTCACAAAATAGTTTTGGGAAAATGTTACAACTATTTGTTGCTAAAGTTTGGAATAGATATTTTTAATTTATAGTTTTTTTTTATGTAGATAAATTTTATTAAAGGATATATTTAATATCCAGAGCAAGGAAAATTAATCATAAGATCCCTAAAAGGCGGAGTTTAGATAACGAACATGGCCATAATTATCCCAATAAATGTCAACAAAGACCGAAGGAGAATTGAGATTACCTCTAAGGATTTATAAAACAATTCGAATCAGTTGGTTGATACACTTAAAAAGAGATAAAAGTTTTAAATGCGTTTGTGTGTAAAGTTCTCGTGAACCGTTGTCGATGTCGAGATTCTTCTAAAAGACATTAACAAGGGTTAAAAATCAAACCAGACCATCCCTTTCAGGGGGAAACATGAGACACGAAGTATCTATATTCGTTGAGCTTTAAATATAAACATTTTTACAGTTCCATGTTTAGAAGAACCGTCCGATGAAAAGTCTCTAAAGAAATAGAACATAAAAATAAATAAATAATAAATAAAGAATTTGAAAAATAAATGGAAAGGTAGCATAAGATAACCCTTTTCAATAGGGAAGGATAGTAAATAAATGATATGATTTTTATGGCCCAATTGTGTCATTTCATGTAACTCTGATAAATGTCACACAAGTGTTTATGTGTATATTACATAAAATAAAATGTTTACCTCGTAGTACATAAAGTATTTCTTTAAAATTGTATTTTGTGTAAAAACTCATTTAGCGCGTTCTTAAATTTATTAAAACAACCAAATTGTCCGCAGTTTAACTAGATCACTTAAAGGGAGAAAAAAATAATTCTTCGGTCCCTCTTATAAACACCCTTTTTCAATAGAGCCAATAAAATACGTATATTGAAACAATAAACTGATTTCAGTAAGGTATCTAAGAAATAATTACTTTTATTGATAACATTATTTATTGAATTAAAGAAATTTGCTACTGTATATATATTTAATTTTATCTTGTAGTGGATGTGACAGCTGACAGTGAGGCTTTTTTAATACTTTATCTTATTCCTATATACGTAATGTCTGATACGATGATATACATAGGTTTAGATAATTGACAATTGAGATAAAGGGCTGATGATTAAAATAATGTTATAAAAACTATTGTATCCAACAGTTGTTAATGAAGTTATCTGTGTGTAAAACAAGATCTGTTATATTAAAAAGGAACACGCAGCATTTCATGAAATATAGTTTCTTTATCGAAGTGGAAGAAAATATTTAATACTGTAAAGTGGAAGAAAAGAAGTTTAAGGTCAGATGTGGGTACCAGATCTAAAACTACAAAAATGGAAGAATCATAGAAGCAGTTAATGGAAATGATGAGGGCAATAGAAGAAAGCCAAGAAAAGGTGAAAGTAAGTCAAGAAGTGATAATTATATTATTTGGAAAATAGTAAGGAGAATGTGAAAGTAGATTAGTAATAATTAGAATTTATGAAAGAAAAAATAAAGAAAAACTAAAGGAGAAAACTGAAGAGAAGTTAAGTTTAGTCAAGAGCAACTTAAAAATAAAATGATTAAACTAGATGAATTATTGAAGTTATCAATAACATGACAGTAGAAGGAGAAAATGAAAAAGACAGTAGATGATTTCACAAAAAAAAATGGTCAGGGAAATTATAACTATGAGAAATGGAGATGATGATATTAAAAATAGATACGAGTCCCTCTAGATAATAATTTCTAAATTAAATGAACCTTAAATCAATCACCAGCTCTCGACAAAATATGTAGCGCTTTGCAACTCGAACCCAAGAGTATAACCTCCAATATTCTGCAATACCTCCTATATCCAGCAGACCTACTTTACTACTGGTACCAGACATAGTCTGCAACCACGAATCACAGAATAAATTACATTGTTGCAGGTATTCCTATGGAAAAATACGCTAGGTTATCCATCCGAATTTCAGAAGCTAGAGTAGGTGCTTGACTTTCATTAGCTGTGTGACTCACACTGCATCGAACTTCTATGGCACAGTCCCTGCAGATAATGATAATATATTTTCAATTAATTATATCTAGATTATGATGTTACCAAATTCTTTCTTGTGCAAGGAGATTTTATTAAGCCGGTATGATATTAAGAGTAGTGTTGTAGTGCCACTTATCAACGTGTTTTGTTACATTCGATCTACAGTTTCTGAAAGAGCTGCACAATAAATATATTTAAATTCCACTAAAGCTAATATTAAACTTCGATGAGTATATTAATACGTAAGGGCTACAAAGACCAATGGGATATTAAATGCAAATCCATAAGGACAACATCGCTCCGTGACTGAAACCGTAATAAATTTATTATGCCTGAAATTCTAATTCAAATGACCCATTAAATGTCAGATTCGCATGTTGACCGAGAGCCCCAACACACGCTTAATAGTCTTAAACGTAATGAACCGGTACCTTTCTCTAATTCTCGTCCGGTATTGAGTTTACCGTTTCACTAATTCTGCTGATGACATATCGTTTATCAATTATGCCAATAGTTATTCGTCTTATAGTACGTAGTTAATAACGGAGTGCATTTCATTAAGTTTATTTTGCGAGCAGATTTTTGTATAAAATTCTTATAAATAAACCAATACATTTTCAGTGATTTTGACAAAAATTTTAGGACTAGCGGTCTCGATCACCATCCTCGTCATCATCCATCTAGTACCTCAATTTTCTACTACAGGTAATAGAGATAATATACAGTTTAAATATAATAAACTATTTGTGTTTCTTGCGGTAAGGTCCGAATCTTATTTTGTCCTTCATAAACTTCTTCCGGCCAAAAATTCATAATTAATAATCGATAATTTACAAAAAAAAAAGAAAACTGTCTGGGAATTTCAATTCTATTAATATTTAAGAAATTCTGTAAATGAAATAAGAGTAACACGTTGTTATGTTGGTAACAACTAAACTAATTATAAATCATGTATGCAAAGTATATTGGGAGACCAAAACATTAATTGTACATAAGATTAATGAGCATATAGGTCGTATACAATATGGACGATTAGACTAAATTTTCTGTTACATAATATACTTTAGATAATTATCCTATAATGTGATCTTCTATATCTAATATGATATATCTTCGTGATTTTTAAAGTTAATTAACAATATAGATAATAGCAGACATTTGAAAGTCTTTAGGAAGGTTATCAGACAGGTAAATGCAACAGTAAACTAACACTTAAATATTTATAACTATAGTAATGGGTCAACTAATTGGAAGGAATTATCATTTTATAGTTAACTAACCATGAAAAAAATTGTATAGGTAATAACTCCGGTGTGGTAAAGCGGGATTAATTACAACTATATTTAGTTACGAATGTGGGAGATATTTATAAATATGTGTAGGCCAATTTAATGCAGTATTAATCGTCCATGTAGTTTATTTTTATAAAACGTACGATCCAAGCACATGAAAATATTCTCTGTAAAACTTATCTTCTATAGACATGTTTTGAATTGGCAAATTTCACTTAGTATGTATACTATATATTTATTACAAGTTGCATCACAGTATTGAACATTAATATTCTATTTGAAATACTTATAATTAAAAGTTTACTTTAATAGCATCCTCAAAGGATGCAGAGCTTTAATGTATGCAGCTCGAATATTCAAAACATTGCAAATCCTGTCTTAATTTCAGAGGCTTATTTATGGATATCAGGGGACAGCCACTGGAGTATTTCCCTATGAAAATTTATGAGATAGAAATGATTTACATAACGTCAATTGTTTCCATATATTTTGTCATATCTTAAAACGGAACAACATCAATATTATGTCGTTAAACTCACAGGCACTTTTTTATTATGAATATCGAATGTAAATTCAGTGACCTCTGCTGATTAATACATATATGAAGTGAATAAGGACAATGAATTACATATACACAAAAAACAATTAACAAATAGAGGAACATCATGTGTGTAATTGGTTTTTTAACTGTTGATAGAATGTGTTTACTGGTACGAATTTGTATAGGGGAAATTTGTATAGTATTGGGGAAACAGTGCACGGTCTCTAATATGGAAGCAACGAACATCAGAAATGTTTCTTTGATTCTGTGAAGTTTAAAATTAGTAATTATATTATTTTAATAGGGCAGTTTATATCATTTGACATATAAAAGTTTAAAAGTGTCATATATAATAAATTAGGTTAACCTAAACAATTAAATAATTATTTTAAAAATTAGAAAAAGAAGCGAGAATTATGTTCTGTAGACAAGTGAATTGGCAGTGCTGCCCTCTATTGCTAGATATGTTTACTTGACATTCCCCCTGTTGGTCAAGTATCGTTCATGTGAAACGTTCGCAGCGGACAGAGAGCACGCTGGACGCATATTTACCTCAGAATATATTATTTCATTATTATTATAACTTACAGCCATTTTGTGCCTGCGATTAATAAATAATGAATCAGCTGGAGGAAAGTCTTTATAGCCCCTTTATTAAAGTTCTGCATATTTCAGTGTTCACTGGGCTTGAAAGCCTCGCTAAGGAGAGACACGTCGATTACAGTTCACCGACACTTCTGCATCCAAGCAAAAGACGTGGCGTACTTGGTTATGTATCTGCTGCATTATATATATATATATATATATATATATATATATATATATATATATATATATATATATATATATATATATATATATATATATATATATATATAAGAGGGTTTATCAGTTAAATGTAGTAATATATCTACATGAATATGCGTCTCCATTTGGAAAAACTTGACAATTTATAAAATTTCATAGTACTTATGTGTATTTCAAAAAATAAAACCCGCCACAGGTAGGATTCGACATCTGTCCCGGATCGGAACCGAACGACATACAGCTGTCTTATATGTTACTGACATAGATCATATCGATATAGATGTATACCTCACACATTTCATTCGGATTTGTCCTGGATCGGCGTATCGTGTACAGCACTGATGAGAACTAATAATTTTGAAACAGCTGTATGTCATTCGGTTCCGATCCGGGACAGATGTCGAATCCTACCTGTGGCGGGTTTTATTTTATTTTTTGAAACCTTATCTGATCGTGCAGAAACACGAGAAAGGGTCGAGGATCGCTTTTAGGTATAATTCAATGCCTGGCGGGGCTTTAATCCGAGCAGTGGTTGTTTCCTATAGCGATTATGTAATAGCCTTGCTATTCGGGAACTGCTTTGATAACCGCTAGGTGGTTTGGTAGTTCCTTTCTCGATTTCAGACTTATATGTTACTGACATATGTGTACTATTTATTTCATCGCTATTTGTCAAATATAAAACTCTTTCATCTCTCCGATAAACGGTAAGTCTACTTGAGCCTAACCATAAAAATAAGACACTGGAAGTTTTTGAGATTTTTTATTTGGCAAATAGAAATGAAATATACTATACCATGTTGTACTTCTCAGAGCAGGTAAACGAAGTTATTGGAGTTATGAGAAATAAGGAAGAAGTGAAGTGAACAATCACTTAATATATTTTTTAAAAAATGTAATTTTTAAAAATGTGGCCATAACTTTTCTCAAATAAATGGAATCACACACCACGTAACCTCAAATCACAAGGAAATGATGAAAGGGAATAACATTACTTAACGTTCCTCCGAGAGGTATGGTAACAAATAGCAGACATCTATTTTGACTTAAACTAAATACAAAGGACCAACATCTTGAACATCTATTCCGGGAAGATTATTGGAAAATCACCGACCAAATCTTGGCGCTGTTAGTAGTCTAAGAGATCCCTGTACTAGTGGTTTAGTACAGGAGGAAAGATTCTATCAGGGCATAAAGACAGTTGAAGAACTATAGTTACCAAGGTCACTAGAATGGAGCTATGTGGAGAGATTATTGTTGTATGTTTCGCTACTAGTCATAACACAAAAGCGGTGTGTTGCCAAATTTTATTTATATAGTTTATTTTCAAATCGGACAGAAAATTACTAGAAAAATTAAAAAGAAAAGGTTGCTTTCATTGATTTGGTACAAAAGAGTTATCATAAAGTCATGTATGACTAGGCAGAGAAAACTACAATAATAAAAGCAAATAAAACTAATATGGTGATATATTACGTGTTATTCAGAGCAGCTGAGCTTCACCATCATTTAGCATATATAGCTACACTAATATGATTTATTCGCCGTTAACTGTGCTGTCCAGAAGTTTGGAAAGTATGGAGTGGAATTGAGAGAAGAATATAAGATATGATAAAGGAGAATGGAACATAATAAAATAAAATATGGTTAAAATGTTTATGTGTTTTTGTCAATAACATTTACTTAGCTTCTGTAATATTTCTCTATAATCTTAGATATAGTGTAGTAATCCCAAGAAGAGTCGGCAATACTCAAGGGTAGCTTAGAATAGAATAATATAATTTCAATATTCCAGGAGGAGACAAGAGGACAAATACAAGGCATGAGGCCATTGACACCTATCTTATGGATTGCTTGTACTTATAACATTTAATGTGCGCTCTTCCTTTAGATCAATAAAAAGATGCCTTGAAATTTTAGAGCGATTTTTGAAATTTTAGATTTGCTTGAGATTTGAGATTTTACATGCTTAGATTAAAAATTATCGATTCAAAATTATCAAGTTAACATTTGAATAAGAATACTAGTTGATATATTATCATGTAGAAAAATCTATTATTACAAGAGTTTTAAAATGTCTGTTGGTCTTATCCAAAAATTATTGCAATGGGCATGAAGACTGAATAAGGGGTAAAAGACTTTCGTCAAGTCTTGACGATAATCTGGCACAGTCGACAAGTCATCAGTGAATTGAATTGCCATATCAATGAAGCTGATTTATAAAGTTTAAGTTAAAAAAATTAAGATAGAAGTTTGTTTTAAACATTTTGATAAGAATGGGTAACAAAAGCTGACACTGATTTAATTTAAATTATATGTTTCGACAATTTTAAAGTTATGAAACCCTCATTGTATGACATTGTTAATGAAGAATTTAGACAGTTAATAAAAAATTCGTAAAAAAATATGATGGGAAATATTACTGACAATAAATAAATTCATAAAGTTCGTTCATAAAGTGATAAATTTTTTCACAATATTGAATATGAAGTAAGAATATGTCTGAAAATGTAATTAACGTAATAACATTAATATTTTTCAGAAAGAAACATATATAGAAAATACAAAAATATGTCTATTAACCATCAATCAATATGAGATGTGAGTAGAGCCTAAATTATAATTTAATTTCTTTTCAAGGAAAAAATTTTTTTGTTCCTCTGGAATATTTCCAAAAGTATTTCCTACCTTAGACAAGGTGGTCTAAGGCAGGAATTACTATATTTATTTTTAATTACAACTAAATTACTAAATCTATTGTACACAAGATAACTCCATACGGATAGGTTAAAGGACAAAATAATCAAAATATTAAATGATAAGAACTACCCTGGCTTCCACCCTGTAGAACAAATTCTACAGAAAAAAATATTGCGTAGAATATTTGAACTGTCATAAATTTCAGTCATACTCCATGCCTTGGATATTAGCAAAATTACTTGTTAGGGAAACTATTTCATTCAATAGAATCCCTTAAATAGAAAGATGCAAACGTCTGTGTTCAGCCAAGAACCAATGGCGTGGAATATTCGCACAAGAATAGATAAGGTACAGAATGAGTAAATTTTATAAATGCGTTTACCTCGCACTAAAAATAAAATAAGCGTTTAAAATAAATAATGTAAATTCTTACATATAGATCAATGATAGAAATATGATACAGAGTTTTTTACATTTGCCTTATTACATTTTTCGTTCGTATTACGTCGCTGGGTCGGTTGGTAACGCGAATTGCGAGCACGATACTGGTTTTCTGATGAATAAACTCCTTGATGACTTTCTATAAAAGACAAATATACTCTGATTAAACTGAGATTCAATTCGGTTAGTTCATTAGATGCGGATGAAGAATAACGCCGTTATTACTTATAAACCCTCAACGCTCAATACGCTTTAGCGAAAAGGGCAACTTGTAATCTCCTTAGAATAACTGTGCACTTCAAATTCTACATCAATTTCCCACTTACAGAGTCTCATGTTTTCTTGAAAGCTTCTCGGTAACTTTCCTTTAAAAAATTCCCGTCTCATGTATCTTTTCATAAAGAAAATACGTTTCACATTGGATGTAAGTGTCGCGCAAATTTCCACTCAAAACGAGAAAGGCTAATTCTCAAAGAACCATCTTACTAAATTCTAAGGACCATTTCATTACGTTCCATTTTATATCTGAAAGTCGCCAGTGATATTTTTACGACTTACGTTTAGCCACTGTATCCATTAGCAATTGAGGAAAAGGTCATTAAAGAACAGTTTGCGCTGAAACACGGAAAATAAAGAACGAAGGTTGGGGGAGACCGACGCAGAGCCTTGGCCGTATCCCGGATCGGCAGGAAGTTTGAATAAGCTCGTTTTCCGGGCCTGGAGGGTATTTTGGTGTATCAAAGAAAATTTGATTATTTCCTGTTTTGCCTTTTTTGAGATGAAGATAAATATACTTATACTTGGGATGGTCAGGGATTCGTTGCAATTTATTATTATAATTGGAGTACTCTGCTGAATAAAAGATCGATGAATATTAGAGGCCGATCAGGTTAAATGACCCTGAAGGAAACTTCATGAACTTAAAAAAAACATTGTCCATTATCAGATGAAAATTCATTGAAATATTTAATGATTATGGCTATTAGGATTTCATTAAAATTAGAAATAACATTCTCATGTTTCTTTGTAATAAAATTGTTTACTTCAAATTATGTTACAAAGCTAACACAGATTGAATAAAATAAAAAACGAGGGTTAAACTACTCAATATCATACTGAAGCTATTATTATAACTCGTAAGGGAAACCGGTAGCAAAATAATTTGTTGAATTATGATCTTTATCATCTGTAAACACATATTTCATAATTATATTTATTAGTTTGTAGTTATCAAAAGATAGTATCCAGACAGTCGTTCTTGTGACACTGATTACTTTAAAATAATGCAGCTTCTTATATTTATAACTATATTACGAGATTTTCACAATTATCTATCTGTAAAAGTTTAAAACTTTATAAGCAACAACTATATATAAATATTTTTCGTGTAATGGCTTTATTTACTATAATACGTAATGGTATTACACACTTGACTTATATACAATATACCCGTATTTATTCTAAGTAGTCTGAAGTGATTTTGATCTCTTAAATTAGAAGATTAAAATAAATTCTCCAGGGGGTTGTGTTCCCAAACAACTTAATATTAGGTACGCCTTCATATTTTAGTAGTTCACTTCTTTATATCACTGATTTGTGATTTGTTTATATTTATTATCACTTATTATGGTATCCAGTTTGATGTCTGCTGCGAGCGACGTTGCCACGTTTTTTATTCGATTGTAGTCATGTGATGAATTAAAATTTAATGTCTAAAATGCCCACTTTTGGTTGTGTTTGCTGCAATAAAGCTGAACAAAACTATTATTTTCACTTTTGTTGTGAATTAAGCGCTACCAATGTCCGAATCATCAGGTCTAAGAAAAATCTGGACTATTCATGTAGTTTTATGTGTTATTGCAAATCCTATAGATAACAGAAGCCATGTCGATGTAGTGTATATGAATTTATTGAAAGCGTTTGACAAGACGAATCACAACATTTTGATTTCTAAATTAGAATTGTTTGGATGTACTAGCGATTTATGTCTATTAATGCAGTTGTTCTTATTGCAATGCCAACTGCTTCTCTCGTATAATGGTTTTAAACCAAAAACTTTTGTCGCCAGTGTGCTTCAAGGTTGAGAATTGGGGCCACTATTATTCATTATATTCATTAATGACTTGTTTGTAACTCTACAATTTAATCATCATCTCCTTTTGATGATGAGCTAAAGTTATTCTTGAATGTTACTTGCATTGATGAATATCTAATTTTACAAACAATTATCGACATTGATGTGGCATGCAACTATTCAATACCAAAAAGAGTGCTTACTAGCTTAATCTTTTATTTAAGCTATTTCGTAACAAGTGTATTCATCTACATTACTATAATATTTGTCTTATGCTTGGTTCTCATACGGACAACGTGATTTATTGACAGAATGCAAAAACCTATGTATTAGTAAGGTCTTCAGTGGATATAATGTTGGATAATTTTAACCAAGCCCCAGTAATAGTGATTTGTATAGGTGTATCTTGAATGTATTGTTATCTTTAGGGAAACAACGAACTAATTGACATTCATTGATTCTGTAATTATTATATACACATTTTGCTTATATATTGTTATTATGATATTGCAGTTTTATATATTAATTATATATTATCACATACTGTTATTGTAGATTTGGGTTTGTACGTATAATATTTACATGAACATATTGTTTAAGTTCTACATACTTTTTCCTTTAACTGGAATTAAATATGTTGGGCAATAAATGCATTATTATTATTTACATACTACCGTGCGCAAGCCTCGATATATAATTCTTTAGTTCCACCTGGAAAATCATAGGATTTGTTCTTGTCTGCGTGGCATTCCTATTTCCAATTGTGGCCCCTTGATGCACATAATTTTCTTTTAGACGATAAACGTCTGGAATGGCTTCCCAAAGTTGAACCTAAGAGGCGATTCATGCCATTCCTCTAAGGACTTTCGAGCCATGACGTTTTGTTCATTGACCAGAACTATTGTTAGAAGCAGATAAGGTTTTCGTGGACTTTGAAGTTTATAAACTTGAGCACGATATATGTAGATCGGCGCAGATTGAAACGCTGGGGTTTTAGGGTTTCCGAATTTGACAGGAGGACGCTAAACGATTTGAGATTTAATTTCAGATAGGAACACTATATAGGGTGGATACTTTAACTGTAATAAGTTCCGTTAGTTGAATACTGAGGATTTTAAACAATAATAGACATACATAATCCTGATAACCAATCCTGATATAGGTCGATTTTTGATTTTCATTTGAAAATGCTACAGAATATAGTAGATGGTACTTCAGAGAGCGATAGATTGTACGAAATGATTGTGCGAGATCTGAAATTAGAAAACTTGAGAGCTCTAATAGTGATTTCAATCTAATCGTGGCTATAATTTAAAATTGTTCCAATAGTGATGAAAAATTTATGTGCTCTATGCACGACTTGATGGCAATATAATCTATTGATTCAGATACCAGACATTCCGTCACATACTTACAGTAAGTTTGAACAATGTGTTTTAAAAAGATATTGACTTCCATATAAATTCATAAATTTTGTGTAGCAGTTAAAATCTTCAATTTTATAAGTAGGGTAAAAATGAGAGTTCTGGGACACTCCCACCACTTTTTATGTAACTCCTCCCACTTTTACCCTCTCCGCCACCACTGTACCCAATCAGAGTATGGATAGGTCTAGTCCAGCCTATCAGAGCACGGACAGTGCTCTGGGCCACCAATTAGATAAAAACAGCTAAAACTAAACAAAATTAGGTTAAAACAGCTATTCTCCTGACTATATGCTAAACGCCGAGCGCTGAATTACATGACAAATTGTAATTTAGCGCTCGACGTTTAGCACATAGCCAGGATAATAGCTGTTTTGACCTAATTTTGTTTAGTCCTTATTGTATAAAGCATTTTCAGATGGGTTAGAGTATAATCTCTTTATTTCTGTAGTTTAAATATTACCCTCTGCGTAGTAAAACTTTGCAGTACATTGATGATCTCAAGTTTTTACTCCGATGTAGATTGTTCTCGAAACTACCAAGAAATGGGGTTTGGTACGTTCTGTTGCGGTGGAACATAGCAACGTCTACTAGATGTGAGCTTCATCTGTCAAAGGTATACTCGTTTACACTGCACTGACGAGACTCAATATAAGGTCGAAACTGGTCTGCAGTTAACGATATCCTTGGAGTATAATCTCCTTTTTTCTGTAGTTTGAAAATCTCTATTAACAAATTTCAATTAAACTAAAATACAAGTATTTTACTATCGGTCAAGCATACTATAAATATGAACTGTATGTATACAATAAAAAAAAGTATATAAAACACTGAATGGACTTCATTTCCCTAAAGTACCAGGCTATTGATGAGAAGGTTACACTTAGAGATGAAAGCAAATACTCATGTTTATATTTGTACGAAATTATTTTAGATCAAATAAAATTCCTAGCGATTTGCTAAATCACCAGTAGACTTATTCTCATGCAACTGTTTCTAGTATAATTCTCTGAAGATGATTAATAAAACCAAAACTTTACTCTACTATACATATTTTATATGATATTTCAACAAATTCACATTAAATCATTTGCCACTAGCGGCTAAATGAAAAGCATCTACGCCTACCCAATTTTATTCAGACATAAATTGTTAAATTAAGTTATATAACACGGATTACCGCAACGCCTGACATAAATTAATCAATTCGAATAATTACTCGTAACTTTAAGGTATGTGACAGATGTCCCTCGAGCCACGACTGCAAATCATAAACCACATGGGCCATTAGGACTGGTGTAATCAAGAGAGCATTGAATACCTAGTTAGGCATGGGGGAAGATACAATCTCCTGTCATGTACTACGCCTGGATCGTATAGATTAGGAATACGCATATATATTTATACACATGTAACCATGTCATTGACGTTTGATGGTTCAGATGATTACAGTTCTCTTCGACCGAGAAAGAATATTGCTATGAACATCAGTGAGGGATATTACCGTTTCTCTCTTTGACTTGTATTTCAATGTAGAGCGTGTAGACAAATGCAGAGGAAACTCGTAAACATTTTTTATATAACACGTTAGTGAATATATTAATATACAAGATTTCTACTGACAATGCTAAGATTATTGATGTTTTGTAGTCTTACTGTCAGTTGGATTTTATACCGGTGCAGACCCAAGACCCGACGCAAAATTCGCCAAATTGAAGTCGCAGATAGACCAAGTTCTTGTGAACGACGAGAAATTGTCTACCTCGGAATTGACTGTCTTCTCGTACACTCTCACGTACAGTAGCGATGTCTTCAGCAGATATTGCGTTTCGGTGAGGTGCGGGTGTTGGCTGATTATTTATCAAACCGGTTGACTCGAATTTGGCCACTAAACGTCGAATAGTCGATTCGACGAGACAGTTGTGGCGAGGATATAAATCACGAAATTCTTGGAACGTTTCTCAAACGCAGCTCTGACGTTGAAAATAAAATTTGATAATTTTTACACGTTGTCGAACGCTATAACCTTCCACGGTGATTTTCCATACACTACTAAACAGTGGATAGAGGATAAAGGTAAAGAAGTAGAAGATAAGCTCTAAGTAGGTAAGACCGATGAGGCTTATAAAATAATTAAGAGCAACTTTGGGGATATAGGACCAATAAGTAGAAACGTTAGGAGTCATTCGGGGGACATACTGATCGGAAGAGAGGAGAAAGCGGATAGATGGAAGCAGTACTTAGGAAAATTACACGAGGGTCAGGAATTGGGAGAGATATTAGAGGAAGAATCTAGCAACGATAGGGAAGATGTAGGAAAACCTATATTGAGAGGGGAATTTGAAATAGCACTAAGGGGGCTAAAGAACAATAAAGCGCCGGGTGTAGATAAAATACAGGCGGAAATTTTGAAATGTGCGGGACAGAAAGTAGTAAATAGGATGTTTGAACTGGTAAAATACATATACGAAACGGATGAGATGCCGCAGGATTATAAAAAAAGCATTATCGCTACTATACCGAAAAAGAGAGGAGCCGACAAATGCGAGAACTTTAGAATGATTAGCCTAACTTCCCACGTATCAAAAATCTTAACCAGAATAGTGCAGAAGAGGATGGAAAATAAAGCGGAGGAAATACTAGGAGAAGACCAATTCTGGTTTAGGCGAAATAGGGGAACTCACGAAGCTATTCTGGCGCTAAGAGTAATGTTAGAGAAAACAATAGAAAAAGGAAAGAATGCTTATATAGGATTTGTAGATTTAGAAAAAGCTTTTGATAACGGGAATGAAGTATAGAGATAGGAGAGTAGTACACAATCTATACAAAGAGCAAACTGCTGTTAAGAAGTAGAAGGGGAAAGAAGGGAAGTAGGTATTAGCAAAGGAGTAAGACAAGGATGTACGCTATAACCACTAATTCTTAATCTGTATATCGAAGAGGCGATTAATGTGGTAAAAGATAGAGTGGATTTCGGGATTAAAGTACAGGGACAGAAACTAAAAATGCTGAGATTCGCGGATGATATAGCAGTATTAGCATCTAGTAAGGAGGAATTAGAATCAGCGTTGAACGAAATGGAGGCAATGTTGACAGAGGAACACGGAATGAGGGTGAATAAAAACAAAACTAAAGTGTTAGTGTGCAGAGGGCGCGAGAGCAGAGCAAAAACGAAAGTACAAATTAATAATGGAAGATTGGAGGAAGATAAAGACTTCACTTATTTAGGAAGTAAAATAAATTGGGATGGAAGAAGCGATAAAGATATAAAACAAAGAATAGCGCAGGGTCGAGTAGCTTTTAATAACAAAAAGCACTTTTCGAAAATAGTGAGGGATGTAGCTTGTAGCACAATTAGCGAAATGCGTAGGTTAGCACAAGATAGGAGAAGCTGGATGTTAGCGTCCAACCAGTCTTAGGACTGATAACCTCATGATGATGCTAAATAGTCTACAACAAATTTAACAGATATTTCTTTAACAACATGGCCGCTATAACCTATAAAATTTCGAGCGTCCCTATTGAAAGACCCTGTATATCTTACGTTTCATAAATATTACATAGTCTATTAAAAATAATTTAGTTAAGTTTAAATATGTCGTTAAATTTTAGCTATTTAACTAAGAAATTTTAAATACATTTTTGGAGAGAGTAACAGGCTTTTTGTACTTTTAAAACAAACAAAAGGTTACTTCTCGTTAGTAAATTATCGAGATCCAAATGTTACCATTGATGACTTCACTTGTTAAATTATATTTCAAATTATTTAGAAGATTAAATTTATGATACAATTATTTTCTCTAGAAACATTAAATTAAAAAATTACTACAAAAGCTATGTTAATTATTTGCAAATATACCTTGTGCATTGTGATAACTGGTTTGTTTTCCATGGGACTGTTTCTTCTATAATTAATAGGTAAATGACTTATTGATGGCGTTATTTTTTTGTTTACAATTATATTGATGTGAATAACAATTTACAGGTATTTACTATACCTGGGACATTTTCTTTGCATGTTGCAGATATAATAAATACTTTGAATAGAAGTTATTTTGAAATAAATACTTTGAATTTAATTTATAGTCGGTCGAGAAATAAATTAGAAAAGTATGAATCAAGTTCAAACAGCATAGCAGCTCCTTCTTACTATTTTTTAAAATATTTCTAATTGTAATAATTACATTAAAGTTCACATTTTGCGCATATCTTATATTAGATCGTCAAACTCAGCAGGCATTAGGGTGGCAGTGAATTTGTTGAGTTAACTATTAAAAGAATACATAGATTCAAACAGATACATGCCCAGAATCTTCTAATCAACTAGCAAGCTACCATGAATACTATTTTGTATTACTTGATTTGAGAATAAATTTTCTCTTGTCACCCACCACTAACGTTCCACATGGGTACTATTACTTTACTCATTTTGGCTTTTCGACAAAGATTTAATATATCTTCATTTAGAGAAGAATCTTTCCTCTCTTATCATATCGAATCTGTATGCAACATCGTATTACAATTTATATCATAACCGTCATTTGCAAGCCATCAAGACTATAATTGCATTTGGATTTTACTTTAGGTGACTGAAATTGCATTTACTTGGGGATTCTAGACCAGATCCGTATTTTTTTTAGTTGTGAATTTCTACCATTTCTAAACAAATCCGTGTTACCTATGATAGCTCACAATTCAATTTTATAACTATGAAATATTAGGTAACAATTCGTCAAGATTAAGACTAACTGGGAGGAATAAAAAGCAATAATTGGTCCCAACGTAATCAACTAAACGTCGCTATTTTACACTAGTATATTAACATAAAATTTTGGAGAGTGGATGTAGATTATTATGTCAGATTGTTTAAAGATTTACAATATCTTCTATACATCTTAACTAACTGCAGAGAAAATCAAATTAAAATTACTTTTTATTATAAACATCATCTATTATATTTCCACCTCTATAATTAGAAAAATGTAACATACCTGTACCTGTATATGTAGAAATCGATACAGGAATATAATTTGTCGTAATTGCAATAATACTTCTGATACAACATACATGCAATTTCATTACAAGGATATTGAAAAATGTTAATTAAACATGCTATTGGATCCAGTTGCAATGATTATTAGCTAATTCTGTTTCATACTTTTTCCCATTTATATTAATATCTGCAATGAAACATTGATTCATGACTATTAGGCTTTTTGAAGATAAAACCTGCACAAATAATTAAATATTTCGCTCATTAAAAAAACAAATATAAACACAGTAATTTATAATAAAACTGTTAAGAACTAATTCTTCCATTATTTATTACATATTCGACACTTGGCCATGAACTTACCTGGTTGGCCTGCTGTATCAATTGTAATTAAAATACTTGCATTTTGGTTATCCTCTGAAAAAGATATACTATAAATAATTTAGATATTTGTATCTAAATATTTGGTATTTTTATCACGTTTTATTTATTAAACGAATTAATGTAGAAGTTATATATCATAGATTAAAATTAAGGTACAATTTCCATATACAGAGTGTTCACGGAGTTGTATTACAGTATGTCTTTGTGTTTGTATATTTTTTCATGGCAATCATATTTTAGCAGGATGGCATGTGGTACAAAATAGGTTTCAAAATAAAGAAATTAAATTAACGTTTCCTCAACACTGGATTTTAAGGCATTTCATATAAATGCCATATACTACTATTGGAGATAATCAAAGCTTGTAGAATGATAATTAGTATAGTTTAAATTTAAAAATAGACTTGCTTTCGGTATTATCTGGTTGTTCCCAATGTTAGTGTTAATTACCGTACATGAATGAAATCGATAATACGTTCATGGTCTATTTTTTCAGGATATTTATTAAGTTACAATAAAATAGCACAGGAAATAGGGTACTTTACTTACCCATAAGGTCGTAACGACTTGTAGGTTAAGGCCTCCTTGTAATCTCTTTACAGCTATAATATCAGTTTCATTTATATCGGACAGTAAAAATACTAAAGCAGATGACTATAGCTACCCGTCTAATAGTTGTTGATCAAAACACGTGTTTCCACAATTTAGTATTTAATATCATGGAAACCAGTAGATGTATGTAGTTATTCAAAATGGTTTATGAATTATAATAATTTAGGAAATGATTAAATTTAGAAAATGTCTACATTTAAAGTCTCTTTTATTCTTTGACAATCGGGCGATTCAGACAGACATTTCAATAATAGCTCAATAATTAACTTACATATATTTAGTAATACTTTATAAAAGGTTTACTTCATTAAAAGGAAATTATGTTAAGGAACAAATACGCAGGAATGTTTTATAATGTTTATTAGAATTTACATTTAATCTGCATACAAAATAAATAATAAGAGCTTTAGGACGACACTGTCACTTAAAGTACTGTGGAATATATAAAACGAAGGTATGACAATAAGTTGTTTTTAACACAGTGGTCAAAATGAACACAACAATTTAAGTTTACGTGAGTTCGCATAATTGTAATAATTCTTTTTGTGAATGTACCATCAAGAAAAGATGTAATGAGATCTTTGATACATTACCGTGAAGCATATGCAACAATTCATATTATTTGGAGTCAATTGTGCTCGTGGTTTCAAAGTAACCGCGCCCTTTATTGATAGAAAGTAGAATTAACTTAAAAATTAATTCAGCATGGCCCATTTGGATAAAATCCATCGCAACTGTCTCATTGTATTCTTCCTTGATGATACATCTTACATTTTAATAATGATTTACCTGTCATATATGACGATATAAAATTTTGTATTACAAATACGTGAAATGTATGTACCACTGAGAACAAATACAGTGAGACAAGCCGTTGTGCGCATTACGTTATTTCTTAATGGTATATTTATGTTGATGTCATCGCATTGTCATTTACGAAGAAATATAAAGTTAAATTCATAGCTCCATTTACTATCAGTTGCAATAATGAATACAAGGTACGAGCAATAGAATATTTTACAAAATTATGTACATTTCATTAAAAAAATACACCTAACACGTAGATAAGTACCTTATTTAAAGTTGAAAAAGTATTAATATACGCTATAGCTTTAAAAGTTTTACATCAAACTCCTTGGAACAGTTGGCACGTATAAAACTTGAGAAAAAGGCATTTAGCAGAAAATATTTCTCCATATTCTATATCGTTGTAATTTCTGTTTTCGAGAAACGTTTTCTGCCTTGCGCTCGTAGTGTGCTTACAGATATATTTTAATATAAAACACTGATTTACACAAATATATATGTAGTAATATGTTGTAGGATATACATTGTAATTTAAAAAATTTACATACTTTTCAATCATCCATTATAACAAATCTGAAATAAATAAATAAATACATGTAAATTTATGATGTGAATTGAAAATGTATATGAGATTAATATTATATCGATTAATATTATGTTAATTTATATTGTGATATAGGTATAGGCGAACCTCAATTGTTTTCATTATACATAATTATTAACTTTCATCCCATTATAAATTTTAAATTACTCCTTATTTTTGAACAAAATTTAAAGCCCGTTTATGATGCATATGAACGTAGGTAGATTGTTTCAATTAAAATGGTTATTTCGGTTGGTTATGGGATTGCATAGGATGGTTATTCAATTAAAATTATTGATTATGGGAAATAGACGACCCCTTTCACCTCCTTCAGTACATCTTCTAATAATTTATACTTAGGTTGATACAGGGACTTGGAGTATTCGTATACGTTTTCAAACCACAGACCATTAGAGTCAAATAGTAGGCTCAGCAGGAGATTCGATTTTCCAGTACCGCTGGGTCCACATACAATTGTTCTTAGAGTGTTAGGAAATAACTCACTATGCTTTTTATCTATAAAGTGTGATCTCGTCGTCAATAAATCTAAATTCTCCACGGGGAGAGAGACACCTTTTATCTTTGAAGGCATATTGTAAACTCTAGTCATATCATTGAAAAATGCTTTATATATAGGTGTTCATATCTCATACATAATCAGTTTCAATCTAGATGACGTCCAGGAAACACGTAAGATGTAGAGGTGTTGTCAACAATCTCATCAACAAGTTAACTCTAGAATTGCATATCCCTGGCTACCAGTACTGTGGACCGGGTACGAAACTACAAAAGAGATTAGCTCGAGGAGATCATGGTATAAATTCTCTAGATAAAGCCTGTCGGGAGCAGGATATTGCCTACAGTAAAAACATAAATTTAGATGATCGACAGAATTCAGATTATGAGCTCGAACAACACGCTTGGAAACGTGTTTTATTAAATAAGATAGTTTAGCAGAAAAAGTCGCCGCCTGGTCTGTTATCAATACGATGAAGGTTAAGCGAAAGCTAGGTATGGAAGTCGAGAAGCGCAGTCATCGTGGTCGTCGACTGTCGCTATAAATTTGAGAAAACAGTATTTCAAATATAACCAAATGTAAAAGAAAAACAAACTCAAAAAGTATGTTCATATAAATGTGTGGTGTATATACAAAAAGTATTTATGAGTGTATGACAAATTTTATTATTTGAAATATAGCACTATAGATATAGAGTAATTAGTTGACTACCCATTAGAAATATTGGGCTGATTATAATTGAGCACCTGAGCACTCTATTATTGAGGCAATTGAGTTGAACCTGAGCATGTGAAAGATGTTCAACCTTTGAAATTAGTCTTCTGTATCTACTTCTGCGTTTATGATACCTAAATATAGCAGCACTTAGATATGTTTGATATTTAATGATGTGAATTTAAATAAAATAAATTGTCTAAGTCTAAAAATATCTAAAAAGGCTGTCTTTATATATGAAAAATTATATTAATCGTCTCTCTATAATAATATGTACTCTATTTTACTGAAAAACGGACGGCTTCCTCATAAACCCAGAAAAACATTTTAGATATCCAGAGAAAATAGGTGGTTTTAGAAATTCGATCCTACTAAGATAAATTTATGTTTTAGAGCGAAGTGCCATTGTATTTGCTAGGATTTTGTGCATCCATATAACTTTTTTAAAATTCATATGGATGAATTTTAAAAAATTCTCGGGAAAAAAAATTTCTTAACGGAAAAAGTCGATGACTTATATATAGTAAGGCAATACTGTAGAAAATGCGAAAGATTCAAAATGGACGTAATGGACGGTAGAAATCTGTTTTATCGGACAATGAACTGTTTCCTCGTAACCACAGAAAAACTCTTCTGATGCCCAGGGAAATAGATAATTTTAGAAATTGCACCCTACCAAGAGAGTATTCGGTTTTAGAGCGAAATTAAGAGGGTCATTGCATTTATTAGGCTGTTTTATGTCCATATGAATATTTTTGAAATTATATCGAGAAATCGTTTTTTTTTTTGTAGAAAAAATCGATGGAATGTCAGGCAATTTTATGTAAAATACGAACGTTTCAAAACCGACGCAAATTATAACGATAGCCACGTAAAACAACCTCTGAATACGATGGTAACATCCATTTTACTGGAAAACGGAGGGTTTCCTCGTAAATCTACGAAAACTATTCGAATGTCTAGAGAAATTATGTAGAGTCCAGGTGAGATGGAACATCCTGTATCTTTAGGATATTTTCTGTATATGGGTGGCTATATAAATCAATAGAACTTTTAACTTTATTTAATATTTTAGGTTTTAAAATATTTTTGATATATATTTATAACAAGAAAAATTCAAAATGGAAATAAGGTCGTCTTTGAAATGCTCTCTTTTTATAACTATAGCTATGGCTCATGCTATATACAAAAACAGAGATTCCAATAAAATTTTACTATATCAACGACAATTATTGGTTTACAAAACCTATGTAAAAAGCTACTTACAGTAAAAGCACTGTATTCATTGCTCATAATATATAAGGATGTTTATTGTACATTATTTTCATTGAAATCTTAGAACTTGCGCTGGTCAAAATATGAACTATATTGTTTACAAGTACCTTAAGATATTCTTTAAAATCACACACTAACCTTATGTAAAGTTTCATAAATATTTATAACATTCATGTACGAGTACATAATTCATGTTATTTCTAGGAACGTAAAACGTAAATAACCTGGCTTCATTTTACTCGTAACGTACTATTTTTATTATAGACGTAAGTAGACATTGTTTATTATACTTGTAGGTAGTTTTCGAACACATGAATCTTCCTGTAGCAAATATTGGAGAGCATCATTTGTCACCATGAATGACAAAATTGATATGGCCTTAATAAAAAAAAAAATGATTGTGTGGGGTTTCGTATACAGGATTGGTTTGGTATGAATGTAAATTAATTTGATGGTATTTTTGTTATACAGTACAACAGTTATACAACAGTATTGAAAGATTTCTTCTCAGGTCCAATATGAAGTGTCTACCATTCTAAACTAATCCTGTATTTTGGATATTTATATACAAATTTATTATACATAAATATAGGTGTAATAACTGTTGATATTACCAAGACATAAAAGAAATTCATAGTAAGGTTGGTATCTGAGTTTTATAAGCGTAATATCCCCTATAGTATAGCCTTTATTAGCCCTATATACGAATGATAACACGCATTAATAATATAATAGTAATATGTATGTCGTTTATATACATTTTTTTACTTTGTTTTGCGTTGTAAATATTTGCATTCATATTGAATTCGTTCTCTAATGACTGCTAGAAAAATAACACACCTATATAACATAAATCTGATGATATTTGTTTATACAGAAAAGTATGTAATTGATTCGAAAATAAAATATTGTAGAATAGACAAAATAAATAATTAAAAAAACTTAAGTATAATTAGTTTTAATCATCTTCTGATGATGACAACTTGATTAAAGAAAAGCACGTTTTTGAGTTTATTGCTTCAGGATTGAATAGTCTACCCTCTCTCAAAAATTGGCGACTGTTTGAATTAATAAAATTATTTATTTAACCAAATAATTCTGCACCATAAATATATTTTTTGACATTAAACAAATACTTTTAAAAATACCTCAAAAGTAAATCGTATAGTTAAAGAAGGCTTTCGCCATAATATATGCTTTTTAGTAAGGAATATAATTTAGCTCAATTATCACTTGAGCCACCATTGACATTATGTATTCATTGTTTGATCATTCATCTTATCATAATTATCATTGAGTACATAAACCAACTAAATTCATTGTAGTTACTTTTGACGATTTTTTTTCTGGGCATTTTTCTTGTGGTATAGTTTACATATGCGTCATGATATCATTGAAATGAAAATGAAAATTAACGTAATTAAAAACTCCATTGGATACCAAGCTTTAGCAAAATGAAATGGGATATATGTACAAGGCGAATTTTTGAAATTGACCCTGAATAACTCGGCCTTTATATTTTTTAAAGGCAAATATTTGAAATAGGTGAATCTTTGTTTCGAAGGGACACATAAATATAGCAAATTCAAACGCACAACTTCACAGTCCTGGAGTGAGTAGTCACCCTTCCACGAATTATGATCGGGAACATGAATCCAGTGATACCTAATATTGAAAGGGATTTAATTTCTTCTGTAAAGATATCTAACACATTGGGTCTAGATTGACAATTGTTTGAGTTATAAATAATTGGACCCACTCTGGCTACCGTGCACCTTATTATACCCCAATTAAATGGTAATTTTAACTATAGTCACCAGTTATATTTACTGTCCCATTTTAACATTATGATTTTTTAGGAAGTAGAAATATAAAGCCGTCTGCAGTCGACAATTAATTATCCATTCTCGTAAATCCATGAAATGCTGGTTTCATTCTGAAGACAGTAGATTAATGAGGTGATATCGCAACGTAGCACTTTTTTCTGCCATCATTTACGGACCGAGTGAATTTCAAGTTGTGACAGACTGGAACTTATTAGATTTGTTATGCCAGGCTAAGGTTCTACTTTGCAAAGAAACATAATTGTAGTAAAAAAATGCTGCTGAATTATAGTTGAAATTACCATTTGTTTTACATCAGTTTTTTTAAGATATTATCATGTTGTTTATATATGTTTCCTACAGTCTGTAGAGACGGACAATCTTCAAGCAAAAGAAAATAGTAATTAATTAATCAATAAGTGTTCGACCTATATCGACGACGGATATTAACTGCAGAAAGATCCAGCGACAGCTGAAGGTCGGCGATGAGCCGGTGAAAACACCGAGCGTGATGAGCTAGCATGCGGTATGAAGTATATTTACGTGCCCCACAAACAAAAATTCACGTGTTCAGGAATTTGTTCTTAAAATACAAAAACCGAGTGATTTAGTTTTTCAGTTATGTTCTTTTAAAACAATCGTCCTGTATATACTAAACACAACTATAATCTTATGTGACATATTTTGTTATATATTTGAACATTAATTTGCAATTAACAATAATTCATTGAATTGAGAGAATTTTCAGGAGTCGCTTCAGCCCTAGATTTCTATATAAAAAAAAGTATAAATTTTGCAAGTTCCTATTCCTAAGATTACATACCAACTGGTAAATTTATAGATAATGCTAATGATAATATTATTGAATTTTATAACAAATTTTCATAAAAAATTCGATTTTTCTTCAAGAATGGGGCCTTACTCCTTTTGTCTCCCAATTTATCAAAAATATGTTAGTGTTATTTGAACCTAAGTAGTTATTATATTTTTGTGATATTTATCCTCGATTCTAAAGTGGCATAGAATATAAGAAGATCCTATCTCAATTAACACTAATACCTAACTGGAAAATTTTATAATAAATAAAAGTAAAAAAGTAAAATATTTTCCTTTTTCTAGAGCTGTGTGGCAATTGAACACCTACAGTAATTGGGAACATGTCTAAGAAAGTATCTAACAAAGAGAACATATCTAAGAAAGATACAATATTTATCTTAGAGAACCTTGTGTTTATCGAATTACGGCCAAAACATATATTGAATAATGCGATGGGTTCTCAAATGAAATATATATAGCCAGTATAAGGAATCCATTTTTTTAACATAGGTTATAATCATTATTATTAATTAATAATGAAAGATTCGAGGAAGTTAAGGACTACACTTATTTAGGAAGTAAAATAAATTGGGATGGAAGAAGCGATAAAGATATAAAACAAAGATTAGCGCAGGGTCGAGTAGCTTTTAACAAAAAGAAAGCGCTTTTATGCTCGGGGGTAATAAACTTAGAAAAAAGGAAGAGATTTTTGAAAACGTATGTATGGAGCACGGCACTATACGGTTGCGAAACCTGGACGGTAGGGGAAGCAAGTAGGAAGAAATTAGAAGCTTTTGAGATGTGGTGTTACCGAAGAATGAAGAAAATACCGTGGACTGATAGGGTTAGAAACGAAGAAGTATTGGAGAAAGTCGCCGAGAAAAGAAGTATGTGGAAAAACATAAAGAAGAGAAGAGATAGACTGGTAGGCCACTTTCTGAGACATGGGGGAATAGTCTGCGATATTTTGAAGGCAGAAATAGGAGTGAAGAAAGGCAGAGGTAGGCCTAGATTGACTACTGCTCGGAAATAGTAAGGGACGTAGGTTGTAGCACAGTTAGCGAAATGAGTATGCGTAGGTTAGCACAAGATAGGAGAAGCTGGAGGTTAGCGTCCAACCAGTATTAGGACTGATGACCTCATAATGATGAGGTTATAATACGAGAATATGTTTTGTGCTCTTTATAACATTACTATTAGGTTTCTCTAATTGTACAGATTTCAGTTGGATATTACCTTCATATGATGCTGTATAGAATGTGAACAATGGAAACTAATTTTCAAAAATAATTCCAGCAGATTTAGAGGCTATGGTGTGTTGTAGTGATCTCATGTGATAATAAAATAATACGAGTACTTATATGCAATTAGTAGTAATGTAATTATAGGAAATGATAGCTTTTCTCAACCGAGTTATCGATATGGATGTGATATCAAAAAATTATTATTTGTTATTCAAAAATTAGAAAGTATAGTCATTTTTTGACACAACTGAGTTTCTGCCTACTGAGGTCCCTATAAAAATTTTCAAATTTGCCTATTCCGTACGATTCATACAAAATAATATTACAAAATTTCGTCATTATTTGATTAATTTTTTTTATTATTTCTTAATACTGTGAATGTTTATAAAACATTTCTTAGTGGACTAGTATTTATTATACCATTTCGTTCAATACATTTAATAGGTATTCAATTATTCCATACAGGATGTCCTAATATAACGTCACACTGCCAATATTTTAAGCAATTTTTGAGCTAAGCAAATAGTTAACTGTAAACTTAGGAAGATAAGAACGAAAAGAAAAATGTATGAAATGATATGTAGTATGATAATATTGAAAAGTTAAATCTCAAAAGAGATACTTAGGAATTGAACTATAGAAAATATTATAACTGTTCATTATTATATCCGACCTTTGATGTTACTAAAGTATTATGTTAAATTTTATGTTGAAATTTTGTATTTTTATATACATTACCCTAAAGTGGTATAAACATGTTTTCACTTAATTTTAACTCGTTATGCTTCTGATTTTGAATTTCTCTATCTATCGAAATTTAAAAAATATGTTTATTTTTTGACATCAAAATTGTTTTACTTGAGTGCTAAGTTTTTAATTTATAAGTGGTTTCTGAAATGGACCTACTACTAGAAAAATAGGAGAGGGAGGAGGTATTTTTTTAAATTATCAGGAGCACATGGCTAACACCTCTTCGGTATTTCTGCACTTCAGATATTAAATAAAATTATTTTTACTAAGAGGATGAAATCACAATACAAATTTAAGCATTTTCAATCCTAATTTAAGTTGTTTCAGAAAAATAACCTAATCGGATGTGATAAGGGGCAGTTTTGTCATATTCTTTGCATAATTATTGGCAATATCACGCACACAAAGATCGACCTTAATATAATATAATTTTGCAAAATCAGTTTCCTAAATGTACGTTTAACAATATGCTGTATAATATCTATTATGGACAAATAATCGTTCATGAAAATATATAAGATATCGTCAATGATACGTTAAATTGGGACAACATTTACACGCGTCAACACTGATCTCAGTTAATTTGGACATACCCCTCGCGGACTCGATCCGAGTCGTACGCAACATTCAAAAACTCGTTCGTTTCCCGTCTACTCCATCAGCGGGCATTACACGTTTCCTCCGTAGCTAGGTCTGGGCGGATGCAAGAAAGGGCTCCTCGACTGAGGAGCTCCATTAGTTGGTCGGGCGGCTCCTCCATTAACGGTCACAAGGGTCGTGGTGGTGATGTCTGACGTGCAGGACTCCCTTTTGTGATAGAAGTTGGTCGGCTGGCTGTATAGTCTGCTTTTAACAAAAGATAAATTAGATTAGAGATGGACAATACAGTGGGTGGTACGCGGCAATCGATTAGGGTAGGGAATCGGCTCGTTGGTGTATTGGGGTCTTTCCTGGTTAAGTGGCGCTTTCTCACGCTATGACTTTTGGGGCTCAGCATTCGGGGACAGTTTGGAGCTCAGTTGATTGCAATTGTCTACTTGAAATTAACATCCCACTACCACCCATGAAATCTAAAACACTACTGACAATTATGCAGTAAAGAATCGTTAAAAAATTAAAAAGCGCGTTTTAATTCCTATAGTATATTTCCAAAATAATTTTAAATTGTTTATGTATAATCTGTGAATGCTGTAGATGGGCGAAACTCATAACTCTTATAAAGTTATGAGTTTTTCACTGTTAAAATTAATGAATAACAATTCCTTTAAACTATGAGTTTTCTTGAATTACGACAAATTGTAGTCCTAAAGCAGACTACACAACACATCATTTTATTCTATCTTGTCGCTTCAAAAATTATTAATAATAATAATTCCTTCATTATGTAAATTTTTTTGCCTTCATCGGAATCAAATTCCGTAGTAAGGTTAGTACTGAAAGTCCACATATACACAGCTCATAGTATACCGCCCGTTGTGCTACCTCCATCAAAGCCTCTACAGAACCAAAAACCAACCTTACTCCATCTCAGCTATTCTACTGTGTGGATGTATTGAAAAATGACACTAAGTGGTAGTCGACGTAAATTGTTGAAGGTATGGGGCTCTTAAGATGATATATAATAAAATAAGATCTTTCTACATCTGGTAGGAAACCCACTTATACGATAAAAATAATAATAAATAATTCTTGAATACATTGTTAGACACCTATAATAAAATCTATATAAATCTACTACAAGAGTTGTCAATGATAATGTTATAGCGTACATACTTATAGCGTCTGAAGAATGAAAAACGATTTATTCGTTTCAAGAACTTGAGGACAATCTGATTTTGGAATGTTACAAAATTTTAGTAAAAGGGTGTCAAAAACTCCGTTTAAAAAATATCATTTTCCTGAAGAAGCAGCATTTGCTCTAATATAATAATAACAAATTGATATGTAGATGCTATAAGAAAATAAAGAAGTGAACGTTTGGGCTGAAATTATAAATAAATTAACAATAGTCAAACAAGAGATTACAAAAGTTTTTTAACCTCTTAATCAAGTAATTCGCAATAAATGGCAGAAGTAGGTAAATTGGTCAGCAGCTTGCTCATTCTCCCGATTTAATACCACTTGAATATTTGTAGGGAGTTATAAAAATCGAAGATTTATTTCAACAGGTTAACATAACTTTTTTTATTTATATAATTTATCAACATAATAATGATTTTGGTTTAGAATTTTTACATAATACGTAAAAAATTATAGAAAATGTTTTAGCTAAATTTTAAATGAATAAGTAATCGATTCTCAGTATCACTATTTTATTTTAATATTTTGTTTACGATTAAATGTGGTATTTCAAGGGCATTATACTGCTGAATTGAGACTAAACATCTTTTCAAATGATTACATGTATTTTCATTAGTTTTAGACATTTTCGAGCGATACTTGTTATGCCAAGGGGGTGAAGGGAGAGGAGTAATATGCAAGAAAAGTAGAACTATCTGATTATTTTCTAGTTATATAATACCGTGTTTACTTTATGATGCAATACTCTGTATAATTAATTAGAATTATTAAATTCAGCTTTATTAATGACGATTGTATACTACTAAAGCGGGAAGTCCACTCATGCAATTTGTCGTTGACTATTTGCATAATTGAGATGAAACTGCATTGTTCAAATAGATAGAATATTGAAACAAGACGCGCGCCATTTCTCATAAATGATGATTCAATGTAAATTTCTAATGGTACCATTTGATCAAAATGTACACCCTGTTTGAGTCCTAAAGCCTTTGATATGTATATTATAGTCTACTCAAGATGGGTATGTATTTAATATTTAATAATACTTTTGGTTTTTCTGTTAAGAGTTAGGGTTTGAGGGGTTAAACCACAAGGGGCTTGTGTGATGGTTCCAAAACATAAATTAATTTTTAAATCTCTTTTTCATTAAATAACATTTCGTACTCAGCTCCCTCTTGTATAATAGTAAGTTCCCTGTTTTATAACTGTAATATTACATTTAGAAAATCCTTTTGTTGAGGGGCGTGAATAGTAATACTCGTGAAACGCCGTCAGAAAGAAGTAATATGTATTTTAATTATAATTCTATAATGACTTGTAGTGAAGATTTATTATAATTATATACATTGTAGTGTGTTATATATTTGCAAATCATTTCCACGAACAAACATTTTTAAAGAGGAATTTATCGCAAATCATATTTGGTTCCATTGAACAATGCATTCGATACATTTTACAAATTTTATTTCGGTGCTAGAAATGAAGAACCTTTTTTGCGTTTTTTAACAACGTATAACGTTCCAGGACTATTCTGAAAGGACAAATTAATGCACGCCATCAAAATGTAGATTTGTACATACGATTTGAAATGAATATTCAGTTGCCGTGTATAAAAGGGCGAGATTATATTAATGTAAATTCAGTACTTTGTCGCAAATGAGACATAATTAACTCCGAAAAAAAAATTAACGGTGACAAATTTCGTTATCTGGTGGATGTTTTGTATAATGTGATTTAGCGTTAAATTAATTTTTTTAGTAAGGTTAGAAGAAGGGGAACATAGAGATCGTAATCTTTAGAAATAAATGTATAATTAAGAAACGTCCTTTTACTTTTATGAGGTCTTTATTCATCGAGAACTTGAGCGGAAGACGCCTCTCATTGAGGAAAGGGCGCACATAATGTTAATTAGACAACGAATAACTAATTCTGAGAGAAGAGTACATTAAAGTTCAGAAGTGTTATACAAGTCAACAGAAAAAGTGGACAAAATTGTCTATTTGAATAGTGGATAAAATATGTTTATAAGAAAAGAGGAAAAGATAAGAAGAAGAGATATAAAGAAGAAGCATAAGGACAAGAAAAATAAGAACTCTATGAACTTTATTTTAGAAAAATAAGAAGAAAAAAGTTATATATGAAAAAATAACATCGTCAAGGTGCCTTCCTTCATGTCTTCAGGTACCTTCGGGATACTGTCCTAATAGAGAAACCACTTCAAGGGAGCATGCTTATCAAGCTGGCAAATCAACAGAAACAGCTTTGATTAAGTTGTGTCATCGATATGGTCACAATTGGACTCCGGATGATACGTTGTCGGCACCTTCTTTGATAATGAAGGAGCCTTCAACTTTACATCCAGGGAGGTGATTACCGGAGCACTAGGCAGATGCTACACCCCCAGAGTAATCGCTGAATGGATAGACCATGTTAGGAAATAGACAGCTTACTGAAAATAAAGGCAAGACTACCATCGAGGGCCGGGTCGACTCGGCTGTCCACAGGGAGGGGTATTGTCCCCTCTTCTGTGGTGCCTAGTAGAAGATTAGCTACTTCAAATGTTAAAGGAGTATTTGGCTATGCCAATGACTTAGTAATAATAACGAAGGGCCCTTTCCTGGAGCCGATTCTCGATACAATGCAGGGAGCTTTAAACAAGGTTGGGAAATGGTGCAGGGAGAGGGGACTTTCGGCCAATCCCTCTAAGACTGAGGTGATGGTGTTCACCAAGAAATATAAGTGGAACAAAACATGTCTGCTGAAACTTGGTGGCCAAGAACTAAGCTATAATAGCGAAGTGAAATAGTTAGGAGTAATCCTGGACAGGAAACTGTCATAGCGAAAACATCTAAGTCACATATGTTCCAAGATCACAACAACACTTTGGCAACTGAGAAGAGCCGTTGGTAATAGCTGGGGCTGGAAACCATGAAATGGATGTATGAGGTAATTCTCAAATCCAGACTGACGTATGCAGCACTGGTCTGGTGGGAGAGAGCCTGTTTAAAGTTGAAAGCCAACCGACTTAACAAACTAAGAGGATTGATTCTTAGAAGTATAACCGGAGCCCCAAGATCAACACCGATCGAGGCGATGGGGATACTGATGGGCATATTACATCTTGATGTCACCCTGAAAGCGGAAGCCGCAAAGGCAATGCACAGGGTGGAAAACATAAATGGGAAGGTAAGGGACTAAATAGACTCTCAAGAGAGCTAGCTGAAGAGGGACTACTATGGATGCCCTCTGACAGTACAGGTATAAGAAATATAAGATCACCCTCATCAGTAAGACCGACTGGATGGAGGGTCGAGCTAGATTGCCGCTCAATGGAGACATCTGGTACACGAATGGAGCCAAGAGTGAGAACAGAGCTGGTGCGGGGATGTATAGCTGACGCAACGGGATAGGTAAAACCTTCCCCTTGGGTAAATACACTACCGCACTCCAGGCCGAACTAGGTGGAATTACATACTGTGTTCTGGGGGCCGACCAAAATCGGACCCAGGAGAAGGTATGTATCTTCTCGGATAGCAGGGCGACGTTGGCAGCCCTGAATTCAAAAACAACAAAGTCGAAGCTGGTCCATAATTGCTATGAAGCATTGAACTACTTGGCAGGGAAGGGACCGCTGGAACTCTTATGGATACCTGGGAAAATGGCATTAAGGGAAATCTAATTGCAGATGACCTTGCTAGACTAGGGATTAGGGAAAACCTGTATGGACCAGAACCTGCAGTGGGAATAAGTCGGAATCTGATCGCAGACCGCATCAATGGCTGGGCAAGAGACCAGCACAATAAAAGATGGAGGGGAGTAACGGGTTGTCGAATAACCAAACTCTTCATCCAAAACTCAGAAGTTGAGAAATGGGCCCAAGAATTCATTAAATTGAACAGGCAGAAAGCCAGAACCCTGGTGGGAACCATAGTAGCCTGAATGCATATAAGCACAAGTTGAGGCTGACTGACGGCCTGGCCTGCTGATATTGTAAAGAAGTCGAGGAAACCTCGATTCATCTTCTTTACACCTGCCCCGCACTGGAGGAGAAGAGGTATCTTATATGAGGGACCTCTGTTATCCTAGAGGAGGCGAGGATTAATGCGGGGGACGTGCTTAAATTGCTCCTTTTATGGGATAGCATTTTTGGATAATGACCCGCATAAGTGGGGATCGCCAAGGGACTACCCATGCGATCAGTGGCTGATGAGGCCCAAACCTATATAATATAATAATAATAGATTTCAAATAACCCCATAAGAAAAAATCCATGGACGTTAAATCGTGACTTCTGGGCGGTCAATTATTGTTTCCCTGTATCACTTTTCAAGGGAATTTACTCTATCGACTTCCATTGACAAATTTGAAGTATTGGCCCCAGCCTCTTAAATTTTGGTCTTGGTGTCTTATAAACATATGCGCCCACATTTAACAATACCACTTTCCGAAATATTCAGCAAAAAATGACGAAATATTTCAGAATAGCTTATATATTGAGAAATATTATTCACTAGACATCAATTATTTATTTCGTTTAGACTAATTTGCTTGCTTGTTCAATATCAACATATTATAAAAAAAGTTTATTCTGAAGGGAAACCAATGTAGTTGATTATACCGAAACATTAGAAGTGGCCAAGGTGTCCAGTAATACAAAACGCAAGCCGCTTCAGAAGTAAATTAAATCATAATTAATTATTATAATTTTGAATGAGAGGAAGAATAAGAAAGAGGAGAAGAAGAAAAATAAGAAACATGGTACTGATAATAATGAAAAATATGAAAAGCGAGGAGGGGGTGGAAGAACACAATATGAAGAAGAAATGGAAAAAAGGAAGAAAAAGAAGAGCAAACTTGTAATTGCCCAGTACTATTATGTGTTTAGATTGTTATTCTAAAAGTAGTTAGCGAAGCTTATGATTTTTCAATACTTTCAATAAAGAACAATTTAAAGACGAATTAAATATTCGTCTTTAAATTGTTCTTAAAAAAAATCCGAGCGCCTGTTCATTTTGTCGAACGTCGTGAACATATCTTGAGACCTTTTTAACTTTCTAAAGATAAACATATAACCTTATTACTATCCCCTACCTGCATCCTGGCCCTCTTAAATTTTTCAGATGATTTCATTGCCTAATCGAACGGAAAATAATCACCCTTTTAGAACTGTCTTTGATGCAAGCAGCAATATATCATGCCTTGAAAGGAGAAATGTGGCTGTGTGTGTGTGTGGGAATATATTATAGACGTTCGCCTTTTACATCGTATTTTGTTTGGGTATATTGGGCTCCTTAGGATTTTGTAGTCGTAGAGAGCATTCTGAATGAAATATTTGATTTATGCGTTACGTACGAGTCTGTGTTCGTTCATAAAAAATCCTGAAAAAGAATACGAAGTAGCCATTGCCAAAAAAAAAAATCAGTTATATCAATATATTGCAACGTAATTTATGCCGTATAAGATAAAGTGTTTCCCTTTCCAATTTAGTAAACGGATATATCAAATGTAAATGATTTAATTATGATTTAACCCTTTAAATGGCTAGCCGTTCTATGGCTATTTAAAAGACCACCTTCACTGCATTGAAACTCCACTACATTTTAGTAAAATAATAATTCTAATGGTATTGGTGCAAGCTCTTTAAGTGCTTAAAACGTTTAGGCAACCACAATTTGTAATATGTTGCGCATGACAAAATAAGCGGTTTTCTAAAAAACCTATGACCACTGTTGCACAGTGTCAGTTTGGCAGTTGTGCGTTATTAAGTCGTGTTTTGAAGTTTCTCATTGTGTATAAAGGAAATATACTTCACTTGGTAAGAAAAGTGAATTCATAAGATATATTACTAAATATAGACTATACTTTTATTTTCAAATTGTCAAATCACAGGTAAGAAACATAAGTTTTTGTTGGAAGTTTGTGGTGAGATTATGAATTTATTAAACAATTTGTTTCATTTGTTTTGTGCACACGTGAATATAGATCCGAATTTGTTTACTAAATGTTAAAGTACACTCATGGCTTTCGTATAATAATAATTATTTCACTAAATTATGAACGGCTTTCGAGATATAGCATTATACTTATAGGTGCTTGGTAAATTTCATACAAGCCTTGCACATGTCTGTAGAAATTGTTCCTACTGATCACATTCTGCTATTGCGTACATGTATCAATCATATTATATTATTATAATAGGTGCAATACGTTTTTATGTTACTTCATAGTCAGTAGCGTAACATTTTTTTGGAAGGGGGCAATAATATACTTTTGCAGACGTATTCTAGTGTTCCATATAGGTAATTGGGGTGTATTTTTTAGCATATCCGTAATATAAAAAATAATGGATTTAAATCTGAATAAACTGGCAAATTTATCGTAAATGGATTTATACAACTGGTTGGAAGTGATACCCACGGGGCAAGCGTGTGATTCTGATATTGGTGGGGATAACGACGCTGCTGATGCACTGCCTTTAGATTCAAGTTGTGCTTCACCAAAAACGCTTTTGGGTATCACTAGATCAGCGTCTAGATTAGGTAAATTCTTGACATGAAAAATTATTTACAATTTGAAGGCTTGTATATTTTCTTGTTTCCTTATCATCAGCATATCGGTTTATAACGTCCTTCGCCGTCTTTCGATTCATAATCTCCATTCCTCTCTATTTCTCCACATGTCCTCGTCGAGACCTCTCTCCCGAATTTCGTTATCAATGCCCTCTCTCCAGCTTTTTCGTGGTCTTCCTCGCCTTCTTCTTCCTTGTGGTTTCCAGTTTAGAATTTTTTTGGGTATTCCGTCATCTGGCATTCGCTGAATATGCCCGTACCATACGAGTTGTTTTGTTCTTATATCATCTACAATGTCATGTATTATTCCCATCATATCTCTTATTCTCTCATTTGTTATCCTTTCTCTCTTTGATTTTCCAACTGACCTCCTCCAGAAGTCCATTTCTGTGGTTCTTATCATTCTTTCTGTTCTTTCTTTTATTGGCCATACTTCACAACTATAGGTTACTATACTTTTAATTATTGAATTATATATTCTTCATTTATTTTCTTTTGTTATTTGTTTCCCATAGAATGCTGTTCAACATTGTAATTGCTCTCCTTCCTTGAGTATTTATTTCCGAAATCGCTTCATCAAGTCTCCCGTCGTTTGATATTTTCATGTCTAGATACTTATATTCATTGCAGTGTTTGATGTTTTGCCCGGTTGACAGAAGTAGATCTTGTTGTTGTCCTCCAACACACATGTATTCCATTTTCTTCACATTAACTTCTAAACCCCATTTTTCATACTCTTCGATAAGTTTGCGTGTCATATATTCCATATCATCGATATCTTGCGCAATAACAACTTGGTCATCCGCAAAGGATAATGTGTATAGTGTTGATGTATCATCTATTGGTATACCCATACTGTGACATTTTCTTTTCCAAGTCATCAATGCGCGTTCTAGATATATCTTAAATAGTGTAGGAGATAGGCAGCATCCTTGTTTAAGTCCCTTGTTATATTGTGCCCTATTTGTTTTATATTCTAGATCTGGTATTATTATACACAGACTTTATAGCCTTTATTAATTCTACATTTATATTAGTGTTTTGTAAAGTTTCCTAGAGTTTTACCAGAGGAATGCTATCATATGCTTTTTTTAAATCCACATATAGTATATGTACTTCTTGGTTAAATGCTATCTTCTTCTCCAAGATTTGTGTAACTGTATATAAGTGATCGATTGTGGATCTTCCTGCTCTGAAACCGGCCTGTTCTTCTGCCTCCATTTCACATTTCTTGTTTTCAACATCCACAACATTTCTTGTTTCTTTAGATATGCCAAAAATGATTTTCAAAACTCTTCTCCGACTAATGTCCCGCAAGTTTACCACACACCATAATGTTGATGCTGCATTAAAAACTTTTCTTGTCATAAGAAAAACTAAAAATGTTGATCAAGCGGTGAATAGTTTTCTGAGGAATATTCTCCCATTCGACAAGAATGACTTATACATACGAGTTTCTTAAGAGTCATAGCAGCAGATATGTAACGCCTGATTGTTTTAGTGCATTCTATATATGATCTATTGATTAATATCTAGACCTCTTGGTAACCAACCCATACTACCAATATTTACAAATCGAAGGTAGAAGTTCAGTACCTCTCCAGCAACGTGGGACTGAGCATTATCCTACATGAAACTTAAATTGTCCCTGACAAATGTGATAAATGGCATCACACGTTCTTCTACGATGTTTTCTACGCAGAAATGTGCCAAATGCGTATGATCATCGAAACAAATTGCTCCCCCTCCCAGCAGATTATTGATCCATAAAAAAAGGGATCCTTGGAGAGTTATTGCAGATAGCAAGTCTCTCTCCTGGCCTCCGTCAGACTCGTTGACATCCACTTAGTCAATTAACACTTATTTTTGTTTCGTCTGAAAATAAAACTATCTTCTAGTCTTCAATAGTCCAATTTATGTTTATGTTCTACAAAATGCGGTCTAGTAACTCTATGTTCTCTGCTGAGTAATAGTGCAATAACTGGTCGTCTACTATCCAATGCTAATTTATTAAGTCTTCCCCTGACCGTTCATCCAGAAGTTGCTATATTTTGAGGTGCTACTGGGACTTCTCTTAGCTCTAAACTGGTACAATGCCTGTTGCTTAAGGTGACTTACATAAGATATCGAGATATCATCTCTTGCATCTGTAGACTTCTTTCGACCTTGTCCTGGAGTTGTAAAACGTTTACTATTCGATTAGTTGTTGGCTGTCTAACTCGTAACAAAATAGCCATATAAGCTACGTCCCTCGTTAACCAGATTTTTCGCTTTCGCTGCTTCATATCCTCTTAATTTGCTTGGACGATTTGTTTCTGCTACTCTAAATGTACCAGGCAGAGTATTATTAGTACTAATTTACTTACTGCAAGCTTTTATTTATTGTATATTTTAAAATTATTTTGTTATTACACCTTATTGTGTAGCTAGGTTCTACTTGCAGAACAATTAAATAAATTATTTTGTTAAATTAAAAAACCATCCTCGTGAAACTCTTGAACTAAATAATTTTAGATGAGTGGTATTTTTATATTTTAGAAAACGGGACACGGAGATTTTCCTAATATCATTATCGACGGAAACTGGTGTTAACAAATTTAAATCGAACTATTTGAATACATACCAATGGATGTCTATTAGACGTGACATTTCTATTGCAGTATCTGAACACAATTCAGCGACATGTGTGTCAATTAAGAAGAAATCATTGAAGAGAATTCCCGTGAGAGTAGTTTAATTTTACAAACCCCCACTGCGCACACTACTAATCGTTTCCATTAAATGTTGTCATTACTGTTAAATCTGGACCAGACGGTAACCTTTTCAGCCCGGTAATAGGATTATCTACGTGGCAGTCTCTCGTGTATATTAATATATTATATCAAATTGAAACGGTCCGACATACTGCTGGGCATTATCAGTTCATTAATCAAATTGGGGATACGGTCGGTGCAGGAACAACTTTGCAACAATACCAATCCTTATTTCATTAGTTGACTAATGATCCTTGCCCGTGTAATATTTATAAAATGGTTGAACAATAGCGAGATTGGCTAATGGACGAATACTTTAAGAGTTTTGTGTTAATTATTGCCTAAATCTTCTGACGTAATTGTAGAATAATTGCGCCCTATATAGGGCTGGCAATTACAAATCTTGAATAGACTACTTAGGTGTGGCAGAAAAGAAGAGAAATAGTAAATCTGTGCATGCGATACGAGCTGACCACACGACCATGATGCCAAGTTTATTTAGCCTTTAGCTTTTAGCTTTTAGAGGAGGACTAGCGCCTCCTACGAAATAGTCTTACTTATCATTAGTAACTTCTTGCGGACTATTTAACGTGCGTTAAGAAGTTGTGAAGTGAGGAATGCTTTCTTGAAATGAAGTACTCTTTCACTTGCCTCTTTCACTTGAAAGTTATGAATATTTGTTTTAGAAATGCTTAAGTAAGTAAGAACAGCTACGTTTTATTTCAGTATTTTACTTTTCCGCACTCAGCTATACCAGAGCGGAAAAGTAATGCAATCGTGCAAAGAAAAATAGAAGAAAATTCTAGCGTCTGTTTTTCGTTTTTCGACATAAATACCAAAAGAATGGTTTTAAAAAGATTTTGTCTGTGTGTCTGTCGTTGTCGTTGTCGTCGGCATTTTAAAAATTTCTTGTTAGCACGATAACTCAACTAAATCGTGTCGGATCTATCGGGTTTTGACTGATTCTGATCGGGGACGTCTCCCAGACGACATCTATTGATTTTGAGGTAGATTGAACACACTCTACCATGTTCATAAGTCATGAAAAAGCACAGTAGTGGACTATTTGAGAATTTTTTTTTGTTAGCACGATCACTCAATTAAATCGTGTCGGATCGATCGGGTTTCGACTGATTCTGATTAGGGACTTCTACCAGATGACATCTATTGATATTGAGGTGGATAAGAGACACCCCACCTTGTCCATGGGTCATGAGAAAGCACCTGGTGGACTATTTGAAAAAAGTAAAACTTTTCGTCGCATAAAACACATATTCTGCATTTATGTGTTGGCTTACTTTTTCTCGGCCACTCAATTTAGAGATAGAGGTGTTCTACGTGCGGAAAAGTCCGTTTTAAGGTTTTAAAACTGTTTACTTATGTGATGAAATGATGAAAATATTCTTTGGATAAATGTATCAAGTAACATAAATAAATAAAACAAAATGTTTTAATAACTCTTAATACAAAATGTAAGTAAACAATAATTAAAAAAATAACAAACTACAAAAAATATGCAAACTCTTAAAACATCATTTTATAAGAAGTATAAAACTGCCTCTTTGTTGCAATAAATAATATTCTAAACCATCAAACAATTATTTTCTAACGTTTGCTAGACTCTGACATCTCTGATATCTCGGAGAGTCTCTGGTATCTCTGGTACTTTCTAGAGCAGTAGCACGCTTTCTAAAATTTTAAGAAATAATTCATCAAGGTTATGAGATATTTGATATTCGTGCCCATGAATGTTGGTTTTCATATATCGCCATAAAAAGAAATGATTTGAAACTAAGTCAGGAGATTTGGAGACTATTTAATTATGCCTCTTCTATTTATAAAGCGATTGAGGATTGTGTTCTCTAAAAATGTTTGTACCCCTTTCGCGTTGTACTTTTCCCTCTTTTTCACTTCTCCATTTTTTCACTTTCTCTCTCGGAAAGTATAAGAATAAAGCATTACAGAATTTCACAAAAGAAACAAAATAGTGTAAAGTTCATATAAAATTGATCCCAAAAACCAATAAATTTCAAGAGCTGGACTACATGGTCATTTCAATACAGTACTTGTGGAAAATCCATAACTTCCGTCAGGCTATACCTATGTGTGAGTAATAGAATAATTTAATATACACCATTAACGACATACAGATATGGTTAGATTTTACATTGCTTCACGATCTTGTACGTGCATCTGCACCTACATGTGTGTCTATGACCTACAGATGCAGATGGTATGTAAAAGTTATTTGTCCTATTTTAATTCTATCTTTTCATGTGAGAGACGAAGCGTAACTAATGTAAGATCAAGCAAAAAATGTTTTTAAGTTTGACAATATATGCGGATATGTTTTTCTCTGTCTAACTACTGTTATACAAGAGTTCATTCATTTCCATCTCATTGAACCAAATCAGGGAACACTTGAACCTTCCGATTATGTATACTTATGGCAGTTTATCAGAGTAATTGTGTACTGTCTCTATCATGAGTTGCTTATACAAGTACTTTCATCCTTAGATAGGTAAATATTTTTTAACAGAACATTTAAAGTTTCTTTTCGTGGCTTGTAATTCTATGTCTATTAATTACATGGTAACTCTTATATTCTTGTGACGGTACTTTTGGAAAATATACAACGATTCGTCACTTTCTTTTACCCACAAGAGCATGCACTTATAAAATTCCTCCCACACGTATTAGATATATTGCTGATAACACTGTTGATATCTGAAAATCGTATAGGAAACAATTAAGACTTATTCACCTTTTGATAATTCATCCAGAGTGTTTATAGAACAGGGCATACAGAATACAATAAACTGCAGGGATATGAAGTAGCTTAAAAAGGTATTTATGTCAAGTACTTGTACGTTATTTTTATTATTTTTTCTTATCACTTTCATTAAAATATTAAGTCTTTGAATATACCCATATTTCAATAGAGTAATTAGAATTTGGACTATAATTATAGGCATAATATTTTCCACATTGAAGCCTGCCCTATTCTACACCATTAATTTATTTACAAAAGCTCCAGAGTATACAAATAGAAACCGCGAGTCTCGAACACTGATAAGCTCCTGAATTTCTATTGTAAATCTAAAGTCGATATTGATGATGAATAAGGAAAAACTAATTAACGGAAAACCCCTACATAATTTCCAGTAGAAAAACACAACGATCTTGAGCAAAGTATAACTTTAACAGTAAATAATTTCATTAGAGCTAATTAGTTGGGAATTATACAACCCACTCCAGGTATAAACGGGGAAGTGGGATGGAAAATTGTTTTGATACAATAATTCCTTTATATTCAATAGAATTAGGCGCGTTTAATAGTCACTTAAATAGATAATCTGTTGAATGCCATTGGGGGTAGATCAAAACGATGGCGTCGCTGTTAATCCTCTAATCGAGGAAATGATAGTTGATTTAGGATGATTAGCTATAAAAGGGTATGATGTAATTACTAAATTTATAATTAAAACTATATTACAGATTCTAAAGAAATTTGTAATTAGGGAAACTACATTACATAGTAAATGTATGTAATCTAGTGGTTGTACTTAAAAAATGAAACATTTTGCCACAGAGTTAAACGACGTTAAATTAAAAATATATTAATAATGGGAAATAATATTATTTATTATTGGCCGACTAGCATCTCAGGGTCGTTTTTCTTTGGTGGCATATCAAGAAGAAAAAAAAAGAGAGAGAGAGCGTATTTTAAATTCATATATTACATACCAAATTAATGTACAATAGATGGCCAAACAGAATATATAATGATGCGTGAGTGTGTATAAAAAAATCTGTGATAATGAGATATCAAATGTGTCATCCAGCTAGCAAAGCAATTAATGAATTAATAATTATCAAAAAAAAAAAAATCCATGTGATTTTATCAATAAGTGATTTGATATCTGATGACGTAACAAAATCACAAAACTAATAAAAATGAGTCAATTCAACAGATTTATTAATAAAGTAGTTTTTTTTAAGACATAAATAATAACCTTTCGTATGGCCATACACCAGTTTACAGTGTTGTAAAAGATAAAAAAAAAAAGATAAAAACTGTTCAACACACCACAAATTATCAGTAATAAATTTCTTGTTGTGTTTAGACATGAATAATACTAATACACAAAATTGTACGTACATATATATATTTACATTGTACATAGGCAAACCTGCTATCCTGCTGCCAAGATAAAATTTGATAAAGGAACGAACTGACCTTTATAAGGGTGTAGAAGGGAAGACTCCAAGGCAGTAGTTCACACAGGGCGTAGAAGCGGTGGTGGAACAGCTTGCTCCCCAGCTCCAGAATACGGATCTTCACAGTAAGTAAAAATCAACGTCCTCTGCTATAATATCTCACAATTAGGTGGTGATTAACTAACGTCTAATTAGGTACTATTCAAACGTACTCGAAAACGTACTCTTATACAAGAATACTCTTGTGGAGGGTTCGTGAGGGTGTATATCCTTGTGTGGGAAGAAGGCCACGTGAATCCTCTTTAGAGAGCTGATTTTTCGAAAAATATAATTTCTCAGAAATCCCAAATATCACAACAAACACAAAATCAATGCAACACCAGAAAAGCAAATAGATCCCCGTAGGATGATTGTTAGCACAATCCCAAATTTCTTTACTTTCCGCGTGCTCGTGGCTTCTAAAAGGACACTGATGGAATACTTTTATTATACAGCAACTGTAACCAACTAGACAAGTTCGAAAAATCCTAGAATTTTGAAGGTCTTGGGTATATTGTGAAGAATATGCAGAACATACAAACGGAAAAAGGGATATTTTATATAAGATGTTAATATATTATAATTTTAATTAAGTGGTAATAAAGCTATTGATGTATATCAACGCAAGTAATGATAAAACCCCTAAAATTGTGCGGAGTTAATGAGATAATTATTTTATTAAATAGTGCACCAAATAAAAATACAGCGTGCGCTCATGTCCGAAAATGTATATGCTTATTTTAAACCAGCGTGTGACTGTTAGATCTTAATGTAAAAATAGTGCGATAAAAACTTAAATTGTCGGCCGCTAAAGAAATATTAAAAAGTATATTTAATATTACCTAGATTAAATAAAAACTGTTACAATTTGCTTTGATCTGCTTCTTAAAATGCAATGAAATTATTGATAAGAATTAATTAAACTGTATAAGTACAGGATTATCCACATAATATTCTACTCCCCTTAACTGTTTTATTTTTTGAAATAGAAAAATATGGTAAATACGAAAATTGTAGGAAATTTTCTTGCGATCTCATACATGTATTTAGAAAAACAATCGATTCTCGCGTTTCGGAGATCTAGACCAAACTTATCTTTTTCTAAATGGAACACCATATTTATTTTTCAATTTCTTAAATCGACTAGCTTCTCCAATTACAACAATATATACATGTTATATCTTTGCTGTGGTAGTTTGCACAGTATCGCCCCTTGAAATATCGAATATCAAACAAAATCAATATCGCCATGGAAATTTTGAAACAATAATTACGAGAATTACGACCATTTTTTTCTATTTCAAAAAATAAAACAGTTAAGGGGGTAGAATGTTATGTGGATAATACTGTATATGTGTAATATGACGCCATTTGTAGATAAGAAATTAATGATAAGGGTCTAATAGTATATGTTTGTTTCTGACATATTTGTCTTGTATAGCTTCTGTTATGGTATACTGTGTTACATAATTTAGTATATGGAGACGCTCATAAAGAATCAACTTCGAATTAGAAAGTAATTATAGATTACTGATAGGGATTAACAGATAGAAGTAGAGTGAAGAGAACACCATTTAACAGTAATTTGGTATTATATATTTTTATTGAAATGTTTATTTTTTTACGCACTTCTAATTACGATTGACAATTTATAATTTTACGTCGTATGTTATAAGCTCGTATGAAAAGTTTTCAGATGCTCCTAGTATGTTATTTGTATTTTAACAACAGAAAGAACAGGTGCCCTGGAATGTTTTCCTCTTTTTGACTGAATGCAATAATTAGGTTATTCAAAAAGATATTAACATTCACTATTTTTTATTTAAATTTATAATACAAGGGAAAGTTATGTATGAAAATAACATCGTCAAGGTACCTACTTTTAAGCCACTATAAATTTTACATTTAACTGAAGCAGAATAGTATGAGCAATAGTGTATACCTTATATATCAAACAACTCCATAAGAAGAAATCCATCGAGATTAAATACCTTAAATCGAGACTTCTGGGCGGCCAATTAATGCCCTTCCAAAATTTTCAGTCTTCGAATAAAAAAGCGTCCAAAAGCGGATCCAATTGGATAATCTTCAATCTTCAAAACTTGCGTCAGTTAAATATTGTAAGGATGAAAGTTCAAACCTTTTACCAAGATGTCGTGGACAGTGGTTTTCGAAAGATGTAAGTCGTACAGAACGACGAGGTGTACGTGTCACTGCTGCACGAACATGCTCGACATTTTCGACACTTCTTTAAATGCAATTCTCATTCTGCTTGCTAAACGTGGCCTACTTTGCACTCTGATTTTAGTTTTCGGCTTCATCAGAAAGTATATTCAAGCAAGAGAATATACACGTAGATCTCACCCGTGGCAATTAAATTGGTGGAAAATATGGTAAACTAGAACGTCAGTTATGGTTGATGTTAGGGAAGCTCTTTAGAAGTTAGATTAGCCTATTCGATTATCAGAAAGTTTATTTTGGAGAAGTTGGCTAATTATGACAACGTTATGGAACTCCTCCTAGGTGTCGTCATCGCCATTTCGCAAGAATATGATTTTTGAAGGGGTAGGTGTGATGACCTTTTTAGAAAGGATATACAAGCGGTCTAATTGGGCATAAGTGCTGTAGTCCTTGAGTGGACTATTTTTCCATTACTTTCAGAGTCCCTAAAAGCTATACATTGCGGATAGAGAGGTTGCGCATAGAGAGGAGGACAATCACGCCCTTGCTCAGGGAGAGGTGTTAAATTTCTCCCGTTGGGACTCGAACACAAGCATAAAATGGCAGATTTGAGTACAAAATCGAATTTGATAAGTTTCTTATCTATGCTATAATTGCCCTTATTGTATTGCACTTTTACTGGTTCCACATAGGGAAACTGACCTGAATGCCCACTGTATTCTCCTTTTATATATTTAAGAATATTTTAAACAAGCTAACTATCAATACAAATATTTTTGGATGCTTAACGTTGTTATGCGATGCATGTGATGGAATATAACAGAACATTACCAAAGAGAGGTACTATTTAATTTTGAAAGTGTATATATGGTTACTGTATCGTGTATACAACACGATACAGTAACCATATATACACATTTTAAAAATTAAATATTTTGTGATAATTTTTTTTTATTTATATATATATATATATATATATATATATATATATATATATATATATATATATATATATATATATATATATATATATATATATATATATATATATATATATATATATTGTACTGATGTATATTTTTTTATAATATATATAATTGTCTACTAATAATGATGTTATTTTATATACATACATTTTTATTTTACTTATTTTTCTTTTACGCTCCGTTACTAGCTCTAATTTTTTTTTAAATAAGATTCTTAATCACAGTAGTCGGTTCAAGGCCATAGACAGTCATCATACATTATAGCAAACATACCGCTTAAAGAAATTATTTAAATTTTATACATTTATTTAATGTTCAAATGTTAAAATTGAAATTTGAGCATGTAATTAATATTTCTTGGTTTCTTGATATCAATTAATACTAAATAAAGGTGAATTATCAAATTTTCAAGTATTACTTGTACTTTCTTTTATCCTTAAAACTAACCCTTTACCTTCCTATTGATTGTTAATTGTTATTATAATTTGTATATAAATTTCAATAGGTAGGTATAGAGTGTTGCCTATTCTAACATTTATATTTTAAATTCATACAGTAACCTACTTTTCTTATTACTAAACTTTCCTAATTAAGTGTTCTATGATCTGTGATCTGTGAATGTTTATAGTTTATTATGGATTTATCGTCCTTAATATTACCTCATTGTTTTAAGCAGTCCTTTCAACGCACCTATTTTAATGTTTTTAAACTGAGTAAGTCTTGTTTTATTGTATCTGTTTAATCTGATATAGGAAAGTATCTTTTTTATAATGAACCTCCCTTTTAGGTTAGGTAACGTTAATTTTATCGTACGATTTTTTTATTCAATTATATATTTGGTACTTTTTTTCATTATTGTGGGCCCCTCTAAGACCTTTAGAGCTCCTCTGGTATGACTTTCGGCTATTCTTAATGGAATCTGAGTGAAAAATTGGCTGGCACTGGGATAACTTATTCGACTTCATTTTTGGTAGGTATTTTATTATATGCTTTAATACTTTTAATTATACCTTTTCTTAAAATTTTGTTATCATTTTTTTTAGCGATGCGGCGACTCCAAAAGCTGGTTTTTCGCTGTTGTATCAACAACCTTCTTTTGTTTTCCTTAGATACCTCCTAAATTGTAATGCCTCTTTCGCATACCTTTTCCGTAGCACTTTCTTTTTACACACACTTTATTTTAGTTACGCACTCTTGACTCTTATTAATTATTGTACAATATTCAGTCATATATAATTTACAATCCTATATGTCGTATTTTGAATTATTACCTTCATTTTAGTATTATATTGCAATCATTTTATGTATTATATGTATTAGCCTTTGTGCTGTCACATTTTGACATTTCTCAAAGTTTCAATTATAACTTTAACTTTGAATGCTAATTTTAAAGTTATTTTATGCTTTCCAGGTTTGACATTGTTAGCGATAGATACAATGAAATATCTTAATTCTTTTAATATGCATGTCTCTACATTTTTCATCGTTAATTTTTTAGCAATTTGCAATCTTATGCTTCATGTTACCGATCTTTTAGTCAAAAATTTGCTCAGATTAATTTTAATTTAAAAATTTCTACTTTATTTAACATCATGAACTTATTAAACATTTAATAATCGATATATTATTATATTATTCAAATTTCTATAATTATATTTGCTATGTGCTTTTGATTTTATGTGTATTTATTCATTAGAAAGTTTCATTATGTCTGTTTAGTAGCGCTTTATTGTTTGTGTAATTCTCGTTCGTAAAACTATTTTAATTATATATAGTATGTTATATAATAAGGATCCAAAACAACCAATCCTTAGTAAAAAATAATTCATGTACCACGATTTGAAGGTAGTGAAGTTGTTGGTTTAAGTTTAAGATTGAGGGTAATAATAATTCACAATTCAGAGTTTCTCTTTTTCTAATCAGTCTGCCCCGAGGAGAATATCACGAGCCGACACTGGTTAGATGTTGGGAGACCAATTTGTCAACATAAAAGGATAAATGTAATATTAATAATTTGTTTGTGTAAACACCGTAATTCATAATGATTTATTAAAGCGATAAAAGTAGGGCTAAATTATATATATTTTAGGGTAACAGTCGTTTATAAAATACGAGGACTAATAATGGCCCTGTTAAGGATAATCACGCTCATATTTTTTTTTCAGAACGTACTGCAGCCTATAAACCACAAATTATGTGATATTATATATTAAATTTTAACGAAAAGTGCGCCTTCCTAAAACATAATTAATTTCAATTATTTTTAAAATAAAATACAAAAAAGGATAAAATTTGGTAAGATGCTATTAGAACATCGATGAAAGCGAAGTTATAATTTTAGAATTGAATTTTCCAAGAATAAGGACAACTATACTAGTTTTTCTAGGCATTAATAAAACTAGGGTGTAATAATTTATAAAACGATTAATTACAAATAAATTCTAGTTGTTTTGTTACTTTACTGGATTTACTTTCAATGAATTGCGAAACATGTCAATATGTTAACAATAAATAGAAAGCCCAAATTAAAAACACTTAGTTTTCTTTCTCTTTAAACTTATTAAACTGTTTCTTACCGTACAATATATTGTAATAAGTTTGTCTATGAACATAAGCATCTATAGGTTTATAAGCGTAACGATGGAGGATCAAATTCCTTGTTACTCCAATTTGATATCCGATATTGTCGGTAAAATAATACTCTGATGAACGTAAGCCACAATCAATACAAGATTATTTACTTTTATTGCTAATAAGCTATACTAAAACAAAGTGAACGCTTTTCTTCCTTATCATATCTTGCAGCCGTATGTACTTTAAGAAAAGCATACATGGTTTGCGCGTTTTGCAATGTTTCTTTTTTAATATTTGCTAAGTCAGCCAGAAAAGTATTGAATTTAATGATGTAGTTTTATGATTCTGAACATGACCTAAAAGCTCAAGTTACTTCTATTTTAATACATAGTTGAAATAGAAATCTCTACACTGAAAAATATGTATAACAATTATAATATTAAATTTGCTGACTTTTTAAGATAATTTATATTAACTGTATTAAAACATGGCGAGAGGAAAATAGTCACGTCACAGGACTACATAAACTATGTCTAAAGTGAATTTATTATTTTTTTCACAAACGATGTATCGAACACTTATGTAAACATTAAGTTGGTGTTCACTTACCTTTTCATCATTTTTATTTAGTAAATACAAGTTCACAATTATTATGAATCATTCACACTATTAATGCTATAATCATTTACACTATATAGCTGATCTGTGTTGGTTATGTTAAAGCTTATAAAGATGTAGTTCAACCGTTTAATATTTTAACTCTCGACAATGTTTCGAAACAGTTTGGTATTTGATCTCCTCAAATTATTCATCATCATGAGGTCATCAGTCCTAAGACTGGTTGGACGCTAACCTCCAGCTTCTCCTATCTTGTGCTAACCTACGCATTTCGCTAATTGTGCTACAACCCACATCCCTTACTATTTGCGAGCAGTAGTCTAATCTAGGCCTACCTCTGCCTTTCTTCACTCCTATTTCTACCTCCAAAATATCGCGGACTATTCCCCCATGTCTCAGCAAGTGGCCTACCATTCTATCTCTTCTCTTCTTTACGTTTTTCCGCATACTTCTTTTCTCGCCGACTTTCGCTAATACTTCTTCGTTTCTAACCCTATCAGTCCACGGTATTTTCATCATTCTTCGGTAACACCACATCTCAAAAGCTTCTAATTTCTTCCTACTTGCTTCCCCTACCGTCCAGGTTTCGCAACCGTACAATGCCGTGCTCCATACATACGTTTTCAAAAATGTCTTCCTTGTTTCTAAGTTTATTACCCCCGAGCATAAAAGTGCTTTCTTTTTGTTACTGAAATTATTATGCTACATAAATTGCAAAACAGTTACAATTAATATTAATTTAAAATTGAAAATCGAATCAACGATTTTAGGCTCATCATTGGATATCATAAAAAATATATATCTACTGTTGGTAATTCTTTTAACAATAAGTATATGCTCAAGGTACATATTCGTTATATAATCTTATGTAACGATTACTTTGTTAATGATGTTATTACTGACAGTTAAAAATCTAGTAAAAGAGTATTTTAATGGAGAATATATTTTCATGTACATTCACAAAGCTAATTTTCTTCTATTGGCATCTTGTCTTTCGACATTTAGAAAAAGCCCCCCACCTATACACAAAACTCCCCACAATTTACACATACCTCGAATCCATGTTTTTATAATTCCATACTTGGATGGTTTAAGGATGTTTTATGAAAAATTAACGTGGAAATTCCCAAGCAGCCGAGTTTCCTGTTTCGTTTTTGTATTTTTTATTCATTTAATGAATCTACTAAAATAATACCTATATTATGTAACAAAATAATGAACACAAAAATAAAAGTGAAAATTGTATCTTATATCATTTATTTTCCTTAAGAACTATGTTTTTTTTTAAACAAAAAAAATCACGTACACAAATCATAACATTAAAGAGATATTGTATTGGTTTTAATAACAAAATAGAGGTAATAAAATAAAATAATTAATTAAAAACTAAATTGTAACTAAACAACTAAAATTCTATTCAAAGAAAATTAATATATCAAAGTTCATCCAGTACCTTACAAAATATATTTTAAATAATTCAGCGAAACTATGTTAGTTTAGTTTTTGGGCGGGTTCCTCAGTCAAGTTTGTGTCAGAGGCTAAATATTCGCTGCATATAATCTATTTGCCATTAATAGAGGATATTTTGGTTTAGATTTTAACCTAAAATAAAACGTTTTATGTTATCCGATATAATTTAGTCCCTTATAACTTAATGCGAAAAGCCCCATGCTATATGTTTTGTTATAATAACGAAAGTTTACATTGTAGTAATTGTCTAATTCTATTATGACATTATTATGACTATTATGACATTAATATTACTAGAAATTTATAACGGCATACTTGTATTTGAAAATATAATCCAAATACATCTTGTAGCAAAACACTAGACCAGGTTTTGATAAAACAAGTAAAGACTGTATATGACATACGTTTCGGGCAATTTTATCGACATCATCAAGAGAGTATTAAATTAAGAGTATTAACAAAAGCTAGTCAGATCGGAGAAGTAAATTTCAGTGAATCTCCTGAAAATATGTACCATATTTACGAGTATGTAGAAAAAAAGTAAATTGTGAAAACAATTTCCAAATGACCTTACTATGTAACATAAGATACATATATTTTTGGGTCACATTTGGGTTTTGTCATAATAGGATGTGTTTGTCTGGAATTGACTGATCAAAGATATAAATCAATGATAGTATTGAACTGAAAATAGAGATTATTGGTCACACCGGTTTAAGATGCGGTCTAACCTATTGATCACGAGTCAGTAATTTTCCAGAATTAGTTTCATTTCCATAACTATAGTGGAGTAACTCCAATGGGAGTTAACTCAAAAGTAATCAATTCTAATTGACTAATAATTTTATTATTCATGATAATAAAATTATTTAATCACGTGCACGCTAAATTTAAATATCAATTATGTTCTCAGTAAATTTACAAAATATCACATAATATAATTTAGATATTCTCTCTCGAATAATCGACTTTATTGCCCTAGAAGTAATCTAGACATCAACAGTAAGACCGACTGGATGGAGGATCGAGCTGGATTGCCGCTCAATGGAGACATCTGGTACACGGATGGAGTCAAGAGTTAGAACAGAGCGGGTACGGGGGTATATAGGCGACGCAACGGGATAGGTAAAATCTTCCCCTTGGGCAAATACACTACCGCACTCCAGGCCGAGCTAGCTGGAATTACATACGGTGTTCTGGGGGCCGACCAAAATCGGACCCAGGAGAAGGTATGTATCTGCTCGCATAGCAGGGCGGCGTTGGCAGCTCTGAATTCAGCAACGACAAAGTCGAAGCTGGTCTATAATTTCTATGAAGCATTGAACCACTTGGCAGGGAAGGGACCGGTGGAACTCTTATGGATACCTGGGCATAACGGCATTAACGGAAATCTAATTGCAGATGACCTTGCCAGACTAGGGACCAGGGAAAACCTCTATGGACCAGAACCTGCAGTGGGAATAAGTCGGAATCTGATCAGAGACCGCATCAATGGCTGGGCAAGAGACCAGCACAATAAAAGATGGAGAGGAGTAACGGGTTGTCGAATAACCAAACTCTTCATCGAATACTCAGAGATTGAGAAATGGGCCCAATAATTCATTAAATTGAACAGGCGCAAAGCCAGAATCCTGGTGGGAATCATAACGGGCCACCATAGTAGCCTGAATGCATATAAGCACAAGCTGAGGGTGACTGATACCCCGGCCTGCAGATACTGTAAAGAAGACGATGAAACCTCGATTCATCTTCTTTACACCTGCCCCGCACTGGAGGAGAAGAGGTGTCTTATATTAGGGACCCCTGTTATCCTAGAGAAGGCGAGGCTTAAGGCTGGGGACGTGCCTAAATTGCTCCTTTTATGGGATAGGATTTTTGGATAATGATCCGGATAAGAGGGGATCGCCAAGGGACTACCCATGCGATCAGTGGCTGATGAAGCCCAAACCTATATAATATAATAATAATAATAATAATAATAATAATAATAATCTAGACATATAACCAACCCTGGAAGAAGTGTAAATTATTTCAGTTAAATAAAAAAAACTGAGAAATAAAGCAAATATATTAAAGCATATTATTTTGACAATTTTTATCAAATACTCTGTCGACTAAAACACGCGAAAGCAAAAACCATCAAAGATCTAGATACCTTCCCCAAAGCCGTGCGTCTTTATTGATTCACAGATTATAATGTAGCCTCATTAACCCAATAATACTTATTAGTAATGTAAATAATTAATAATAGTAAAGCATACATTAATATTGATGCTAAAGTCTGGTACACAGGGGTCTCTGCGTGTATACAGGTGTTTATATAGGGTGGCGCAATGAGTATTGATGATTTTTGAGACGCCACTGTCCAAATATGAGTAAAGTGGAGGGGATATTCAACCGCTTAAAATATTCCGCATGTAATGCCATTTAGTAGTCATGGATACGTGGCTAGTGAATCAAGGTAGTTTTTGTGTTAGGGCGTATCACCAATCGGAGTCTGTTATTGAGGTGCAACGAGAATTTCGGCGTGAATATAACATTCCAAGGCTTGGTAGAATTCCTTCGCACAATACAATTTTGTGGTGGTTTGCAAAGTTTCGTGATCATGGAAGTGTAAAAAATGAATTTGTCGGTTCTGTTAAAACTGTGCGTACACCGGAGAACGTAGAGCGAGTACGGCAAGCTGTAGTAAAGTGTCCAGTTCATTCAGCAAATCGTCAAGCGGTAGCATTGAACATTACACGAAGAAGTTTCGGTCGCATTTTACACGAAGACCTACGATTTCATCCATACAAAATTCAAGTTGCTCATAAAATTTTACCGCAAGATTTACCAGCACGAATACAATTTTGTAGAGCATTTCTTGATGTACTGAACCCAAATGTTTTAAATTTAATAATGTCTCATGAGGCGCATTTCCATTTATCAGGATATGTGAATAAACAAAATTTTCGATACTGGGCTGCTGAACAACCTCAACAAATTCACAAACAACCTCTGCATTCTGCAAAAGTTACCGTATGGTGCGGTGTGTCTGCATTCGAAATACTAGGCCTGTACTTTTTTGAAGAAAATGACCGTACAGTGATTGTAACTTCTCAACGATATTTGGAGACGCTTCAAGAATTTTGACCTGCTGAATTGCAACGACTGGGGGTAGAAAATAACGTCTTATGGTTCCAGCAGAATGGAGCAACAAGCCATACTGCGCGGATTTGCATGGCTCTTCTAAGAAACATGTTTCCTGGACGACTTATATCCCGTCATGGTGATTTTAATTGGCTGGCCAGGTCACCAGGTTTGACCAGCCCTGATTTTTTATTATGGGGATATTTGAAGGCTAGGATTTTCGAAAATAGACCTCAAACACTACAAACTTTAAAAGACAACATTAATCGAGAAATCAGACCGATAAACCAGGAGATGCTGCTACGAGTTACAGAGAATTTTCAATCACGACTTCAGGAATGTTTAGAAAAACGTGGTGACCATTTAAAAGGCATTATTTTCAGAAAATAATTTTTGTTGTAAAACTGCATTATATGTGCAATAAAAATATATGCCTTTGACCTAGGTTGTTTCATTAGTATATCCATAATAACACTCTAAAAACCATCAATACCCATTACACCACCCTATACAAATCTCACGGTATACTGTAAGAAAACAGTTGAAGTAAAAACTATGTAACTTTATTTATTGTAAATTAATTTAATTTGTTTCCTTAGAGACCGTTAAAGTTGGTTAAAAGAAAAATCTTATAATTCTATGGACAAAATGGCGATGACATTCAAATGATATATATGAAAGAATTTCTATTTATTGATAATTCAGATAATATATTATCACTATACACATAAGGTACCCTGTATATATGGATAATTTTTTTCAAATATTGATTTAACGAAAACAGTATTAATATTAAAATTACTCCTATGTACGATATATTGTAAATGTTATTACACAAATGTAAATGGACGTTCCATAATGACAATTTTGATAATGAATCAGTTTATCAATGAAATTCCTTTCTTTAGTAAATAATTCAAAAAGGAATCTTCGACAATTAGTGATAGTAAATTATAAAACAGATCAAAATGCACTCGCTTATACCCACTAAATCAATAAAATTGAAAGTTCTACATTTATATCTCTTATAGAAATAAAAAAAAATATCTACACCACTATTTCAAATATGCAGGTCGATTTTGCCCATAAAACATCTTCTTCTATGAAAAACTACCTTGTCTCATACCGCTATTAGTTCATGGACGCCAGATTTTCTTTCATATAAACCATTCAGGTTCTCTACATACTTGATTTCATCTTAAATATCAAAATTCAAACGGTGTAACTGGACTGATCACTGTATTTCTTTACCTCTAACCCATACTCTGTTTTGATAATTTCTGACTTATAATTAAAAAAAATAATTTAATTGAAATCGAACACTTTTATCATCAGAAAAGAGAAATTAAAAATGCACTGAAGCATTGTCTATGTAAATAATTTCTTGTATCTAATCCAAAATGGATGCCATCTGATTCAAGACTAATATTAGTACTTAAACTTATATATCCCTTTAAGATAAAGAACTTCTATTTCAAAAACAACTTAAAATAGTGACAAGAAGTAAGGATATGAAAAGTATCAAGAATAACTTAAAACAGTAAGTAAAGGTATCTAAATTTACCTGAAATTTCAAAACTTCTTTTGACTGACGAATATTTCACAAAAATATTTTCCAAATATCAGCATAATCCGGGGTTTTCTTTTATCACCGTTAACATACTCGCGTATGATTAGTATCAGTAAAAGCTCTTTAACCGATGTTGTTTGCTGTGTTTCTTATACTTCTCCCTTTTGTTTCTGTCGATATATTGAACGAATCATATTCGCCTTTAATTTCAGGTTTATTTAGTTTATTCTTTTTGTAAACCTATTTCATAAAACCAGAACAGAAAGCTTAATTCTTTATTATTATTATTCTTATAATTTATGGACTAATGATACGTATATGTGTGAAAACGATAGATTTTCTTATATATTATAAGAAAATATTAATTAAAGGCGTGGATGTTAAATTTATACAGTCTTGTAAGGAAGGGGTAAATGTATTGAAGCAAAACAAACCAAAAACGAATAGTGTACTATTCCAGAAAGATTATAGTAGATAAACAGAATCATGTTATGTATGAAAAAATATAATAAAAAAGTGACTTTTTAATTTTGAAACATTTTTTCTCTAAGCAAGTGTTTAGCACCCTGTATGTAATGTATGTATATATCTTATTCCTTAGTCAATATTTATTTCTTCAGTACCTACATATTTTATTATATCAGAAACATAATCAAAATTGAGAAATGCAGCTTTTTACATCCATAACCAAAATGAGAAGAAGAAAAAATTTAATGCATTATAGAATTACAATTGTTAGTGTCGTCATAATTATTTTACCAAAATATTTTAAACTGTATTTCTTGTTAAAATGATTTGAGGCTTAAATTAAAAAAAAAAAAGTGTAACGTACAACCATCTTACTCTGACTAAAGTTATTAATTAGTTAGTAAGACAATGCTCTTCATACAAGTTACTATTACTAAGTACTGCTATTGTAAATAATTGTTTTTATTCTGAATATACTAATCCTGAGAAGGGAATTAAACTTTCGATACAACAACAAAAACCGGAGCTCGATTGTTCACGAACATCGAAAGATTATTGTATATTTCTTGGCTCGCGTTTCGTCAATTAAGTTGGCATCATCGGAAGATGATTATAACTACTTTTTATTATCTCGCGGAACGTGTAATCATCTTTCGGTGTTTGTGGAAAACTGGTCTCCTGTTTCTGCTTTCTGAATACTTGATAACTTGATTGATTCATACGTCATCAATACTAAACAATAACAGCTGTAGTAAAACATAAATAAATAAAAATTAATTATTCACTGACATAAATAAGTTATTAACAAAGCAATTTTTAGCGACCTTCATGCAAGACGTGGCAACATCGAAGCTACCCTCTAGCGCCTATAGCCGTTACCAGTGGAATAAAGCCTTTTTTCCGCTTCAATTTCCTCCGTATGCACCAGAGTCCATTCCGTATCTCTGTTAACAACATGCAACAACATGCTCGATCAGTTTTATGCACACCATATTATGGCCAAATTTTGATATGAAACAGTGTAATTACGGAATGGTCGTTAGGAAACAATGTACTTGCAAAATAGGACATCTTATTGAAAGTTTTTCATTGTGGTAAAAGTACTTACATTCACAAGCCATTTTCATGCTATATTCGTAGAGTTCTGTGATGCATATTCATATTGTAATTTGGCCATAACGTAAAATTATTCACAAAGAACGGTCCCCAAATGTCAAATTGTAATCAAATTTTTGACTAATTGCTTTTCTTTAAAGAAAACATTAAATAGTGTACTTTTCCTTGACAGTAAATTCAAAAAATAGATATAATAAAACAATGGTCAATTTCATATAATAAGAAATTATCTTATTTCCTTTGTTTCTGAAAAATATAAAAGCATGCAATATAAAGGAGGTAGATGGTAAATACAGGCTTTGTGGTCAAAGAAAATGGCTTTGAACGTGTTAATTTCCGCAATTCTAAAGGAACAAATTTGCAGTATATTTATAGAACAAATAGGTTCTTGTTATCGTAGACCACAAAATACCTGGCTATTACCGCAAATAAATCATTTAGAATAATTATATATTTTTGTCTCAGTAAAAATAGAGAATATAAGGTTTAATATGTGTCATATTTATAGACAGTATAAAAGATATATCATTTGCTGATTAATCTGATATCACAATTTGCTTTCTTTATACTTTCACACATACTTTTATACTTAATATAAAAGTATGTATATTTAATTTTCTTCATACTTATGAAAAAAATTATTAATCACGACAAAAATTATATAAAAAATTATACAGTATGAAAGAAACTTAGCCATAACTGTAATTTAACACTTGGGGTCATTCCTTATGAACATGTAAGACTATTTAAGTTGATCTGAAGCTTCATACCACTCAGCCACCTGTATACAGGATGCAATAGAAAGCATTCGCTAGCCAGTATAGTACACATGCTTAAGTTGCTAGGACACAAAATCTAAATCAGTACAAGCTGCTATCTACCTACGTACGTTCAATCACAATCTATAGCACATAATAACACTGATGATATTTACGGTTTATAACATTCTTTCTATATATATTTTTTTGAAAATCGTTAGAGAATACAGTGGGATTTCAGGCAAGTTGTTTGACGTGGAGCTATAAAAATATAGCATGCTACTCCGCGTGTACTACATGGATGGGTGACCTATCGTATTTTCTTATGCAGGTAGCCTACAATGTCATTCGTATTGTTGTCCAGCATGGAGGACTGGATTCAGTATTGTAGTGTCATTGTATGCTTGGGCTCGAGTTCCAACGTAGGACGTTGGGCGTATCTGTCTTTACCTTTCTGTGTAGTCTTCCCCTTCGCAGCCTCTGGGAAAGGAAGTTGATTTCTGCGTATCGGAACTTTCTTTATAATTAACTTTGTAACAGATTAGTTCATTACATATTTTTGTTTTCGCGTTTAATATTAATGAAATAATATAAAGCCGAGTATATAAAATATTAGATCTTCTTTGAGATTTCAATAGACAAACACTGTTTTCATTATAGGGCAGTTGTAGTAATTATAATTATCTGTAACATATATTCTCGGTTGAATTTAATATACGTTCATAATTTTCATAAGTAGAAATAAAAACCTAATATAAGCCCAAAGGGGCCCTTCATTTATAATGCCTTCCATGAAATAAGTACAATATTTACTACTCCACAATTAAATCTGTATAAATAAAATATAAATTCCTGGCGCATTCACCAGAATATTTACTATTTTTTATAAATAAGATGGCGCATGACATTTTCTCAATATTTTGGTTTTCTCAGTATTTGTAATCTCACTACACAGTAAATTTCTGTGTACTAATCTGACAAAACATTTTCCCTCTGCGATATCCAGTAAACTCTTCGTATGTTATTTTGTACTATTTTCCATAATTTCCTGGGAAAAATTTTCATCTTTAGCGACTGAAGTATTTAATGGTCATTGTCGACATCCATAGAAACATTTGTTTCCTCAGTTTTCCGCCCGTATACGACTGTAAAGATTACCATCAGTTCCTGACGCATTCGCCATAATTTTAACTCTTCTGTAATATAAGTTCATTTAATATTAATGAATAAACAACTATTTAAATGTTTTATTTAATTTAACCTTTAATTGATATTTAATTAAATTTACTATTACGTGTTTCCATCCATTTAGCAGTTCTGATTTATATTTTAAATCTCACTTTAGAATAATATTAAACAACTCTATACCGATCCGGCTTTGCGACACATGTCTAGACAGATTTTGCAGACTTGGAAAACTTCTACTAGTTTGGCGGCCATCGTAGGACGTTGGGCCTATTTATCCTTACCTTTATGTGTAACATTCCCCTTCACAGCCTATGGGAAAGTAAGTCGATTTCTGCGTGTCTAAATTTTTTTTTTAAATTACACAAATTAGTTCATTACGTATTTCTATTTTCATGTTTAATGTTAATGAAGTAATATAAAACCGGGTATACAAGATATTAGATCTTTTTTGAAATTTCAATAGACAAACACTGTTTTTATTATAGGGCAGTTGTAGTAGTTATAATTATCTGCAAAATATATTCTGGGTTGAATTTAATATACGTTCATAATTCTCATAAACAGAAATAAAAGACTACTGCGTTTTTATAACTTTATTTGCTTATAAATGAATTAGTAAATAAAATGTCTTGGGTAACTGGGTACGAGGTTTATATAAGTATGGCGAATTCAGTTGGATTACGTCCCTTCTGGTGTTGGTTATATTTTATGAATTATTATAGAAAAAATACTCAGATTGATTAATTTTGGAGTTATATACACTTCAACATCGATTATGTCAGATTATATTGAAAGGATTATTTATTATACAGGGTGAGTCGAGAGGAACGGACCAAACTCCAGGAGTGTATTGTACGCGTGAAAATAATGTAAAAAAACTAAAATGTTGTTATCCGATTTTTATTTGTTTTCAGGTTATAGCGTAATTAAAAATAAACAAATAATTTCATACATTAACGTTTTGGTCATCATAGGCGTTATAGTAGTACATTTATATTCTGACGTTTAAAGGAACATCCTCTAGTAGTCCATGTAATTCATTTTGTAAAAAAATTAAGTACTTTTCTCCTGTGAGACGATTCTCTAAAATGAAAGAACCAATTAAATAAACATCGACCATATCACATCATACGTTTACCGAAAACTTATGTTGAAAGTTACTTTCGACTCTTGCCTGGGGATTTTCATCTGACCATACATGACAGTTGTGAGTATTATTAATGCCGTCATGGGTAAATGTTGCTTCATCTGTAAAAAGTATGCGTGAGACAACACGAGGGTTCTTATTTATCCACCGATAAAATTCCATACGTTTATGATAATCTTCCGGTTGCAGGTGCTGTACTCTCTGTACATGGTATGGGTGTAAGCCTTGCTAGTGGAGTGTGTTTATTACTCTTGTTTGTGGAATACCCAATTGAATATTAATTCTTCGTGAGCTGGTCGTTGCATCTTCTGCTACTACATCCAGATTATCTTCTACCTCTTCTAAATCTTGTCTAGTAGCTCGTTCAGATGTTATGTTAACACTGGGAATCTTTCCGGTCTCGCACAGTCTGTTGAAAACTCTGATAAATACATTTTTATTACGATGTCTGTGATGTGGAAACTATTGACGATATTTTTCAACAGCAGCTCTAGCATTTCCATTGCAAAAACCATAAACAAACACCATATTTGCATATTCTAAATTTGAATACATGTGTGGTATTATGTAATACTTTAATCGTTCAAACTCCAAAATAAACCTTAAATAACTGTAACAATACACTGACACATTGTCAAAACAGCAAAATTATCAAATGTTTTTAAACCTCGAACATGGCATACTAGACAAACATTTTTAATTACGCTATAACTTGAAAACAAATAAAAATCGGATAACAAAATTTGAGTTTGTTTACATTATTTTCACGCGTACAGTACACTCCTGGAATTTGGTCCGTTCCTCCCAACTCACCCTGTATATCATTTTAGAGATTTATGTGGGTTCTGATAAATTGAGCTTTAGACCTTTGGTAGCAATGTACGGGTTTTCTATAATATTAATTGTTATGTTATAATATTACTAGTTGTGTAATTAAGTGGTTGTCAATTATAAAATCTATTTAATGTAACTTAAATTATCTGTTATGCTCTCCGGAGTTTAGATTAGATTGAACCATGTCTGATGGTGACGTATGTACGACGTTTCGACCCCGCCTTTGGAGCTATTTTCAAGGAATGGGAAAGGAAGGTGGTCCTTTGTTTCGCATAGGTATGTTACTTGCCACCAGGGTCTCAATCTGCTTACTTCTCGGTTCAAACCGAGGAGTAGTCAAATTGAGACAGATTGAGACACTGTTGAACCCGCTGCTCAACTTCAAACACTCCTGTATATTATTCTAAACCAGCAAATCTATTTGAACACATCCGATTTTACGTATTTAGCTATCTGATCGTAAAATTTAATAACTCATACTAGGGATCAAAAGTTTTATGTTTTCTCGATTATGTTTGATAGTATGTCGCCGTATTTAGTGTCACATCCTTTGTCTTCTTTAATTTAATTGTATAGGATCGATATAATATGTTATTAGGATTAGGACAGATAGGACCGCCTTTTTGAAGTTATGTTATATTGGAGATTATACTACTCAATCGTTATTTAAAATAGGCAATGAAACATGCTTTGCATCGATTATTTAATAGCTTGTAATGGTCACAAAAGTTATAAGACATAGAAACTAGCAACACCTTTGTTATGTCTGACACGACAGTTACAACGACGAAATTAACAGAGAATTAAGGAAGTTTGTCGTAGTAAGTGGTCGCCAAACTATTAGAAGTTTTCCAAGTTTGCAAAATCTGTCTAGACATGTGTCACAGAGCCGGACCGGTATAGTGTTGTCTAATATTATTCTAGAATGAGATTTAAAATATAATTCAGAACTGCTAAATGGATGGAAACATTTAATAGTAATTTAATTAAATATTAATTAAAGGTTAAATTAAATTAAGCATTTAAATATTTGTTCATTCATTAAAATTAAATGAACTTATGTATATAGCAGAAGAGTTAAAATTATGGCGAATGCGCCAGGAACTGATGGTTATCTTTACAGTCGTATACGGGCGGAAAACTGAGCAAACAAATATTTCTGTGGATGTCGATAATGACCATTAAGTACTTTAGTCGCTAAAAGTTAAAGTTTTACCAGGAAAATATAAAAAATAGTACGAAATAATCTACGAAGAGTTTACTGGATATCGCAGAGGGAAAATGTTTTGTCAGGATAGTACACAGAAGTTTACTGTATAGTGGCATTGAGATTACAAATACTGAGAAATACAAAATATTGGGAAAATATCATACGCCATATTATTTATGAAAAATAGTTAATATTTTGGTGAATGCGCCAGGAACTCAGAATAACCTTCGGGAGCTTTTTAATTATACAGATTTAATTGTGGAGTAGTAAATATTATATTTATTGCATGGCAGACATCATAAATGAAGGGTGTGTGTACGCCCTTTGGGGTTATATGCCCCAAAACCGGAATATTTTGTGATTTTTCGTTTACAGGTCCTTCTATTGAGTAATTAATTTTAAATAACGAGCACGGAATTGTTTTTGTCAATATTAAAATGAAAACTTATGTATTCAGTATTTAAATTTTACCGCGTAATTTTCCTGTTTACGAGAAATTTTCTTGAGGTAACAGTACTATAGCGAAAGGTAATTTAGCTTAAGTCCTTTGTCTGTCTAACTTTACCTACTGCTCTCGTCACGAATATTCTGTTAAGTTCTTTTACAATAAATCTCCCAATTTATCAACAATCGCTATTTATTTAGTGCTGCCTTAACCTTAGTTCAATAGTTTTGTTATATATCACTTTATTTTATTTATTCTTTCGCGGCTGCAGTTTCGTAGTTACTAGTTTCGTAGTTACTAGATTACATTTTTAAGCACAGTGAATATACAAATTAAAGTTGAGAATGTTTAGGAGGTAAATATTTACCGTTATAATATTTAAATAAAAGCTGAAAATAAGGTGCAATTCCCTATATTTACCTGACCATTAAAAAGGACTATGTTTGGATTTTTGGAATGTTTGTATATTTCAGTTCATTTTAATATATCTACTTTTTTGGATTTTGTTGAATAATGAATCACTTATAATTTATCTATTAAGGGAAAATGATGGATTGTTTCTAAAGAATATTTTGTAAAAGTTGAATTACTTTTTTGATTTTCGAACGATTTCGTGTGTTCGCTCTATTTGATATTAAATGTCCTTCTCGTTTCACAGCTATTGTATTCCTAACACGAGAGCTTATACACTTCAGATTTTTATTTTTTGCTTGGCATTAAGAAGAATATTTGATATTTTTTGGTTAGGTTTGATGCCTATTTATAGGTTACATTACATTATGGTATATGGGTTTGGGCCTCATCAGCCACTGATCGCATGGGTAGTCCCAAATGCTATCCCATAAAAGGAGCAATTTAGGCACGTCCCCCGCCTCAAGCCTCGCCTCCTCTAAGATAACAGGGGTCCCTAATGTAAGGTACCTCTTCGCTTCCAGTGCGGGGCAGGTGTAAAGAAGATGAATCGCGGTTTCCTCGTCTTCTTTACAGTATCTGCAGGCCGGGCTGTCAGTCAGCCTCAGCTTGTGCTTATATGCATTCAGAGTACTATGGTGGCCTGTTATGACTCCCACCAGGGTTCTGGCTTTGTACCTGTTGAATTTAATGAATTCTTGAGCCCGTTTCTCTGAGTATTCGATGAAGAGTTTGGTTATTCGACAACCTGTTACTCCTCTCCATCTTTTATTGTACTGGTCTCTTGCCCAGCCATTGATGTGGTCTCTGATCAGATTCCCACTTAATCCCATTGCAGGTTTTGGTCCATAGAGGTTTTTCCTGGTTCCTAGTCTGGCAAGCTCATCTGAAATTAGATTTCCCTTAATGCCATTATGCCGAGGTATCCATAAGAGTTCCACCGGTCCCTTCCTTGCCAAGTGGTTCAATGCTTCATAGCAATTGTAGACCAGCTTCGACTTTGTCGTTACTGAATTAGGGCTGCCTACGCCGCCCTGATATCTTATTGACAGTTTCTCCAAATACCATATCAAATACGTTCGGAAGTCTTTTCTAAGCCTCTTTTATTTTTTTGACAGTACGACGCAGGCTACTGTATTACTTTTTTAATAGGAGGATTAAATACTAATATACTGCTACTATGCTCCCATTATTTTGGATAAGCTCTATACTGATCCACTATACTGCACATTTAATATTCTGCATAACATTTTGATACTAGTCCTATAATTTACTTAGAGAATAAACGCATTGAATATTTTCGCCCTAATTAAGAAATCATATATATTAACGAAGGAAACATTAATGAATATCTTGGTGCAATAGGCTTATTCGACTCATTCAATGAGATCATTGACATTCGGAGTTTGTATAACTCGCAACGTATGACCCATCACCCTGTGTAGTCATTTAGGTTTCTTATATCTATTTTTTAATATCGATAAAGAATTATAGTTTCTCTGTTCTACCCTCGTTTTGAATCATTGGCATCTTTATTTTATTGTCCTCTACACTTTACTTTATACTCTCACTACTATTCTTTTACTCGCTTCTGCGACACGTACGCAGACGAATCAATTTGGAAATAACCTCCCCTTTGTAGGTCACCGGAAGAGAAGCGATGATCAACAAGACCCCTGAAAGCTTTCCATTCGATAATGTTATGCCGAAGCGTGGGCCACGTCTCGGAATACTAAAATATATGCCGACTACAACTTAAACTTGTAATGGTCCTTCTATCTTCGTCCCGATAAACCAGGTCATATTAACTATTAATCTCCGGCATGACTTTGGGCCCCCGGGAATGGATACGTATTATCTTCGTCCCTTGAACGGAGCAGTAAAGCCAGATACGGTTAGATAGTAGTTTTAATGGCTCCACACACAAAGTGATGACATGTCGCCGTCGGAAGACATAATCGCTGTCTTGCAGAAAGCCATGAGAGCTTTGGGGAATTAACTTTTTCCTTGTGGTTTGTTTTGGAATGCACAATTTTATTTGCACTATATCAAATTAATAAGAAGAAGTAAAGCTGTCGATCGTGAATGTTGTGTTAATGGTATGATACTCTTTTGCAAAGTTACTTAATAGTAACTTCGCAGTTGCTGAATTACCGTAGACCTTGAACTATTTGAATCGATGTAGGTACAAGCAAATTAGTTTAACTTTGCCGCCGTCCTTGACAATCTAGTGTTGCGATCGTAATGGCAGTGTAAATATTTATGTTTCTATATTATTTACATGTAAGAATTGACACCATAGTCAATTCTTACAAGATATAACATGATTATAGTACATCACTCTATAATTTAATACGTTGATACTAAAGAATCAGCTGTCATTAAAAATTGTCAGCTTAAATTTAATAATGCTCAAATTGAAGTCAATTATTAATTATTCGTAGGTGAATCATTGCAAATTGTAGATGATGTGTAAAGAATTTTACAGATTTTAAATGATGAGAATGGTGATTATGTTAGAAAAAACATTAACTCTGATTAAATAAGGACCAGATTTCACAAGTTGAAGATATACATATTTCTCATACACTAGGCACAAAAATTAAGGGATGCAAAAGAATTCCTAATTTTTTAGCTTATTTTCAAAGGACTGTAACTTGGGGAAAATAGTCGTGTAACAAATTAAAGATAAACATTTCTAGTTTTTATATCTTGAATTCAAAATTTTTTTACGATCAGCAGCTTTTGAGTAATCATAATAAAACCATCGGAATCAAATTTTTCCAACCATTTGATTGCTTTTTAAAAGTCTAAAAGCCTTGTACGATAATTTGTTGCCGAGTTATCGTCATTCAAAGCAAAAAAGTCAGTTTTTTTCTCCAATTTACTATTTCTTAATTCAAAATCGCATAGAAATTTAAGATTTCCTTACATCCCTTAATTTCTACTTAGTAGCGCTGATATAAGACTTATGAGGAAGATATTTCACTCTTATATATCCGCTTGTTCGATCGAGATGACTTATCCACGAAATGCATAGATGAATTTTTATTAAATTGTAAATATTTTTTAAAAATATTGAAGTGGAAAACTTTTAATTAGAAATTCGTGAATTATTTATATATAATACAACCTATATTCTGGTGTGATAAATTCAGTTTAGATTGTATAGTCATCATTAAATAACGCAATAGATCATCAGCTAGCTACAACATCGATAGTCTATTTTATATGAGACTGACATTTGCTGTCAATCTGGTAAATACTGGTGTCCCTATTGATGTGATATATATTTGTTTTGGTCAGGTTTATGTTAGTACCGATATCATCAATGATATCGACCTTGAATCGATCTCGAATGACCTTGATCAAAAACATCAAAATATCAAAAATAATATCAGAGAAGAAATAGTTGGCTGGTGGATACGATAAGGAATGGTCCACTAAAAATCAGATAGAACGTACCAAACGCCATCTCTTGGTAGTTTCGAGAACTATCTGTTTGGTACGTTCTACTGCGGTGGACCGTAGCAACGTCTACTAGATGTGAGCTTCATCTGTCAAAAGTATACCGGTTTACACTGCACTGATGAGACCCAAGATAAGGTTGAAACCGGTTTGCAGTTAGCGATATCCTGAGATAGGTGACACTTTGCATCTTCCTGCGCTTTTGGAATAATCTGAATTACTGTATTTTAGTGCTACCTCTGTTAGACAAAATACGGCAAATTTTGTCATGTAATTCAGCGCTCGGCGTTTGGAATATAGTCAGGAGAATAGCTGTTTTGACTTAATTTGTTTAGTCCTTATTATATAAGGAATTTGCAGATGGGTTGGAGTATAATCTATGTAGTTTGAAAATTACCCTCTACGGAATAAAACTTTACATTATACTGAATATAATATTATTATGTACAAAATATTCCTAATCCTTAGAACTAATTATGACGATACTTTATAATTAGCTGGAATATTGATTTAATGAGATTTATTGTTAGATTAATTGAATAGATTAGTGAATGCTTTCTCCTTCTAAAAATTGCATTGGTAAATAAAAATATATGTACTTTTATGTCAGTTTTATATGGCATTTTATATATACGTACCTAATTATACAAAACAAATATAAATAATAAGTGTATTATTAATTATAAAATTTGTTTTATAATAAATAACAAATTTTGATCGATCCCAATTTGTAGTTTTCACATTATAGTTATAAGGTTTATTTAATGTATCTGGAATGTTTAGCGGATGGAAATTGATTTCTATGTGTCTAAATATATCCGTTTCTGTGATAAAATATACGAGCATTATTCCAATCCTGGAATTATCTACACACCCTACGAAATTCGATTTCTATTTTTATAAGCGCTAGGTCAAAGCCATTTAGTTTAAATAAGAAGTTGTTATGTACACAACCACCTACAACTTCCAAAAATTTTCAGGAAGAATGTACGGAGGCTATTCTGGTTTCACGTGGGATTTTCATACGCTCCACTTTTACATTTTATGCTACTTGGTAAGTTATATAAAGCTGTTAAGCAAACATTAAAGCAAATTGTCGCCGTTATATTGTATATGGCGTGTTGTGTATCTAAATATATCCTTTAAAAGCAATTCTGAGTTTGAATTGCACAGGAAGTGTTTCTGTAGGTAAAAAGTTCAAATGGCTAAGATATCTATAAAGAAACCAGTTCTAGTACGAAGTCATCTTAGGACTATTAAGTTTAATGTAGTATTAGCTTGTTGAATGGAGTACGCAAAGTCTGACGAAACTAGAGAAACGGAGATGGTTGGCCAAATTATTATATGATCAATATATTTTGTTAAATGAAATTAGGTCGGTATTTGATTAGAACTAGTCATTAAAAAGCTAGATACATTTGTCTAGTAATCAGTGACGTGCGGTCTTCGCATAAGACCATACCAGAGAGCAAAAGTAGTTATTAGTTAGTTTCTAATAGTTACACTACTATTATGTACAACTTATTATAGCATTTCTGCAAGATAAACCAATCATAAAGAATGGACATGGTAACGATTGAGGATATTCAAAGTGAAATTATATCTTTCTAATACTCTTCGTGGGCAGAGATTAGATATAATGTAATAGGGGGTCATGCAAGTCCAGAGAAGAGCAGCGCTAAGAGTTTATAGGGCATACAGAACCGTATCGGCAGCGGCAACGCTGGTGATAGCCTGTATATCACCCATCGATCTTCTGGCAAGGGAGAGATGGGAGGTGTATGGAGGCGCTGACAGAGGTGCAGCAAGGGAGAGCCTATGGGAACACTGGCAGGAGAGATAGGAGGCGGAGCCCCGAGGGAGATGGACGAGGGTGCTAATCCCGGACATACGGCCATGGTGCGAAAGGGCACATGGCGATGTCGGGTATTACTTAACCCAGGTCCTTACTGGGCACGGCTGTTTCGCGGACTATCTATTGGATATAGGCAAATGCAAGAGCAGAGAGTGCTGGTTCTGCGGAGAGGTCGATGATGCCGGCCACACAGTGTTCAGCTGCAAAAGGTGGACAGGAGGAAGGAGAGCTGCAGAGCAAAAGATAGAACATGCTATCATTGCGGACAACATAATCCCAATCATGCTCGAGAGCAGAGAAAGATGGACAGTGGTGGAGCAGATGGTAACGTCCATCATGAAGGAGACAGAGACAAGGAGGAAAGGGAAGTGGGTAATGAGTAAGTATCCTGATTGATATGCCGAGGAGAAGTAAAGCGAGAGCGGTTCCTCTTCGACGTCACACTGATAGGATAGCGGGGGGTTTTTAGTCGGTAGGCGTATACGAATCCGACACTATCTGGCCAAAAAATAACAGAACACCAGAGACCAGGTGTCTTTTGAAGATTTTCCCCTCGAGAAAAAAAAGTAAAAAAAAGGGGGTCATGCAAAAATAAAGGAAGAATTCAGACATCTTAAAACCTTCGAATACCCAATGCAAATGTAGCTGTGTTGTAGAAACGAGTTAATAGAATTCGTAAGATTGGTTAAATAACTTCATACCATACAAAAATCTAAGCTATCTTATAGTAATGGAATATGTTGAAGGGAGGGGGCTGGAATGAAGTATGATAAGAACGGTACAGGTGTAGGGCTAATACAGTTCAACATAGTATCGCATTATGTCCACACGCATATACCTGCTGAGCGCAAGTACGTGAAAACTACTTGAAATTTATTCTACAATGTAGATTATATTCTAAGATGTTTTTGTTAATAGATCTACTTTTTTATATTCACATTTCTTGCTACGTGGTCTCTGTGCAAGCCTAAATTAAGCGAAGGCCTCATATAGCGACTGTTTTCTGTGACACCCCATACGAAGTGATTGCCTTGCTATTTAGTAGGTAGTTGGCCATACTGCTAGTCTATGTATTAGAAGATAAAACATTTATTTATATAACCAAACTATAATTATAATAGTAAGTGAGATATATCACTATATTCAGAATAAAAAGGGGATTCAATTTCAGTTTAATGAAAGAGTGATAATAGAAAAATGCTAGGGGTAGTCTTTTAGAGATCGTAACCATCAACGAGGTTTAAAATATGTAGTCGAAAAGATGTATCGATGTCATTTAAGTTTTTATTTAATCCCTTTTTGAATAATAGAGACATTTCTTGTAAACATAATAATTCTGAGACACCCTGAATTTTACATTATGCTTTATTACCTTCCTGTATTGTTAGCGTTTTATGTTTACAAAAACTATATCATATAACACGTTCCTCGGGATACGTAGGTCGAAGCAGCCTTGAAAGAACGTGATCTACATCGGCCTATGTGTTTTACTAGGGCCGTTACATTCACAAATTGTGCGGCGAATTTAAATTGTGTAGTTTATAAATAGACCGAGAACAAAAAGCTTTACCAAAATACGCTCTGGGTCTCCGTAGGGACTTTCTTTACTTGAAATTTTAAGTAATGCTCTGGAGGAGTGCCAAAAATAAACGATTCTACTCGTATCTATACGTGTATGCAGAAGAACATAATAACAGTGAAATTACATACATATATTTATATAACTAGACCTTCACAAGCATTTTAAGAGCTTTAGCATATGTTATTGAAATTGAAATTTACTGGGTAAATATAATTTGAAGTCGTTTGCAGAAAAGTTGATACAGCACTGTGGTTGGCATGGGTAGCATTGGCCGAATTCCGAAATGTTGACTGACACTATTAAAGTATGGATTTAATTTAATATAAATGATAGTTTTTAATTGATAGATTTAGTATAAGGCTCATAAAGCATTTCTAAGGTTTGACAGAAAAGTTACTTTTCTCTATACTAATCCAGAAGGATCAATTTTGCTCAAACGAAGGACCATTGATGAATTTAGAGCCCAGTCCTATTGAATTTTTGCAAAGCAATCAAATACTTGTGCGTTGTTTTACCCTTTCTTAAATAGTCTATAATAATACTTCCATGTTTGTCCAGGAAAACAGATGGAAACATCTGTTTCCTGTGATGAAGATTTCTTGTTAATTTTTGGCCTTGAAATTTTTTTGTCGGAGAAAATGATAATGTTTCCATTATTTTCTTGGTTTTTTTTTGACTTTAAATCATAATAATGGATTAATGTTTTGTCGATAGTAGCAAAACGGTTAAAGAATTGAAAAATCCTATTTCAAAACGATAAATTAAAATACTTTACGTGTTCTTTAAGGTTGCCTCAATCTCACGGTATGTCACATGCCGATCTTGCATTATCAGTTTTTGCACAACATCAATGTTTTCTCGCACAACAAATGATTTTGGACGACCTTTACGACTTTCGTCGGTGAGTGAATGGCGGCCACGGTTAAATTCGTTATGCCAGCGTTTCACAGTGGCAAAGGATAGGACCTTATCGCCAGAAGTGCAAGTAAGTTGATCTATGCACGCTTATCTTGTTAACCTACGTCGAAATTCGTAATAAATCATCGCACGCGGCATGGTTTCGAATAACCCCTACAATTACACCTAGGATGGGTCAAAATGTACTTTCTGCGTAGCTAGAATAGAATAATTGTTTCCTTCTCATCGCGTTTTAAGTACGGTATTATCTGAGTTTGCACGCAACCTCACGTAGGGGTAGTGCAATACGTGTGTTGCTCGGCTAAGTTCGGAACGAATCGGGCGCTACCATTTTCGTTTCGTCTGTTCTCAAGGTTAGTATAGTTCGGAGAGTCACGTAGTCAGTGTCAAGTCACCTCTGCGGCTGTGTGTCTGGCTTGTGTTTCTATAGTTTTGCTTTGTTGGTAGTGTTTCTTGACATTTTTTGTCGTTACAATGGCAAGTAAAGAACGTAAAGTTGATTCAGAATGTCGTGTTATTAAAGATGAGTGAACTTGGAAATACTTTTTCACGCCTATTACGAATAAACCTGTGTGCCTCATTTGCAATGAATCTGTAGCCGTATTCAAGGAATTCAGTCTCTCACGACACTTCAAGACAAAACATGACAACGTCACTTATGAAACTATGACCGAAGAAGAACGGAAGCAAAAAGCAGAAGCTCTACGTAAAAAACTGCTAGGTCAGCAATTTTTTTTTAAAATACAATGCTGTTCTCAAAATCTAGCTACACATGCCAGTTACGTTGTGGCATACAATATTGCAAAAAGTAACAAAGCAATTTCTGATGGCGAATTTGTAAATAGTTGTATGCTCCAAGTATGTGACATTTTGTGTCCTGACAAAACAAAGGATTTTGAGACAGTCAGTTTGTCTCGAACAACAATTACTTCTAGAATTGAAGTAATTGATATGCAGTTTGTCTCACAACTAGAGTCAAAGATAAGCGAGTTTAAATTATGTTCTTCTGCGTTTGATGAAAGTACGGACATAACTGACACAGCTCAGTTACTGATATTTATAAGAGATATTGATGACAACTTTTGTGTTACGGAAGAATTAGCTTGCATGCGTTCATTGAAGGGGACGACAAAAGGGTCAGACATTTTTCAAGAATTTCAAGAAACTATCACGTCTTTGAAAGTACCTTTGACCAATATTTGTAACATTACTGCAGATGGAGCACCGAATATGACAGGCACGAAATTTGGTTTTGTAGGCATATTTAAGGAATCATTTCCTGGGAACGAAGTTGTGTTTCTTCATTGTGTCATACATCAAGAAGTTCTGTGTAAATCTGCTCTAGACATGAAACATGTGCTTGATGTTTTTATTAAGCTTGTTATTTCGTTCACGAGCACTCAATCATAGACAATTTCGAGAGTTTCTTGACTCATTGCAGTCTGAATATTCTGATGTAGTTTTCTACACTGAAGTAAGGTGGCTCAGTGCAGGACGGGTTTTCGAACGAGTTTGGTATCTAAAAGACGAAATAATATCTTTCATGGAGGAAAAAGGAATGAGCAAGTGTAAACATTTATAATATATTGTATGGCTTTCAGACTTTGCATTTTTTACAGATCTTCTCAGTCACATCAATAAATTAAACCTTAAACTCCAGGGAAGAAATCAATTAATCCATGATATTTGGAGTCATATCAGGGTTTTCAAAATGCAATTGAATCTATTTTCCAAACGACTAGTCAAGAAAGACTTTACTCATTTTCCAAGACTAAAAACTATTGCAGTTAGGGAAGACAAACTTAGGAGCTATGAGAAAAGCCTGAAATGTCTCCATGAAGAATTTTTGAACGAAGATTCCAAGACTTCAAAGTTATTGAACAAGACCTGGATATTTTTAGCATGCCATTTAATGTGGATTGTGAATCAGTCAAACCAGAATTGCAGCTCGAACTGATTGAGTTGCAATGTAACACTGAATTGAAGCAACTATTTCTCAAAGTTTCTAAAATTTATTTCTACAAAGCCCTGTCAAAATCAAGTTTCCCAAACCTGAAATCTCACGCTCAGAAGATAATTGCGATGTTTGCATCTTCCTACATCTGTGAACAGGTGTTTTATACTATGAAGAATCGCAAAAACAGCGTTAGAAACTAATTGCCTGACCACCATTTAGCTTCACTACTGCGAATCAGCTCATCCCAGTTTCTACCAGATTACGAACAAGTTTTAGAAGCTCAGTCACAGTTTCATCTGTCACATAAGCCATACTCTTCTCAAGAATCATCAATTTTTGTAACTTCTTTTTCTAATAATATAAGTATAATCTATATAATATAAGTTGTGTGTGACGTAAAAATCAAAAATAAAGTTTATCACTTATAAAAATCGGTTTTGTTCAATTTTTTTTTCGGCCCGCCTAGATAATTTTTTATTTTATATGGTCCTCCCCTTAAAAAGTTTGCCCATCACTGTCCTATAGCATATCGATCTTTGCGTAGAACGTTCGCTACGTGGCAGTAAAAAGCCATTATTATTATTAGCAAAGATATTTTGAATCCCATCCGACTTACGTCCTTTTATTTATAAATACCGCTCAGCGAATATAATAAATCGATCGATACGTGGACGGGATTAAAAGCGAGCCGTTGCTGATTCAGATCTTGTGTCAGACTCCGCAACACAAAAGGCTTACTTACCGTATACTCTCGGTCCTCGAGCGCGGCGACCAATCCTTGCTGCGGCTGCCGGATCGCAGTCGGCTGGGCCCGAGAGACCTCCTCGTCTTCCACGTGTCGAAATGATGACGTACGGTATTCTGTACTTCGGTGTTCAAGAAGCAGTAGAAGAGGGCCACGGTGAATCCCTGCAACAAAAGAATACGTGAGGTGGTTAATGGTGTAACGAGAGGCGTCAGCGATAATGCTAGGTCTTATGCCCTAATTAGATGCCTATGTCATTGTTCCCAATAAGTGTTCATTTCTGTGATGTTTGTTGTTTTATGTTGGAAGAAAATCGGGTTTTATGTATTTTTACTAATCTATTAACATGCCATTAAGGCAATCTATAATAGGCCAAGGCCTATTATACAGGCCTACAAATTTTGACATTTAGAAAGTTGATTTGGTTTTGATAAGTGATTATATATGTTATTTATTCTGATTTCATATCTTCCTTCCAATAACCTTCCGTTTTTGTCCCTCACGTAAAGATTTTGATCGATTGAATTATCAGAATAAATTAAAAACTAAACAAAAGATTACATTTTAATAAACATTATATCTATTAAACATTAAAAAAAATGTAAAAAGCAACAACACAAATAATTTTGAGTCTCTAATTTCTTTTTTAGTTTAAAGTCTCTCCCTTGTTAACAAAATCTTCGTTTTGTAGTTTTTCTTGTGTAATCATTCGTTGGATGTTCTCTTTTCACCATCCAGCAGTAATCTGCCATCATCGTCACATCCCATCGACCCTGGTACCTCCTTTCCATCTCTTTTAGGTCTTGATGAAACCTTTCAATTTGCTCCTTACTAACAGCACGATAATTTTCTGGAGAGTAGTCCAGATGAGCATGCAGAAAATGAATTTTTATACTCATATTACAACCAACTTGATTAATTTTATCCAGAATTGTGTTGAAAATTTCCCTATACTAGAAATATGATGATATGAAGGTATTTTTAATGAAATAACAATACAAAATTGCTACTTAGAGGACGTCATATTAAGTAAGGTTTTTAAAATCGACGAAAACACCAACAAACGTAAAAACTAAAAAATACATATATTTTGTGTAGTATAAATAAAAATATAATATGAATGAAGTATCCGTTATTCGCGTAGACAATTATTATACAGTAAGGAGTTACGGATTTTACTCTGCTTCTACAAAGATTTTATACCGAGACAAAATATCACTGAAAAGAACACACGAGCAAAGAAGCTGACGCCTCCCATCTATTATTATGCACAATGCGAACTCGTCTAATTCTCCATTGTAATCACGGAAGAAATGGAATTGCAGCCACCCAAGGCGAGATGCATTAGCATCAAGGAGCAATTGGCTTTCACGTAATTCACGAAACGCCTATTGAAGCAGGAACAATTTGAGGATAATGCATTTTATAATGAAATTAGTTTGCAATGACGTTCTGGAGTTGCACGTACCTTTTTAAGTAGAGTCAGCTACGCAGACCGGTACGATTCATATGTTTCGTATATAGGAGATAAAATATTACATTTTCACTTAGCCTGTCCTTGCTCCTCACTAACAGCACTAAGATTTTCTGAAAAGTAATATGGACGACTTTTCATAGCATGCAGAAAAAAGCAAGCAGGAAATGAATTTTTATGCTCATATTACAACCAAGGCTTTTTAAATTTGTTCCGAAGTTTCTTGACAGTTTTCTCGTACTGTGGATGTGTATAATTTCCTAGAAAATTTTTCTGTTACAATTTTAAAGCATAACCAAGATTCTTCTTCAATTTCTGTCATTGTTTCTTCAATCTGTTGGTACTGCATTAATATTTTTATTTGTGGTCCTACGAAAATGCCTTCCCTTAATTTTGCCTCAGAGAGGGCTGGAAATTTACCACATAAGTACTTAAAACAATTCCCACTTTTATGTATAGCTTTTACATATTGCTTCATTAATTCTAATTTAATATGAAGTGGCGACAAAAGAATTTTTTGCAGATCAACCAAATTTATATAAATAACAATATTTAAATCAAGTGTTAAGTTTATAACAAAATATATTTGGTGTATCTTTACAACTACTAGTAATTTTTAAAACAAAATGAAAACACACGACGCGATGTCACGAGTAAACTTACACACGTTAAAAACGTACTGCAGCGATTATGTAAATACCCGAATGGTGTAAAACCGGAATATATCCACCAGTTAACGCTGTTTTGGTAAATCCCTCTCACTTGTGTATACGTTTCAAACTGACTAAATACAGGGGCACCGTAAAGATTGAGGCAAAATTTAATTTTGTAGAACCTCGGTTTTAAAACTACAAATTATTGTACGATGTACATTTACAAATACTGGTGCATGATGTAAACAAAAGAATAGTGTTTATGTAGTTCATGGTATGTAACTAAGTCATAAAGTCAAAAAAGGCCGATCACAACATCTTTGTTGGCCTGTCTAATTAGATATTTATCAGATACATATCGATAAGCAAGAAACTGAAAAAAATAGGATGTAATTCTTTATTATCTCTGTAACTATAAAGTATTCGATTGTATGAATAATAAATATATTGAGGTGAAAGTAACAGTTGGTAGTGATGCTTTTTTAAAGGATTTGTGAAGTTCATTATTAGTATGTTACTTTAGGACCACTGATATACCTTTTGATACTGATACTGATATCTTTTGTTTTTAGATATTTTTTGTTTAATTGTAACAGTGCTACGAAATATCTGAGAGTTGTTAATAAAGTTGTCAAGGAAGAAAAGTTTTATAGTGTTGTATTATCTGAAAATGTTGAAACAAATAAAGGAAATGATGAGGGCGTTGAAATAAAGCTACGAAGAGATGAAAGTAGGCTGAGATCATACAAGAGTATGCCAGGAAGAGATGAAGGAAAGTTGCGACGCAATAACAGAAGATGTGAAGAGATCATTAGATGGGATAGCAAGTAATCTACATAAAATGAAATTAAATCAAGAAGAAATGAAAGGCGATATGAAGAAACAATTAGAACTTACGAAATTAAATATTAAAAGAGGAACGTAGGCAAAAGGAACTTATAAGCAACATGATTAAACTAGATGAACAAGTAACTGAAGTTGCAAAGAGTATTCTGAAGACCGAAATGGATAATATTTTTAGATCCATTAAGAACATAGTAATATAGAAGAAACAGTAGATGACTTCAAGAAAAGCAATCTTGAAAGTTATCAGAGCTTATTAGAAATTAATACAGCAAGACTTCATGGCAAACTTACATGAATTAGACTGAAGTCTCTGCTAGTATGAAACAAAGTACTTTAAGAAGTCCATGGTGGTATGGGTGAAGGTCAACGAGGCTTTGATCGCCACACAAACGCATCTATGATAGGATAAAGAACAACAACATCATCAACATATATCTATAATCATAAGAGATCATAAGTGAAGAACCAATGAAGCAAAGTAACGTTGAAACTCCTTTTAAAACGATTTATCGACTGTTTATTAAGTCGATAATTGTCGACACAGTCGGACAATTGTTATTTCTTGGTCGAGCAGGATCGCCTCACCTAGCGCCTAGAAGTATTAGCAATCTCTAATCAATAAGTAAATATAAACACAGTAACTGTAAACACATAGATGTTTATCAAGTATTTCTTTATTAGATTTGATGTTACTACAGAACTGAATTCGTATTAAAGGCGAAATTACCAGCGTTCAGATTTTCAGATAGTTGTCAATAGATGGCTATAACAAAAATTGGAGAGATATTTTTCATGATTAATCTACAATCTAACTATATGGTAGAGAAGAAGTTTTATTGTATTTAGAAGACCATATGAAAAGACAAGAGATAGTAGTTAACGGCTGATATTCGTTCGTGATGTTAATGCAGTGATAATCACTGCACACTATTCTACTTATTAGCATGCCATTGAGTGTGAAAGTATGGGAAGAGCATCACTTTTGAGAGAGAGCTACGCTTACACTTCGATACCTGCTATGATAATCTAGAGAAATGCGCGGAAATAATTGTAAAATATTTGTCAGAACTGCTAGCAGGAATGCCCATGAAGAAGTCCGGATGAAAACGTAAGTGAAAATGGATCGAGTGACCTATTGATGCAAAATGTAGCTCCATTTTAAAATACTTCTGGCGATCTTTTATAGAAAACTATATAGACAAGTAATATAGTATAGAAAACTCACGAAATAATTCAGATTTTATTTATAATTTTGATAAATTTATAGGCATTAAATGTCTCAGTTTTTTATAACAAATTGCTAACTTCAATTCAAAATACGTGTTTACATAAAGAATGGTAAACACTATTTGAACGATTTTGGTAAAAATGAAACTATAAAATATCGATATCTGCGCATCTCTGGCCCTAACGACCTCCCGTAAGCCGAATTTAAAGGGCGTGCAATCATAATAAAAAGGCAAACGCTGAAAGTTATGTTGTATGAAGCAATTTGATTGTTCGTTTTGGCATATGTAACCGTAGACTCTCGCACGTCAGCTGAGCCTCATAAAATAAAAAACAAGCCGCTATTTTATGTCCAGCTTTATGGTTAACGATAGATATGTAGGCCGGTGTAGTAAATGGCCTTATATCGAATGCCGGAGGATTAGGTTCTCGAAATTTTTATGTGAAATGGATAATATATCACGTGAGCCTTTCGGAGATTTAATTCGAAAATTTGTATATGCCCCTCGAGGCTGGATCTATAATTGAAGACCAATGTCCAGAAATATTATTTTTCGAACGTATTAATCCATATACAGTGAGTGAAAGGTTGGAATAAATACGGTAAAATTTTTTTCTAAAAAAAATGACTCCAAGCTGCCGCTGTTTTTCTTTCATTTGTTGATTACAAATGAAATCTTTTTCCCCTTTTTCATTTAATTTGTTGATCTATGAAACTGTGGATTGATGAAAAGTCTGATCAAGTTTCGTTCAGAATTGCTTTCCAACATTTTAGAATTGTTGGAAATCATTAATTTAGAATAATAACTGTATAAAAGACCAGACATGGTGTCACACTGATGTGCATTTAAGTGCGTTACTGATCATCCAAAGAGACAAACATAACGCGAATGATTAAGGATTCAAGTTTATCAAACCGTGCTGAATCATTTAAAAAAATTAATATTATCCCAATAAAATTATTCAACTCATGTTTTATATATGTATTTTCAATGTAAAATAGTAATTGTAATTACTTTTAATTATAAATATATTATAAATATAGTAAAATTATAAATACATAGCTGATGGTACGTAATTTTAAAAACGAAATGTAGTTAATAACACTTTAAAATCGTTCAACTGTTTTTGACTACATATTCTGACTCTAGAGAAAAAGTCATGAAATTTTCCTATTTAATTTTCTCATATGGCCAAAAATAAGTTACTAAAATAGAGGGATCAAAATAGAATTGATTCTATTTATATACCCAAATAAAATATGTTAACCTGTTAATTGAACTGGCAAGCGTATCCAGAAAATAAAATAAAAAAAGCTTGTGAAATAGGACATATCTGGAGACTACCGTTCAGTTAAAACTACCTTTCGAATATACTGCTGATAAAAAATGTACTTTCGTAATTTTCTCAATGAGGCTATCACTTTTGACTGAATTTGGATGACCGTCTAGAGCCAAACATCTATATGTTGATGATTCATCGGAATATTGTGGTCAATCATGATCGGGATATTGTGGAACAAACAATCTACAAAGATCAACAGTAGTAAGCTGTCGTCTCGCTAATAAACTGTTTAGTTAAAATCAGTAGTTGGACTGCTATCTAGTTAAAACAAAAATGAGACTGTGAGTTATATTTTAAACAACTACCTTACATTCACTACAAAGAGGATCTATTTGAGGGAATACTTAACCGGAAACAGATGATCTGGGCATTCTATACATACATTCAACTAAGTTAGCTCGATTGAGGTCGATAATGTCAGAATCATTGTAGCTTTGAAGAACGTATTACAATAGATTCTATGGATTGAGCATATTTGAACCCTGTGAATCATCCCTGTGATAGAATTATTGGGATATTTATACACATGCACGGTGTTACAGTTTCCTGTTTATTCAAGACTTCTTACCTAAAGCAAAAAAACAAAACCAGGATATTTAAATTTTTCATCGAAAGTTCGCACGTTTCTCGATACGCCTTTCGTCAACCAAGTTGGCATAGTCGAGAGATGATTAAGACTCAGTTCGGTGTTCCAGCCCCTTTCCAGGATCGTCTAAAGTACCTTATGTCAGAGCTTCATATATTCTTCTAAATTCTTCTGGGCGTTATTGAACTTATGGTTGGTTTTACATTAACTTTTATAGTTATTTTATAGCCCTTCCTTATATACTTCACTGTTTTCAAATACACTAGGCACAAAAATTAAGGGATGTAGAGAAATCCTAAATTTTTAAGTGATTTTTAAAGGACTGTAACTTGGAGAAAAATAGTCGTAGAACAATTTTAAGAAAATCGCATTGATCTAGTTTTTCGGTCTAGAGTTAATTTTTTTTAGCATCAACAGTTTTTGAATAATCGTACGAAAACTATCTGAAAAGATTTTTACAAATTTTTGCTTGACTTTCAAAAGGTCAACGGATTTATTTTTTTCAGTAATTTCATCATAAGGCATTTTTAGTTTTATCCTCTTTAATTACAGTGGTATAAAAACAGTGTATGATGTGTTATCGTCGTTCAAACCAAAATAGTCAGTTTTGACTTAATCTTTTTTTGAAAACTATTTTTTTCTCCATTTTATCTTTTTACAAAAATTAACATTCCTTGATAAAAAAATATGGAGTAGTACTAAAAAAATATTTTTAAACTCAAAATGTGAATAAACAATGAAAAATTCATCGTTTAGCGAAATAATTCCGAACACAATGAAAAAAGTCGCAGAGGTTTGCATTTTTCAGGGTTTCTTTGTGAAACTTTGGGGTTGAAAATAAATAGTCAACATTCTTAGTCTATCCATTATTGGAAAATTATTCCAAGTTAAGCGAATATCCATAAATACGAAATTTCTTACCCCCTTTTCAGTCAACATTTTGGAATCGAATCTTTTTTTTATCAAAAATCAATAACTACAACTTATAAAGAATACTTTGCAGTTTTCAAAACTCTAGTCGAACTTTCTGTACGATTATTATTTCCCGAGTAATTAATTACTAAAGTCAAAACTGACTTTTTTGCTTTGAATGACGATAACTCAGCGAGAAATGACTGTACGGGGATTTTAAACCACTCAATTTAAAGAGGATAAAACCACATAAAAAGTTTATGACAAAATTACTGTAAAAAGTTTATTGAATTCCGTGAACCTTTTGAAAAACAAACGAAGATTTGGAAAAAAGATTCCGATGGATTTCTTATGATTACTCAGAAATTGCTGACTTGGAGTTTCACTTTTCTATCTTTTCTAAACTGCTCTGCGACTATATTTTTTCAAGTTACAGCTCTTTCAAAATCACCTAAAATTTAGGATCCCTTTACATCGTTTAATGTTTGTGCCTAGAGCAAATCAATACTGATTGCTCAGCAAATGGCCTTCAAAGTTTTGTGACACATCCTGCGAATATTGAATTGTATAAACCAGTTGCCATCTTCCGGTGCGTAAACAACTAAGCCGGAGTATAAGGGGTCTAAAATAATTAAAGGTAATAACCGAGTTCCTAAACTTCATTACAACCCTGGGAATATGAAACTATGTGGGGGTACATATCATTACTTCGCACAAGCGAATAAACAGAATGACGATTTGAAATTTCTTAGGAAGTGGTGAGATTACTGCGATTATTCTCGTAACCTTAACTACTATAGGCAAAGGCAACTTCTCTTTCTAAATTTAACATAATGTGTCTGCCGGCATTTCAGATACGGTAACATCCCTCTAAAATGAACATACCTGTTTTCAAAGTTATATTCTGGAATGAACTTTAGAGATAACTATATATTTACATATACTGATGTTTTATTCGTTATCAGAGCTAAGGAGTTTCTTTTGTAGCATATCTGGGGATGTCGAAAATCACTCAAAATCTTCTCTCAGACATTATATATAATGCCACAAGCTTGACGTTCCTTTTAGGATAGATACAAAGCATATATTAAGTATATTTATTTCCATACAATCCTATATCAGCTCACATGTATGTTCTATTCAATATATCAAGGTCATCATAACAGCACATAACAAAATGATACTTTCCAGGAAGGGCAAGAAAGTTTTGGTAGTCACATTTGAAGTTATCGAATCGATGCTACTTTGCGAGAGAAGTTGATTTTGTACTATTACTGTAAAGTAATATCCAACTTGCAATTATTTATACAATAATTTAAGATTAATTATTGAAAAGAAGGGCTAATAAATGAAAAAAAATCGGATTTTCAGACAGATGCGCCCTTTTGTTATGATGTCCAGAATATGTCTCACTTGGAACTATAGGATTTGAATTGCGCGCCATTTGTGTTCCGCCAAAGATACAACTACCAAGTACAACTGTTTTATGAAAGTGAGCGATCACTTACAGTTGCATTAAGAAGAATTCGTATAAAATTAGGAGAAAGTGAAGAGCCTACAAAGTTAACAGTTCGTAATTTAATACAGAAATTTACTTGTATAAAAATATTTACTTTTATAAAAAAATTTACTTGATAACATGTACTTTATCGCTGAACAAAATGTTGTTGCAAAAATAAACATCGGCATTCTTTTCTAACAACCAATTGACTAATGTACAACATTGTAAATGGTCTGAAATTTTTAACTGTTGTGTCAACTGAATTTTTTGTGCTGACAGATGCAGATCTTTCTTTAAAATCCAACATGTAGTGGTCTTTGACAGATTCAATTGTTGTGCACGACGTCGAATTGATGTGTTTGGATACTTTGGTACACTTTCTTTCACTGTATCAATATTTTCATCTGATCGACCAACACGAGGACGTATTTGTGTTGCCTTATCAGTAACAGAACTCGTCTCTTCAAATTTCTTGAAGCTACGAACAATTAATTCTGTAGGTACTTCATTTTGTCCTAATCATGTGCACATTTTTTTTAATGCAACTGTAAGTGATCGCTCGCTGTCATAAAACAGTTGTACACAAACTGTTTGTTGTTGAACTGTTAATCGCGGTATGATGATGACGAATGGTTCGTAGATGACAGTCATTAAATATTGACGCCCTAACTTTGACAGAACACAGATGGTCCGTAATTCAAATCTTATATTTCCAACTGAGACACATCATAGATCTATTATCTACGAGACATGGCTTTGGTTAAAGTTTAGGGAAAGATCGAAGTGTGTTTAACTTATACACGTGTCAGTTCCCGCTTCCCTTGACATAACGAAATTGGTTTACAAAAAGAACCCACAGGGGAAAAATGAAAAAGTTGGAATGAGCTCAAACGTTTCTAGTTCTCGTCAGAATAATAAAAAAAGTTACGGCCAACAGATTAGCGGCAGTCGCTCGAGGAGAATCGGCTCGTGAGGAGTCGAATGATATTGATAATTGAAAAAGTTCATAAAACCCTTATTCCATTAGATTTCACTACGGCTTAAAAAGGTTACGGCTGCGACAACAGCCTTTTTATCGCCCAATAAAATCATAACTTTCAGCTTTTTGTTTTTATAATACATCACTACAAAGTTCTTAATACGGCGAAGTTGGTGTGTGTATCGAAAGTAAGCAAAGGGGGTTGTTTGCTAGTCTCTTTCCAATAAGTTAGCTGTAACCGAGAGAGAAAATGGCAATTTAATGACTTTTCTCAGCGGTAAAAGTCAAATACATCAAGGAGTCGTAAAAGTGTTTCATTTTGTCTCCTTGAACATAAACCTTCGATATAATTAGAGGGCCGATCTCGATTTTGATATATTTCTATTTTATATAGCCCCAGCCAGAATTGTACAATAATAATGTTCGTAATATTGTACGCTAAAATTAATATTTAATAGAGACTACGATGGGCATTCAGGTCAGTTGCACGAAGAGTACCAAATAAAAGTACAGTATCTGTTCTCGCATCTACAATATGGATGGGTGGCTCATCATATGTTTCCGTTGGCGGTTTTTCCAATAATATCGTTCGTACTGAAATCTGAGATTGCAGATTGCATTATTGCAGATTGCAGTATCCCTCCTTTTTTGTTTGAATTTGCCACATTTCACTGAACACTTTTTCATTCACTTCAACAATCCTAAAACTTCCGGTATGTAATAGGTGTGACGTGGTGCAACAACTTAAAATAATGTACTTATTTTTCAATTAATAAGTAATAAATTATCCAAAAATGCATCTGTAACTGTTGACATTTAATTTGATATTTTTATCTAGTAAGATTCCTTGATACATGTAAGATGAAGACCTACTTGCCTTCGTTTTGTGTTTGAAAATTTCAGCGTTACTAATATAGACTTCATCTAACCAATTATGGTTTGTATAATGATTCTTTGCGTGTGTGTCACAGGTAACAGTCGTATGAATCAATCAACTGACAATTTTAAACAGTGTCGTGCCGAGAACACATTTTAGGATAAGAGTTAGTACAATATAAATCCGTCAAGCTATAATACATATATATATATATATATATATATATATATATATATATATATATATATATATATATATATATATATATATATACATATATATATATATATATATATATATATATATATATATATATATATATATATATATATATATATATATATATATATATATAACAACAGAGTAATGAAAAGGTTCTCCACAAAAAAAATTCAATGGAAGTGATATTCCTATCAAAATAAATGAAATAAATGAAACAAAAAGAAATAAATTTTACTTTATATTGAGACGCAATGAATCAAATTATACAAGTAAGATAAAACGTAACCGCATAATTGTATTTTGTGAAGCAAATTATTAACTATCTATGCCGTACGTAGTTAATTGGAACATATGTAGCTAGACATACGTGTTGGTAATTGTGGCATATTAGTAACAATTACGAGTGGTGTAGTATGTGCGTCGTTACTAAATTGATACACGCGCAAATATCTATTATACAAATTGTATGTACCTGAGAATTACGAATCTTGCTGAACTTTTCGAATACACCAATTATAAAAGTTTAATCGACGCTGACTTGGTCTGGAGAACCGGGTGACCATTTCTAAAATATTTTCTATTACATTTTTAAAGCATATCCAAGATTAATTTTCAATTTCTGTCATTGTTTCTTCAAACTGTTGGTCCTGCATTAATTTTTTTATTAGTTGTCTCACGAAAATGCCTTCCTTTAATTTTCCTTCAGAAAGAGCTGGAAATTTTCCACATAACTACTTAAAACTATTCCCATTTTTATCTATAGTTTTTACATTTTGCTTCATTAATAATAATTTAATATGAAGTGGCGGCAAAAGAATTTTTTGCGGCTCAACCAAGTTTACATAAATAACGATTTTTGAATCAGGTGTTGTTTATAACAAAATATACTTAGTGTATTTTTACAACTTCTAGGCATTCTTAAAACAAAAAAAAAAAACACAACGCGATGTCACGAGTAAACATACACACGTTAAAAACGTACTACAGCGACTATGTAAATACACGAATAGTATAAAATCGGAATATCCCCACCCATCAACTCTATTTCGGTAAATCCCTCACACTTATGTATACGTTTCAAACTTATTAAACACAGGGGCGCCGCAAAGATTGAGGCAAAATTTAATTTTATGGAACCTCGGTTTTCAAAACTACAAATTATTGTACAATGTACATTTACAAATACTGGTGCCTAATGAAAACAAAAAAAAAACAGTATTTCTGTAGTTCATGGTATGTATGTACCTAAGCCAAAAAGTAAAAAAAAGTCCGATAACAAAATCTTTGTTGGCCTGTGTAATTATTCTCTACACTACTGCGATAATGTCTCACTTTACTCACTCTTGGAATGACTTACTGCCGCAGAGAAGTACATTTATTTCTCTCTTTCCGCATCCTCTTGTCTCCAGTGACCCGCCACATCTCCCAAAGGCCGGAAAAATAATCAATGGAAAAGCAACAGTTATATTTCTGCGTCCGACCTACGATCCTCGGTAAATAAATACAAAACGCTTAGTTTATTCCAGTGACTCGCCTTGAAAAGAATTAAAATGGGATCGCAGGATAGCGTCAATTTATCGTCAAGGCGAATGCCATATCGGTCAAGTTCATACATATGAATGAGACTCCAGTCTATACGGAACATCTGGAATGGATTAGAAAATATGTCACGCCAAGAACGAACATGGTATTTTATGCATATCGTTTGTTTTTCTGCGGCAGATATATTTTCTGGAATTTCGTTTTGCGACCCTTCGTGACTGACGTTTCCATCAGGCTGTGTCCCACTTCTGAAATATTCATAATAATGCCATTTTACAAACCAATTAAAGCTGTTTTCCATGTCAGGCCAATATCTTGATGGCGGCTTCCAAAGGGTGGATAACAATCCTTTGGGTGGTAATGGGAGGATTGCCTAAATCACCAAAAACGTCGTATTAAGGTATTTATATATTTTTCGCGACGTAAACAATGAAAGTACGAGGGTGTGTGAAATATAAATCGGAGTTTTTATTTTAATGCTCGTTAGTAAAGGGACTGACACGCTATCTTGATATACAGGTATGTATATTAGGTGGGGAAGTGAAGAGGAGGGTACTCCATCGGCGCGGCTCGCCAAGGCCAAGGCCGATTAACTGTCAGTAGCATCATGTCTGAGTAAGTGGTCCACACGCCCATTGCGCAAAGCATTATTAAAATTTTTGACGTGGGAGGGCGAAAGGTCGGCTGAAATTTTGCGTCGATTGACTACACAGTTTGCCGACGAAACCCCTTCAAAGACCCAAGTCTATGACTTGCATGACAAATTTGGCTTATCCTGAAAAAGACCCATCTCGAAAAGCCAAAACTTTTTGTTGTCTTTCCGCAGGCAAAGTTCTTGCCACTGTTTTTTGGGATTGCAGAGGGGTACTCTGCTCATTGATTTCCTTCATGAGCGGCGTAAAGCCTACTACTGTCGGCTCTACCATTAGATAAACTAAACTACTCGTATTGTTTGAGTTAGAATTTCAATATGTCAAAATATTGTAAATATTAAATGAGCCGTTGAAAACCAGAGTGGTTTAAGTCATAAAATTAGGTTTTGGAGATAATTGCTACAATAACATCTTTATATGGAAAACTACTCCTCTACAAAATTTGAACATGGTTCATTCGGCTTTTGATACAGATGACATCACTTTATAATGAGATGACATCACTTTATAATACATGTTAATAAATAGCCCAAAGCCATGAAAGCCAGAATGGTACAAGTCTGACTTAGACCACTATAACCTGAAACAGATGTCCTTGTAGTGTCTGTTGACATTTTTTGTGGTGCCTATATCTGAAAATTAATTAATTAAAATGAGTACTAGTGACTCGGAAAAAGAGCCGTTTAACGGTAGTGAAAGTGAATATGAGCCTGAAGAATTGGAATCATTTTGGGCATGTATCTCTTCTCCAGGGGAAGATTTGAGAGATAGACATGAACCTGTTAATAAGATCCCAGAAGAAAATTACAAAGTGTCCACCCAATCCACATTTGTGTGATCCAAAGATCACACAAATAGCTTCCCCGCCTGTCAATCCCATTATACGAGAAGTCATAATGCAAACATAAAGTACCTGAATTCCCAGTTAAATTTGAGATTGATGTATAATTTATATACTGAAAAATGTGTGGCAGAACATGTGACTCATGTATCAGAAGCAGTCTACAGAAATATATTTCATCGTTATTTTAATCTACACTTTCATGTGCCTTGGAAAGATACCTGTATGAAATGCGACACATTCAAAGCGAAGTTGGAATGTGAGACTGATGAACTACTAAAACAAGACTTGACTACGCAACACACTTTGCATTTGCGGAAAGTAGAAAATGCCAGAAAAAGTTTAGCGAACGATAAGGCATTGTGCGTATTACAGAAAGGTAGAGTGTATGGATTTACATCCGATCTGGAAAAGGCATTGCCATACCCAACAGTAACATGTTCTATTGCCCATTACAAGAGGAATATGTATGTTTACAACTTGGGAATACATGAACTGAGTGATAAAGAGAAGGGTTTTATGTATGCATGGGATGAAACTACAGCATCAAGGGGTGCACAAGAAATAGGTTCATGCATACGTCAGCATATTTTTAATAATACTGCGCATGCTAGACATATAGTTGCATATAGTGATGCATATGGCGGCCAAAACCGTAATTTTAAATAGTGCCCGTTTCGTCTTAAACTTTTAACTGATACAAACGTAGAAACTATAGACCATAAGTTCATGGTTTCAGGCCATTCATATCCTCCTAATAACCGAGACTTTGGTCAAATAGAACAGTACTCTAAAAACAGGGTAAAATATGTTCCTGAAGACTGGTATGCATTAATAAAAAGATGTAGAACTAAAAACCATTTACGTTTTATAAAATAGAACAAAATTATTTCGTCTCCACAAAATTGGTAGAAGAGGCTGTAATTCGTCGAAAGAAAAATGAAGAAAATAATCAGATGTCATGGTTAAATATCCAGTGGCTGCATTTTGAAAAGAAAGAACCTTATAAAATAATTTATAAGGAAACCCTTAATGAAGAGTTTCCTTTCGATGTTATAAACGTACTAACTAATCGAAAAGGTGTACCCCGTAAATTACAAAACATAGACCTGACAAAATTATATGAATTGCCACTACCAGTAAGTGACAAAAAGAGAAATAAACATGGAAGAACTCCTTTAAGTTTATTCCTCCTGTCCATCAACAATATTTCAAAGACATTATTGGAGATCGCAGTGTTGAAGATACCGGTCTATTTGAACAAATCGAAGAAGATTAATGAATTTCAAAGAATAATGTGCTTCCGTATGCTTAATATACATATACATAAATGTAATACTAAATATTAATAAAAAGATATGTATTATGCACTTTTTTCTATGTTATTATAGTAGTATAGCTGTCACTACCAGGCCACCCTCGGATTTGTCCGCGGACATTTGATGCGGATGGCATGTGGTCATTGTTGATCTGAAGAACTCTTTAGGTATAAAACAGGTGTGTACAGGTATAAAACAGGTCTGTACCAGTTTAAAACATGTATGGTAACCTGTTTAATGACATCTTGTTTCTCTCCTAATACCACCATACCTGTTTTAGACCGGTAAAGACCTGTTTTATACCTGTACACACCTGTTTTATACCTGCGCCAAGAGTTCTTCAGATCAACAATGACCACATGCCATCCACATCAAATGTCCGCGGACAAATCCGAGGGTGGCCTGGTAGTGACATAGCTATACTACTTATTATAATAAAGGTGGTAACCAGATTTAGTACTCGTTGAAAGTCAGAGTAGTCTAAAACACAAAATTAAGAAAAAAAAATCGGAAATGCTGAAAAAAACTATGTACAATAGATGTGTAAACTTAAGTTGATACTTCTTCAAAATGAAGACGGCACTGAAGCACTCATTTCTTATGCCAGGATTTGTATAGAACTATAAGCCTCAATATCTCAACACAATATTTTGATTTAGACCATTCTGACTTTCAACGGCTCAAATATACTAGTTTGCTACTGTGGTAACACTGTACTTCTATTTTCATGCACATCACTGTACGTGAAGTGGTATTATTATTATATTGATGCTATTATATTTCTTTATAGGTTTTTTAATATGTTGAGGAATTAAACCTATTTTTACATCATTATTTGCATTGCGTCGGTCATTTACATTTAGTATTATCGAATTTGTGTATTTATTATATTTGGATAATTTTTCAACGTTATCAATACGATTTTTCTTCTTTATGATTTATGCATTCATAGGCACTGATCTCAATATTTATATTTAATTGAAAATTAATATATGTATATGTAGTTGTGTAACCATCCTGTATTGACATATGACGAGTTACATTCTGTACATTTGCAAAAGGAGTCTTGCAGAAAGCGAGAAAAATGTTATTCTTCAGCCATAATTAGGATTGTTAATGTAATTATTATATTTCTGTTACTATTTTATTTCTTAAATTCGTTATAATACAGTTGTGGAAGTTTCGTCAAAATGAAGGCAAGGAATGGACGAGATGCCTCTCGGCAAACTTACGAACAATACAAGTAATTACAACAAATTATTAAGAGAACTCAGATCTAATGAATCCAATTTGAGTAAGTTTCGTTTTCTGTCAAGCTGCCAGGTGGAAACGAAATAGCCTAATTATTTATTTCAGTTTGTCTCGTCATTGTATATCTGCCTTAAATTGATTTTAACTTCTTAACTCATCTCATTATGGTAATATAAGCTTTTGAAAGATGAAATGCCGAGAATAATTCAGTTAGTTGTTGTAAGGGTCGAAAGATGGAAGTTTGTATCAGTTGTTTCAGTAATATGTTCGCTTAGAAGTTCAGTTTATATGTTCATTAATAATTATAGGACCATAATTTAAGGGTTATTTATATTCATTGCCACGTAGCTGAAATTATCGAGGCATTCAATTCACCCTTCGGTAGATATAAATGATGGGCTTTTGTTGGAAATGGTTATAATAGGTCAAGCATGCTCATGTATATAGCTGTTAGTAATAATGATCAACGAAATTATAAAAAATTGCGAAAAGAGTCAAAAAGAGTGACACTCTTTTTGACTCTTTTCTATTTTCATAACCAGTTAGTGAACATGTCGTGAACTCACCTTTTTCTGGATATAATTAATGCGGTTTTATTGTAAATTATTATACTAGCTCAATCATGCAAATGTATAAGAGTGATCTGCATGTATCAGTACCGATATTGGTATGGGTCAGTAGTAGTCGTCGTAGGTATAATAGCAGTTAGTGATAATTATCAGTGGAATTTTATAAAAACTTATATGTTGCTAGATGAGAGTGCATCAGAAATTCACAAAGGGTTAGTGAATGTTAGATAGCTATGCGTATTCATTAAGAACATTGCAAGATTGAGTGAACAGAAATTAGGAAGGACAGATATAGGTCAGGGTTGAGATGGTCAACGCAATGTCGTGAGAGAAAATAACGAACACATTACTGTAGTGAAAGATCTTATAAAGGAGTGAGGAAGCTGTACTACCTTCTGAAACTTCTGTAGCGACGCGTTAAACTGGCGCATTAGCAAGGATAATGAGTGTGCCTCGATAGCTCAGCGGTCAGAGCAATCAACCGGAAATTGGGAGAGCCGGGTTCGATTCCCGGTCAAGGCAGATGCACTCTTTATCCTTGCTATCGCCACAGTGGTGACCCCGACGTGATGTGATTCGTTCCAGTACATCCAACTTCCCTTACATCTCAAATTCGCGGATTCGATTCCCGTCCTATTCATCGCCCTACAGTCCGGGGGTTACCGAACAACGGTTCGTAAGAATGGCGAACGCGGTCAATTCCGTTAAATTGTATCGAGACAAACCATGTCTCTAGGGAGGGAGTACTGTAGTGACGCATTAAACTGGCGCATTAGCAAGGATAATGAGTGTGCCTCGATAGCTCAGCGGTCAGAGCAACCAACCGGAAATTGGGAGAGCCGGGTTCGACTCCCGGTCAAGGCGTAAGCATTCTTTATCCTTGCTATCGCCAAACTTCTGTCCAACTGGAAGTTCCAACTGCAATCGTTCACCGCATTTTAACGGCACACCTCAATATGCAGCATTTGTTCAGTGGTGAATTACTGAATATATCTTCTCGCGGATAGGATTGAATATAGAGCTTCTGTCACCTTAAGTAAAACAGAATTTTACAGCCCATTTAATATTAATTAATATTCACAGGTAATTTAAAAATAAAGGGATTGTTTTTACAGTAAATACTTATTATTAAGGGCATTAAAACATAAAATATATAAAAAGCTTATAAAAACTTTATAAAAAACATTCAAATAAACTAACATTATTCAAGTTTTTCATGAGTAATACAGAGAGTGTTCCTTGAATTATAGATGTGTAGTCTTAAATCATAAAATAATATCTTTAATAATTTTTCATTGTTTATAAATTTTTCTTTAGAAAAGTTATACAACTCTATAAACTCTGAAATATCAATACATACCTTTGGTATGTGCGATATAACTGTTAATTTGTATGCGATGTTAATGACATTAATATCAGTTGCTCTTATAGAAATATGTAAATAAATTAAGCCAAAAAAATATAGATGTTTATTGAATACACCAAGAGAAATCGAGTCAACAAATATAACTAGTTCATTATATTTTTAAAATTGGACATGATTATTTTAGGCATGCCATCTTTAAAACTCTTTTAAAGATATAGGGTTTTTCAATAGGGACGCTCAAAATTTGTTAGGTTATAGCGGCTATGTTCTTAAAGCAATATCTGTCAAATTTATTGTGAATTGTTCAGCAGGGTATGGAAAACCACCATGGAAGGTTATAGTGTACACCAACGTGTGCGAATCACCAAATTTCATGCGACTTAATGCCTTTAGGTTTCTTCTTTTGTGGCTATCTTAAATCGCAGGTGTATTCGAATAAGCCACAAACAATTGATGCCTTCAAAGTCAACATAACGAACGTCATTCAGCAAATTTAGCCAGATTTATGCGATAAAGTCATCGAAAATTGGACCTCCCGAATACATCCTACGAAGCAAAGCCGCGGTGGATATTTGAACGGCCGACGTTATATTCCACACTTAATACCATAAAATATTCTTTCAAATAAATAAAATGGAGCGAATATCTCACACACAACTTATTTTATTTACGTTTAAAAATCAAGCGTTCTTATTGAAAGACCCTTTATTACTGTTTACTTTGTATGTACACATATATACGAGTAGGTAAGCACCAGCGTAAAAAAATAAGTAGGAGTAGAATTTAAGTAACCTATAAGCACATTCTTTTACTTAAATTATTTTTATGTGGAGAATTTGTTGTGTCTGAAAATGTTTTTAAATCCAAAAGTCAACAAAAAAGTGGTACTCAGTTCTTGAGCTGAGTACTGCTTTGCATAAAGTGATTAATCAATATCGGTTTTCCTATGCATAGTGTAAAGTCAGTATTAAATAGGTAAACGCAAAAGAGTCCAAGAAATAATTATACTGCTCGCATTTCTATGCATTCTTATTGTAATCTTGGTAAGAATAAAGCCCAAAGATATTCTATAGGTCTAGTATATATTTTTAAATTTTATTTAAATAGTGTTTCATTAAAGCATACGCGATCTTGTCACACTCGGTATACTAAAAGCATCATAAGAACTTTTTGGATTTCCACTTACTAGTATCGTGACGAAAATGCCACCGAGTAGGACTAAGAGAAACTACACGGGCAATAATAATTATTTTATTTCAAGGAACGCCACATTCCGAAAGTGGTTTAGGTAGAGAAGCTGTCGCCCTTAATTCGAAAGATGATATCGTTACTAGATGACCTACTTCTGGTCGATATCCAATTTCCTTCTTTATTGAGGTGCACCAAGATGAACTGACGGATGATCTTAATGAATGGTCCCCTTCGGAAGAAGTACATTTATTCTTAGCGTCCAGTCTATTTATTTGATTTCATCTCTTTCGAAAAAGTGAGTGCTCGAGGCAGATCAATGGGGGAAGCTGTGGGTGCACGCACATAAATTCATCCTTTTTGTTAGCGAACGCGTGGTTGACCGCGGCTGATGTATTTTCTGTCAAAGACATGTATCCGCAAGTAAATCTCGAGGACAAATGTATATACTTTGTTCACGTCCTTGTTATTGAATTATTTGGTGTATTTTGGACGTTTAGAAATTAATTAATTCTATTACAGAGATATTAATTATTGGGATACTAAATAATAAGTGTACTTCTGTTGTCAGCAATGTAATTTAAACAACATATGTTGCAATAATGTAGATAATTTTGGGTGTAAAAAAGTTGCTAGACTTAATGTCATTATCTCCAATAATACTATTGAAAAAAAGAATAAATGTATTGTGAAGAAATATCTTTTTAAGCTATTTTGTGGGAAACTCTGACGTTTTATTTTTCTTTGGTCGAAAACTTCATTTTTACATACTACTGAAATAAGGATATTATACTCCACCCCAACTGCAAATTCAATATATGATAAGGACTAAACAAATTAGGTCAAAGCATCTATTCTCCTGGCTATATGCCAAACGCCGAGCGCTGAATTAAATTACAAAATTTGCCGTATTTTGTCTAACAGAGTTAGCACTAAAATACAATGATTCAGATTGTTCTAAAACCACAAGGAAGATGCAAAGTTTCATCTATCTCGGGATACCGCTAACTACAGACCGGTTTCGACCTTATCTTGGGTCTCGTCAGTGCAGTGTAAGCGAGTATACCTTTGACAGATGAGACTCACATCTAGTAGACGTTCACATCTAGTAGGAACGTAGCAACGTCTACTAGACAATAGTCACAATATGTTATTCACACTTATGCTTGCTTATGCCCGTTTGTTGGGCAACCATTCTAACAGACGTATGAACGTTTTCAACAACATTTACACAAACTTCCAAACTCTTATCATCGTTTGTGGCACCGTTTAGTAAAACTCTTAGTACAACATTTTCAATCATCTGCAGATAATGCCAACATTATTGGCGAAACGCGCATTGAGTGTAGTGTATAATGTTTTGGTGTTTTGTGGCAAACTAAGTCAGTGTTAATAAAAAAATGTGTGTTTCCATTTAGAATTTGAAAAATGCCTTCCACATTCCCTCCTCCACAGTGGTGGGAGGGTGTTAAATTTAACAGCATTGAATGGCTATTTTTAAGTAAATGAACTCGTACTTTATTATTTTTCATTCTTCCGTAGAATTTTTTAGAAATTACGAAGGAGATATTTTTGCGATTACAGCGTCATCTGTCACGAGTCGAAAAAAATGCTTCAGACAAACTTGACGTAATTCTTGCCATAGAATTCAAATCTGCAATAAAAAATAGGGGTACCCATTTAAGATTTTAAAGTCTCCTCCAGCTCTACCACAAGGGGAGGGGGTGGGAGGTTGTACTTAGTGTCATTGGATAGCGCTTTTAAATTATTACGGCAGTGTTGTTTTTTTTTAATCCAATGTGTATTTCTCGAAATATTTGACCGTTTTCAGACTTTTTGGACACCCGGTATATCAAGCTCCAGCAAAATTTGTTTCTGTGTAAATGTTCAACACCAAATATTATAATATACAATGTAAGAAATCTCACGGTTTTGAAAATAAATATCTCGAAAACCATCGACATTTTCATAGGAAATATCAACATAATACTAAAAATAGACCGAATCACGACGATCTTGTTGTGTCGTGGTGTTGGGAGAGTAAATTATCATTAAACATAGATGAATGTAATGTTTGCTAGTATAACTTAAAGCAGCAACCACTAATATATGAGTATTCTCTTGGAAGTACAGTTTTAATACGTTTCGAAAATATTAAGGATCTTGGTGTGTACTTTGATGATAAACTATCGTTCTCTGGGTATATCAACTACACTAGGCACAAATATTAAGTAATGTAAAAAAATCCTAAAATTTTAGGCGATTTTTAAAGGGCTGTAACTTGGAGAGAAATAGTCACAGAACAGTTTAAAAACAAATCAAATTAACGCTCTAGGTTTATAATTTTTAGATCTTGAGTTCAAAATGTTTTACCGTCAACAGATTTTGAGTAATCGAAAGAAAAGCATCGGAAAAAATATTAAAAATTTTTGCTTGCCTTTCAAAAGGTCCACGGATTTCAGTAATTTTTTTTTTTGTAATTTCGTCACAAAAGTCTCTTAGATGGTTTTATTCTCTTTAATTTAAGTGGTCTAAAAGCCTTATACGATGATTATTCGTTGAGTTATCGTCGCTCAAAGCAATACAGTCAGTTTTTTAATTCTGTTTTCTTAAACAATTCACGTTTTTTGAAAAAAAGTATATATTATTGCTAAAAAAAAATATCATGTGCAGCACAGTACACGTGATATAAGTGTTATATATATATATATATATATATATATATATATATATATATATATATATATATATATATATATATATATATATATATATATATATATATACTAATACTTCTTTACAATACTTCTTTAGAAAAGAGAATGAGAGAGATTAAGAGTGAGAGATTGAAAGAGAGAGAGATATAGAGAGAGAAAAGGAGAGGGATAATTTCAAAAGAAATATAACAAAATAAAATTTGTGTAAAAAATATTCGGTTTATTCATTATCTACACTATCATGGGCTGGTGGTTCAATTGGTAATACTGATATGATTCGTTTGTGATAACTAAAATATGAAATACCTACATGTTCGTGATTCGATATTTTCTAGATAACGCGTAAAAATTGCATCTATTGTTGTTTCGGATTTTGTTGTTGATTCTTTGGGATTGTTATTTATAAGCAGACCAAATGTTTCTCGAAGAAAGTTAATCAACGTCAAAGAATCATTGGATCCGAAATTTACATTGAAATCTCCCCCGAGAATCAGAGGGATTTTGTCTTCGCCTCTTCGAAGTGCATTTTCACCTGTGTGGCTGTAAACCAGTAGGGAGCGGTGAGTGAAATATATTATATCTTCTAGATTTTAACAAGTTAAACGGTTCAAGGATATTATCAAATAATCACAGAACACAGATGTAAATAATGTAAATAATTACTAAACACAATGATAAATAATCGGTACACACGCGTGCTGCTTCAGCTGTTAATATATAGCGTCTGGCACTCTGGACGCGTACATCTATAACGCGCGCATGCGCGACAATAGGTAGACGCAGATAGCCTAAACTGATATATTATATGATGTATAGCTCTCTTTCTCTTTCTCTCTATGTTATATATCTGTGTACTCTGTCTTGTAACGAAGCCTTTGTTTTCGGTATACCAATGTATAGCTCTTTTTCTCCTTCTCTCTACGTTATATCTTTTTTCTCTCTCGTGTAACGAAATCTCGAAACGTTACATTACTTAAAAATTAATAAAAACTAATAAATTCATCCTCAAATTGATTTTTAGCAAGAACGACAAATTCAATAATTACGAACATAATGAAAAAATATCGCAGCGCTTTGAAATTTTCGAGGTTTCTTTAAGAATACCTTGTGGTTAAAGCGAAATGGTCAACATCTTTAGTCTTAGAAACTTGGAGCTTCAATTTTCTTTTTTTAAAATTGGTCTGTAACTATTTTTCTCCTCTATTTTTTCGAAATTAAAATATTATAGCCTTATTTGATATTCCCGGTATATATAATCTAAGTAATTTAAGTCAACTTATATTACACTTACAACTTACAATATATTCAATAGCGTCTCTTTTTCAATATCAAGTATCTGTCATTTCTCGTAGACAATTATTATAGAAAAGGGTTACATCCTGTCATTAATGTACCCTAGAAGGGTGTTTACTAGCCTCTCACTTGTATTTAAATTATTCCACAATATTATAGATGTGCTTGCATTGCTAAGCATGTTTATCATAGTATACGCATACCTAGAGTAGGCTCTCGAGAGGATAGTATGTATGTTTTATTGCCAGACTACAAGAACTAAAGTCCTGTAAAAAAAATTAATTCTATATTCAACTTTGTGACTCGATTATTTTCAACTACTAATCAATTTCTATGTTTGAGGAAAAAGCGATTTTTCATGTTGTGTATGTTACATGTTATTAAAGTATTTCTTCATACATATGCGCGATTTCATTAGTTGTCATAATGAGCAATATTTTTATATTACAGAACTTAGAAAATTATACAATATTATAAAACAGAGACACACTTGTCTCGTTTTTTAATGGAGATATTGAACACGCTATTTACGGCTCCACCTACGATATAGCAAGTAAGTAGTTTACTGTAATTAATCCAGGAGTCTCCTACAAAAATAAATAGTTCAATCAATGGTGCGTTACTTATATTATCTCCATGGAATGATACAAATATTCAATGAATTTATTTACAGTCAAAGCGATCAAGAGAGTACATATCGATATATATCTCTCTGGGAAAAGCACTCCGCAGAATATATGAGATAAACATGAACGAGAGACCAGACAGAAATATCTCTTGTCATATTTGGAAATCTACTCCGTGGAACTGAAAATATGACGGTGAAGCTTAAGGTTAAGACCTTATGTCTGCGTCCCCTGTCCTTTTTACAAGTGTATTACAGTCGGAGACAAATTTTCTCCTGACATAAAATTTACTTTGTGTTTGATTCTATCGAACTATATGGCATGCAAGCTTCAAGCATTCTGATATATACGAGTATATATAGAAGTAATTTAATATTACATACAGTATGTTTTATAATCCAAGGAAAATTATAAAATAAACAGTTTTACAACTTTAAAACGGACTTTTCCGCATGTAGATCATCTCTATCTTGAAATTAAGTGGCCGAGAAAAAATAAACCAACACATAAATACAGAATGTGTGTTTCATGCGACAGTGTACACTTTTTTCAAATAGTCCACAATCGTGCTTTCTCATGACCCATGAGCAGGATGGGGTGTATCCTATCCATCTCAAAATCAATAGATGTCGTTTGGTAGACGTCCCTAATTAGAATCAGTCGAAGCCCGATCGATTCGACACGATTTAAATGAGTGATCGTGCTAACAAAAAAAAATCTCAAATAGTCCACCATTGTGCTTTCTCATGACCCATGAACATGATAAAGTGTGTTCTATCCACCTCAAAATCAATAGGTGTCATTTGGGAGACGTCTCCGATCAGAATCAGTGAAAACCCGATCGATCCGACATGATTTAGTTGAGTTATCGTGTTAACAAAAAATAATTCTCAAATAGTCCACCGTTGTGCTTTCTCATGACCCATGGACAGGGTGGAGTGTGTCCTATCTACCTTAAAATCAATAGGTGTCGTCTGGGAGACGTTCCCGATCAGAATCAGCCAAAACCTGATCGATCCTACACGATTTAGTTGAGTTATCGTATTAACAAAAAAAATGTCTCAAATAGTCCACCATCGTGCTTTCTCGTGACCCATGTACAGGGTGGGGTGTATCATAGCCACCTCAAAATCAATAGGTGTCGTCTGGGAGAGTTCCCGATCAGAATCAATCATCGACCCTACACGATTTAGTTGAGTTATCGTATTAACAAAAGAAATTCTCAAATAGTCCCCCACCGTGCTTTCTCATGACCTATGGATAGGGTGGGGTGTGTCTTATCCACCCCAAATTAAAATGTGTCATTTAGAAGATGTCCTCGATCAGAATTAGTGAAAACCCGATCGATCCGATATGATTTAGTTGAGTGATCGTACAAACAAGATTTAATGCCGACGACAACGACGCACACACACAGACAACATTTTTTAAAAACTATTTTTTTTTGTTTTTAGTCCGAAAAACGGAAAATAAACGAAAAATTTTTTTTTACACTTTTCTGTACACGATTACATTACTTTTCCGCTCGTATAGTTGATTGAGGAAAAGTAACAACTATATAGAATTACTGTGTTTTAGGGATAATAACTTTTAAAGTACAGGATGTAAAAATCTGGACCTTAGGAGTGAATTTGTGCATTTGAATTTACTATACTTATGAATATACATTTAAACTTTTATATGCGTCTACGCAAAACCAAGATTGACCCTAATCAATTCTCTATTTCTCTATTTTTTCTACATATATTATGGATTTTGTCCGATCTCTGGCTTCATAATTTGGATTTCTTACTCCGATCTAGTTTTGGCAGTCTTTCATTTCATGTATCCAAGTTTATCTTGATCTACCTCTACGTCTCTCACTTGCTGGTTCTCATTCCATGGTTCCATTATTATACTAATCACATATTCTCGGTTCGGTCTCAACATCCAGTCCATAAATGTCCCAGTTAGCTTAGTCTTTGCTCTTTAATTATGTCTATTATATTCTCATCTTCTGATTCTTCTTCTATTTCTAAATTGGTTCTCATTCTGTATTCTCTATCTGTTGTTCATGTTCGCACTAATATTATTCTCATGATTTTCGTTTCAACAGCTTCCTCTCCTTTTCTGTCACAGTTATTGCCTTTGCTACATAGGTAAAAATGGGTCTTATTGACATTTTATATGTTCTCATCCTAGCTTTTCGGGTTAATATCATATTGTTTAGTAGTCTCCTGTTCTCTTGTAGCGCTTTTTTGGCAGATATAATGTTTTTCTTAATGATCTATTTCCGTTACTGGACACTACGACTCCAAGATACGTAAATCCATCCACCGCCTCGAATTCATGGTTCCCAACTTTAGTTGTTCTACTCCCTAGTTCCTTTCATGTTCTGATTTTTTTCGTACTACTCTTGTTTATATTCAGTCCCATCTTCTAACCTCTCTCCACTATTTCTTCTTAAATTTTGACCACAATGTTCCTTTTTTTAGCAAATAGTACTAGGTCACCTGCTTATGCTACTAGTTGGCCTCCTCTCAATCTTATTGTACCCTTATTTATCGCTCATTGGCAACGCAAACAATAAATCACCTAGTTACCATTTTGTTACCTCATTTAACAGAATAAGGTGGCGTATTAAATTAATTTCATTTACTAAAGATTATTTTACCTGTGTGGACAGAAGAACGGCTCTGGTGCATTCGAAAATATTCAAGGAAGTCTTATCTACAGTGGGCGCGTATATGGTGATGACGTAGGTGATGCCCAGAAGAGGCATAAGTACGAGTAGCGCCTTGGCTGCCTTGTGGTACTGCTGAGTTTCCAACGTATTAGCTGAGCGTAGTTTCGTGATCAGCACCCACATGATGCAAAGTAGGAAGACCAGGTTGAGGAGCAGGACTATTACAGTTGGTGTCTGGTAGATCCAGTCGATGGGGTGGCTTTGGAACCACCGGCACTGAAATAAATGCAATAAATTAGTAAAAACAAAGAGAAAAGTTAGAGGTCTAGAAATGAGGTATGCCTGAAACTTATGAAAATATTCAACACAGTACATTTTATTAGATGTACTTAGAACATCTAATAAAATGTACTTTTATTTCAACTTGTTAATAAACGAAATGGAAGTACTTATAGCTGCCAGATTAATAAACATATTTTTATGTCCAATGCTGCCAACTGTGTTTTGGTAAGACAACTGACAATATAATTTCAATTAGTCTAAAATTAGAAAAATAATTTATGTTAGTTTACGTCTCCCTGTCTGTACCGAATTATCAATGTAAGGTTCTAATATAATCGAGGTTGGAGTTATCTTGTGCAATACGTTTTCAAGAGCGAAACAAACATGTAGAAATTATCAAATTTAATAACCACGAAAACTATGAATTATTACTTATTGAAGAACATGTTTTATATATTGTTTTGCATAAAATACAGCAGCTTATTGGTTGTATTTCTATGACATGAAGTCAATATAATAAATTTTTAATTACATAATATTTTATAGCTGCTTTCGAAACCACATTAATAATCTGTTAATTAAATTAAGTTAAATCTATAATATTTTGTATTGTTAAATATTTTAAGAGATGTGACATGATATTTGCACCTACAGCTCGTCAAGAATAAGAACAGGTGTGAAATTTTCTATGTATGCGTTGAAGAAACAATGAGGCAGCGCGTTCGGAGGAAAAAGGATGAACTTTACGCGCGGCGAGATCGAAGTCTGTATACATTCACATTGCATATACATTAATCTGAAAAGGTCTCAATCTGATAGAGTAAGGACCATGCTATTTACTGCGCACCTCGCGGGCGGTCTGATATCGCAGTTTTAAAACGTGTTCCTATTCTTGACGAGCTATATACAGTTCTGTAGATAATTTGATTACGCAATATTACTTTGAGTATAACTAAGGATATCTATGTACTGTGAGTTGTAATTGATTTGAAAACAATTCGGACCAAAGACACATAACTTAAAATGAAATAGAAATAATCTCTAAAAGAAAAACTAGTTAAATAAATCTATTTATTTAATATTAGCATATGTCTATTTCTCTGGTATGAATTAAATTTTGGTAAATTATGTTCAATTGTTATTGGCAGAGCACACTTTTATTGTATAAGATTAATTTAATGTTTCCCCGGTGAACTTTATATTTGGTTTTACAGAGTCGTAGAGAACATGTTATTAAGCATGTCCCCCAAGTTTGATACTAGTTATGACAGCTTCGTAATTCTATCGTAGAACACTTTTTGTATGTGTCGACAATTTCAAACTTGAGATGGAGTGAAAAAGTTCCGGCTTGGCTTTATGTTGAAAAATAGGTACGTTGAAAGTTAGAGAAATTTTATCCCAGTATAAGAGCATTTGTGACATATTTCTATTTAGTTTTGTGCAGAGGAATAGAAACGGGTGGTGACAGTTCACATGCAGTACAATGGAAACAGTGTATTATATGTGAAGTGTAACGTCTGCCAATTATAGAAAATGTAGTTAGATGAATAACACTTAATTAGTGTGATAAATTCAGAAGTGGAAAGCAGTCCTCGTTTATGTAGCATTTGCATAATTTTAATTGTTTAGTTTAGTTTAATAACATTATTTATTACAGGTGGTTTTTATGTAAAGAAGTAGGCATTTTACGAAGAGTTTTTAAAATTGAAAAATTTATAATTAGGACTACATACCAAAGGCTATAAGTATGTACAATTAAGAACACCTTGTGAAAGCATATTTTCAATATAAATATTAATAATAAACGTAATCTTATGTATTCATAACGAAATTACCGATATTCAATACTAAAGATATGTTTGTATATTTTAAAGGATATCAACCGAATAGTATATTCAAAATCAATAACTATATCGTAGTTATTTGTTTGCTTTAGTTTGGTGCTAGTATTGTAAAATCTACAATTTTCTCAATTAATTCACTAAACAATATAGTTTGACTTCTTTACTTTGAATGTCTTATTAATTCATTCCGAAAAATAATTATATCATCCACACATTTTTCAAATAAAAAATTAAAAAGAAAAATGAAGTAAAGGGATATATCAGTGTAAGACTCATTGAGTTATTTTACAGAACGAAGCCCTAATTTAATAAATGAATACACCAACAAAACCACACATACTCAATTCAGTTATTAACAGTAATATTGAGGTATAATAACAAGACGATGTAGAAAAATAGTTCACAGAGGAATTGACTGCATTCCCCTAAAGTCTTAGACTGCAGAGGGGAAAGGCGAGGAGGAGGGAAAAATATCCAGGTTCAAAGAGAAGCACCAAATTTTCACTGTTAGTACTCGAACCCAATACTGGACCTAGTTTGCTACTCCAGACCACAATACAAATGACAGTATCATAGCCATCTCTATGGGTAGATACGACAGATTACACATTTATGTTGTGGACGCGGAGCAATGTGCTGCGTTTTCATTACTGAATTGAATGCCCACCGTATTTTCGAGTGGAAAACAAATACACATATGGTACAAAAGTTATATCTGCCAATATTGAAATATTAATAGACCTACTTTTAGCACTTTCTTAAGAATACAACTAGAATAATATCAATTTTACTTCTCACATTCGCGATATGCTGTATTTAGCTTTGATTTTGTGTGCCATAAATTGTAATATACTAAACCGTGCTTGGCTTAGTAGTTTCTTATAGCTAGTTAGATTATTACTTTATAATTCTATAAAATCTTAATCCAACCGTTTTTTTTTGGGAAAATAATTATTTAAGCACTCTGTTATAATATAATAATGTTTTGCACTAATGAGATTTAAATATTTCTTAGCTGTGACATTTCCTTTAATAAAAATTGAACAATTAGTATGGCCAATGGTCCTTGCCTAAATATAAATCTTTTCAAGGTTTTGTGTTTCACGCATCCAACGGGAATTCTCCGTTGTACTAATACTTATAGATCTGCTAGTTTAGTTCCCTGTTTCACATGAAAAATGTTTTTCTCGATGTTATTCTTTGAAAAGATAATGGAATCGAGAGCCACCTCATTTCGGTTTAGATTGTTCATTATTTCTTCACAGAAATGAGATCTACGACGTGAATCATCACATGGATTTGTTAACTCCTGAGAAAATGTTACTTTACGGGAATAAATAGTTATGATTTGTTGAGAACCTAACAAAATGCATACCTTCACATAATCTTTGATGAAATGAGGTTATGTCTTAATGATTTAATACGTATAAGTATCTCGAACTATCTATGAACCTTAAACATGATTCATTGTGAGATACCAGGTTAATAAAAAGGCAGTATTGTTCTCTGCATTCACAATATGGATGGATAACTATCGCCTTTATCCTCATCTGTATGTGTAACTCTTTCCCTTCGCAGCCTGAGGATTTAAGACGAGGTCAATTTCTGTATGTGCATACTTAAAAACTCAAAAAATTTCTTATTTCAGGCAAACAGATTTGTAAAATTATGGACGAGTTTCAATTTATTGCTAGTATATACTTAAATAGAAGGACGAGTATAAGAACATTTACTTATTTGTTAACTTAAGTCATAAGTGTACATTAAAACTAATTTATTAATGAAAATTGAATGATATAAAAATATAACACACGCTATTCTATTTAAACAATTTGTTTTATCGAAGGTGAATCACCCTGTATATTTAAATGTTGTTTGGAGACTCAAATAATGTCAAACATAATTTTATTTCATATGTGGTTTCCTGCTGCATGGTAATAATAAAATAATTTAAATTAATTTCTTGTTTAAAAAATGTTACCATGTCATTTAGATCCAGCAGACATTTTTCTTTGTTTACGACCCTCTAAATATGTTTTAAAAGAGGCCCTTGGATTTATATGTATTCCTATATTTTTGACATTTTTTATGCAATGAAATTTATATTCTCAGCGTCGAATAATAACTTTACTAAAAGCTCGAAATGTCATTGTAGTAGCGCTCGGTTCTTTTAGTAGAATGTATGAAATTAACCCTCACCTCAGTGACATGTCTTTACGTCGGTGAGAGATCGATCATTTGCAAACACCGCACACCCCATTAGCAACCCTCGAGGTTTACAACGCTGCACCGACCTCGTCAACTGAAACGTCAATCTCTGTTTAAAGATGAAGGATGCGAAAATTGGCAAAAACTTTGGAAAGCATAGAAAGCGCTAAATTCGAAATGTGGGAGATGTAAAAGCCAGACGAGAGCTGCATAAGTGGCATCCGCTCTGAGACTCTCTAGCGGAATCCACAGAATTAAAGGATATATCGGGAGATCGCGCAGAGGCGCAGTTTTATCTTGAAGGATTAACAGGATATCCCGAACGATCCTTCGCTTACCGACTGGTGCAGCTTAATTCGGTACGACCACGGCTGCTTGCAGGTGATATGGAAAGAGGCTAATCTTATTTAAAAGCATCGTTTGTTAGCTCTAAATTAAATTTCGGGATTTTAAAAAGGTACGACATAATTGTAGTTTGTAAGACTAATTTTAGTTGATCGTTGGTCCTTGAAAGGATTAAACGAACTAAATGTGATATCGATTCTTCTAATACATCTCTCAAGAACACCAATTTTCATATTTCTAACACAATCTTTTCAATAGGTGACTTGAGATCGTATTACTTACAAATAATCTAAACATATCCATAACTTAATTTCATAAAGCAGATTTATATCTACAGATTCAGTAATATTTTGACATCTTAAACTTCTAGATGAGGATAAAATTTGGAGCTTCCAATACATTCTTCTATCCCCAATAGAGAATGAAAAGGAAATTTAACAACCATTTTGACTGATGATTGCAGGTCAAAGACATCTCTCAAGTTGGTTGTTAAATTTCCTTTTCATTCTCTATTCGAGACAGAAGAATGCATTGGAAGCTTCAAATTTGATCCTCACTTTAAAACAATACAATAAAAGAAATGTTCCTGTTGTTATGGATCGTTGAGATAAAAAAAATATTTCTTTATTTATCCTGATTATTCATCATGAGTTATGAAATATTGTCTCAAAATTAGTCGTGGATTTTAAGATAATTCTAGATGTTCGTATCCTATTAATTACTTTTTGATTGTCAAAGTTTGTCAAGAAATTATGATGACGTCTCTTTTTATTGTCTATTTCTATATGGTTTTCATTACAGAACAAATTTACATGATTGAGGTCTATGTTCGGACGTCCTAGATTTATAACTTAATTTGCAAGAAGTGGAACAAATAATTCTTAAAAAATATGTAATCGTAACGCTATAAATGTTGTAGAATGTTTTTGATAGCATGAAGGTTCATATAATTGTGTGTTGAACAAGGTGACCTTGGTTCGATTTCAAGCGCCGGCACTAGCAATGTCGGTGGAAGTAATCCCGCACCCAAACAGCTTTGGCTTTGGACTTGGAAGATTGTCTAATTTATATGGTGTATTTTATATTTTCAGTAAGAACTATATCTCCGCAATATGAGAAGGAGTATTAATACATACCTAAAGCCCTCTGGATGTCAACGAAAGTCATTTATGACCTATTAACTCAATAGTATTCAAATTAACATGATAAGATTATATAATTCCTATTAGATTATGCCTATAAATGTGTTTGACTTGAGAGTTTTTCAATAACAATAATAGCCCAAGATTTTAATTACGCTCCATTTTTGCTGTCATGATTCGATAGCAGGGGCGGCTGGTGTATAGGTGCTGCAGAGCTGCAGAACTGCCAAAAAAATTAGATATTTGTATATTTTCGAGACATAATAATTACTAAAATTTATTAATAAAATAATTTGGTTAGTTGGTGCAGCTAACCAAATTATTGCGTTAAAATCGCATTCTGCTCGCCGTCTTCTATTGAGTAGTAGACCAGATGAATTATCTGGGTCTATACGCGAGCGCATCGCGGTACATTGAAATGGGCCTCACGAGGTAGTTCTCAGCACTGCTCGGCACTTCCGTCCTCCCCCTCAACTCCCGCGACAATCCACACTTGGCGCTCGTAAATGCGCGAATTTACACGGTCAGTGAGCTGTATTTTTTCCAGCTAAGGCAACATCAGTGAATGTTTACTCCTTCCTACTTCTCGTACAGTTGGCGGACGTAAATCGTACCTATTTCGTATTTCGTGTTAATTTGAGATTTTAAATACTGTTTTGTGAATTTGTGTAGTGATTTATTGCACTAATTATTAATATTTATATACTGTGATAGTGACAATGGATTTAGTTTATAATTTAGTTCATGTGAAGCGATTTTTTAAATACTCTTATGAAGAAAAAATTGATTTAAAAAACAATGGTAGGCCATTGCCCGATATTGTTATTGAGACTGCAGGTGTTAGCCGCGGAAAAGCATATAAACGTCAATTTAATAGAGACATTTATTCGAAGAACAATTGAATTTGTGGGTGCAACAAAAAAAATGCGTTATTTTGTTTTCCTTGTTTACTTTTTGGCGGTGGTAAAGCATGGACGGAGGTAGGGGTGACAGATTTGGTGCACTTAACTGAAAAAATAAAAAAGCACGACAACTTCAAAAGCCATCTACATAATACAATGGAATTAGCTTTATTAGGAACAATTAATATTAAAGCGCAGCTAGATTCAGCTTATTGGATAAATGTACAAAAGCATAATGATAATGTGACAAAAAAGAGATACATTTTGTCAAAAATTATAAACTGCATAAAGTTTTGTGGGGCCTTTGAACTGGCGCTGCGAGGACATGACGAAGCTGAAACCTCTCAAAACCCGGGGATATTTCGTGGTTTGATAAATTTTTCTGCTGAGCTTGATGTAACTTTAAGCGAGCATCTACAAAATGCTTCAGTATTTAAAGGAACCTCTAAAGAAATACAAAATGATCTTCTAGACTGTATATTAAAAGTATGCCATGAAGAAATATTTAAAGAAATTAACAAACCTTCATTTTTGGCAGTTATGGCAGACGGAACAACTGATGTATCTGCAGAAACTCAGTTAGTGGTAGTTTTAAGATATATTCTCGATGGTGAACCAATTGAACGTTTTTGGACATACCTGAAACCTACAAAATGTGACGCTGAAACTCATTCGGAAAATATTTTAAGTGTTATAGATCCTCTAGTAGAAAATTCACCTTAGAAGCCTTTTCTGTTAACCAAAGAATATGACGGCAAACATGATTTTTTTCCAAAAAGGTATTAAATTCCAAACAGTTTTCTTGTGAAAGTCTATATTTTTGTATAAACGGATTTTACATAAAAATTCTGAAGTATCAGGAAAACGCGTGACCTTGAAAATTTTCAAAAGTTTCGTCTGCGGCGCAATTTTTTTAAGGCCCCTACGGCGCCAGTAGTCTGGATATGTTTGAAATTTGCATGCGGGCGGCCAATACCCTGGGATCGACTCTGTGCAGAGCACCCGTTTCATTTCATTACGAGCCGCTACTGTTCGATAGGTCAATAATTGTAACAGATCAATAAGAGATAGATAGGAGTTAGTAAACATGGAGTGCTACATGATACAGCAGTACGTCATTATTGTTAAACATTACTATCAAAATGATGAAAATTTGGCTGCTCCGATTCGTGAAGTGCGTTCAATTTTCGGTAGAAATAATGTTCCAAGGTTATCAACTGTGAAAAGAGTAATTGAAATATTGGAAAGTACTGATTCAGTTATTGATGTGAAACACTCGACACGAGCTTGTAGTGGTCGTTTAGCACAAAACGTCACAGAATTTCGAGAGGGTGTGGTCGAGAGTCCAGGGAACTCGATTCGTCAAGGTGCATAAGAATTGGACACTTCAACAGCCACTCTTCACCGTATTCTCACTAAAGATTTGCATCACTATGCTTAGGAAATCTAACTGACTTAATAACTTTTGCCAACGGACCATGCACAGTGAAGAGAGTTTACCAATTGACTCATTAAACAACAAGAAATGAATGCCGGTTTTGTGGATACAATCATCCTCAACTACGAGGCTCATTTTTACCCTGATAACTTCGTTAATAAACAAAATTGTTGCATTTGGAGCTAAGAACATCCACGAATGATTGATGAGAAGCAAGTGTATCCCCAATGTGCCACTGTCTGATGTTCATTGTGGTCTGAAGGAATCATTGGACCATTTTTCTTTGAAAACGAAGCTGGGAATACATTAACGATAAATGGCAAATGTTATTCTGTAACGATAACCTAGTTCTTTGTGCCTCAATTGGAAGATGTTGCTCTTAAAGACATGTGGTTTCTGCAGGACGGTGCCACTTGCCATATCACCCTTGAATATATGACGTTTTGTCATATGTTCAAACAGTTGTATGTTCGTTTGTTTACCGTAGCACTTTGAAGGTGACCTTGACGATGTCGAAACGTCCCGATTTTCTTCTTTTTTACGTCTTTTTGCATTAATTTAATTATTTTGCGAAACCGGTTGTCACCATATTAAATTTATATTCATTTCCAAACAAATAGACAAATAACACCTCTACACTCTTAAACAAATACTATATATGTAAAATAATTTGATACTTTTAAAATAGAAATAAAAAATGTCTTATCAACACCGACAAAGGTTCAAACTAGAGGTAACGAAAAATGTTTCTTATGGGAAAGTCAACGTTTCGGCGTAAGTATACAAATCATCTTCAAGGTATTAAAGCATTTATTAGAGGACAACAATGGAGTTTACCCTGAAATATTTTTCATATATATTCGTCTATTTTTGAACCCTTAAACCCGTGAAACATTGATGGTCTTGCACGAGTTTTTTCCTGGTGGCGTTATCCCCCGTTTAGATGACTTGAATTGGCCGCTGCGATGTTGAGATTCAACACCCATGAACTTTTTCTGTGGGGTTTTTTGAAGTCTCAAGTTTACGCCAATAATTTCACGACCACCCAAACATTGAAGGCCAATAAAATACCGCCATATTTATGCAGAAGCGTTATTGAAAATTTAACCAGAAGGGTACTCGTATGCCATCGAATCCGTGGCGGCGATTTACCAGATGTGTTGTTCCGTAAATAATTCCCAAATATTTACATTATAAATTAATAAATATTTCAATACTTTGCTACTGAAAACCATGTTTTATTTAAAATTCACATACCTATTGCGCTCTTATTGTAACATATTTGTAAATATTTGTACGTAAAAATAATGGTAGTGTCGTTTTATTTTACTAGAAAATTGTAAGAAAATTATACTATTTATAATTATTTACGGTATAACTAATTTCATATTACACATCAAAGATCTACGAAAAATACTTAGATACCTATTAAATTTGTTTAATGAAAAATTAGATTAATTATGTCGTAAACAAATAATATTTTGTAATTCATCTAAAGATCTATAGATCTTTAGAAATGTAGAAAATTAGAAATAAGTAGCGTCTTATTAATTGGTTTCAGGTTAAAGTTCTTTTTATTTAAACATAAGAACTATCAGGAGAGAAAGAAGAAATCAGAACAATAAAAAACTGTGCTGTTAAGTATTATCCCTGTCGAAAATATTGTTTAAGATTTTGTTTTAGAAACACACTATATACAGATTATAGTTAAAAGATCAGTTACCGAAAACGCTTTAACCTTTTCTCGCTGAGCTAATCAATTTGATTAAACCTATACAGAGAAATGAAACGTGACGAACCACCACTACTATTATTTGTGGAATCGGATATTCCTCTGTCTAAATTGCGCTTTCTTTCCTTTTCAAATAAATTAACTTTTGGCGAATTCTCGGGACGCGAATTCTTCCACTTGATTTTCTGTCAGAAACATGCCCACAGATATGAGATCCAGCCGAAGGGAAGGGGTGATATTCGAAAGTAAAGGATGAAATCTGTTAATTTAACTCATGCTTACCCGTGCGTGGAATTAAAATCGTTTCGTTGTCAGTGGAATCGTTATAATTAGAAGACGCAAAGTTTGGTACATAACAAGATGGAGAAATATTTTAATATAAGTAATATTGCGGATAAAATTAATTTAGACTCCAGAGAACTAATTGAAAAGAGACTTCTTTAGATTTCTGATATAGGGTATTTCAATAGGGACGCTCGAAATTTGTTAGGTTACAGCGGCCATCTTGTTAAAACAACATCTGTTAAATTTATTTGTGAGTTATTCTGTAGTGTATGACACAGTGGAAGGTTATAGCGTTCAAAAACGTGTACAAATCATCAAATTCTATTTTGAAAATAAGTGCTCCGGTCGAAAAATATTCCGCGCATTAAGTGATTTTCATCCTCCGCCACGACCGTCCTGCTGAGTCGACTATTCGACGTTTGGTGGCCAAATTCGAGTCAACTGGCTTGATAAATAATTAGCCGTCACCGCAACGCAATATTTGCTGAAGGCATCGCTGCTGTGCGTGAGAGTATACGGAAAAACCCGAGACAGTCAATTTCTCGTCGTTCACTTGGCCACTCTACGACTTCAACTCGGCGAATTTTGCTTCGGAACTTAGGTCTACACCCGTATCAAATTCAATTGACCTAAGAACTTAAGGTAAACGACCATAAACAACGCCGTGTGTTCGCTGATTGGGCTCTGGAACAGTTGGAAGTTTCAAGAAAATCATCTTTAGCGACCAGGACCATTTTTGGATGAATGGGTATGTGAACAAGAAAAATTTTCAGATTTGGGACGATACCAATCCACACGAGATACAATAGCACAATATGCATTCCGATATAGTCGCTGTCGGTCCGTGCTTCTTTCAAACCGAACTACAGGTCTATGATAAGCAACTTCTTGTGACCTAAATTGGCTGATATGGATATCGACGATATGTGGTTCTAACAGGACGGCGCTACATGCCACCCAATGCATGCCATGACGGACATTCTGCATGAGCGATTTGAGGGCTTGGATATCTTACACAGCGGCGATGTGAACTGTCTACCGATATCGTGCGATTTAATGCCTTTGGACTTCTTCCTTTGGGGCTACCTTAAATCGCAGGTCTATGCTAATAAATCGTAAACAAATGATGCCCTCAAAGTCGACATAACGAACGCCATCTAACAAATTCAGTCAGATTTATGCGACAAAGTCATCGAAAATTTAACCTCTCGAATACGTGCCACCAAGTAAAGCCGCGACAGACATTTGAACAATACATACTTAATGCCACAGAACATTCTTTCAAATAAAGAATTGAGTGGATATCTCACACACAAATTGTTTCATTTACGTTTATTTAAAAATCGATCATTCTTATTGAAAGACACTGTATTTAACGTTACAGTTTTAAATTTATATTTACTTATTCTGCAGATAATCATTTGATTCGATTCCCATTCATAGACGAACTACATTCAAAGTAAAAGTAGAATTGTCCAAGATTATTGAATGTTATTGGGGTTATTACTGAAACTGAAATACTGAAACAATGAATTGGGATTCAACTTATCGTGGAAAGGTGGTAAGGGGTCACGTCTTTCGGATCTCACATTTCTCTTTTTGTGACTATGTTATTACTACGTAGCAAATTGCTCCTATGCTTGTCTATTTAACATCAAAGTCTCCAAATTACTAGACTAAATTAGAGTTTATTCTGCATTCCCCTTTATCGGAAGACATACGGGAAAAACCAGAAAAATGCTTTGCTTTGCCCGTTGAATTGGATAGACCGTTTTATTAAAAAGTACGTTTTAGTTGGAAAATTGAAAACCCAACTTCGGGCCTGCATACACAACTCCGGCGACAATAAAGCATCTGCCGGCCTAAATGCAATAATCCACCCCTAAGTACCGTCGTTGTTATTAACACTATTGTTGTGTACTCACCGTGTTGGCTGGATCGCTGCTGATAGGTATGAAACTTTTCACTACCGCCCATATGAGGATACAAACCTTCGGAAGTCCTGCAAAAACAGATACACGTCATGATATTGTTCTATATTAAAACAAATATGCTGCTGAGCGTCAATTCGGTTGCGTATTGATTACAATACGTAAGGGTTTTTATTATTTCTGCTAATTAGTTATACTGACAATAGAGGCATTTTATCGTTTGTTCGGGTGGTCTCCCTTGTATATATTCCAGATCAAATCTGATTGGTATTTATACGAGTATAGTCATTTTAATTTTATGCAGTGTTTTCATTTAAAAATTACCTACCCACCCTTATTATTTCTTTTAGCAAGCAAAATGATATCTAGCAAAAAATAATTACATTTAGATAGGCAAGGGGAAGTTTAAAACCAGTGTCAGTTGAAGTTTCGTCCCTTTACTCCCATCTACCTCCTACGCTCATTTAAAAGTATTAAAAATTCTGATTCAATACCGTTTATAAAAATTAAATACTTTGATTCGTTCTCGTAATAAAAATAGAATTAAAGTAATTTAAATAAAACTAAATAAATTAATGGAATAAATTTACTAAAACCAAACGAAAACCGAAGTACAATCTATTCTTGAATTCTTGTCAGAAGTTTTGAAACGTGTCTTTGATAATTAGCCTATATATGTGGGTAACTATATTGCCTAGGGTTTGGTTACTTTGATGTCGAGTTTTGTATACAATTGTTTTCAAAGAACCCCAGGGGAGGATATCCAGTGGAGTTATATCTGGAGGATTTGCGGATCATTCTAGAGCGCCTCTTCTGCTATTCCGTTCGTCGGGATAGCTTTGATCCAGCCACTATCTAAAATGTAATGCATATTACTCCACCATATGGTGCGCCATCCTGTTGAATGTGTAAATTTTGTTCACCAATGGTGGTGGGTATTTGCCTTCATCGACTTGGTTTTCTAACGAATGCGTTGAGGGTCGATTTAATTTTCCAATAAATTTAAGTATAATTCACCAGTTAAACTTTCTTCATTGAAAATAGGTCCTATGATTTCATTTCCCAGAATTCCAACCCAGACTTAATTTTTGGAGGAAACTCTCGACACACGTGCAGATTTTCATTGTCGAACAAACTCTTATAAAATTTGGGTCATTTTGAATTATCGCAGTCATTATTTCACAAAGCTGAATCCATCTGTTATAGTGATCTTACAAATTGCTGAAAAATGATAATTTGGTAAAGAAGGAATTATTTTTTCAGCAAGATTAGAGGATGATGTTAAGAAGGATAGGATAGGAGTAGGATAAATGGCAAAATGGCCTAAAATCAAAATTTGTGCAGTTTCAGTTAAGAACTCTCGACTCAGACTATGCTCTATATGGACCTAGTTTCTTGAAATTAGGTAAAGCACATATTGGTGTCTCACATTTTTGTTATAAAGCCTTATATTATCTATTTGATGTACCACAATAATAATAATTTTAATAATTTCTTGTGAAGTATACATCGTTATGAATTCTATCATTGTCACTGCAACTAATACCAATTGACAGTTTAAAAGCACTAATACTTGTAAATTTTAAATGCTAAGTTTCATTGATCGGAAGAAATGGTCGCTGTGATCAGGAAGAAATTCTTCTCTGAAAAAGAAAGAATGAGGAGTTAAAATCAACACCCTTTTATCTCACTTTGAATATCAGTAGAAGAACTGTGATGTGTGTAGAAAAATAAAAGAAACATAAAACTTATCAGTGTTTAGTCTGCGGCAGCGATTCAACAAAAATAGTGCCTCCTACTTTGATTAAACTCATAACACACTTCTTATAATATCCCATTAATTTATTTAGTTTTATTTAAATTATAAAAGGAAACAATTTGTTTATAGTCGTAGTCTGTGGTTATTGTTTGCTATTTTTTTATCATATTAGGCTGTCTTCCAAGGATTTGTTTAAGGTTATCATATTCTTTAACAATAACATCTATCTGGAGGCCCATTGTTGTATATGAAAGTATTTTATAATACAATTAATATTCATTTCCCATGATATTCTGTACGGTACTTAAATTGCCGAATTCATACACTATAGTTATATGACTTGTACAACTTATCCTAATGTCGCTTGAACTTATTTCATACAACTTATATATTTTATAAACAAATATTGGGCCAAGTACGGTTCCCTGCGGGATACCCAAGTTAATAATTTTTCGAGAACTTTAACTTTGTTAAAGTGATCGATTAAAAATGGATTACACATTTGCGTGTTATTCATGATGCCAATATCACATCATTCATATGATGTCATATTGCTGTCATTTGACATCACATGACATCAATAGGATTCTTGACAAATTTTGGAAAAAGGATACGTTAAGCCGAATATTCTCCATGTCATGGCCATCTTTGATCAATATAATTTTTGATATTTCAAAAAATAAAACCCGCCACAGGTAGGATTCGACATTTGTCCCGGATCGGAACCAAACGACATACAGCTGTTTCGAACTTATTAGTTCTCATCAGTGCCGTACAAGGTACGCCGATTCAGGACAAATTCCGAATGAACTCTATCGGGTATACATCTTTATCGATACGGTCTCTGTCAGTAACATATAAGTCAGAAATCGAGAAAGGAACCACCAAACCGCCAAGCCGTTATGAAAGTAGTTCCCAAATAGCAAAGCTTTTACATAATCGCTCTAGGAAACAACTACTCCTCGGGCTAAAGCCCCACCAGGCATTGAATTATACCCAGAAGCGATCTTTCTGCACGATCGGATAAGGTTAACCTTATCTGATCGTGCAGAAACACGAGAGATCTGAAACACGAGAAAGGGGTCGAGGATCGCTTCTGGATATAATTCAATGCCTGGCGGGACTTTAGCCCGAGGAGTAGTTGTTTCCTAGAGCGATTATGTAATAGCTTTGCTATTCGGGAGCTACTTTGATAACCGCTTGGCGGTTTGGCGGTTCCTTTCTCGATTTACAACATATATGTTACTGAATTTTTGATATACCAAACTTGGATCTAGTCTTTTTGTTTCCCGATATGTATTTGTAGACAAAATTATGACATTTGTTATATAAAAATTTTCAGCAGAGCATGGTTTAGTATTTTTGAGTATTATGACGCAAGATAGTTACATCATAATATTAATCTCGCCATCTTGCTAAATTCTCGTAAAACGCTGGGGTAGACTCAACAAGAACCCATATTTCATAGTAATAAAAGAATTAACGTTGCGTATAAAACTTTTGTCAACATAAATAACTGTGCATTCTGGCTGGATCTTTATCATTCAGTGGAAAACATCCACCGACTACTTAGATACATAGCCGTGGGGGCTTCCCTCATTATAAGTATTAGAAACAAACGCACTGTCACACGTAAAATAAGGGAGTCAAAGTAAAGGCAACAACAAAGAGCCTGACTAAAAAAGCATCAACTTACCCCATCCTATGCATATGTAGACCCTTAATTTAAAATTCTCCCTTGTTAATGTTTCCACGACGAGAATGTAGAGGTAAAGACCTGGAATGAGAGAAATTAATTATTAATTAGACGTAAATACAGTCGACCCAGCAGTAGCAGGTAGATTGTAATTATATTCTTCAAGGTAACTCTAGGTGTACATGTAAGCTACTATTTTCTTATATTTTCACTAGGATACAGTTGTTATCACACCGAATTTTAAATGCGTAATGTATTTTTACATTACTTTATACTTATTCTATTATATAAGGGCCCAAAATATACGTAAATAAGGATTTTATTTGTATTTTATTTGAGGTGGTTTTATTTAGATTCAGAAAAAATAAATTTTTCACAAACATCAATTTCAATTCATCTGCGTTTTGGCAATTAAGTTGGCATTATCAGGAACTGATGATGAGGTAGCATACTAGAAGCATGTCCTCTATAAAGTTTTCACTGCCGATCTGCCTCCAATTCTAGGAACATTCACAATTACCTCTGCAGATGACACATCAGTTATAGCAACAAGTAAAGTATCCAGATACGTACCCAATAAACTTCAAGAATATTTTGATAATATCTGGATATGGTTGAAAAAATGGTTGGAAATAAGAGTAGATGAATCTAAATCACAGTACATAACATTTACTCTCATAATATGAGTCCATAGTCTCAAATATATTGGTATACATCCCAACAGAAGACTCAATTGCAGACACTATTTCTTTACAAAAAGAAACCAACTAGGTTTACGACTGTCGTGACTTGAAGTACATTCAAACTCGCTGTCAGTTTTCTGGACAACAGCCAAAAGATGCACAGAGCTTCCCCCAAATTCAAAAAAAGGAAGAGCTAGTTTAGAGAACTATTGGCTGGAAACTGTCGATTTTAGTTTACTACAACCCAGGGCATTTCTTTAATACATTGATGCTGCGGGACGGCTGAGGGAATGAGGTCAGTGTTTGACGACAAATTGGCAGCTGATGGAGGTAGGATGTGCCCGATATGATTATTTGAGCGCATGTGAACCCTATCTATTTTCCAATTTATAGAATCGGAATCAGAATCCTTTACACATACTATAGCTTGAAATCTTTGTAACCAATCTGTCGTATAGACCATCATCTGTAGTTACTTAAATTGTGACTGTAAATCTGAATTTCTATTATTAATAAAGTGTAGGGATCTATTTGAGTACAACGTATATATAGTTTACACCAATCGATCACGTCTTTGATATGTACCAGGTATGTAAATATGAAACAGGAAAAAATTCTTGCTCTTTTGAGGCAAACCAGTCATCGAGCCATTTTTGTGCATTTTCGTAAAAAATGAAGCCCTACTCAGCAAGTGCGTAATAATTACATAAGTAGTAATCGGACGGAGCCAAGTCTGGCAAGTAAGCCGCATGCGACATTATGGTCGTTCTCACGCAAATCTTGATTCACATCCATCATTTGTTGTCGATAGAGTTTAGTATTAATGGTTTGGTCAGGTTTTAGTAGCTCATAATAGATCACACTCTTCTGATCCCACCAAACACAGATCATTGTCTCCCGTCCATAGCGATTTGGCCTTGCAGTCGATGTCGATGGTCCGCTTTGAGTTACCCATTATCGTTTATGCTTAGGATTCTCGAAATATGTCCAGTTTTCATCGTCAGTCACAATTCGATGGAGACACGACTTTCTTTTGTACCTGGCGAGTAGAATTTCGCAAATGGTTTTTCGGTTTTCCTACTGTCTTTCATTCAGTTCATATGAAACCCATTTTCCCATCTTCTGGATCTTTCTTATGGCTTTCAAACGTATGGAGACGGCTTCTCGTGTCACATTTAATTGATCGGCGAGTTTTTGCTGCGCTTGAGCGTTATTCTCATTCAATAATGCTTGCAATTCACTACCTTCACTTCTTCGGTGGTTTTCTACGTTCTTCGTTTCTCACGTCAAAATTGCCATTTTTGAATTTTTTAAATCACTCAAAGCACTATAATTTCTTCGATAGGCTTCGGTAGGCTTCGATAAGCATTCGATGCCATTCTGCAGCAGTTTTCTTCAAATGGTAGGTAACAGAAGATCAATGCTGTACGCAAATCATAGTTTCCAGGCACAATATTCGACATGTTGAACGCTAATAAAAACGATACTGTCGTATGAGACGTGTATTGTTGTGAGACAAAAGCCTTTATCAGATGTCAAAACAAGAAACTGGCGTCAATGACGGTAACTACATTAGCAGCTAGGCTATCATCTATGAGCAAATTTTGGTTTTATATTTAAATACCTGGTATAATAAAAAGTGTTTGCAGAACAACAATTTGCCATCGGTTTGACTATAGAAATACGCTCACCTGTTAATAGATGCGAGGCGGTAAACATATTCAAGTATTGCTCGAACTTCGTGCCTGGATAGACTTTTATTAAATAAGTTTTCTGATTATCATACCCGACTTCAGAAGCACAACAATTTCAAATAACATTTATGCTACAACTCATAATCGTGAGACAATATTTTCATTTCCAACTTTACGGGATGGGAAAGTTTGTTTCAGGTGCTTGAGAAAACTAATATTATACAGCCGTAGCGGGAAATATTTTAAGAGCTTTACATATCAGACCACTTTCTTTGGGAGTTGAACGTATCAGGGGAAGCGTGGATGTGGAAGTATATCGTTTATTTTCTTTAACAACGAAACACTGAACATATGAATTTTATTACATACATCTGTACCTACATTATACACACGAATATACTGTAGCTACTTTTTCCGAGGACATAGAAACAGCTAATAAACTTCAAATCACTATCAATAAATTTCAAAACTGGACCAAGAAATGGAAAATTAAATTAAATGGAAAAAAATCAGTTCATATCGGTTTCACTAATAGACGTATAGACTAATAGAAGTATGAATGGACGAGTAGTCTCATATGCCAATACAGCCAAATATCTCGGTCTTACCTTAGATACGGAGCTTCGCTGGAAAGCCCACGCAAAAAAAAAGATAAGAATTAGGTGCAAGGTATATGAAAATATACTGGCTCTCGGGTAGGAACTCCTAGCCTTGTCGATACATAATAAGCTCCTCTTGTATACGTAAATTTTAAAACCGACGTGAACTTATGGTACTCAGCTTTAAGGTTGTACCAGAAAGTCAAATATTAAAATTATACAAACCTTTTAAAAGAAAGTACTACGGAACATCTTTAGTGCATCTTAGAATATAAAAAATGAAAATTCCCACTGAGATCTTGGAATAGAAAACGTTGAGACAGAGATTCAAAAATTTGCAAGAAGCCACGAAAGAAAACTTCTACAACACGAGAATATCAAGGCCGTGCAGCTGATTGATAGCTCCAAATGCAGCTGATTGCTAGCTCCAACCAAATAAGAATACTCAAGAGGATTAAACCCCATGAGTTAGTGTAGTGGTTTGAGTGAAATTAAAAGCAGAGTAAATTGTGTAGTGCACAAGAAAAAGTGTCATATTTGTCAGAAATGGCTAAGAAAACATCAATAGGTGACGCTTAGAATTTAAGTAATTTAGTATAATAGTATTAGAAATAAATTAGTTCTCATTAGTTGTAAACTACATCGTAACAATATTAAAAAAATATACACAAGATGTGTAAGAAAACGGAATAACTACATACTATACAAACTTATTTTTATTTACTCCACTATTGCACTGTTCGTCAATTTATAGTTAATATCCCTAAAAGCACAGGACTTCATTTCTAAATTTGGAAGGGACTGAATAATTTACAGCTTGGCACTAAAAGGCGGCCGTTTGCGATTTAATATAGGCTTGTGCTCCAATTGGACGGAATTATCGTGGCATGAAGATTACTTAATTAAATTAGTAAAACAAATTGAACTCTGCTCTTTCTGATAAATACTCAAATTAAGGTGAAAGATCTTATGCGTAACATAAAAGGGTCATCAGCTTTAAATAAATTTTTTGCAGGATTTCGAAGTTATATTTGTAAAAGAAATTGTGATCGCCAAATATGCTGCCGGATAATGCATACATGTGGCCTGCGTATGGGAAGGTGTAGCGAGGGCTTCGAGCACATGACGCGGAGTTCAACTCATGCTGTAAAAAAACTAAGTACCACAAAACACTCGATTTGTGCTAGGTATCCAGTTACTGTTTAACATTGAGACCGTGTGCGTCTGCTTCGCGAAAGAACTAAATTACTTTGCGATCGTGATTAAAGTGTCCACAGTGCCAAAGTCGAAAAAGCGACCGCATGCCGACAATGTAAATAAATTAATTCGGGACTTTCCAGATTTGATGTATGGTAGGGCGAAAATAGTGTGTAAAGTTTGTGAAAAAGATTTATTGTATTGGGACAAGACATATAAATAGTACGGAACATATTAATATAAAAAAGGACCTGCCACGGAAAACAGAATTAGTTTTTGATCTACTTCTCATATTAATTACCTGCCATTTAACACTTACATTACTTGACACAGCAGAATTTAAGGACTTTTGGAAGAAAAACAATCCTAAGTACCCATTACCGACTAGGGCCACAGTGCGCAGCTATGTACCATTTGCACATGAAAGAGTGAAAAGTCAGATTAAATCAGCATAATTAATGCTGATCTCCGCGTCACGTGCTCTAGGCCCCCGCTACACCTTCCCATATGCAAGCCACATATACGCGGCACCGATTATACAGCTCTACATTATATAGCGAGCTGTTATGCATCCAACAATAGCACCTGTGGTGTATTATCCTGGAGAAAGAGTGTATACAAGGTTGCATAAGAGACATGTAACACCCCGTAACATGGTTAGTTAAAAAATATTACTTTTAAATTTCCTAGACATATATAATGGGTATCATGACGTATCCTTTTTAGTCCAAACGAATGTTATTTTCTGTTATTAACATTATTAATATACAACAAAAATAGTTAGGAGGCAGTGGAGTCAATATCGAATATATCAATGATATTGTATTGTATAAAAGTGAGTACATATTTTCCAAAGGGGCAAATCTGCCCCTTTCAATAGTAATTTTGACAGTCCTGTGACTGATAAGCAACGACAGATAGAAGGAATGGCTTATGCGACCCTTATTTTAAGAATAAGAGAGCTTTGCAAACATCTTCAAACATCTGAATTTTAACTACTCTGTACAAGAGCCTTTAACATACTGATTTTTTGTTTTTCATAGTATCTTACGGAACATTTTAGTGCTATAAGTTATGAAATGGTTCTGCAAGTTAGAATTTTTTATATAAGGGAACGATAAACTTTTTATTTAATATTTTTCAATGAATATTCGTGTTTAGAAATAACGATAAGTATAAGATTAACAACATATCAATTTTAAAAATAATTATCAACTAAAATAATTACTAAATTCTGCAGGAATATGTTCTACATTGTTAAGGTGTCAAATTATAAGAAAAACTGAAAAACGTATTATGATGTTATGGCTAAATTAAGAGCATTTTCAGTATGTATTTGAAATTTGTATATATGAAGGGTGTTACAATAAGAGCGCAAGTTTTTAATTACGCGCCATTTTAGCTGCCATGACTCCATAGGTTAATAATTGTAACAGATCAACAGAAGATAGATAGGAGTTAATGACCATAGAGCGCTAGATGATACAGTAATGCCTTCTTATTGGTAATCATTAATACCAATATGGTGAAAGTTTCGTTGCTACAATTCGTCAAGTGCGTCCAATTCTCGATAGGAATAATGTTCTAAATTTATCAACTGTGAAAAGAATAATGAAAAAATTTGAAAGTACTGGTTCAGTTATTGATGTGAAACATCTGACATGAGCTCGTTGTGGTCGTTCAGAATAAAACATCAGGACAGTTCGCGATAGTGTGGCCGAGAGTTCAGGTACTTCAATTCGTCATAGTACACAAGATTTGGACATTTTAGCATCAATTTTGCGCCGTATTATCACAAAAGACTTGTATTTTCATTCTGACAAAGTCCAATTGACTCAACAACTTCTGTCAACCGACCATGCACAGCGAAGAAGGTTCACCACTTGCACCATTGGACATTCAACAAGAAGCGTTGCCGCTTGTGGTCAAAATAATCTTCAGCGACTAGGCCCATTCTCACTTTGATAGCTTCATTAATTGGCAAAATTACCGCATTTGGGGCTCACAGAATTCACAAGTGATTCAGGAGAGACAAATTGATCCTCAGTATGTCACTGTTTGGTGTCCATTGTAGTCTGAAGGAACCACTGGATAATTTTTCTTTGAAAACGAGGCAGGTAATGCTTTAGCGGTAAATGACGAATGTTATCGTGACATGATGACCCTTGTGCCTCAATTAGAAGATAGTATTCTTGAAGACATGTGGTTTCAGCAGAACGGTGACACTTGTCATACTACTCTTTAACTATTGACAGTCTTATACCAGTTTCTTCTTGGCCATGTTATCTCCCGTTTTGGTGACCAGAAGTGGACGCCACGATTTTGCAATTTAAGACCAATTGACTTTTTTCTATTGGATTTTCTGAAGTCTCAGGTTTACGTCCACAAGCCTGAGTTCCCAACCAACAAGCATTGCAGGCCGTATCAACGAAATATTGCTACTAATTATGCAAAGCCGTTATTGAAAATTTCGTCAGAAGTGTACTCGTGTGCCACCAAAGCCGTGACGGTTATTTACCGAATGTGTTATTCCATACATAGTTTCCAAATCAATACATATTTCAATACTTTGCTACAGAAAACCATGTTTTATTTAAAGTTCATATGTTGCGAACTTATTGTAACACCCTTTAGAATATTCGGTCCCTCCTTAACATAGATGTGAATTAATTTTCATCATAAATAAAAAACGGAACTCACTTAAAGCAGCTTTCTTACATTCTACTAAGTCATTAATCCCGCTTTATTAATTCCACGGCAAATCTGGTATAAATTAGCAAAAACTGTAAATAAAGTTTGCAGAACAGGCAACTGTAAATCAAGCACCATTATTCCTCCTCGGGGGTAACATACTGAATTAATCATACACTTCCGGGTTGCTTACCTTCCACGAACATCCAGAAGAAGGTGGTAATATGGAAGTAATGCAGTAGCGTCACGATGAATATACACATTACGGAGGTGTTTCCCCCGAAATTCAGCTACAAAAGAAAATAGATTGCCATTAGTGTAAAATATGTATTGTGATTTTTACAGGCGTACCCGAAATATTCATATTCATGTCGGTGAATTGTATTTAATGAACGGCAGATGAAAAAAAAAGCTGTCAATGCTTTTAACAGAAGTGGTAGATTAATAATCTTTCGGCCTGGATATTCGGCATCATTTATGGAAATCGGAAAGATTTATTATTCGGTACAAGCTTTGTCATAACCGAAAAAAAGTGGCTCGCTAAAGCGTGAACGAAAAACATCATGGCGAGAGTTTTTAGGTTGAACGAAATAAATGAATGGCAATCCCGTGTATGGCGCAAAAAGGGATAAGCTGCGCATCAATAAAGAAAACTCATTTTAAAGAGGCGTATTTCTAATAATATTTGGTGGAAAAATGAGTTGTAGCTTTAAGGTGGTGGATAAATATTTGGGGTGTGTTTACATTATTTTGTTCAACTTAGCCGAGTAAAGCAGTTTCATGTGAATTTAAGTGTTTTTTATATGTAACAAACTGATTCAGAATCATAACGAAATAAAAATAGCAAGTTCATTTAAAACGTTTTTCGTATTATTGCAAGTTTACTGTATCGATAGAGTAGCTAAAAGATTACTCTACATGAAAAAATAACAATTTTCAAAGAACTGGCGGAGGTGCTAATGTCATTCTGATATATTTTATTTGATTTTACTTAAAATTTTTGATTCTATTTGATTCAAACCCATAACTATCACGTCTAATACTATGTAAAGGTAATACGTGACGAATATATAACAATTAAATAACTGAAGTATATAATATTTCATGTATTATGTAAGATCATATTATTGTAATTTTCTACAATTTGTAAATAAAGTTTTAAACTGTTTATCTAAGTCTGTTGTAGTAAAATTTCTCTTTTGTACTGTATTTTACTGACTTTTTGTATTTCTATTATTATAAAGTTGATATGTGATGGTTGAGTGTTAATATGTAATAAAATATATTGTTCTTATATAGAAACTTCAGTATACTCAAGTGTTCACACAGATCAAAATGATAGTGATGATTTTAGCAATTATTAAAAAGTTATATGTTGTATCACATATGATAGGTTGGCAAGTAATTCGAGGCAAAATTATAAGAGATCAGTATAAATGTGACAGTAATTTGATAATAGTAATTACTTTATAATTATCTACGTTTCTATTGAGATTACCTACGTTACGAGAAACTCGGTGAGGATGAAAATGTTTACGTATTAGAGATTAGATTTCTTTTAATTTAACAGTATATAACAACTTGATATTCGTATTATATAATATTGCATGGACAAAACGAGTTAAATGTTTGTCAATATTAATTTGAACAAAATAATTGTAGAAATGGAGAGGTCGCTGTATACTTGCGTGAATTTTTTTTGACTAGTAAATAAAGCTATACTTCTAACAATTATTTTGGTTTTATGCCATTTTCAAAGAGTAACAAATTTTTACTGTAAAGAGAATCAAAGTTTGTTACTCTTTGAGAATGGCATAAAAGCCGAAGCATTATAACAATAATTTGCAATTTTTATGAAACCTACCCAGTGTTTTCTTTCATTTATTAGTAATAAATTAATATTTACAAATTTTATATGTTATCATAATTTGAATGGCCATCTCGGTCTCCCTATTTCATCTCCATGGATTACTTTATGTGGCACAAAAATCAAAAGTATATATTAATCGACCAGAAAATCTTAAAGATCTAGAAGATATGATAACCAAGGGACTTCAAAACTTAAGTCCTCATGTTATAAAAAATTAAATTCAATGAATGAATTCACAGATCATTTTTCTTACTTTGAAAAGATGAGCAACGGTCATCTTGAGTTTATAATTTAATTAGCAATTGGAAGAACATTCTTGAATTATAAAGTAAATTTTGAAACACATCCTGAATATTGTTTATTTGATGTAAAGGGTTGGGGTGCGTATAATTTTGAATTACAAACTAAATTACTTTTACATTTTTTAAAAATATATATAGTACAAATAAATACCTCTACTGGGTTCACAAGTCAGAAATACATTTATAAAATGTTAGAAATTAATCTTCTCAGTTATGTATTAATGCATTTAATTAAAAGAATTTCATATTATTACAAAATAGACAATAAAAATTTTCTTGTATACGCGGTGTCCTCATAACCCCCTATCGAATTTGATACTTTTGGGAAATTAGTTATAATTCAGAGGGGGTTGAAGTCGAGGTAATCTTTTGATGGCAAATACTGATAATATAAAAATAATAATCGATCTGCTTTAGGGTTTTTCTTACAGATTAACAGGGTTCTTAAAAATATGGACTATATAAATGTGTCATTTTCCTGTGTCATAATTTTATAAAAAGGGGTGACATTCGATTTTGCTACATTCAAATGTAATGTATATAATAGTGGATGACAAAGGAAAACTTTATATAATTACAAGCATTTAATGAATAATCCAAAATATTATGATAAAATATTTTACTTGCAATAAATCGAGCAAACACATTCACTCTTTTAAATAATTCAATTGACATTAGAATTTTTCGACAATTTGTAAAAGGAAAACTAAGAGGTGACAATTATGAAACGCAACTTTTAAAATAAAATATCATCTTGACATCACTTGACACTACAGTCTACTCGTTTAAATTTTGTTATATATACTTAGGAAGAGCAAGCACGAACATTTTCAAAACCTCAGCCTTAAATAAATCTATTAGAAACTAGAGCAACTCTTGCGGCGGAAGTAGAAAAAGAGAATAATGAAACTTATTAAGTTCTCTCTGCAAATAGACCAGCCTAGAGGTGCCAGTTTTAGGAAGCATCCATTCTAGTTAAAAGTTTAATATTTCTCGACGTTCGTGGTTTTTAATATAGTTCGGTAAAGTTTTAAGTTTTTACACTACAATGTAACTGTGATCAACTTAGATGAACGTTTCTTATCTGAAAGTATTCCAATGATGCATATAAAATCGATAATAATAAACCTCAGAAATAGGTTAACACGGATGGGAAGGACCAAAGGCGTATTATCGATATAATCACTTTTTTTTATATACCATATTCAACAAACTTATAAATTATTTTTAGGTTAACACTGATACAATATTATTTCTCATTTTTATTTTTTCTATATTTATATTTATTCTACTTACGCCCATTTGTCGGGTCCATTAAAATAAGGGATGGAAAATTGAATTTTACTAACTCTAATTGTAAGCTAAACCCACTCCTCAAGCCACTAACGTTAGAATTGTAATGTGTATCACCATACAACCGAGCGACGTAATGCAAACGTAATTAATTTTATTGTTCACGAAGAGTTGGCTTACTGATAACATCTTTGTATAAGAAATATGGCACTAGTACTTCTTCGCCAGTTAATTTAAGCCCAATTTAAATTTCTGTGGCTCCTAGAGTAGCTGACCGATCTCAAATATAATTATTTTTGTCTCATTTGCAAGTAATTGCTACTCGTTTATAATTTTCTCTTTCTGCGTTTATTATACAATGCTTTCTTTCAAAATCACCCATCCTCATTATTTCTTTTAGCAAGGAAATATTTAGACAAAAACATGGAAAGTAAATTAATGGTATATTTTAAGGACGGTGTTATGAGTTCAACGAAAGTATGAGGCACTGTTTTTGTGGAATCGCTGCCACAGTCTCAACACCGATCTCTGTCATCGGTGTTCAATTTCAAGAGACTGGGTCCGTGGGCAAGAAAACAAATAATTAGCCGTTCTTACTTAAGCTGCAGAGATTGAGATTTTAAAACACTTCAATTCCAAAGGTCGCTATGTTAACAAATATTTCAATTGGTTCCACACACAAAGCTTTAGAACTAAACAAACTAAACATGTTATTTCGTTACAATATTAGCAACCTTTACCAATTTTGCGAAGATGACTATGGCAGAAGGATTCAATTTTGTGAAATAATTATAGCGAAAGTTCAAAATGACTTGAATTTTATAAAAAGATATTTGTTTCTGTGCTGAAACAACATTGTTTCTATGATGAAACAACATTGTTTCTTAATGGCTTTGTAAGAAAACATAACTGCAGATACTGGGACAATGAAAATCTACACGCATTTCGAGTAGATCTTATTGTTTCCTCAAAAAATCAACGCTGGAATTCTGGGAAATCAAATAATTCGACATATTTTCATTGAAGAAAATTTAACAGGTGAATAAAACTTAATTTTATTGGGAAATTACATCGACCCTCTTATGGTCGGCAAGATCTCCAGATATAGCTCCACTGGATCTGCTTCTTTAGTTATTTGCTAAGATGATTTTATGAAACTCAGCCCCATAATATTCAAGATTGAAGATAAGATTATCTACACATGTAGGATAATTACTAAATACACATTTCAAAACATTGGAGAAGAATTCGAGAATAAATTGTACTTTCGTTTAGTCAATAACGGTGGGTATTTTGAGCACATTAACAAGTAAGGTCTCAAGTCGTATTGTGAATAAGAAATTTATTCCAAGTATTTGTTCCATTTTATTAAAATTATTTTATTTTTTCATATTTTATAAAGATGGATCAACCGATATTTCTAGATTTCTAAACGGAGTTGAATAATAATTTTTCAATCCAAATAAGATCTTTAAAGTTATGTATTACAAGATAGGGGATACTACTTAAAATATTTAAGTGGAGTTAACTGGAGGTAATGGGTGAAACCTAAACTGGAAAAGATATTGATTTTAAACTACCCTTTCGATATTTAATTTTTTTGTATTTTCTGTCTAGACACCATATTCCTCGTTAAAAAAATAATGAGGGTGGATAAATTTAAAGTAAAATTTGCTAGACTGCTGCAATTTCTGTATAAAAACGATAACTTACACCTCATTTTAGTCCAAATTGTCAGTGTTTGAGTAAAAGAATGATAATTGGGATCAGCTAACATTGTTAGGAGCCACCACATTTTCTGTTAGATTCAAATTTTCAGCTAGGCCATACTTACAAATAAAAAAATACATTTATAAAGCGATTTTACTAATCGCAACTGTCAACTTCGGTATGGAATATTAAGTATTTCGGTTACGCCTGTGTCACCATGGCAATATCAGATTTCACTTACCAATAATAAAGTTAAGATCCACATGCAATACGTAAGCATATACGACCACATTAGGTTCATGTGTATTGTGTTACGAAGACATCGAAGTTCTCTGAAACAAATAGAATGACGTTAGCGAACTGTCGATCTCAATACCTTTGAACTTTATACAATCGTCTTATGTTAGTTTGATATGGATTTTTGATATATGCATGGCCTAGAATTACTAATTAAGTAATGAATGACGAATATATAGCTAAGTTTTAATGCCATGTTTGAATATAGCTGCTAGGTATACTACTAAAGTAGTAATTTGTTAGAGATGTGCTGTTTTTAATTAGTAATATTGGCGAACATCACACAGCCTTAGGTAGGATTCAAACGTAATTTATAATTCCATTTGAGGGATTCTTTTCCTTGTGAATTTATAAAATGGGAAACAACTGCGGTTTATTTTCCGGGAATTGTGTTATACCCAAATAAAAAATTCTGTACGTTATCCAATGTTGGCTTTAACTTTGGGTATACATATGGACAGTAATTAATTAATTAATTTATATACATCACCCTATAGATACCTCAGTTATGGAGTGGGAAAAATTACACTTAAACATAAAATATTACATACACAAGATTAAATACGATATAACGAGAAATATAACTAATAATACATAATATATGTATATGCCTTGGCAAACAATGTATTGTTATAGTGATGAATAACTAATACAGTCCTCTAAAGTAGTTGTGCATTTTCTAAAATAAGTTTTAAAAAAAACTGACTTAAAAAAAGTAACTCAACTAAATAGCAATAAATAGATGTTTTCTACAACAATTTAATACTTATTTGTTGTTTCGTTTATTGAAATTAATAAATAATTGTCTATTATATAACTATTATTAATTGTTTTATATAATTTTAGAGTGGGTCATGCGATATTAATAATGCGAATACCGGCCCTCGGCAATTTTAAATGTAAACTTGTTATAGTAACAAGGTTATATATCTTTTATGTTTTACTTGACACCGACTTCAAAGTTATATCAAACAATTAATAATAATTGTATAATAAACAATAATTTGTCAATTGCAGTTCTGGCAGGAAAAGGACATCACGTCTACTTCGATAACTATTTCAATGCGGTTGACTTACAAAAGGATTTACAATCCGATATGATATACTCTTGTGGGACTTTAAAACAAGGAAGAAAAAATTACCAACAGATATTAGCCATGACAAAAATTTGAGAAGAGGAGAACCAGAATATAGGGTTAGTCTAGATGGAATAGTTTACATGAAATGGAAAGATCGGAAAGGTGTAAATTTTTTGGCAAATCATATGGACCCATCTGAAAATTAAGTTACGAACCGAAAACAAAAAGATGGTGGCCTGCATGAAATTCCATGTCCAAAATTAGTCATGAATTACAACAAACATATGGGCTATGTGGACAAATTCGGTATGTTGAAGTTTAGATATGAAATTGACAGGAAGTCCAAAAAGTGGTGCCATCGTATTTTTTGGTATTTGTTGGATGCAGCTGTAGTCGATGCTTTCGTGATATTTCAAGAAAGAGCAAAATCAAAGTTAATGCCACTAAAAATGTTCAGATTTTCTGTTGCTCTTGGACTTGTTGGCAGCGAACGTTCTTGCCCGAAAAAAGGGAGACAACCTCTGACAACTCATTTCAAAAGTACAGTGGCTCCGGAAATTAGGTATGACAAAAAAGAGAAAAAATCAATCCTGAAATTTTAAAAAATATTCAGGTATGATTCATGCGCTCATATGCCATTGCATGGTTCATCAAGAAGATGTGCATTTTGTAGCTCTAAGGAGCATCCTCACCGCATTAGATGGATGTGCTCAAGGTAATTACTTAAAAAACTAATTATTGTTTCATCAGTTAACCAATATTTTTTTTAGATGTGACGTGGGGTTATGTTTATCAGACACAAAAAACTGTTTTGCAATGTACCATAAGAAATAAAATATATGTAAAATAAAACCTACTTTTGACTTGACATTACAAAATTATGATATGTGTAAAGACTCGGGGTATAAAACCAGGTATACATAAATAACCTCAGAATTTATGAACTTTGTGCAGTACTATTCATTTCATCGCTATTTACCAAATAAAACACTCTCTTATCTTGCCGATAAACGGAACAGTCTACCTGACTCTAGCCATAAAATAAGCCACGGTATGTTTTGAGATTTTTTATTTGGCAAATAGCTATGAAATAAACTATACACATAGACTTATCTCTTAAAATACGCTACATTAGCAATAACATATATACATATAATAAAGAAACGTTTTCCGATCCGATAGGACTTGCACATTGACGAAGTTCTAGTGCAAACTAGAATGGATGGGTTGGCTTGCGCGTTTTAATGATTTAAGGAGCCGTACCATAGGTTTAACCATAGCGGGGGGGTCCTTATTGAAAAACCAGACTAAGACAAGTCACTGAAGAAGGGCAGCAGCTCTTTCAGTAGTCATAGTGGCAGAGACCGTGGGGGTTGGTATGGTGCTATGACACACACGACTGCGATGTGGAAGGTAAAAGGAAACCACCACATTATAATCCTCAGAACAGCTAACAGAAAGCTTATCCCAAATAATGATGGCGTCTCCTGGGGCAAAAAACACCGGAGGTATAATAGTCCTTCGTTCGGATCTCCGGATGAGGACTGTTCCGGTAGACGTGATCGAGTGCAATAGTAGGGATAGTAAGAGGTGTAGCATTTCACGAGTCGGAGCGTAGAATGCCAGAAGCATGAGACAGGCGGGGAAGCTAGAGAATCTGAAGATAGAAATGGATAGGTTAGGATTAGATATAGTAGGTATAAGTGAGATGCGCTGACCGGAAGTAGAAGATTTTTGGAGCGGTGACTATAGGGTAATACACACAGGATCGGTAAATGGAAACGCGGGAGTAGGAATCGTTATGCGAAATAACGCAGGATAGTGTGTAGATAGCTACCTACAATACAGCGAGAGAGTAATGATGGTCAGGTTAGATTCGAAACCAGTGAAAACAGTAATAGTGCAAGTATACATGCCTAATTCCAGTCACAATGAGGAAAAGTTAGAAGCCGTTTATTCGGACATAGAGCAGGTAATAGGATTTGTGAAGGGTCATGAAAATTTAATAATAGTGGCAGATTTTAACGCAGTCGTAGGTGAGGGGAAAGAAGGAGAGTTTGTAGGTCCTTATGGATTAGGAAACAGAGACGAGAGAGGTAGCAGACTGATAGAATTCTGTGAAAAGCACAAGATGGTAGTCGCGAACACACTGTTCAAGAATCACGTTAGGAGGCGGTACACCTGCAAAATGCCAGGAGAGATAGACAGGTATCAGATAGACTACATTCTGATTAGGAAGAGATTCAGAAATCAAGTAAAAGACTGTAAGAGTTATCCAGGAGCAGATGTAGACAGCGACCACAACTTGGTAGTCATGAAAGCTAGATTAAAGTTCAAAAATCTGAAAACCCGGAAGAATAAGAAACGTATAAATGTAGACATATTGAGGGATCAGAATATGAAAGATAAGTTCCAGGAGAAAACAGATCAATTAATAAATAAAGCGAGTAATGACGAAATCAAGAACGCATAAACTGAGTGGGAGGGTATCAGGAAAGCCCTGGATAACGGACGAAATCTTAGACTTAATGCAAAAGAGACGAGGCTACAAAAACAGACGAGACGAGGAAGGACTGAAAACTTATAAGGCAATAAAGTGGGAAATCATTAGAAAATGCAGAAAATCGAAAGAACAATGGATAGAGGACAAATGCAAAGAAGTAGAAGATAAGCTGCAAGTAGGTAAGACCGATGAGGCATACAAAATAATTAAGAGGAACTTCAGGGATATAGGAACAATAAGTAGAAACGTTAGGAGTCAATTGGGGGACATACTGATCGGAAGAGAGGAGAAAGCGGATAGATGGAAGCAGTACTTAGGAAATTTATACGAGGGTCAGGAATTAGGAGAGATATTAGAGGAAGAATCTAGCCTCGATAGGGAAGATGTAGGAAAACCTATATTGAGAGAGGAATTTGAAAAAGCACTAAGGGGGCTAAAGAACAATAAAGCGCCGGGTGTAGATAAAATACATGCGGAAATTTTGAAACGTGCGGGACAGAAAGTAGTAAATAGGATGTTTGAACTGGTAAAATACATATACGAGACGGGCGAGATGCCGGAGGATTATAAGAGGAACATTATCGTTACTATACCGAAAAAGAGAGGAGCCGACAAATGCGAGAACTTTAGAACGATTAGCCTAACCTCCCATGCGTCAAAAATCTTAACCAGAATAGTGCAGAAGAGGATGGAAAATAGAGCGGAGGAAATACTAGGAGAAGACCAATTCGGGTTTAGGCGAAATAGGGGAACTCGCGAAGCTATTCTAGCGCTAAGAGTAATGTTAGAGAAAACAATAGAAAAAGGAAAGCACGCTTATATAGGATTTGTAGATTTAGAAAAAGCTTTTGATAACTTAAGATGGAAAAAAATGTTCGAGATACTAAAGAGCGCATAAATTAAGTATAGAGATAAGAGAGTAGTACACAATCTATACAAAGAGCAAACTGCTGTTATAGAAGTAGAAGGGGAAATAAGGGAAGTAGGTATTAGGAAAGGAGTAAGACAAGGATGTATGCTATCACCACTAACTTTTAATCTGTATATCGAAGAGGCGATTAATGTGGTAAAAGATAGAGTGGATTTCGGGATTAAAGTACAGGTACAGAAACTAAAAATGCTGAGATTCGCGGATGATATAGCAGTATTAGCATCTAGTAAGGAGGAATTAGAATCAGCATTGAACGAACTGGAGGCAGTGTTGACAGAGGAATACGGAATGAGGGTGAATAAAAACAAAACTAAAGTGTTAGTGTGCAGAGGGCGCGAGAGCAGAGCAAAAACGAAAGTACAAATTAATAATGAAAGATTAATTATTTAGGAAGTAAAATAAATTGGGATGGAAGAAGCGATAAATATATAAAAGAAAGAATAGCGCAGGGTCTAGTAGCTTTTAACAAAAAGAAAGCACTTTTATGCTCGGGGGTAATAAACTTAGAAACAAGGAAGAGATTTTTAAAAACATATGTATGGAGCACGGCACTATACGGTTGTGAAACCTGGACGGTAGGGGAAGCAATTACGAAGAAATTAGAAGCTTTTGAGATGTGGTGTTACCGAAGAATGATGAAAATACCATGGATTGATAGGGTTAGAAACGACGAAGTATTGGAGAAAGTCGGCGAGAAAAGAAGTATGTGGAAAAACATAAAGAAGAGAAGAGATAGAATGGTAGGCCACTTGCTGAGACATGGGGGAATAGTCCGCAATATTTTGGAGGCAGAAATAGGAGTGAAGAAAGGCAGAGGTAGGCCTAGATTAGACTGTTACTACTATTACTGCTCGCAAATAGTAAGGAATGTAGGTTGTAGCACAATTAGCGAAATGCGTAGGTTAGCACAAGATAGAAGAAGCTGGAGGTTAGCGTCCAACTAGCTTTAGGACTGATGACCTCATGATGAAAAAACGTTATTGTGGATTTTTGTCTTATTGTCAAAGAAGCGAAAAGAGAAGTGAAATTTGAGTAAAAATGTTAAGTAGCGACGCTAAGAGAACACTTCCCTAAACCATAAATAATAACGCATATCAATTTACTGTTACGAAATTCGTTTACCACTTCGTTTAAAATAAATTCAGACCTACATAAAAACACTTTACTTCATCTAATGGAATTCCTGTTGAATTTAGTAACTCTTACTAAATGGAACAGAACTAACTTGATTAATGTATATCGTAGCATAAAAAACTTCGATTCAAATTTCATAAATGTATCTAAAGTTCGACTTCAACAAAAAAGTAACATACGCGGGGTTCCGTCAGTCAATCATCATTAATCAGTATTGGCTTCGCCCAATGCTGGCCCGCCGACCATGACCTACCTTATGAAGCTTATTTTAGTTTTATATATTGGCATTGATATTGCAATGGATGGGTATTATATCATTTCGTGATACTGTAAGTTATTTTTATAGTAATGGAGTCTTAACTATAATTAATATGTAATCTTAAGCTACTAATGTTATAACAAGATAAAGTCATATATTTAGCCAACGAAACATACATATGAGCCCAGGCTCATAATAATATATCAGTCAGGCATAATTTTACAAGTATTATACTTAAATAAAAGTAATAGTCTCAAAACTTTTTATCGAAGAAAAACATTAGTAACAGAAACAATGTATATATAAACTTTTTAACTTAAATACAATGAAATATTATTACGATATGATATGTCAGTGACACGATTGTTAATAAAAAATATTAACATTCGCGGTTCAGAATAGTTTGGTCGCATCATCAAAACTGTGTCATATCACCTTTATTAACAATAAAAGCTTTATTTCTGGTAGGCATTATCTCCACCAATTTAGCGCACTCTTCACGAACCGTGCTGTACCAAATTCCTTGCAATTTGGTGCGTAGATCGTTAACTGAATGGGCTGGATGTTTGTGCAACTGTTTTTTCATTTTATGCTACAATGTTTCTATTGGCGAGAGGTCTGGACTGCTAGAGGGCCATTTCATAACAAGGACATTATGTTCTGTAAACCAAGCTTTTACGGTTTTTGCTGTGTGACACGCAGGATGATAAGTATCCTGTGGGGTTCTTAGCACACGTTCTCTGGTATCACCCAAATAGATTTCAAATTTGGATTCGTCACTTCAAATTACCTGGTGTCGTTGTTGTAGAGTCCAGTGACCATGTTTCCTGGACCACAGTAACCGACTGATATCCTGTCGTTTAGTTAATAATGCATTTAAGTCCATTAAGCAAAGCATGTTGATTTAAGAGTGAAATTTGTGATGGTCGACCAGTTTTCTTCCTTTGGGCCGTGCATCCAGTTCTGCTTATATAAGTTGATAATGCAGATGCACTGTAGATTTAGGCAGAGGATACGTAGCAGATATTTCACCAGCCGAAATTCCCTGTTTATGAGCGTTAACAATTGATTTTCGCATATCGTCACTTAATACCACGCCACGTGCCATTTTATTTTTTTTATAAAAATTTAGAAGACGCGTCCAAAACACACATTATAATATCCGTTTCACTTTGACAACAACTGATATTCTATTTTGTTTTAAAATTCTACAAACGTTTAGCCTACTATGCATTTAAGTTACTAGCCGAACTATTCTGAACCGCGAATCTTAATGTTTTTTATCAACAAACTTGTCATTGATCATCATAACGTAATAATATTTCATCATATTTAAGTTAAAAGTTTATGCTTTGTTTCTGTTACCAATATTTTTATTTAATAAAACAGTTTTGATAGTGTCATTACTTTTATTTAAGTATGTTGTTGTAAGGTTATATCTGGTCGACCTATTATAAGCCTGGGCTCGTATGCTTTATAAATGTAATTGAAAATTCATCGAAAATATAAAAAATAAATTTCCGTTCTTGATTTTGACGTAACAGTTTGATGTTACCGTATATGCACCTGTGCACTTATGTTAAGAATTCACAAATTGTCCAGCCTTTTCCACAGCTAAAAGAAACGCTAAATGCACTTTAACGGAACAATGTAAATATTACGTTACTCTATCAAAGATCAACAATGTTCGCCTCTGAAAGCTTTAAAGTGTGTGGTTTGCACATTTCCTTTGATTTCCTCAACGAAACTCATCTACTATCAAGACGGAAAACGATATTACCTAAAGCAGATCCATACAGGATTTTCTTGCGTATCAGGAGGGGCCTCCGCGCCCCCTGGCGGTCCAAAATCACTTTGAGCCGAAGGATATACATAAAGGCCCTCAGAAAAGGGTAGACGCTTGAGTAAACTACCGTTTCGAGAAAAAAAAGCTCTCGGAATATTTGATTTACTTGTTGAGAGAGTGTAGACAGTTTCACGTCGAAAGTGTATCAGGGTCAAGTTGTCTTCAGTGGCTTAAATAAACGAATTATACGAAAACATATATAGGGTGTAACTTTCGCAGCTTTGAATTCTAATTTAGAATGTCGATACACTCTCACTCTAGTCTTGGGATATGAATATGTTAAACCATACGTTCAGTGGTCATAGAAATGATACATTTTCTCTAGTACTAATTTATTAACACATATGCGAAGGGAGGTCAATGGAAATGATCATGACCGCGAGTCTAATATAACTCATCATGTAATATTGCGATGTTCTTCTCTCCATTATTGCTGCAGAAGGATCAATCAGCAGCATGTTCACACAGTAATGGATTTTAAATTATATGATATTAGATAATATCTGTCTTATGTTGAAAACTGTACAATTCATTAAAGATATACAATAGTAAGGATAACATTCTTGAAGGTAAATGATGTATTGTATTCAAAATAGGTCTAGGTTTTTATTAAGGCTCTATATAAACAGATAGGTCTATATCTAGCCTTCTATATCCTCGAGGTAGTCTTCAAGTTGTGATGAGCCATGACTAGACAGCGACTTTTATGACCCTCTTGAAATCATTCTGTCAATGTTTATCAATTCTACGTGTTGATGAGTGGTGGAGACAGGTAGATGATAATAAATTACATGTTTGATAGGATGAAAGTGTATTAACGTTGAAAATATTCCCCGGTTTGTTCAATAAAACAATTTACACACCGCCTTATGTTATCAAAGGTATCTGCAATACCTCTGGCCGTTGGTTGTACATTCTTCCACAATTTTTTATGTGAATGCGTCTTTAAATTTGCTTCCATACTGGGAGGCAATTCAAAAAACTGATGATAACAAAATCGGGGGATACAGTTTGGTGTTGTAGCTACTTAACTATCATATACATCCAAAATCTAATTACACCACTCGATAGACAAAGAATTAAAGAATTCATTACGTTAAGTGAGGACTGTGACGCATCGCGCGCGGCAGAAGGGGAAGGGTAGCCATTGTGAGATCGTTTTGCCGCGTCACATAATTTCTGTTTAGTATAAGTTTTGACTCGGTGAAGGTATGATGTTCGTTTTTATATCAATCGTCAGCTCTTGTCAAGATCTATAGATTTCGTGTATAAAACAGTAGTGTGAAATAGTTGTAGTGAATGTATATGGTGTTAAAGTAAAAAATTAAAGTAAATATCGCAATGTCAGCCTATACTCGTCAAAAAGCCAAATCGAAATATAGAGAACGTATACGGTTGAAAAGGGCATCTAAAGAGCAATCCGATGATACCCATAAACCACCATATGACAGAGTAAAGCGGTGCCGGGAACGTAAAAGAGTGAAGGCGTCCGAGGGGATCAACGACGGTTCCCGACTTCATATGGCTTGGCGAGTCTAATTTGTCTTACATCGAAACTTCTCCAACAACGCTAGGTAACACATGCATTGATTTCACGTTTATCAGAAATATCGATGTATCCTGTATGCCATATATTTCATACTTTTCGTATCACAGACCTATCATTAATAAAGTTATAATACAGTAATAACATTATTTGTTTACTTGATTACCTAAACCCAATGAATCCCAAATAAAACATGGTGATCAGAAAGACTTGTTAAATTTTTTTTATGATATTAGACATTACGCTCAAAGAAAATATTACCTTACGTACACGTATTCACGTAAAACCCACGGCCGTGTCCACGACACAGCCACACACCGACATTTTTAAATAAAAACTGTACCTCCTAGATATAACTACCTATAACTACTTGAAACTTGTTAATAAACCCTTAAAAGCAATAATATATGATTAAATATTCTCAAAGCGATTGGTTTTACGATGCTATAGGAATTAGTTAAAGCTTCGTATTTATTGCTCTTCATTATGATTACTTAGGTAACTAAATAATAAGCCGTGGATATTTAGAAGAAGTACGCGAATAAACCAACAAAGCAATCGTCACCTCCGGCTACTTGAAGGATGAAATACCGAAAACTAAACACCTAACCTAATCAAGCTAATCAAGAATATATCAAACCAGTTCTCACATATGAGGCAAAGGGAAGTGTTGACACATCAACAATAAAAGGAGCCCTTAGAACGACAGAAATGAAATCACTCGGAATGATGACAGTGCACACATTTAGAGACAGAGAAAGAAGCTAATATATAAGAGAAGAATGTAAAACCAACGACATAATAAGGTGGATAAGACAACGCAAGAGGTAATAGGATGAACACGTTATAAGAATGCAAGGCAATAGACTTTTTAAAGTAGCACAAAACGAGAGACTACATGGCAGAAGATCCAATGGAAAACTTGAGCGAAGGAGAGACATCTGGATATCGATGTCACAAAAGTGTTAACCTAGAATTAAATATGTAAGTGTCTATCACGACAAGACGATTTAAAAAAACTTCACATGTAAAATGTGTCTTTAGTAAATTCATTTATTTATTTTTTAATCTATGTATCCTCTTAGTTTAAAATAGTTTTTGGTAAATAATTGCGTATTTGTGCATTTCATTCAGAACGTCGATACTATGTTCGAAAATTAGTTATAGGAGTTCTAAAGTTTCCCATACAATTTTTTCATACCAGCTCTTGCAAATTAGTTATAAGAGTTCTCCATTTTCTAGGTAAGGTATACAGAATAGTCGATAACTATCAAAGGAGGAAACCTCGGACGAAACTCATTTTCTGTATGTAAATTGATCAGACGCTTATAAAAAAACTCATGAAGAGTTTCATCGATTATTATTTAAGAGAGAAGTTAGTATCTCTCATCATATCTGCTTGGTTGCACCATTTTGGAAAAAAAAATATTCTGTAGTGGATATTCGTGTCGATGTTGAACACATTTAATCAAAGCCCTTCTACATCGCTCCGAATGAAATAGAAAAACATGCCCATTTAATTTCTGCGAGAAATTGCCATCTAAACACCAATTCTGTGAGGATGTAGTGAATATTTACTGATAATATGTAGATTCTCAGTGTTTCATATTCACATATTTTAAGAATTGACGTATACTGAACGACGAACCCATCCTTCACCGAAAAAGAAAATGTTAAATTTAGTGATTTATTCGTCTCGTCTTTTATTACACTGTTTGCACTCATAATTATTCTTTATAATCGTTCGGCAGGCGTCACAAAAAAATTTTGATTTCTTAAGATGGACACTGAAAGTTTTTTAGATTTTTCTTCTGTAGGAACAATTGATTTTCTTCTGTAGGAACCATTGATGGACGAACACCGTTTTATGAGTCAAAGTCATAATTAGTTTAAAATCCATGACCACTTTTAATCACGATATTTTTATTTTTTATATCTCGATATATTCAGATATATTGGGAAATATTGTCTTTGGTTGATAAACATAGTTATCCACAACGGAAATGAGTAAAACAACTACTAAGTTTTATACCACTATATTTTCACAGAAACGTGACTCAAAAAAGTTGAATCAAACGATGATTAAACTAAGAATTGTTTGAAAATGACATAAAAATTGTCGAAACTGCAGTCACGTTTCTGTGAAAATACAGTGGTATAAAACTTAGTAGTTACTTTACTCATTTCCGTTGTGAATTATGAACTACCACAGAGTAACGGCTTCCTCGATTAATTTCTTAAAATGGTTGTCCACCCATTATGCAGATTCTTATCTTTGAATTAAAAAGATTATCTTATTGTTTGGAACAAAAGTTTAGCTATATGTACTTAAATTGGCAGGCAAATAAATATACTTTCTTTGATAACTTTTGTGTTGCCAATAAATTGTATTAACTTTCTCTTTGCGTCTTCATATGTTCTTGATACGCAGTCCTCTTTGCGTTTGAAATATTGCTCCCGTTATTCTTACTGGTTATTTAAAAGCAAATAGAAACATACCACCCTAATGGGCTTTTGAGGTTTGTTCATATCATGTTTTCGAGATGATACATTATATTACTTGTACGTCGCTTTTTTACTTCGATTTCTGATGTTTTATTTCAGCGAGATGCATAAAAATCATATGAACATTATTTAATTTATTTAGTAATGAAACAGTTTAATTTAAGACATTTAATAATAACTTTGTCTTATGGTTGAAATATATTTAATGGTCATAAAATGTATAAATGTGAAATTTAGATAAGACGCCTTAAAATTTCTTTAGTTAATATCTGAATTGTCGCATGTGAAAATAGGAAACAATTAGCTATAAAGTATTTATAAAATTAACTTTGTGCTTCCTTTTCTTCTAACTGTTTACTGCATTTTTATTCCTGTTATAATGTTACCCTAAAGAGCATAATTTTTGCTTCACAGACAAAATAGGCCCCTTTATTGTATGCCTGCACTGTATGCGAATAAACTAACATGATAATTGGATATCTTAATAAATTATAAATAATTATTTATCTTTTATAAAAATGTCAGACAAGAACATGATCACGTGTATCACGTGGAGGAGGCATTGCAAGTAGTTAAGGCCTTGAAGGAGTATATATTGGCGAATCGAATAGGAAATATTTCTGTAGATAATTAACTATATTTCTTACATGATAGTGTTCTTATAAGAGAATGAGTTCTCATACAAAGTTGTTCTAGGTTTATTAGACTATTATAATGGCCACGAAAAAAATGGTTAACTCTATCAACTTGATGGTTGAAATGTCACTCATCAGATGCTTTCTTGAAGAAGATACGTAGTTGAGTGTACAGTTAATTACTGAGATTCATGAATCTGTGGATTTAGATTCATTCTGCGTGGATTATTAAACCTAATAAGTATAAAATTCAGTCTATATAGGCAGGTAACCACATCTGGTATTTTATACTATGGCTGCTTTTATTATTAGAGAATTTCCAAAATTTGTTTGATCATTGCTTATTACTCTTTTCTTAAACATTGCTTTATTTATTTCTATATTTTCTAATAAATCTAATCTTCTGCCTTCACGTTCATTGTGTAAAAGTTTTATTTTTTTGGTAGTCCGGATTGTTTGTTATACGATGGCTCTGCAAAACTAGTGCATTTTCTATTATTTAAAATAGATGTGAAACCTAGCAAGTAGTATCTTTCATTTACTAGTCAAAAATGTGTCACCAAGTGCCCCGCGTCCTCTCCACTTCTCCAATATTGTATTTGATTTCCATGCAATTCGGAATTCGTTATATAGTGGCAGAAGAACTTAAATAACTCTTTAGATCATAAATAGACAAAAATTAAATACGTAATTAGTAATAGAAATCCATAATTCTAGAGTAGAAAACAAAAACTTGCCGAGTTGTACCCATCGTTCTAATTTCTTGGGAAAACGCCAAACGGTTAAATAGGTCGATGTAAATTTCTCAACTCATCTCCATAAAGCTGAATTAATTTGGGACCTGGCTTCAATTTTCTTTATCTCCAAAGTTACTAGATGCTTATGACCATTATAGTGTCTAGAAATTCTTAATTTAATTCGTCTCGGTTACGGTGCAACTTATCTTTATCGTCTATCTAGTGTGGAGCTAGTAGTATGACACTCCATATACGGTATGGAATTTTACTCGTATTGCTATATCACGAAATGGTATCAGATATTCGAAGCTCATCTAAAAATCATTTCTAGGAATGATTATGCTATCTCCAATATATTTTTATGTTCGATCGAAATGTGAATACAAATGGACTGAATGTACATAAACCATTGAAAATTAATTCAATGTAAAATATGTAATATTATATTATAGAACCATATATAGAGTGTTTAAAGTTTTTCATCTTTTTGTTTGAACTCTTATTACTATAGACTTTGGAGTGTTAGACTTTGATAATGGCCACTTAGAGAAGATACATAACTGTTTGATAATTAAATTATTCCGTTTATTATCCAGCATGTTCCTAAACTTTAGATTAAAGTTCATGAAATTAATATAAACCTCTCTTAAGAAGCTCCTGGGTCAGGTCAATTTTTATGTTTAAAACAACAGCTGTGTGGGCTGTATTTAACTCTTCATCATCCATTTCCTAAACCCTAACAACCCTTTTGGTTTAAGCGTGCTTTAAAGTAAGGTATCATATGTGGTATTTTCAAATTTGCAATTGTAAATTTAGAGTTGTTAGCTCTTAGCGGATGTTATTACCCCTACGCATGTTATCCTGGAAATAAAAACCGACGATATCCGATTTCCTTCAAAGAACCTACATGCTATTTTATGAGTTTCATTATGATACGTTATAGGGACATACCTAGGGATTCAATACCTGTAGGTATTTCTATTATAAGGTGTATCTATTATATGGCAACAAAAATACATGTTTCTGATAAACATATAGATATCAATGTTATTTCTTCATGTCGTCCCCTGTTATCGTTCATTATTTTTCTTTTAAATTTTGGAAATTTCTCGACCATTCTCTCGCATTATGATGGCAAAGCAATGTTTGTATATATTTGAGTTAAAATAAATTTATTACACTACTCGTACACCACATAAACTTCATGATTTTATTATATCTGCGCATTTCTCAACAAAAACAAATAAAGATCCAACAAACTTCGACAACTTTTACGATACAGTAAAAAGCTATTAATATCCGCTTGGCCAGATAAATCATGATTAATATAAGTTGCCTATAACTTCTCGAAGAAGTTATCATATTATGGAAGAGAAAACATGACAGTTATTAACACTTGTATGTAGTTAGTTGGAATATACGAGGTTTCTACTTAAAACAAACTTACTCATTATTAAGTAGTGATGAAGTATATACGCACTTAAGAAATAACAAAAGTAAATAAACTACCAAAATTGAGTTTTCAGGTAGAACAGACATGGTATTGATTATGGTTATATCTACAGAAATGGCATTAGTATAATGAGGTGATATATTAAATCAAATAGAGAGATGATGTTGCGGTGGTCGTTACCGGAAGAAGTGGTATCGACGTGAGGGAAAGCGCCAACCTCACTGTCGAGAGGATCAGGAGATGGATTGAAGATAGGGAACTGACTCTGGCTTTGGACAAAACAGAGGCAGTCCTCCTGACAAAGAGGAGAAAGCCCCCGTGCATCACGTTTCGAGTAGGGAACACCGAAGTTGTGCCGAAGCAGAGTATTAAGTACCTGGGAGTCTGGATTGATAGTTCCCTCTCGTTTAGGGAACATATCAAGCAGACGTTGGAAAAGGCTAGAAAAACTGTCTCGGCCCTTAGTCGTTTGATGCTAAACATTAAGGACCCCAGGGCGGCAAATAGGAGAGTCCTCAGTGGGGTGGTGCAGTCGATCTTACTGTATGTCGCCCCGGTGTGGGTGAATATATTGAGAAGGGACAAGTGGAGGAGAGAGCTCACCAAAGTCCAGAGAAGAACAGCGCTAAGTGTTTGTAGTGAGTGAATAAGTATCCCGATTGATATGTCGAAGAGGAGTAAAGCGAGAGCGGTTCCTGTTCGGCATTACACTGATAGGATAGCGGGGGGTTTTTAGTCGGTAGGCGTACACGAATCCGACTCTATCTGGCCAAATAATAACAGAATACCAGAGGCCAGGTGCCTTTTGAAGATTTTCCCCTCGAGAAATGTAAGAGCTAGAGGATGTAAGAGCTGTCGCATATAATTTACAAATTGTATTTAATAATCAGAAAGGGCCATTTTCTACATGAATAACTGATTGATCAATTATCTGTCTACTAATTGTTACCCACTAACTATACGACCGTAATTTAAAATTAGATAAGATTATTTTTCTTCATAGCATTATGAAGAAAAAAAAAAACAAATAAAAAGAATAAATAGTACGATTTAAAAGTATAGCTTAATGGACATGGTGTATAATAAAATTATTCCTAGATTACGAACAAACTCAGACACCACTTACTGTCTAATTAACCTCAATTTGGATTGTATTACAAAAATTAATCGACAAACATACTATTCCTCTAATCTACGCTATCAGGGAAGGTACCCTCTATGTAGGTGGGCTTGCCTGTTTTTTTAACCAATTTGAGTAAATATCTATTTACATTAACTCTGTTCATATCGTTCAAAATATTCAGTAAGGTCAATTCGCTCTAGTAAATATAAATTAATTACAGCGATATACTAAAATATTTAAATATTACACATAAATTATATGTGAATAAAATAAACACTTTAATTTACCATAATCTATTGACTTTATTTATTGGCAATATCTCTGATATTCTAAAGAACACTCAATGTAATTCAAGTAAATTTTTCGAAGTTATATTTGTTCTAAATGTATATATTTTTCATTAGTTTCCAATTATATTACAATCAATTTACATCTACCATAGAGAAGATATTAAGTAATAAGTCTGTACATACAGTTGGCGTGTGGCTAATCCTCCAATGAGAAATTCCCTTTTGCTATTTAGTCATGGTGACTATTCTTGTCAAAACTTACTATAAAATTCCCAAGGAATAGACAACCCATTTAAGTGTATAGAGGAATTGAATGGATTTCCAAAATTGTCGGTTATATTTATCCAAATGTTTTTAAACTGTGCTCATGAAATATTATAAACAATTGGCGGAGGCGCCAGTAAAATTCACTGTGTTTACGAATGTCTTGCGCTCATTTCAATATTTCTTTGGTATGCATTGTTTATAATCTCTAACTGTCATATGTAAGGGTTATTTATGGTTGTGTATATAGAGTAGTTAGAGGTTTAAAAGTAAAAATATAATGGCAGCAAAATATTTATTTAATTTTAAAACACGACTGTTATTTTAATACTGTTTGCATTATTGACTGAAAGTTTGGTCATCACTACTAAAGACAAAAAGAGAATTATTTTTTATTCTGCATTAAAAAGTTAAGGGTCAACATTTATACTGTCAAAAGTTTCCGTTCGGTTGGTAATTGACGTTAACGGCTTTGCCCTTCCACACATTTAAATATCCCTCACTGATATCTAATTAGGAATTTACTGTATCATTATCATACATTTATTAGTTGTATAATTAGTTTTTATCTGATATATTCATCACATCTTTGTACTCATATTCCTCTTCTTAACGGTTTCCTTTTGGTTTCTCCAATATCTAAAATAAACTGTTGCAAATTTTATCTAGTTTATTACATTTAAGGAAACGTTGAGTCAATTAATACTAAGAAAATATTCGAAATTGCATATTTAGAACTAAAACGCGCTGCATATGCTGAAAGTTTCCCCCGTAACGTACCCAAATTCATTAAGAAGCATATTGAATTCCCCCCAGTTATTTAATATTTCACGTATTTGTATCCGCCCGAAAATGTATGATTCCCATCGTTCTATATTTCTTAAATCCGGAAGGTTTGCCAACACTGTTTTCATTTCCTCAGCATCTCTGTTAGTTTTTCCCGGATATTGTTGTACTCGTTTATTCCTTCATTTCCTACGTTTTCACTGTGGTGTTGCTTTTTGCTCGTTTTAAATAAAGCAGTCTAGAGTAAATAAGAAATAAACTGCAAAGACTTACCGAGAAATTCGCTAAGCAATAATATGGTTGAACGGGTTATTATTTTCATCAGAAGATTGTACTGTTTACATATTTGTTTTAGATTATAATTATATTCTCAGATGAATTTTATTTGCTTAAAGAGAGTTGATGATCCAGATGTATTTTTTCTGGTAATATATAGACAGTAATCTGATAACATATAGACAGTTTTTATTGTATCAAAGCATTCCCATGTTTACCTTTTCTTTTTTCCTTTACTTGACCACATAAATCTAGCCATGGATCTTATTTTTACGGGGAAGTTTTATTTTTACATTTCTTCTCTGAAATAATATTATATTTTGATTAAGTCAACAAGATAGTTCTCACGTTAAATATAATTTTATAAATTCTTTATAAAACTGTTTAAAATCCAACTATATTTTAATACAAAATAAAACTAATACAAATAAAAGACAAATTGTTTATATAGTTCATATTAATTAAGAATAAAACTAATTCGATTCCATATTTTCTGTCTATTCTGTGGCAAGATTGCGTTTTTTTTTCAAATGCTTATAGCTAGAAGGTAAAAATTGTAGCAAACTTAAAATCTACTACAAAAAGGTAGTCTATAGTAAAAATTAGTCATTTTATAAATGTACGTACGTGTATATATAAGTAAATAACTTAGTTTTAATCAAATTTAATTCAATAAGCATCCTCTACTAAATAAACAGTTTCTCCTTTCTTGTATGAAATATACCTCAATATCAATATATTGTATTTGTTTGTAATATTTACTTATTTTAAAATTATTCGGGTATTCTACAGCATCTAGGTGTTGTGTTATTTATTTTAGTGACAATTTCTACTGCTTGCCGACACACAAAATATTTAATTATAATTAGAAATACCAAAGACGTCTACTGGCATCGGAATTTACTGTATTAGTCACAAGATAATTTCATAACTGTGGAAACTGAGCAAGTAAATTGATATTAGTTAAAATTTATTGTTATAAAAAAATGTAAAAATCTAAAATTCTATTAAAACCAGAAAGATAATCAACACAGTTTTGTATTTGTTAATATATTGATTACAACGACTCTTTTATTTTTATACTGTTTTGCAGAGTGAGATATATTAAAATTGTTAAATTACTTTGGTCAAAATAAAAATACCAAGTCCATGATAATTTTGAAGAAAATTTAAATTTAAAGGGAATTGTTGCCATCTAGTTGACTGAACACCAGGCTGTCTTAGAACTGCATATCGTGATTTCACCATTATTAGGAATCATCATTGCAAATATACTGGACTATGCTTGGCGCTCTGAAAATATTAGATAGGTAGGTAATACTTTATCGTGTAGCAGGCAGATGGCATTTGCAAAATTTCTACATGTATTGCTCATGCCAGCTTAGATTTAGAGCCGTCTAATATTCTCAGAGTGTAAGGCATAGAGTACTTGATTTGACAGTGATGATTCTTAATAAGGATGAAGTCTCGACATGCAGCCCCGGTACAACCTGATGCAACTGAGAATAATTAGACGGTCATAATTTTACGATGGTTATAATTATGATTATGAAAAGTAACGTCCTAATGTTAGTAATACATGTATTAGTCTATGTTATTAAAGATCCATTGACAAGCGTTTAAAACACATTCATACTTCAGTATGATAAATGTTACGTAATTATGTTCTACAATATATGCTTTACGTGATAGAGTAACTGTTGTAGGAAATATTAAAGAAATCATTGAACTTACGAAAACAAGTTAATGGAGAGTGAAGTTTTTCTACAAAAATTGAAAGTACATATGTTCCAAAATTTATTAATTTATAGTTGAAAAATGATCGACAAGATATTTATTAATATAATGCAAAGTTTTACTACCAGAGGGTAATATTCAAACTACAGAAATAAGGAGTTTATACTCTAACCCATCTGCAAATGCCTTATATAATAAGGACTAAACAAATTAGGTCAAAACAGCTATTCTCCTGGCTATATGCCAAACGCCGAGCGTTGAATTACATGACAAAATTTGTCGCATTTTTGTCTTAATATATAATAAGGACGATTTGTTTAGTCCTTATTATATAAGGCATTTGCAGATGGGTTGGAGTATAAACTCTTTATTTCTGTAGTTTGAATATTTCCCTCTGGTAGTAAAACTTTGCATTATATTGATGATCTCAAGTTTTTACTTCGATTTAGATTGTTCGAAACTACTAAGAGGTGTGGTACGTTCTACTGCGGTGGAACGTAGCAACGTCTACTAGATGTGAGCTGTATCTGTCGAATGTATACTCGTTTACACTGCACTGACGAGACCCGAGATAGAAAGGTCGAAACCGGTCTGCAGTTAACTATATCCTGAGATAGGTGACACTTTGCATCTTTCTTGGTGGTTTTGGAACAATCACTGTATTTTTAGTGCTAACTTTGTTAGACAAAAATACGACAAATTTTGTCATGTAATTCAGCGCTCGGCGTTTGGCATATAGCCAGGAGAATAGCTGTTTTGACCTAATTTGTTTAGTCCTTATTATATAAGGCATTTGCAGATGGGTTGGAGTATAAACTCCTTACTTCTGTAGTTTAAGATATTTATTTATTTATATTTATGTTTAAAAGTGTTGGCTTATCGAATACTGGACCTACATTTCTTTTGTCCATATATATGTTTTTGTTCTTCTCTGTATACTGGGTACATATACGAGTATATGTATTTAGGTGCGACTCAGTTCAGAAATTGTTTTTAAAAATTACTTACAATTGATACAGTGCAATATCAAATAAAAATAATATTCAATAATGGCAAGTTTGCATATTTTTTTAGCATGTAAGATGATTTATTTATAGGTAAAATTAGAGGTATTTATGTATAGGTAAAAACGTCAATATCGATGAATAATGGTCCTGACAATGGTGATAAATGACTGAATTCATTATATTAAATACACTTTAAGTTTTTGATGATACTCCAAGAATTGCCTAAAATGAAATGAATACAATACAATGTATTATACAACTTCATCAAAGTGAACGACTATAAATTATTATTTTACGAATTATGCATTATATTTATTCTATATACTTACTTAAAATAAGTGAAAATTCCTATGGCTATCGATAAAGTAATCAGACTGACTGTATACCCAACGAAGTATATTGTAGTTTGCGTCTCGATGTCTGCTGACATGCTAATTATTTCTTTACACGTCGAATAATTGGACTTCGACCAGGTACTGTTCCACATACACTCTCGGGTAGCGTTTTCTGTAACAAAAACAAATCATAAAAAATGCGAAAATATTCTCATAAAATAATTAGTTTTATATTTTTTAATAAGGAGCTTAGTTTGAATATACAGATAACCACATTATTTGTTTATTGATTTTGACAGGTCTGTCAAAAGTGTCTAACAAGCTTCATTATAGACTTATCATCATGGACATCTGCTACATAAATTACCTACATTTGGATGAACTGTAGGTTTTTTGTCACTTGTTTTCTTCATTTTTATCATATTTATTCAATACAATTTTGAAAGTTCAACATTGCAGTTTTAAGTTACATGAAGATAATGCAAGATCGGGGGTTCCCCAGGGGCCACTTTTCGGGCCTCGTCTGTTTATTATATTGATTAATAATATTTCTATTGACCTTCGAGCAAATGGTCCTTGGTATGTGAATGACCTTAAATTGTTGCAACTATTAACCCTGTAGATTATTATCGCCTATATATATTTTAAATTAGTTTTTGCTGTCAGCACAATAGGTTATATTCACATATCTGAATTTTAATAAACAGAAATATTGCCAAGCATTAATTATATTATTGTATATTACATTATTTGTATTTTTGAAGCAATATTAATAATCATTCCCCATATTACTTATATTGTGTGGACAACATTTAGAACCCCCGGATTTATTGACAGAATTCTAAAATTTTTAGAGTTTCTACAAGAAAATTGTCACATCTAATAATTCTTCATAGAGGTGTTAGGGACTAGAACTACATATCGCAAAGCCTCAATAATTTTCTTTTATGATTTTATAATCCTATTTATTTTATAATCGTATACTCTTCTGAAAAAATTATAGATATTTTGTGAAATACTTCAATGTTTACTGTATTGTTCAATACCATTGCTTAGATCTACATAAGTTAGAATATTAACGATTCCACCAATTGTTGTTAAGTATAATATGGTATAATCATTGCAAATATTTCTATTCCTTTGATGGTCCGAGTGGGAACATTTAGGGATGTTTTCTTTTAGGAAATTTAGGGAATTAGGAGTGCTTGTAATATCCGTTCCACTCTTAAATATACTCATTCCATTCCATCGAAGCCCAACCCATTCCTTTTAGAATCTGATACAGCTAAGAATTCCTATAAGATTCTAAAGGGAAAGGGGTTGGGCCGCAGCGGAAGGGAATGTTTATATTTGATAGTGGAACAGGTATTACGACTACTCAAATTTAATACCATTTCAGGTAAAGATCTGGAAACATTTAAACCTAAACTATAGGAGGCATGGAAAAATATATCTCCCTACTCCCGGTCTATTTTTTTTTTAGGCAAATTAAGGAGTGCAAACTATCTATTACATAAATAAATTTATATTCAACTATCAAAGTTATGTTATTAATTAGTAAATTTTATAAACTTTCGTAATGTGGACGCTTATACCCCGCTCCATCTGTAAATTCCTTAAACATTAAGGATTAAAACAAATTAAGCCAAAATAGCTATTCTCCTGTCTATATGCCATCCACAAGCGCTGAATTACATGGCGAAAATTGCCGTATTTTGTTCTAACAGAACTAAAATACAATGATTTGGATTGCTCGAAAACCACAAGGAAGATGCAATGCGTCCTCTATCTCAGGATATCGCCAACTGTAGACCGGTTTCGATTTTATTTTGGGTCTCGTCAGTGTAGTGTAAACGAGTGTGCCTTTGACAAATGAGGCTTCGCATCTTGTAGATACGTTACATTCTACAGCAGTAGAACGTAAACCAAGCGCCATATTTCGATAGTTTCGGAAACAAGGTAAGGTCGAAACCGGTCTGCAGTTAGCGTTATCCTGAAATAGAGAACACTTGTGCACCTACCTTGTGGTTGGGTCCAGCAATTTAAATTGTTGTATTTTGCTTCTGTCAGAACAAAATACGGCAAATTTCGTCATGTAATTCAGCGCTCGTCGATGGTATATAGCCAACAGAATAGCTGTTTTGGGTTAATTTGTTTTAATACTTAATGTTTAAGGAACTTACAGATGGAGCGTAGTATAAGCCTTCACATTTCGACAGTTTATAAAACTATCGTCTCAAAACTTTATGTTATAGATAGTAAGTTTTAATTTCATATGCACCAACCCCGCTTAGTAATAATTATATACTCAAACATCACTTTCTTCTCGCGTACAACACAGTGCCCACGAGACGATAATCGCGTCTCGAGGGCGCTTCTCACGGCTGAGAAATAATCAAATAATTATACACTCTATTGCGAGCCTCGTCGTTAACGCCAAAAAGTACTGAAACACATTCCATCTCCGTTCTCGTGATCGAGTTTTCCTCGGTCGTGAGCTGCGTGATTGCCTCGACCTAACGATAATGCTCCCTGGTTATGACACGTACTTTAATTTATCTCCTCGGTATTCGATGATCCTTCCACATTATTCCGCAATGCACATTTTTAGGTTCCTGATGAATCGACGAATAGTGAGGATGTTTCGGGCGGTGTTTCTCTGTTATCGGTTGAGCGTATATGCAGACCGAGAAAAATACACGTCGGGTTAATCATATAAGTTGGTAAAGTTTATCAGATGATGATAAATATGATACAAAACTATCCAGATATAGGGTTACTCAAAATTTATCGTTAAATTTACATGTGGGAGTTCATATAACGTCCTGAAACTTTGAGGAGCACGCTTGGGATGTTCTGGTCCTCACATACACATTCGGTGTATTAAAACACAGTAATTTGAATCTTAACCATCTAGGCAGGCGCATGGACTATTCAGAAAATTTAAAAATCGCCATTCACCACCAGCCATCCAGAGATTACACGAGGCTTCCGGTTTCAAAACTCTCTAAATCCAAGTCCTGAAAAAAAAACCCGTAATAGTGGTGCTGCCACCTAATGTCGCTATTATGTATGATTCTGAATTATATCTATCGCAAATGTGTCTACATCCATTCAAAACTAAATTACAAAATCTAATTAAAGTAACAAAACTCTCTCAGTCCTTTGTAAATACTGTTTCAATGCTCTTTCATTCCGTTCTATTCATATGGGTATCAAAACTTCTTACAATATAAGTACCATATAATATTAACAGATCATGCAACTGTACTTGATCTCGAAAAAGACTGTGATGTATTTGATTGGAAAAACGCTATTGATGTGTGTGTGAAGTCACCGAATCAATGGTATTTTAAGTTTTCAGCTACCAAAAGAATATCAATTAGGACGATACTTTAGCAAGAAGGTAAAAGTGTTGTTGTTAAGGGAGAGGTCAATTACAGGTCGGATCTTGGTACCTACAAATCGGTACTAAAGAAAGGGAAAAGCCTTAGTGCAATCAAGCCTGAGCACTGAACAAAATTTTGCTGCAAAAATCAGCACCACCTTCTCTCTTTGTTAACACACAGTTAACAAACGTACGACATCGTAAATGGTCTGTAACTTTTATTTGTTGTATCAACTGAATTTTGTATGCTGACAGATGCAGATGTTTCTTTAAAATCCGATGCGTGGTGGCTCTTGACAGATTCACTTATTGTGCATGAGGTCGAATTAATACATCTATTTGGATACTCCCGTACACTTTCTCTCACGGCAGCATAATATTTAAAATCTGACCGACCACGATGAGGACGTATTGATTGCCTTTTCAATAACGGAACCTGTCTCATAAAATTTATTGATTAAGTTACGAACTGTTAACTCTGTAGGCGCTTCATTTTGTCCTAATTTTGTGTGAATTTTTCTTAATGCTTTTTTGGAAAATTATCATTTATAGTATTTTTAACTTGTTAAACATTCTACTGCGGTGGAACGTAGCAACGTCTACTAGATGTGAGCTGTATCTGTCGAATGTATACTCGTTTACACTGCACTGACGAGACCCGAGATAGAAAGGTCGAAACCGGTCTGCAGTTAACTATATCCTGAGATAGGTGACACTTTGCATCTTTCTTGGTGGTTTTGGAACAATCACTGTATTTTTAGTGCTAACTTTGTTAGACAAAAATACGACAAATTTTGTCATGTAATTCAGCGCTCGGCGTTTGGCATATAGCCAGGAGAATAGCTGTTTTGACCTAATTTGTTTAGTCCTTATTATATAAGGCATTTGCAGATGGGTTGGAGTATAAACTCCTTACTTCTGTAGTTTAAGATATTTATTTATTTATATTTATGTTTAAAAGTGTTGGCTTATCGAATACTGGACCTACATTTCTTTTGTCCATATATATGTTTTTGTTCTTCTCTGTATACTGGGTACATATACGAGTATATGTATTTAGGTGCGACTCAGTTCAGAAATTGTTTTTAAAAATTACTTACAATTGATACAGTGCAATATCAAATAAAAATAATATTCAATAATGGCAAGTTTGCATATTTTTTTAGCATGTAAGATGATTTATTTATAGGTAAAATTAGAGGTATTTATGTATAGGTAAAAACGTCAATATCGATGAATAATATGTTTACAATGAACCACGCTTGGGATGTTCTGGTCCTCACATACACATTCGGTGTATTAAAACACAGTAATTTGAATCTTAACCATCTAGGCAGGCGCATGGACTATTCAGAAAATTTAAAAATCGCCATTCACCACCAGCCATCCAGAGATTACACGAGGCTTCCGGTTTCAAAACTCTCTAAATCCAAGTCCTGAAAAAAAAACCCGTAATAGTGGTGCTGCCACCTAATGTCGCTATTATGTATGATTCTGAATTATATCTATCGCAAATGTGTCTACATCCATTCAAAACTAAATTACAAAATCTAATTAAAGTAACAAAACTCTCTCAGTCCTTTGTAAATACTGTTTCAATGCTCTTTCATTCCGTTCTATTCATATGGGTATCAAAACTTCTTACAATATAAGTACCATATAATATTAACAGATCATGCAACTGTACTTGATCTCGAAAAAGACTGTGATGTATTTGATTGGAAAAACGCTATTGATGTGTGTGTGAAGTCACCGAATCAATGGTATTTTAAGTTTTCAGCTACCAAAAGAATATCAATTAGGACGATACTTTAGCAAGAAGGTAAAAGTGTTGTTGTTAAGGGAGAGGTCAATTACAGGTCGGATCTTGGTACCTACAAATCGGTACTAAAGAAAGGGAAAAGCCTTAGTGCAATCAAGCCTGAGCACTGAACAAAATTTTGCTGCAAAAATCAGCACCACCTTCTCTCTTTGTTAACACACAGTTAACAAACGTACGACATCGTAAATGGTCTGTAACTTTTATTTGTTGTATCAACTGAATTTTGTATGCTGACAGATGCAGATGTTTCTTTAAAATCCGATGCGTGGTGGCTCTTGACAGATTCACTTATTGTGCATGAGGTCGAATTAATACATCTATTTGGATACTCCCGTACACTTTCTCTCACGGCAGCATAATATTTAAAATCTGACCGACCACGATGAGGACGTATTGATTGCCTTTTCAATAACGGAACCTGTCTCATAAAATTTATTGATTAAGTTACGAACTGTTAACTCTGTAGGCGCTTCATTTTGTCCTAATTTTGTGTGAATTTTTCTTAATGCTTTTTTGGAAAATTATCATTTATAGTATTTTTAACTTGTTAAACATGATTAAAACATATATTAAACATAATAAGGGCCATAATACTGAATCCTGAGGTATGTTCTTAGCGTATATATATTTCAGATAATTAAGTTCTATATTTGAATTTTAATGACTTCATAAGAAAAACGAGTAAGTCTTAACACTTGTATAAATAATATTATTGGGAAGACAACTCGCTATTCTATCTATTATTTTCTTATTTTAAGTGGAACTCAATGTATATAGCTACATTTTTAAATTATCTTTTACAAGAATTCTGACGATAAATAAATAAAAGTAGGTATATGTCTATGTAAGAGAATATCTCTTTCATATAGAGGATGTTTCATAGTATGTGGGACAAATTGAAGGGATAAGGTTCTCAACCTCACAAAAATTAAGATAGTTTCCGTCGACTTAATTCCTGGTTATTCTTTATTTTCCATACACGTTTGTATTTTAAGTATTAAAATTTAATTTTAGTTCTATATTTTCTTATACATAGAAACACTTATTATTGTGTCCGGATAAGAAAAGACGACTAGTGTAACTTACATAAATCACATGAGTATCTATGACATCATTTTCTTTGATGTAGAATTTCCTGCAACTCCTGCAACATTAACCGTCTATTCTTAATGTTACACATATCCATCAGTAAATTTATCAACCCCTTTATATACTAATAAATTGAATCCCAAAGACTGACTGAATGATTGTGAAAGGGATCCTCGAGATTAAGGGCTTTATATTCAATTTACTGGTCTATTATTTATGGTGACTAGAACCATAAATTAATTACCGTTAATCAGTGTGTGTTTGAACTACATCCGGCTCTTTCTTGATACTCGGTTAGAATTCCACGTTTGATACGACGAATACTCGAGATTATCGGAGCTGATACTCGATTAAATTAAATGTATCAACATTTCGGTTATCTATTCATCAGTGAATTATTGCGAGGATATATTTATTGGTATTGTTGTTCAAAATACGTGACTAATTACATCCTTCTACCTTCATTGTCATAAATGCCTATCATATCATATGATGTATCATAGGAATGTCACACGTTATTTTAAGGTTATGTATACAAGTGCGTTTAACTTCTGTAATTAATTATCTTGTCTTATGTTAGTTCTCTTTTCTAGAGATATTTGATCTTAATTAAGTGTTCTCTGTTCATAGATGAGAGTTCTCTGAATTACGATGTGTTTAAATATATTTTGTATGCATATTCGGTAGGCAGGACTTCTTTCTGTGTGCAAAAAGATGGTACACAACAAATTTGTGTTAATTTGTTTCTTACGTATGATATATCATCTAGTGGATAGTAACAACTACGTATGGTATATTATTGTTTTGAATTATATAGTTCTTCAAATCTAAAGGGTGCAGAAGAGTCATTAGAAATATTAAACAACTTGGATTTAGATGATGCATATTTCCTATTGTGAATGGGGAACACAGCTATTAAATGATGGGCTTACTGATGGTGATGATGATAATACGATCAACCGTTTGTAACAGACTTTAGAAATGCGCTGTTGGCAGCCTGTGGAAATAATTGCAGTGAATACAGATAAACCCGGCATAAAAGGGAAAACGTGATGTAAATGAAAACAGGGAAATCCTATAAGAGAATTATTCTCATCTAATTCATTCCCAATAGAGAACATTAAGCACGAGAACTGCATATAGTGGTTCTATGTGTATTAGAAATCGGCAGTGCAGCACACTCGATGTCTGATGTTCTGAGGAAATTAGACGGTGCATCTACCACTTTAGATATGAACGTACGTACACACGATAGCATCATGGCCATCAGTGTACTATCGATAGCACTACCAAAACAGTGGATGTAATAAAAAAATATTAGGAGTATGACTAAGAAATGTATACCTGTCGAGGTGTCTTTGGACACCTCGAAAGGTGTCAACACTTTTTGATAATAGAGTGTATTTGCCAAGAAATAACATCATGTGTCTACCAAAAAAGGTTTTTATTCCTCTTCCATTACACAAGAAGATCTTTGGCGAAATATTTGGCAATGATCCATTTATTATAATAGTGTCGAGCTCCCTCAAGATGTAGTTGCTGAAAAAAAGTGCTAGATACCCGCAAATACTTAACTAATGGTGTACTAAGTTATAAGTTCAAGGCAATTCATAGATTCTCACATTTCAATAGCAAATCAAAAATTGATAAAGATTTTCACATGATAAAACGAGCCCATTATTTGGCAATACAAATAGTGTATTCTGAAAGTATTTGCACTCTAGCAAAATATTTCTCGGTCAACGAAGCCATGGAATACTATAGCAAGCATGATATAAAACAGTATAAGTGCAAAATCCGTCAGATTGGGTTTTCAAATTTGGTTCCTTACTATATTCGATGGGCATCTTCTCAAATGTTTTTCACATATTGGGGCTGAAGATGAAAATACTGGAAAGCCTTTAGCACCATTCGCACGTATTTTTCTGTCATTAGTAAATAGATTTTACTAAGGTTAATTCTTTTCAGCTATTCGTCTATCGAAATATATATTAAAAATGAAGCTCTAGACTTATTATTAATGCAGATTGGAACGGGATACATACCGTTCCAATCTGCATTAATAATGTAGTCAGTTAGACTTACCACCTAAGTATACGTATAAGTATACATTTAAGTACGACAACACGTATTTCTATTACAAGAAATATTTCCTAAATGTTGTTAATATGTAATAATAAGTTGTATAAAATTCTTACGTTGTTCTTTTTCGTTGACATATGTTTATCCTAATATTGTTATTACTAAGAATATAAATGAAATCCCTTTTTATGAGTTCTTTTTTAATACGGCATTAAAAATACCAAGGCTTTGTCTCCCACATTATGTCTAGCTAGCATGCCTGTTATATTCAACTCTCATTATTTACGAGGGAACAATGGAAACCGTCTAGCGAAGGGATTCCTACTATACCACTGCAAATAGAGACCCTATTATGTATCTTGCGACACCAAGAAAATGTTACCGAACATGTAAATGGAACCAGTGTTACGTGATATGTTATTAATTTCAGTCAGACACAACTTAAAATTGATGTAAGGCAAGTACTGCAATAAACGATGTGAGAGGTATCACGTTAGATATAATTTGGGGGAGGTAATTAAGTTAAGGGAGAGGAAACTGAGGTTTAATTATAGTAATTATAAATAAAATGTACTACAATAAGAGCGCAAGATTTTAAATAAAACATGGTTTTCTGTAGCAAGTATTGAAATATTTATTTATTTATACTGTAAATATTTGGGAATTACGTATGGAACAATACGTCCGGTAAATTCTTCTGGCGAATGTTCAATAACTGTTTTGCATAAATGTCGCGGTGTTTCATTGATACGGCATTCAATTTTAGCCCTAAATGCTTGAGTGATCGTGAAATTATTGGTGTAAACCTGAGACTTCAGAAATTTACATAGAAAAAAGTCCATAGGTGTTAAATCGGAAGATCGTGGCGGCCAATTCTGCTTACCAGAACGAGAGATGACACGACCTGGAAAAGACTTGTGCAAGACCGTCAATGTCTCGCGGGTGGTATGGAAAGTGGCACCGTCCTACTGAAATGGCATGTCTTCAAAGCAATGTCTTCCAATTGACGCACAAAGAACTGGATTTTCATGTCACGATAACGTTCGACATTTACCCTTAATGCATTACCCGCTCCGTATTCAAAGAAAAAACGGTTCAATGATTTCTTCAGACCACGATGTACTCCAAACATTTACTCGTTGGAGATGCGGTTGTTTCTCATGAATCATTTGTGAATTTTCTAAGACCCAACTGTAGAACTTTGCCTGTTAACGAAGTAATAATCAATGTGAAAATGGGTCTCGTCGCTGAATATGATTTCGTCTACAAACTCGGCATTTTGTAGACGGTTGTTCGATGATCCAATTAGTGAACTCTTTTCACTGTGCATGGTCTGTTGGCAGAAATTGTTGAGTCAATTAGATTTTGTAAGCACAGAGGTAAAAATCTTTAGTGAGAATATGATGAAGAGCGTTTGTTAAAATATCCAACTTGTGCACAATGACTAATCGAGGTCTCTGGACTCTCGGCCATACTCTCGCCAACTGCCGTGATGTTTTGTTCTAAACCACGCTGTTTTATTCTTTCGAATTTTTCGATTATACTTTTCATAGTTGAGAAATTTGGAACATTAGTTCTACCGAATATTGGATTCATTTTACAAATAGTAGCAATCAAACTTTCACCATTTTTAATGTTGAACAGTAAGGGCGCATTGTTGTATTATTTTGGTGATTTTCTAACATCTGATTATACTATTTTGTTCGCTCATCCATCTATAGATTCGTGGTATATAATTATGACGTAGATTCGACCACTTAATTCGAGGACATTGCCACTTTTCGAGAATATTACAGGTTTTTGTTTTCTTTTCGTAAAAGGGTAAAATAACTATTTGTAGCCCTATTTGTTATGAGCAGTGGCACGAACAGTAATTTTTGTTAATCTTGCGTTTAAATGTTGTTTAAATATTTTTCATTTTCATTTTATGCCATCTCGAGCCGCATTTTTCCTTTGATTTATGACACATTTGCCACTTCAATTTTATACTGAAAAATCAGAAGCTAACCAAAAATAATTCAAATATTATATACACACACACACACACACACACACATATATATATATATATATATATATATATATATATATATATATATATATATATATATATATATAATATTTGAATCCTTATTTTTGGTTAGCTTGTGTTCGGTTTAGAACGTTTGGCGACGTTGTCTGATTTCTACAGTCCTTTTCTTCCTATCTTCCCATTGGCCGTCTTGTAGGTTGCGGGCACTCATGGCTTTTCTTATTCCCTCTGTCCAGTTTCTCTTTGGTCTACCTCTTTTTCTTCGATATGCTGGTATCCACGTCATTGCTTGTTTGGGTAATCTGGAATCAGCCATACGGTGTACATGAGCGTACCATATAAGCTGTTTTCTTTCAATATCACGGGTTATAGTATCTGTAAGTTCTATTTCTCGAAGTACGTCATCGTTTCTTATTCTTTGAATTCTCGATATGCCAGCCGATCTTCTCAGAGCATCCATTTCCGTAGCTTCAATCTGCCTCTTATTTCTGTCCGTAAGCCTCCATGTTTCAGCCTTATGGATTAAGGTGCTTTTTATTAGGGTGTTGGTGTTATGAATATTAAATTTTCTTCTCTTGTTTATGTTTTTGTTCCATAAAATGCCATTTAAACACCCAATTGGTCTTTTTGCTTGAATTATTCTTGCTCGTATCTCCTTATCATCTGTTCCCGTTGAATCAAACATAGTTCCCAAATACATATATTCGTTGCACCCTTCTATTGTTTCCAAGTCGTTGATATGTAGGTCACTCTTGTCATTGCCTATGCACAAATATTTTCATTGACAGACCCCATTCCTCGTATTCCTCGGATTCAAATATTAAGAAGAAAATTGTTATTGGATTGATAAAAAGTTTGGTACCCAAAGGTTTTTGAGCTTGCTGAATTTGAGTTTTGATTTACACAATTAAAGATAACGGATCCAACATGGCAGTCATACCATACATACCATACATACATTGGTCTGCCATACTGGATTGATTTAGTTGGATAGAATTTTGGAGTCCAATAATAGACAGCTAAAATGAATCAATTGCCAAAACTCATATTTTAATATTCCACAGAGAAAACCCAGAATGTTTGTGTCAGTTACTTTTTCATGTTTATTCATAAAACTGTACATTTATACAAGTTTGCTCATGTAATATAATTTCCATGTAGGCCTTTCTATGTTAATATACATTTTGTGGCATAAAATAATTTATAGCTCCTCGCATGTACTTACATACTCTTACTGAATACATTTCTACACTTCATCTTATAACACAGTGACCCAATGTAAATCATAAATCATCATGATAAGTCGTTTTGCTTTTAAGGCGCTAAAACATGCTTGGAGAGGGAAAACTTTGAATTATATTTCGTTGTTTCTCCACTGGAGGAGAGTGCTCCACCCATAAATTATTTAAGAGCACTAGCGATTTAGAGAAAGTAAGCCATTAATTTTATCCCTCTTTTCCCACTTTAATCATTGCAACTGCTTAGTGCCTCTAAATCGGCTAGATAAGAATATTCTAATTTTGTGTCTCAGTTTGAAATGTCAACCAGATTGTAATGTAATTGGGTTTGTATTTGTGTCTACTACTCAATAGAGGACGGCGGACAGAATGCGACTTTAACGCAATAATTTGGTTAGCTGCACCAACTAACCAAATTATTTTATTAATAAATTTTAGTAATTATTATGTCGCGAAAATATACAAATATCTAATTTTTTTGGCAGTTCTGCAGCTCTGCAGCACCTATACATCAGCCGCCCCTGCCTACTATTATATACATAGATGTCACACCTGTGACAGGTAAATAGCCAGAAGAACGCGTGGCCGCGTACAGCTAGCTGGTATATTTATAGTATATTTATAGACATAAAAGTAATTTATTAAAACAGACTTTATGATTCATTAAAATAGGCTGATAGATCTAATTTATTACCATCCTTTCAAACAATTAATTGACATCATGGTGTATTTAACTGAGTTTAAATAATACATTTTTTGATAATGAATGGATTTGATGATAGGAAAAATTTAAAACTAACAACATTCGTCTGCATGCTTATAAGTATAAGTGGGTGTCCCAGCGAGACGTAGCCGATTATGTTTGTAATTATTGGACAAATAATTAAGATTTCTACAATAATTCTTGGTTCAATTGTTTATTTAAACTATGCCATTAGACATGGAATACCTTATAAGCGAAGGCCGCTTCTGCTTCTCTGGCAGCAGTGGATTCTTTTATTGAAGTTTTCCATCACTTCGCGGCATAGCTGTGGCCCTATGTTCAATCGTAACGGAATTATTGGCATAGACCTTTTCTTTAACGTAGCCCCACAAGAAAAAGTCGAATGGGGTCAAGTCACAAGAGTGTGGTGGCCAATCAACTTCAGCTCTGTGGGAAATTATGTGCCTAGAAAATTTGGTACCCAAAAGATTCAGCGTTTCATTAGCTGTGCAGTACGTGGCACCATCTTGCTGCAACCATATATCTCCTACATCCAAGACATTGGTTTGTTCGAAAAAGAAGTTTGTTAACATCGCACGGTAACGTACACCATTTACAGTAACCGCCTTGTCTGCTTCATATTCGAAGAAGAACGGCCCAACAACTCCTCCTGCCCACAAAACGTACCACACGGTAACCCTTGCTGGACGCATGGGTTGTTCTTGGATGAGACGTGAATTTTGAGCTCCCCAGATGCGGAAATATTATTTTTTTATGTAACCTTTTAATTGCGCTTTATTGCTGAATATCAGTTTTTCCCAAAACTCGCCGTCAACTACGATGTTCTCTAACACCCATTCACAAAACTCACGGCATCGTGCATGGTCCCGTGGTTTCAACTCCTATGTCAACTGGATCTTATATGTATGAAAATGAAGGTTCTTTGTCAAAATTCTCTGTAATGTTGACTTTGTGAGATTTAATTGTTGGGAACGACGTCTTACAGATATGGTGTTGTCTGCAGCCATATTTTCACTGACCGCTTCAATATTTTCAACTAAGCGTTGCCCACCGTGACGTATAGGTATTTGTTTATCACACACGGAGCCATTTATCCTGAATTTCGCCATGACGCAAATGGTCCGCTTAACAGGTGCCTCACGATGACCCATAATTGCACGTAATTTTCTTTCAGTGCCCACAATTGAACCATTACTTTCGTAGTACGCTTTGACAATAAGTATGCGTTGCTGAACAGTATGGCGCTCCATTTTGTATTGGCATACTTTCCACGTAATAACTACGAAGCATCAACTTCCAAAACCTGCCGCAAGAGAAATGGCGGCAAGTTTAAATCGGCTACCTCTCGCTGAGACACCCTTTATATATTAAATGTATGAACATATGCCTCGAATATGTGTGAATAATATGCGAAAAAATCTTATAAAACCTACCACACGAAATACGGATTTTCCTTTTGCAATTTTTATTACATTATTCACATAAGATTATCTAAAAAAATTGAATTGATCGCCCATACAATAAATCGCATCTATTCTGTCAAACAGTTATTCATAAGTAACTAATAAAAATGAAAATATAATATGTTTGAAGTAAGTTTCTTTAAGAACTGCATTAAGACTGTTCAGAATTGATTTAATGATCCCAATATCTTTAAACAATATATTACTCGTACTATGATGAGTCATTTATTTAAGCAAAGATACTTGTTTCTTTCATTGACGAAGAAGCATTGATGAGTCCTTTTGGATGACTTAGAACTCTAGAATATTTCTAAATGATCAGAATTTTCATCTTGTGAATAAATCCCTTTGATTACTTCAGCAACGATAGATATCCTTATTATTTAATTAGTTTGAATGATGATTTGGAATCAGTATTTCAAAATCAGTATTTCCAAATTCCAAAATGATAGGAAGAACGTGTTTGAATGGTTTAAAAACTTGAAGAATTAAAACTACTTTAACGTACTAGAAAATCTTCGAGTTTTAAAAGAAACAATAACTTTCTTGGTGTCCTAGAGAGAATTGGTGTTCTATGTTTTTAAATATAAGTAACAACATGGTTTCAAAATATATTACCATTATAAATATTATTAAAGAAACAACGGAAAACTTAGAAACATAAATGCTGAAAATATGCGCGGCTTCCATATAAAATTAAAAAGTAATGCATCATATCTTAGACCTGAAAATAGTTTAGCCCTATCGACAATTCCATTATTGAGTATATAAAGTTGAGTATATAAATAACCGTGCAGCATTTACCTAAATTTGTTAAAATCGCTCAAATTATATCCACCAAAGAATTTACTGTTTCCGTACTTCACATGAGCATGTAACTGAATTGTAATGCCACTTTGAGTACCTCCTTTGAGAATGTATATACAAGATCTAATATCACTGAGTTAGTTAGGATATAGTTTCCCATTTAATTATCTGCAGTCAAAATTAAACCTGAAGAACTTCGATGACTTGATTACAAAATAATTCAATTATACAGCAAGTTGCAATTTGTGTTTACTCTATTCTGCATATAGGTTCTGTGTAGGTAATTGATAAGCCACTGTTGACGTCATTCTCATTCATTTTACAGTGTTCCCACACGTGACAATCTTCTAGGCATAGCATTCATAATTAGTTGTCCCTTGAAGTTTCCGTACTAAATTCTTAATAAACAGGGATATTCGAATAACTTAGAAGCACAAAAAAATTAAATACGTAGTTTAAATTTATTTAAGTTCTATAAAAAAACCTTTATTTATTTCGTTTTTTTTTTCTTGTCATTATCATAGTTTAGGGCATTCCAAAGATTTTGTCCAAGATATGAACTCAAAACCATACTTGCAAAAAATTATGGTTATTCATTAATTTTACATTTAATTTGATTAAGAATATTCACAAAAGAGGAACCACCATTTATTCGGTTTCCATTACGGAAACTTCAGAGAATTACAAAGCATTGAAACAATATGAGATTACTCCATAAGAATTGTCCTAAAAGGTCTCATTTTTGATATACAAGGTGTTTAACTTTCTCAATTTTTAACAATTTTTGTAGATATCTCATGAACGAATTACAATAATAAAAAAAATGGTGATATTGTAACGACTTTACTAGAGAGTTCTTTATTTCTCGAACACTTATTTACAACTCAAGTATTCACAAGTCAAACTAACTAACTAACTTTCTTTCTACTTTAACTTTATAAACTAATTTTCGCACTGTATATCACTTTCTTCGCACTGTATTATCGCGGGTTTAGACAAGGCTTTGCTGAAATAGCCAATTACTTTCTCCTGTCCATCCTGTTCTTGCGACAGTACTTCTCCAATTCCCTTGCTGCTGGCATCGGTGTCTACGATGAATGGTTTGTCAAACTGTGGATAGCCTAGTATTGGAGCAGTTGTTCCTTCAAAGTCTCAAAGGATCCTTCGCAAGCTTCGTCCCATTGGAAAATAATTTCATCTTCTGTCAATTTATGTAGGGGCCTCGCAATATCGGCGAATCCTCGAATAAACCTTCTGTAGTACGAACAAAGACCTAGGAAGCTCCGTAATTGATGCTGGTCTTTAGGAACTGGCCAGTTGCGCACCGCTGTCGTCTTCTCTTGGTCAGTGCCTACGCCCTCTGCACTGATGACATGTCCAACATATTTGACCTCCGAGCAGAATAGATTACATTTCTTTGGGCTAACCTTTAGCTTTTCAGCGGCCAACTTCCTGAACACTTCTCGCACGTTTGTCAAATGTTCTTCAAAACCCTTTCCCAGGAACTACGTCGTCGAGGTAAACCAAGCAAACTTTCCAGTTTAGTCCTCGCAACACAGTGTCCATCAGTCGCTCGAAGGAGTCCATTTCCGGTAGTAAAAGCGGTTTTTTCCTTGTCATTCGGATGCAGCTCCACTTGCCAATACCCACTCTTAAAATCCAGCGTCGAAAACCACTTCGCTCCAGATAGGCTATCCAGTGTGTCATTAATCCGTGGCAAAGGATAACTATCTTTTTGAGTGACGTCATTAAGTTTCCTGTAGTCGACGCAGAACCTTGTTGACCCATCCTTCTTCCGTATAAGGACTATGGCAGAAGCCCATGGACTTTGAGATTGTTCGATAACACCTTGCTCTTCCATGTTCTTAATTAAGTCATTGACTTCCTCCTGCTTGGCCCAAGGTACTCTTCTGAGGGCCTGCTTGATAGGTCGCGCCGACCCTGTGTCACTCCGGTGATAGGCCATGCTAGTTGGGCCAAAACCGTTTTCGGAGAGTGCGAAGACGTGATTAAATTCCGCCAATAGTTTCTCTAGTTGTCCAATTTGTTCTCTACGTAGGTGGATACTAGAGCGTTCTAATAATTCACGAAGCGCAGTTGGTAGTTGCTTGTTTCTATGAGCATCTTTTTTTTCTTCCACTTCGCAGTTACGAACTAGTGTGACCGTCTCGAACGTTCCTAACACTGTTCCTAGGGTGATCTTAGGTTCATAGCTGATCTGTTCGTGACAATATAAAACATCTCGTAGAGCACTTATTATTGTCCCTATTACAAACAAAATTTGAATATTGTCAGTGGAGTCAACTATGGGTTAAATATATTTTGCCCTACCAGACCTGCATATACTTTTTTCTATCTAGCCTTTATTTTTTTCTCGATACTATAATTTTTTGTGCAACTCTCTTTTGTAATGTTTTCTTAAGATGTTCCGCTGTCGAGTTAATAACATATTGTTTTTAAATATTTCTTAGCTAGAGTTAAGGAAGAATGTTTTTAAACATCGATTCATTTGTAAAACATGTCGCCTGAAATATAGACAATAACTAATTACGTTTTAGAGTTAAATATGCACCTGGTTGCACAATGATTATATCCTCATAACTCAATAGTTTCAATATTACCTACATTAAGTATATACGGGGTACACTCTTGGCATATTTAAATAATATCCTTACGCTATCTGGGAATTTATTCATTAATTTTAATATTTTATATTACACAACATGCAAAACATTAATATGCAATGATATATATGCATTTATCAAAGCATTTTAAATAATATCTATTTTGTACTCATTTCATATTCATATTTCAATTCACATCATTCATATTAATTTGAAATGGGACGGACAAAACACACTGTTTCGATTTGTCGTAGCAAGGAAACTTTATAACGAAACAACTTTCCTGGCCGTTAATGTTTTTCCCGGCTTTTCCTATTAACATGTCGTATATAAATTTATACGGTAATTATCGTTAACACAGTTACATAGAAATTACTCTTAGTTTACACAGACAGCAGAGCAAGTATAATTATTGTTAACGAAAATGGTTATTTCGTGCATTGCGCGCATAACGCAACAATGCGAAGTAGTTACATTCACTGATGTAAAATTAGTTTCTGGCAATTATATTCGCGCGGAAGTTCTTGTTTACATAATCCTGAAATTAACTGTTGTCCAGACTTTCCTCAGATTTTATCTAGAACGTTTCTAAACTATGCATCTAATTACTGTGTGTATACATGTTATATTCTCTAATTTATAAATAGCTTTTTATACCATAGCGTGGCATGCTAGAAGGGTTACTGAATAATATGGAACTATGAACAATATGCCGGAAAGTGTACGTTGAAACTTTTCAGAGTTAGAACGAAAATACCACACTGTATGCGTTTATTTTTAGTATACCTTTTCAATTATTATTTTTACTTATTCTCGATATACACGACTAACTTTGCTATTTAACTGAGAGGCTCCCATTTCTAATAATAATAATATTAATAATAATAAATTCTCTGTGGCTATTTTTCTCCAAGTTACAGCCCTTTGAAAATCACCTACAAATTTAGAATTTTTTTTACATCCCTTATTATTTCTTATGCTTAGTGTACTATTATAATACATAATACTACAGTCCTACAATCTATCCAAATGGTAAGAGACCTTAAAGCATGTGTTTATATTAATCTGCAACGTTTTCTAATAAAACGTTGTTTAAGATGCATACTAGATAGACTTAATTCGTCTTTTATACACTGTCAGGTTTTATCCTCAATAATTTGGATAATCTGCGAACATGTAAAATGTTCACAACATAGATGGGTCACCTATCATATTCTACGGTAGAGGTCGCTGCGATGCCATTCGTTCTGTAATCGGGGGTCGTGGAGTGGGTCCAGTATTGGGACTGTTATTGTATGTTTGAGTCTCAACAGGGGGTTTAATACTTATCCTCGTTATCATCGTCTCTATGTGTAACTTTCCCCTTTACGGTTTGAGCCGATGTAGGGAAGTCGATTTATCGTTAAGTAGTCGGTTAAGACAATTGAATGCGTTATATATATATATATATATATATATATATATATATATATATATATATATATATATATATATATATATATATATATCGTTGATATTATATGCACAGGTTATTATAATTATCATTACAAAGTGCTGTACTACATATTATCCAATGGACTGCATAGTCCACAGCTTCAATATTGATAAGAATAGTATATTAACTGAACTATACTATGATATTTGCTATATAATCTTAATTTAAATGTATCAAAATATTTTAAATAATCTAAAATATTACACAAAGAATTAAAATATTTTTAATTACAATTGTATGAATTAATACTACACATCTACATAAAATAATTTACTTTAACAAATAAAATTAAAACATTCGTAATTCTATAAAAAAAAATCTCAATAAAACATGTTCGAATCGTTAAGATCCAACTATGATGATAACAAAGTTAATGGTTAAGGGTTTTTGTTTAGTGAACCTGAAGATGTTAAAACGCGTTAAAAATATAGTTAACTCAAAAATATCACAAGTATAATTAACTTTCTTCATATTACATGGTGCAGCAACTGACTTTCAACTGTGTATATTTCTTGTTAAAAACTAAATAAATACTGAGACTTATACTAAAAGTGTTGTACTTTAGAGTGCTGTTATAATTTATTAATAAAATCCAATTACAGGAGTATTTCACGTATCTGCATCATATTGTGATTAAAATCGTAAATGGATTAATATACACAGCATTTATAATAGGTTATTCAATATTTAATGAATTGAAAGTTGGATTTTATAAAATTCATAAACTAATTAATTTATTCTATTGGAAACAAATTTTTGATAGGCAAAGTAGTTTATATAAAATTTAGAGCCATATACATATTGTTTATGGATATTCTATACCACCAGGACATTTTTCTCTTTATTTTGGTGTCCCTTTATATAAGTTTGTAGTACTCGTAATAATCCTGTTACATAGATTTTCAATATATTTTCAATATCGAAATCGAAGTCATGTATGTGCTTTCATTTTATTGATTACAGATCTTTCGAATACTATAAAAGAAGATATGAATAATTTAGTTTAAAAGAGAAAAAACTTCACATTAAATGTACTGTTAACAAGGAACAGTTACTCAGTTCATGTTCATATTACCAAGCATGCATTGGTTATTTTCAGGAAAACTTAACTCAGAAACTTTCTAGAGAAAAATGAATTATTATCCACAAATAGCCACATAAAAATATACCTACATAATTTCCTTTCTTGCTTTCTTTTTAATTATTTCAGTGAGATAGAAATTTATCACCACAATAAATATTCCCAACTTTTTTAAAGCCATATATTCTTACATCCGCTAACATCCCAATACATTGAATAATAATAATCAATAAATCAGAACTAACAATGCGAATGAACAGAAATAAATGCAAATCTGGTGGAAATCTGGTGGAAGAAAAGAGTAACTTTGGAATAACTTCAAAATTGACTTACAAAGTTATAGCGTTACAGTAACAGGGAATAGTAAGTACAAGGTGTCCTGGTATATTTTTCTCATGTATTTGTTGAACAAATCGGAAAGTGGCAGTGGTAAGTATGCAGACACATGTGTTTGTTAGATGGCACGCATTGGAAATTCAGTTTCAATAGACCGTTCCGCCGATGAGCAACGTGCCACGTGTGTCTGATATTTTTACGAGAACCGTCGTTCTCTCATAATCATTCGTCACCTGTATCGAGTTTGCTACCTCCTTCAAGACATTAATAAAGTTCCTTTAGCAAAATGAATCAAATCGTGGGTCGTTAAATTTGAAAGACAATGCACTACCATTAATTAAAAACCAACGAATCGATCCAGAAGAGCAAGAAGTGTCGAAGACGTCGAGCGTGTTCGTGCACCTCACCGTTCTGGCCACCACGTTCCATGACATCCCGGAAAAGGATTTGAACTTTGATCCTTAGAAAACTCAACTGGTGTAAGCTTTGAAGGTAGAACATTATCTATTTCGATCCTCTTTTGGGCAAAAATCCCTCCCAAGAAGAAGAGAATAGAAAGTCCTCGAGATAAGCACCAAAATCCCTTACATATTTCCAAATTAATTTGTCAGTCACTTCTCTTCGGTATAGAGATATGCTAGAGAATTTCCAAGCATCACAATTTTCAAATTTTGATGGATTTAATGAGGAGATATGGTGTCAACAAGATGGATCTACAGTTAATACTGTAATATTGTCAATGGAGGTCGCTAGAGCGGTGTTCCCTGGAAAAGTGATATCTAAATATTAATTGGCCACCCAAAAATTCCTGTTTAACGCCCATGGATTTTATCTTATGGGGTTATTTGAAATATAAGGTGCACATTGATGCTCCTGGGACTTTACTTCAGTTAAAAGCCAGAATCCATGAAGAAATTCAGAGAATTGACCAGCATTATGTAAGCTAAATTTTAGGTCACGCTTTGGGAAGGTACAGTGGAGTGAAGGAAGGGGCTTGACGATATTATTCATGCATAACTCCCTACAGGGGCGGCTGGTGTATAGGTGCTGCAGAGCTGCAGAACTGCCAAAAGAATTAGATATTTGTATATTTTCGCGACATAATAATTACTAAAATTTATTAATAAAATAATTTGGTTAGTTGGTGCATCTAACCAAATTATTGCGTTTAAGTCACATTCTGCCCGCCGTCCTCTATTGAGTAGTAAACCAGATGAATTATCTGGGTCTCTACGTGAGCGCGTCGCGGTACATTGAACTGGACCACACGAGGTAGTTCTCAGCACGGCTCGGCACACCCGTCCTCCCACTCAACTCCCGCGACAATCCACACTTGGCGCTCGTAAATGCGCGAATTTACACGGTCAGTGAGCTGTATTTTTTCCAGCTAAGGCAACATCAGTGAATGTTTACTCCTTCCTACTTCTCGGGCGGGCGTAAATCGTACCTATTTCGTATTTCGTGTTAATTTGACATTTTAAATACTGTTTTGTGAATTTGTGTAGTGATTTATTGTACTAATTATTAATATTTATATACTGTGATAGTGACAATGGATTTAGTTTATAATTTAGTTCATGTGATTTTTTTAATACTCTTATGAAGAAAAAATTGATTTAAAAAACAATGGTAGTCCATTGCCCGATATTGTTATTGAGACTGCAGGTGTTAGCCGCGGAAAATCATATAAACGTCAATTTAATAGAGACATTTATTCGAAGAACAATTGGATTTGTGGGTGCAACAAAAAAAATGCGTTATTTTGTTTTCCTTGTTTACTTTTTGGCGGTGATAAAGCATGGACGGAGGTAGGGGTGACAGATTTGGTGCACTTAACTAAAAAAATAAATACGACATAAACACGACAACTCCAAAAGCCATCTACATAATACAATGGAATTAGCTTTATTAGGAACAACTAATATTAAAGAGCAGCTAGATTCAGCTTATTGGATAAATGTGCAGAAGCATAATGATAATGTGACAAAAAAGAGATACGTTTTGTCAAAAATTATAAACTGCATAAAGTTTTGTGGGGCCTTTGAACTGGCGCTGCGAGGACATGACGAAGCTGAAACCTCTCAAAACCCGGGGATATTTCGTGGTTTGTTAAATTTTTCTGCTGAGCTTGATGTAACTCTAAGCGAGCATCTACAAAATGCTTCAGTATTTAAAGGAACCTCTAAAGAAATACAAAATGATCTTCTAGACTGTATATTAAAAGTATGCCATGAAGAAATAATTAAAGAAATTAACAAACCTTCATTTTTGGCAGTTATGGCAGACGAAACAACTGATGTATCTGCAGAAACTCAGTTAGTGGTAGTTTTAAGATATATTCTCGATGGTGAACCGATTGAACGTTTTTGGATATACCTGAAACCTACAAAATGTGACGCTGAAACTCTTTCGGAAATTATTTTAAGTGTTATAGACCCTCTAGTAGAAAATTCACCTTACAAGCTTTTTCTCTTAACCAAAGAATATGACGGCAAACATGAATGTTCTTCAAAAAGGTATTAAATTCCAAAAATTTTTCTTGTGAAAGTCTATATTTTTGTATAAACCGATTCGGAGCCCTGTGCAGAATACCCGTTTCATTTCATCACGAGCCGCCACTGACTCCCTACATTGTAAATTCAAATAAAAAATAGTAAATGTAAATATGTTTTTTAATAACCGAGTTTTATTAACTCAAAAAGAGGAGAACATACCAAAACACCTGTTATTAGTTGTTAATTTGATAAATATTAACCCCTCCATCTCCCTAAATATTTTAAATATACCCAATATCAAAGAAGTTTTACCTATAATCCTTCGCAAAAATTAAATGATAATACAGTTGATCCCGTATGTAGTGGTTATAATATCATCCTTTGCTGATCATTTGAAGCTAATTATTCATTGTGATAACTTCTCAGCCAACAGTTTGTACGACTATAGTTAAACGTAATTCCATATTTTATAGTGTATTTTATTAAGAGAAGATTAGTATCCACAGAGTGAATACAATGAATCCCAGAATAAAGCATTGCTAATACTCGTAGAGGACATATTTGCATAGTTGACATATCAGAGAGCAAAGAGGATTTGAGAAAATGTCTCGCGTGCTATAATTACATACGGACGAGGTTGAATGCTAATCCACAAGTTTTCACCGTTCTACCAATTTCGAAGTTAAATCCCACTGTAAAACGTAGAAATAAAGTATCAGGAAACGTAGATAGTGTTTGGTGTTTTTATCTTATAAGAAAAACTTTTAGTTCACATACAAATGAGCTGTATAAGATTTTTGTACCAGAAAAGCCATGTTCTTCGTCTAATGTATTTAATCATTGACGACAGTGGTGTCTCGTGGTAAAATTCATTGGATATTTTATAATTTTTCAATTTTGTTGATTGAAAGTGTTTACTTTTTATATTTTATGCAATGTCGACTAATGGCGTAAAATACTTACTTGCTTTTGTTTCTATTGTTTCATCACAAATTGTATTATAGATAATACAATTGTACTAATTACTACAAATTATAAAATTAAATTAACACAGAACAGTTACTTTTTTCAAGTAATTTATAGCAAAAGTATTATTGCGTGATAGTGAAATGGGGTAACACGAATTCTTTTCTAAGCGCCAGCACAAAATAAATATCTAGAATACCTTGAAATTATTTATTTTTTTTTGTTTTTTAATTTAAGTTTGGACACACAGAAATCGATTTTCTTTCCCTAAGGCCTCAGGCTACAAAGAGGAAGATTACACATAAGGATAAGGATAAACACACCCATGCTCTGGTATAGGCACTACCTCAGCCTTGGAACTCGAACCCAAGCATATAATGACCCTAACACCGGACTGAGTCTGTCACCCTGGACCACAGTACAGATAACATTGTCACAACGAGCGACCTTTATAGGAGATGGTCGTCCCTCCATTTAGAATTTAAATCTTAAGAGCGACGCTTTTTTGATAATACTGGTAATTATTTCAACAGAATTAACTAGGCAAGATGATAACACTATTATCATTAAGGTACTGTATTAACTCGTGCAAAATAAGTACAACTTCTGGAGTTTCTCAAGGTTAGTTCTTGGACTACTATTATTGACGCTATTTTTTATTTAATGGAATGTATTTTCGTAAATGATATCATCTTCATTTTGAATTGTAACTAGAGAACACAATTCCGGCATCCTCAATCTTAAGGTTATTGGACTTTGCCCAATTTATGTTTTCTAAAATCCAGAAAGTGATGGAGAGGCAACAATATAAAAATTTTCACGTACATAATAAAGCGCTATATTTAATAGAAACACATAACTTGTGTGTCAAAATAATAAAAATTATCTTGGTAAATAGTGACTGTGGATTTTAAAACAAATTTTGGAGTTAATAGAGGGTACCGTGCATTTATGTCGATAATTTTTTTAATGTCAAAATTTCTCAAAAAAAACTGGTGATTTTAATTAGTTCTTGAATTATGGTTTTCATGACCCAGCTTGAGATTTATATGATTGAAGTTTACTTTCGAAATGTGCTAATGTAGCATAACTTGCAGGAAATATAGTCAGCGTCTACGTTTGGACAATTTTCAAGAGCGCCTCCTACAATTTGCAATAATACCAATGGATTTTTATACATGGTCTTTTATACCATACATGCTGTTGGTCTGTGTTGCAAGACGTAAAGGAAGGAAGCAAGTAACCTTCCTTAAGGGACACCTACATTGTTTAGACGTAGTGACGTTTTCTTGTGATCGTGAGACAACAATGTACAATGTTGAACGTATCTTACAATGAAATAAATGTCTTGAAGGTAAGATTTGATGATTAGAAAATAGTGAAGAATCTACTTAACTGGCAACTTTTTAATTTTGTACAGTGGTCCTGTATGCCACACCTTATAAAATACTTGCCTAATATCCAAAAACTGTTCTACTTCAGTTATCAGATTTAAAATAATAGGTAATTTAATTAAAATATGCGTATGTATAAAGGAAACATACCTTTTCAGTACTCGTCAGTTTAACATCGACCTAGTGCAGGAGAGTAGTTCGAATCGCATTGTAGTAGATTGTGTATGGTTTATATAATGATTCTTTGCATGTGCGTCACAGGTAACAATCTTATGAATGAATCAACTGACTTTTTTGAACAGTGTCATGTCGAAAACACATTTTAGGATAATAGTTAGTACAGTACAAATGCGTCAACTTATGGCAGAGTAATGAAAAGGTTATCCACAAAAAGATTCAATAGAAGTGACATATTCATCAAAATGAATTGAATAAATTCAACAAAAATCAAAATAAATGAAACAAAAATGAAATAAATTTTACAGAAATATTGGGAAGCCAATGAATCAAATTATACAATAAAGCTAAGACGTGACTTTATAATTGCATTCTGTTCGGCAAATTATTAATTGTCTATGCCGTACGTAGTTGATTGAAACATATGTCGCTAGACATACGTGCTGGTAATTGTGGCATATTAGTATTAACAATTGCGAGTGGTGTAGCATGTGATCAGTGCGTCGTCACTAAGTTGATACGTGCCCAAAGATCCATTATACAAATTGTATTATTTCATGACTGTGAAACATGTTATTGATAATAATCAACGCTATAGATTTACAAAAAGTTAGTGAGAGGGCGAGACAGGTCTACGTGTTTCTTAAGTAGGTAAAAAAAAGTTCCCCGAGGGCTATATGTACTTCAGTGACTTTCAAGAAACCCATCCCTGTAGGGGGGTCTACAGAATATGGCGGCGGAACACAACGAACACATTACTGCAAACATAGGCCATATAGAGCCACGAATAAACTAGACTGTCGCTGTGATTTTCTTGAAATTGGCAATCTTACTATATTCATACACCACATTTTAATGCAACAGCTCGATATGTGGAAACTGTTGCCTACGCGAGTACTTTGGGCTTGGAAATCGATTGGGTGAGTCCATGTGAATTTTGGAAGTCTAGCTCCGAGCCAAATTTCGCTCTAGTAAAAACAATGACAAAAAAAATTCCTCATTGAAAAAGAGTAGGATTACATGGCTGGTTTTCAGAGTACAGTTTTACTTTTCAGCTTTCCTCGCACTGGTGTTATCTTCACTGTTATCTTCACACCAAAGGTTCCAACCTGCTCCAGTACATTCTCACGCATGTTTGCCTGATACGACCTAGTACAAAATGAATTAAAAAACAACCGCAGAAACAACAGTACCGTTTTAATTACTTTTTTCTAATGTTGAATATTAATATGTATACATCAAAACTTAACATAAACGTGTTATTCATGGCTGGCATGAAATAACAAAGGAAAGGTGAATTAAAAAACTAGCCTGGGGCTTTTTACTATTTGTTTGTCTGACTTATTTCCTTCCATTTACGTTCCGCATATGCGGCCCTAGATTAAATTTAAGTAGCGCAAAGAGCGACCGAGGGAAAACTGATAATAATTCATTTGACTATAAAAACAGGACGGAACAAAAACCGCGTGGGGTGAGTGGAGAATCTTTTCTGCTGAACAATGGTTGTAATTATTAACGTCCAGTGCAAATAAAAACTCGGACAACGAACAAGAGTGAAAAGCACTAAAGGTTGTAGAACATATTTGTTGGTGGAATAATTAACAGCGTTTGCTTTATTTACGATTGGTATGTTAGCCGCAACGGTTAAACGAATTTTAGAATGAAACACTTTAAATCAAATGCTTAACCTGGCCAGTTATTCCCAACAATAATAAAAGCACTACTGACAATGATAAAAGCATTTCCCTTATTCCCCATTTAATATACAATCTGAAGTAGGCAATAATTAAACATTTTAACATAACAACTGAAAGAAAACGCTGTAAAAATATTTTTGTGAAATCTACCAAGAATTTTCTTTCATTTACTAGTCAAAAATGTTCCACCAAGTGCCCAGCGACCTCTCCATTTCTACAATTTTAACATAACTTATAATAATATGTAGATTTTCAATTGTAATTATAAAGTTAAATAATCATTGGACTAGGGATATAGAATTAATACTTAAGAATTAACAAACTAGGCATATAGCTAGGCATATAACCAGGAGAATAACTGTTTTGGCTTAATTTGTTTAGTCCTTATTGTATGAGACATTTGCAAATGGCGTGGAGATATCTCTCTACTTCAGTAGTTCGTAAAAATTACCATCTGCCAACTAAAACTTTTCGAGTATTGATAATATCAAGTTTAATTTTGATTTTGATTGTTTTCGAAACTGTCGAGAGATGGCGCTTGTTACGCTCTACTGTGGTAGAGCGTAACACCGGCATCTATAAGATGCGAGCCTCATTTGTCATAGGTATACTCACTTAACGAGACCCAATATAAGGTCAAAACCGGTCTGCAGTTAGTGGTATCCTAAGATAGAGGACGCTTTGCATCTTCCTTGTGGCATTCGAGCAATCTAAATTACTGTATTTTAGTGCTAACTCTGTTAGACAAATTACGGCAAATTTCGCTATATAATTCAGCGCTCGTCGATGGTATACAGCCAGGAGAATAGCTGTGTTGGCCTAATTTATTTACTCCTTATTGTATAAGTCATTTGCAGATGGTCTGCAGATATCTCTCCACTTCAGTAGTTTGTAAAAATTACTGTATTCAAAGTAAAACTTTGCATTGTACTTAATAGAGTTAACACATAGATTAACACATAAGATTGTGATAAAATTTTGTAAGAGAGTCACTTGGGGAATAAGTCTACGCCTTTCAAATAGATGCAAAGTAAAATTTCGAGTAAGTCTATTTGGATAATGGTCAAATCTTTTAGCATAAGCCTGTGAAGAAATTTCTAATTTTATTCTTTATAAACGAGAGCAATAACTTTATTGGGAATAATCAAGGAGCCTTCAAAATCATTTGAAGTACTTTCGAGTGATATATTTCGAGTATTTCAATATAAGAGTTTGTAGCAGTATCCCACAGCTTTAAGATTGATTTGTACACAATAAGTCTATTACTAGTAGATAATTTTATTTCTATTGATTAGTAAAATTTGGTTAGTCTTAGGCTTAATTGCTTATTTTAACCTATAATTGAGATACATTTATTTTTATTTTACCATTTCTCTAGCTGAATTTAGGTGTTATTGAGGTTATTTTGTAATTGTATTGCCAGACTTGGATCTTTATGATAGGTTAATATGGCTTAACATGGCTGTATCATGAGTAAACGCGGCAATAACGACATCATCATAAGTTGTTAATCGGCAGTATAGAGAACGTAATGGGACGCTTGTTCACCATCAGAATACCTTACAATGAAATATAAGATGAAGGTAAGATTTGATGACTAGGAAATAGTTAACAGAAAGCAGCTTTGTAATTTTGTACAATAGTCATGTATGCCATACCTTATCGAATGCTTGCAAAGGGTGTCCCAGCGAGAGGTAGCCGATTTAAACTTGCCGCCATTATTCTTGCGGCAGGTTTTGGAAGTTGATGCTTCATAGCTATTATGTGAAGAGTATGTCATTACAGAATGGAGCGCTATACTGTTCAACAACGCATACTTATTGTCAAAGCGTACTGCGAAAGTAATGGTTCAATTGTGGGCACTGAAATAAAATTACGCGTGCAATTATGGGTCGTCGTGAGGCACCTATTAAGCGGACCATTCAAGGCATCATGGCGAAATTCAGGGAAAGTGTCTCCGTGTGTAATAAACAAACACCTACACGTCACCGCGGGTAACGCTCACTTGAAAATATTGAAGCGGTCAGTGCAAGTGTGGCTGCAGATAACTCCATATCCGTAAGACGTCGTTCCCAACAATTAAATCTGTCAAAGTCAACATTACTGAGAATTATGACGAAAGACCTCATAATTTCATGCGTATAAGATCCAGTTGACACATGAATTGAAACCACGGGACCATACACGACGCCGTGAGTTTTGTAAATGGGTGTTAGAGAACATCGCAGTTGATGGCGAGTTTTGGTAAAAACTGATATTTAGCGATAAAGCGCAATTTCAATTAGAAGGGTACGTAAAGAAACAGAATTACCACATCTGGGGAGCTGAAAATCCACGTCTTATCCAAGAACAACCCATGCATCCAGCAAGGGTTACCGTGTGGTGCGCTTTGTGGGCAGGAGGAGTTGTTGGGCCACTCTTCTTAGAAACCGAAGCAGACGAAGCGGTTACTGTAAATGGTATACATTACCGTGAGCTTAACAAACTTATTTTTCGAACAAATCAGTGATTTGGATGTAGATGATATATGGTTTCAGCAAGATGGTGCCACGTGCCACACAGCTGACGACACGCTGAATCATTTGGGTATCAAATTTTCTGGACGCATAATTTCTCACAGAGCTGAAGTTGATTGGCCACCACGCTATTGTAACTTGACCCCATTAGACTTTTTATTGTGTGGATACGTTAAAGGAAAAGTCTATGCCAATAATCCTGTTATGATTGAACAACTGAAAAATAACATTAGCGAAGTTATTGCGGGCATAGGGCCACAGCTATGCCGTGAAGTGATGGAAAACATCAAAAGAATCCACTGCTGTCAGAGAAGCAGAGGCGACCACTTACAAGATATTATATCCCATGTCTAATGGTATAGTATAAATAAACAAATGAACTCAAAGTTATTGTAGAAATGTTATTTATTTGCTCAATAATTACAAACTCTCGTTGGGACACCCATTATGTATGTATGCCAGAGTATGTATGTCACACCTTATCGATAGGTCGTATGTTCATAATTTTAAAGCCTGATTGATATCTCTGTAAGTAATTTTTTTGGATTCCACATTTGTATAGCGTTCTTAATTCCATGAAGTTTTAATAATATTCAAATATAAATCTCACTTCTAAAATTATTCTAATTACCAAAGTACTACTCTAAAACACTTTGTATACGTTCGGAATAATTTTATTAATTTCTTGCTTTCCTATGTTTTTTTTATATCATCGATGCTATTTGGCCTATTAAAGGAAAAATCCCATAATTTTTAAAATAATCAAGCGAGGTCAAATCAGGAGAATGGGCTGGCCCCTGTATTTTTCCTCTGTTATCGATCCACCTATTGGGAAAAATTTAATTAGGAGAGGCTCTCACTTTCACTGCAAAATATGACGTAACTCCATCCTACGATTATTAAATGACTCCATCAATTTGATTAGAGTTATCATCGTTAAAATAATTCTGAAACTAAGAAATTGTATAATAAGTCCAACCTCTAACCTACGCTCGACTGTTACTGAGCTATCAAAGAACTATAGTCTGACTGTTATCATAAACAGTAGTTAAATAAAAAAAGGGCCCCAACAAGGGTAAGCAGTAGAAATTTAATACAAGAGATACCTCGCATATAGTTTAAGTGAAAATGTAATGTAGTAGAATGAAGATTTTTAAACTAGATGATCAGTTTCGAAGTCGTATTCAAATAACCATATCCTGCTCACGAAGATAGCATTATTATCGAAATATACCATACACGTATATTAAAATATCGGTTAACAGGAATATAATAAATATTGATGCAAATTGGCATAGCCAATAAGACTCGTCTGTTCTTATCTCAGTTTGTTCTGATGTTTTCTGAAAGAACGTCATAAAATATGAATTAAAATCGTATACGCCAATAATTGCTTAATTTCATTTTGAAATTCGAACTTCGCGAGATGAATCCATTTTCAACCCTCACAATAATTTTGCATATTTTCACTTGCAGGATTTTTCTTCCTGAAAAAGCGTAGGCCTTTGATCTCAAATTGGGTTTAAGACGTAGATAATAACACCCTGGAGGCCCTACGACTACTTTTGTGCGCTTGAACTTAATTAGAGGGTGTACTGGCAGATTATAGATAAGAAAAGAGTAGCTTGTCCTGTGTCCGTCTGTGATTGTAACATGCCGTGTTTGGTTTGCTCCAAAGATAGTAGTTTTAAATAGATTTAAAAAGATACGCTCTCTGAAGTACGAGTATGACGGGCGCGTAAGTTTTAAAATTCGTACCGGGAGATGAGAGTTCCAGTTCGGTATCGATTGAATTTATTTTAGAACTTCAAAACAGCTGCATTCCATTATATCTTGGAAAGTACCTTCAAAGAGCATTTAACGGATGTTTAGTCCATCGCGGAAATCCTATCAATTATTGAAATTTGCCAGCTACCCTTAATTTTTTGACGTGAATACGTCTTTAAATTTGCTTCCATACTGGGAGGCAATTCAAAAACTGATGATAACAAAATCGGAGGATACAGTTTGATGTTGTAGCTACTCTATATCATCTATATCCAAAATCTAATTACACCACTCGATAGATAAATGATCAAAGAATTTATTACATTGAGTGAGGACTGTGACTCATCTCGTCAGGCGGAGGGGGAAGGGTAGCCGTTTTGAGATCGTTTTGCTGCGTCACATAATTTCCGTTTAGTATAAGTTTTGACTCGGTGAAGCTACGACGTTCGTTTTGGTTTCAATCGTCAGCTCTTGTCAAGATCTACAGATTTCGTGTATGAAATAGTAGTGTGAAATAGTTGTAGTGAATATATATGGTGTTGAAGTAAAAAATTAAAATAAATATCGCAATGTCAGCCTATACTCGTCAAAAAGCCAAATCGAAATATAGAGAACGTATACGGTTGTAAAGGGCATCTTAAGAGCAATCCGGTGATACTCATAAACCACCATATGATACAATACATCATCGGCGACGGTATCATCATCATCAAATCGCATAGCCGGTGGAGTCGCCATATATCGCAACATCAATAGATTCACTGATTGTAACAAATTTACCATTGACATTACCGATATGGATTTGCAGATAAAAGACCCAAAGGTTGGTGATGTCTGTGTAGTGAACGTAACAGTCAATGGCATCTTCAAATTCATACTCTGGTGTGTGTATATCCATCCGGGCACAGCGTTAGCAGAAATTAAGCTTTGTATGTTACGATCGAAAGTACCTAGGAGTAACCATAGAGGAAGGAGGAAAGCAATATGAAGAAATAAATAATAGAATAACAACAGCGACAAAGATCTTTCACAGTATGAAAAAGGGGTTCATTAGTAAAGCAGAAATTAGCAATAAAACAAAAATGTCAATTTATAAAACTGTATATTTGCCGCCGCTACTGTATGGATGTGAAACATGGGTGTTGACAGAGAGGCAGCTTTAAAAGATACAGGTAATAGAAATGATGCATCTCAGAAAAGTAGCAAATGTTACGATAATGGATAAAATAAGAAATGAAGAAATAAGGAAAAGATTGGATAGCGAAAGTATCGAGAAGGTCATAGAGAGGGCTCATCTGAGGTGGTGGGGGCACATGAAAAGATTGAGCGAAGAAAGACAAGTAAGAAAAATATGGGAAGCAAAAATCATTGGAAAGAGAAAGAAAGGCAGACCAAGGATGACGTGGGACGGAGAAGTGGCGAAAATAATGAAGACAAGAGGAATCACATGGAAGCAGGCGGAAATTACAGCAAGGGACAGTGTTAAATGGACATTAATGATAAAATAGTGAAGAAAACCGTGCAAGTGGGGAAACAAATGTGAGTGAAGGGAAGTCAGGTGTTCATCATACTTGATAGGTTTGAAATGAGAAAGAGGAGAAAAGAGGAGTGCATAAGGGAAGTGGTAGTGAAATGACAAATCATACTACAAACAGAATAGAGTTTAGATATAGGCACAAAGCAAGATAGGGTGGAATGAAATTGTAGAAGTTATTTTAAGTTGTTTAACACGGAATAGGGTATTTAGTTAAGTAACTGTAATTGTAGTATTTATATTAATTGTTTAAAGAAAGGTATATTTAGCCTCTACACCTAACGGTAGGAGAGGTATAGGTTATATTATTATATTACGATCGCTATTAAATTATTCCAAAAACATTTTAGATTATACCCGGCTACGAACCAGATCTCACTACACCAGTCATGTTGTAGTGAGACCAGTCATGTCATATAGTCGGAGACTTTAATGTTAACGTCTCGTAAGACCGCTCGTTTCCCGACTTCATGCTTGGCGAGTTTAATTTGTCTTATATAGAAACTTCTCCAACAACGCTAGGTAACACATGCATTGATTTAACGTTTATCAGATATATCGATGTATCCTGTATGCCATATATTTCATACTTTTCGTATCACAGACCTATCATTAATAAAGTTATAATACAATTATTTGTTTACTTGATTTCTTTCCTAAACCCAACGAATCCCAAGTAAAACATGGTGATCCGAAGGACTTGTTAAAAAAACTATTATGATATTAGACATTACGCTCAAGGAAAATATTACCTTTTACGTACACGTATTCACGTAAAATCCACGGCCGTGTCCACGACACAGCCACACACCGACATTTTTTTTTAATAAAAACTGTACCTCCTAGATATAACTGCGTATAACTACTTGAAACTTGTTAATAAACCCTTAAAAGCAATAATATATGATTAAATATTCTCAAACCGATTGATACACGATGCTATAGGAATTAATTAAAGCTCCGTATTTATTGCTCTTCATTTTGATTACTTAGATAACTAAGTAATAAACCGTGGATATTTAGATGAAATACGCGAACAAACCAACAAAGCAGTCGTCATCTCCGGCTACTTGAAGGATGAAATACCGAAAACTAAACACCTAACCTAATCAAGCTAATCAAGAATATATCAAACCAGTTCTCACATACGATGCAAAGAGAAGTGTTGACACATCAACAATAAAAGGAGACCTTAGAACGACAGAAATGAAATTACTCGAAATGATGACAGTGCACACAATTAGAGACAGAGAAAGAAGCTAATACATAAGAGAAAAATGTAAAACCAACGACATAATAAGATGGATAAGACAACACAAGAGGTAATAGAATGAACACGTTATAAGAATGCAAAGCAAAAGACTTTTTAAAGTAGCATAAAACGAGAGACTACATGGCAGATGGTCCAATGGAAGACTTGAGCGAAGGAGAGACAGCTGGAAGTCGATGTCACAAAAGTACTAATCTAGAATGAAATATGTAAATGTCTATCATGACAAGACGATTTAAAAAAACTTCACATGTAAAATGTGTCTTTGGTAAATTCATTTATTTATGTTTTAATCTATGTATCTTCTTAGTTAAAAATAGTTTTGCTAAATAATTGCGTATTTGTGCATTTCATTCAGAACGTCGATACTTAAGTGATATTTATTTCTTTTAATACGCATAGTTTGAATAATTTTAGGTATACTATTTTGACAGAAATAGGGCCTATTTTTTCTGTATTTTAGTCTGTGATACGAGACTCACTAATGCTATTAAATTTCAAATTAATTGTAATTTCTAAATAAATTTAATCAACACCTTATACCATTATGTTGTTAAAATATAAAATACCTGATTAACCAATAAACCAATAATTTACACTATGTTGTTAAAATATAAAATACCTAGTTAAAGTATTAACTTCTTGATTCTAAAAAAACATCTTTCAATGACTGATATTTCTATATTTATAGAAATTTGATAAATGCCATCTGCCTTACTGACGAGGTAGACTGATGATCCCTAATAAGGATAAAATCGCTATATGCAGTTCCGAGACAACCTGGTGTAACTGGGTGCGTTGGGCGCCCCGTTTGCTCAACTTAGAAAAAAAACGTATTCAAATGGATATTTCCAACGCTCTGTTGGCGCAGTTTAGGTGCGATAAATCAGAGTTCTGGCGCCGATTAATTACTGTAGATGAGACTTGGATACAATGATGTACAACAGAAATAAAAATACAACAAAACAATGGACTGCGACGGAGGAATCGGCTACAAAAAGAGCAAAAACTGTTTTTTCGGCTGGGAAAGTGATAGCGACTATTCTTTTTTTTGGAATAGTCATGTAGTTATCTTAACCTATTATCTTCAAAAAGGAAAAACCATTACAGGAGCATACTACGCATCATTACTTGACAAGCTGAAGGCAGAAATGACGGAAGAACGGCCACATTTGCAGAGAAAAAAATGTTTCACCAAAACAATGCACCGTCTCACACCTCAGCGGTAGCCGTGGCAAAAATACACTCATTATAGTTTGAACTACTTGACCATCCTCCTTGCTCATCAGATCTAACCCCAAGCGACTTTTTTTGTTCCCTGTGCTAAAAGTGCGCTCGAAGGACAGAGATTTTCGTCAAATGAGGAGGCTATTCACCTTCGTGAATAGTTATTTTGCAGAAAAAGGCGCAGAGTACTATTTGGACGAGTTAAAGAAATGAAAGCATCGCTGGGAGAAGTGTATAGACTTACACGAAGACTATGTAGAGACTAGAGACATAAAAATAAATTTCAAGAAAAAATATCTAGTATCTTTGTTAGGTCGGAAACTTTTTAGACCACCCTCGTACATGCAATGTTTGATAAATGGTATTTATTTAAAACCGGAAGTTATAATAGCCATAAATCGAAGATAAATGCCAGAGAGAAAGTACGCGTGTAAGAAATATCTTGTTGGTTCGCCTTCCCACTCAGAATGTTATAAATCAAACGAAAATGGGAGTTTCCTTTATTCAAACTGGAATTCTGGAATACTCAGGGCATAGCAACGGCTAAAGAAAATAGTATAAATCAATTTACAACGCAATTGTTAACAGAATAATGTGGATTACGTCCGAGTCCACGTTCAAATATAAGTACAAGAAAAGTGCCCATGCCCTTTTATTATTTATTGCAATCCATAATAAAATAGCAAAGTTTTATATAGTGCAGCAATATTTTGCGTCTTTTATTCAATTAAATATAAACAATTTAAAATAATACTAGTTATATTATGTGTAAGTAAAATTAATCATACTATTTTTTTCGATTATTTTCTTTTAGCGTTGCAACCCTAGTTCTAAATTCTTACTACTTTGATTATTTTGTTACATTCTGCTCTCCTTCCCGTTATTGTCTATCCTCTAATATTAATCACTTTTAAGTCATCCCTGACATTGTCCAGCCATCTTTACCTGAATCCTCCTATTTTCCATTTTCAACAAACTTCTATATATAAATCTTTGTTGTTCTTAGGATTTCACTTTGTTGACGTGCCCCAGCTATATTAATACTTGGCACTTATAAATTTAATGACGTCTTTTCCTTCATGTAGTTAGATAAGTATGATTTGAGATCTGGTTGAGGAGAATATAATGAGCATTCAGGTCATTTGCGTGACTCGGAATAAATAAAAGTGCAGCATTTTGCTCTCCATCTGCAATATGGATGGATGATCTATCTATTGTATTTCCTCTATTCGGATTCGTTAAACTGTTAAAGGGAGGAAAGCCCGTTTGCTATCTGTCTCTGAATATGGGTGTATTTGGCCACACCTCTTCCTTTGGCCACGTATGTAGCCTTTTCCTCTACTGCTTGGGACTTTAGAAGATATAAGTTAATTTTTGAGAGTCAAACTGAGAGTTTCATATTTTCAAATTCGGCATTTGTTCATATTTTTTATGTTTCCATCATTATTCTATTCTAGGCAGTATATTTCCTTTATTTATCTTATTTTCATTCCTCATGGTCCAAACCTTCAACCCATACGTTAATATATCTGTCTAGTTAGTGTTTTATATAGTCTTATTTTGATTTTTCTATCCAGTAACTTGCTGTCATTAGCGTCCACTGATTATACGTACCAAAAATGGCCTCGTCGCTAAAGGTGATTCTTTTGACGAAATTTGGGTCAACTTCCAACGACTCCAGAATGCAATCAGCGAACACAAGGCGTTGCCCATGGTCGTTTACCTTAAGTTCCTGGATCAGCTGGATTTTATACGGGTGCAGACCCAAGTCCCAACCCAAAATTCGCCAAGTTAAAATCGCAGAAATGCCAAGTTATTGTCAACAACAGCAGCGATATTTTCAGCAGACTATGCGTTTCGGTGACGTACGGGTGTTGGCTGATTGTTTGTCAAACTGATTGACTTGAATTTGGCCACCAAACGTCGAATAGTCGACTTGGCAGGACGGTTGTAGCGAGGATAAAAATCACCTAATGCGCGAAACTTTTCTCGAACAGAGCACTGATTTTGAAAATAAAATTTGATGATTTTGCACGCGTTGTTTAACGCTATAATCTTCCATGGTGATTTGCTATACACTACTGAACAATTCTCAACAAATGTTGCTTTCCATCTACTTTCCAACACTACATCCCATCCCGTGGAAAAGTAATATTACAATTAAAACAAAAAAGAATATTTTTAAATCAATAATAGAACCAGTCATGACGTACGGATCAGAGGTGTGGGTTACAGGCAAAAATATGAACCAGAAAATACTTGCAGCTGAGATGTCGTATTGGAGAAGATGTTGCGGGTTAACTTCATTAGATCATGTCAGAAACGAAGATATTAGAGAAAGAATGACAGCTACAGACACTATTACAGATACAATAAACGAAAAACAACTAAAATGGTACGGACATCTAAGACGCATGAACGCAGAAAGAATACCACAGAAAATCTGGAATTGGACCCCATACAAACGAAATAAAAGAGGAAAACCACGCAAGAAGTGGATAATGAATATTCACAAAGCAATGGAAGAACGAGGACTATAGGAAGGAGACTGGAATGATAAAGAGAGATGGCGCTTAGGATGCAAGAAGCGGCGATGATGCTGCAAAACCTCGCTATATATATATATATATATATATATATATATATATATATATATATATATATATATATATATATATATATATATATATATATGTTGCTTTAACAACATGGCCGCTATAACCTAACAAATTTCTAGCGTCCCTATTAAAAGAACCTGTAGAACCAAACGCAAAATCGCTTCAAAACTTATACCATTCTACTTAAAATAATAGATACCTGGGCAATACGTTACGTATACAGAACTCCCACTATTTTGCTGAATGGTTTCGATCAATCACCTTGTACAGCCTTCATAAACGACTAATAGATACATTATTTTCTGATAATATAATGTATATATCGGACTTCTAATACATTTTTATACGATTTTCAGCCTGAATAAACGTAAAACTAGCGTTAATTAAACCGCTGGAACATCACTTACTGCAACTGGTGACAATAATCAAATTCATTGGGCAGTAACCACTGACGATAAATCCCTATCCACGGTTGGGCGTGATTAAACAAACACACGAGTTGTGAACCAGAGCTGTCTGTTGAAGGCAATACACGTGTAATTTAAATTACGGTTAATATAAGTGATTGGCGCAAACAAATGGCTTGCACAAAGATTTAGTAAATAAGTTGAAATTGAGATGACATTATCAATATTAGCAATGATTTGATTATGAAGCGTTGCTGGTGATATTAATCAACGATAACTAGATAATTGAAATTTAATTACTCCTCTAATAGAAGGATAAATCTCCCGGAAAGTGCTGTAAATGTAAGATTTATAACTCTTCCATGTGAATAAATTTCTGCTTGAAAATAATCATTAATTTTGTAGTATTTCACGTCAAAATTAAATCAAATTCATTTAAAATTCATTGACAAAGTAATTAATTCATTTGATTTTAGGTATTGTATTTCATTTAACTTAATAAGTATGCTTTAAAATAGGATATTCTGAAAATGCCTACTTCGCAAATTGGTTAACGAATAATTTAAAGAGACGCTCTTATACAGAATGTGTCAAAAAGGTGAATTTACTAGCATTATTCGAGATATGCTATAAGCATAAGAAAACGCACATTTTTTTAAAAATAACTATCAAAAATTTAATTAATAGTTATTACTAATTAACTTTGACTAAGTTAAAGATGTATATGAAATACTATATTTCATTAAAACTCATTTTTATTTGTTTTGAACTGATGTGGAATTATTTTTCACAAACATACCAGTCTCTTATTTAATGCCTTTTTATCTTCGATAATAAAGATATCGAAACATCTCATAGGACCTCCTTCCTTACTAGTTTCCTACTTCCTTACTACTCATTCCTTCCTCTTCGATTTGTTTTCTATATAATGTAAATTCTTATGAACTCATTTGACAATGTAGTTTATGATACATAGCGTAATCTCTTCTACATTTTAAATGGGAAGGATACACTTTGCTACGAGGTTTAAATAGATTTCTTTTGTTTTCAACTATGCTTATTTCTCAATATGATGGCATTTTAGGTAACTTTAGGTTTATATAAATACCGCCGCCACTGATGGTTAATAAATTATTACATCATTACCCTATACAAAAGCACTCAATAATTTTTTTTTATTCCACAGTCATTTCTTTATCATAGACCAATGAAAAGGAAACAGTTCATGTACCTGTACATTTCTTCTAAGAGGTCTTCAACCCCTCCTGAACAACATGAATTTCCTTTATCTGTAATTGTTATAAATTTTCATGTGGATAAAATGTCATGCAGTCGGTTCAATAAGTTCCAAGACTAATTTTGGATTAAACAGATTGCTGGATGGTGCTATCTCTCAGATAACTCTAGAGCTACGTAGAGTGAAGTTTACCTCACTATCAGTAGTTTATTCCCCAGTACTAATGTTTCCCCTAGCGACAAGCAGCAGCCTGTCTCATAGACACGAAATCTGCGTCAGTGAGTTTTTATGGTTTGTTATTATTTACAAAACGGAATAACTTGCTGTATTTAAATTGTATTTTGAAAATAGTAAAACTTAGGCCGCAACCTAGGAAATGATTCAAAGAACGTATGGTGATTGTCCAATTGTGAGTGATAGTAAGGTGTTCAAATGCATAGCAATGCAGATTGCAATCAAAACGGATACAATTTTCGTTATTACAATTTGTCCCATATATTAAAGAAAGATAGTATTTGTAGATTTAGAAAAAGCTTTTGATAATGCAAGATGGGAAAAATGTTCAATATACTAAAGAGCGCGGTAATGAAGTATAGAGATAGGAGAGTAGTACACAATCTATACAAAGAGCTAACTGCTGTTATAGAAGTAGAAGGGGAGAGAAGGGAAGTAGGTATCAGGAAAGGAGTAAGACAAGGATGTACGCTATTACCACTAATTTTTAATCTGTACATCGAAGAGGCGATTAATGTGGTAAAAGATAGAGTGGATTTCAGGATTAAAGTACAGGGACAGAAACTAAAAATGCTGAGATTCGCGGATGATATAGCAGTATTAGCATCTAGTAAAGAGGAATTAGAATCAGCGTTGAACGAAATGGAGGCAGTGTTGACAGAGGAATACGGAATGAGGGTGAATAAAAACAAAACTAAAGTGTTAGTGTGCAGAGGGCGCGAGAGCAGAGCAAAAACGAAAGTGCAAATTAATAATGAAAGATTGGAGGAAGTTAAAGACTTCACTTATTTAGGAAGTAAAATAAATTGGGATGGAAGAAGCGATAAAGATATAAAACAAAGAATAACGCAGGGTCGAGTAGCTTTTAACAAAAAGAAAGCACTTTTATGTTCGGGGGTAATAAACTTAGAAACAAGGAAGAGATTTTTGAAAACGTATGCATGGAGCACGGCACTATACGGTTACGAAACCTGGATGGTAGGGGAAGCAATTATGAAGAAATTAGAAGCTTTTGAGATGTGGTGTTACCGAAGAATAATGAAAATACCGTGGACTGATAGGGTTAGAAACGAAGAAGTATTAGAGAAAGTCGGCGAGAAACGAAGTATGTGGAAAAACATAAAGAAGAGAAGAGATAGAATGGTAGGCCACTTGCTGAGACATGGGGGAATAGTCCGCGATATTTTGGAGGTAGAAATAGGAGTGAAGAAAGGCAGAGGTAGGCCTAGATTAGACTACTGCTCACAAATAGTAAGGGATGTAGGTTGTAGCACAATTAGCGAAATGCGTAGGTTAGCACAAGACAGGAGAAGCTGGAGGTTAGCATCCAACCAGTCTTAGGACTGATGACCTCATGATGATTAAAGAAAGAACAATAGCATTACTATAGCAAATTAGTTGAGGTTTTGTACAAGCAATATTATATAATTTTTATAACTTATGTGAGACTGTATCAAGTTTGATATATTTTATTTAAATCTTAATTGTAGAAAAACATATTTTTGGACGATCTAATAAAAACCTATTCAATTTTGTGTTATGTTTCGGTTTATTACACCATCAGCATTTATTTTTATAGCAAATTATAGTGGAATAAAGCTTTTACTCCAAACTCTATCCCTTAACATCACTTTTGTTATATCATATTAAATGTCATGCTATATTTAGTTACATTTATATTATATTCGTAAATTTTAAAAATTTCCAAGTTTTATATCCTCATGTTTCCTTCACACAATATAAACAGCAAACGTAATAAGTGTACCAAATATTGTATTCACTCATGTAAACGAAAACAAATGTAGTAATTAATTACCAGGCTGCGCCTAGTAAAGAAAATAATGAAAAGTCGACGTAAACTGAATTCGCCGCACGATAAAACGCCGCTTTTACTGATGGAAATATAAAACCGAAAATAAAATTTAAACCATAAAACGTTTATGATGATAGTAAATTAGTTTGTATTTTTCTCGCATTGTTATTTCGACAATACGCGTTCCCAACAGCGCGAAATATTTGATGTTTGTTCAGTTATACGATATAAAAGAGCCGTCGAAGGTTTTAACTGTTTTGTGGCTTTTGAAGCGTTGGCGTCAGAGAAATAATACCATTGTTGTAAGTGAATGTGTTATATAACGTTTTTAGCATTTTTATCAGTTACACTAGAATTTAAATTCTATTACATGTTAAAAAGCGTATAAAAGACAAATTGCTCATCATCATCACTTCTTTTTATATGTCGAATTATATGTTCAACTATTAAATGTACTTGGCAATAGTTACTCTGAATTGTCTATAATTTCCTTCTTGAATATTCTCTCGTATTTTTTATACCTTCCTCGTCCTTTTTCAAGTTCCTTATCCTATTTTCCTACCTGTCTCTCGCTCTTCCTTTCCTCCAATCTCACTTTTTTCATATTATTTTCTCCTTCAGTCTTTAGTTTTCATAGTTTTCCCTTCGTTTCTCTTTTTTATCCCTTATTTCTTCTTTCATAAGGTGTCTTTCGTCATTTCCTTTTGTTGTAATGATTTTACTTACAAATGTCTAAAAGGCGAGTCAAGGTATATCTATGTATAAAACAAGGTTAATAGTAATATAAGTTAACAAATCTCTATCCGTAAATATTTCACCACACTTTCGGTAATTTGGATTCTTCTTCTTTTTTCTTCTTCCCATTCTATCTCTCTCTTTCCTGACCGTCTCTTCCTCTCCCTTTTCCTTTCTCATTCCCCCCATTTTCCATCTTCATTTTCCTTCGTTCTTTGTTTTTAGTAATTTTCCCTTCCTTCTACCCTATTTCCTTTTTCATCGTCCTTATTCGAATGGTTTTACTTACAGAGTTAAAAGTCAAGTCAAAGTATCTCTATGTATAAAATATAGTGTTACAATAATAATATACAATTACAATAATATTGCAAATCGCAATAATATTGCGCCGCCTCCTCGCTCATATCGAAGGCACCTCCGGAGCATACCTCTAGAGGCTTCGGATCAGAAAACGAAAGTTACCAAGTTGTTCGCAGGGGTAGATTTACAATATTGATTTTGTCCAAATGCCGAAATTCAAACGATAAGCATTTTGTACATCGACCTATAAATTTCGTGACACACGAAAACAGCCGTTTAGTAAAAAGAGAAGTTAATAAATCTCTATCCGTACATATTTTGCTACACATTCGGTAATTAGGATCTTCTTTGTTTTTCTCCTTCTCCATTTGATCTCCTTTCCCTCTCCTCGTCCTTCCGTCTCCCTTTTCCTCGCCTATCTGCCATTTTTGTCTTCCTTTCTCCTTCCTTCTTTATTTTGCACAGTGTTCCAATAGTCCCTCTTCTTTCTCCTTCGATCTCCATTGTTAATATCCCCCAGGGACATCAACAATAAAAAATTTCATTCTCATACCTGGTAGGTAGGTTATATTGAAAAGGGACTTTGCTTAGTCAACTAAATATTTCGTTATACGACATCTTCATGGAATAATTTTGCTATTGGATTTTTCAACTTGAATCTTTATAAGGTTTATGATATTGTGTTTTACTAAAACATATAATTTACAAGCTATCGAAATATAATTTCGACATTTAGAATTTCCGACATTTAGAATTATTTTTATTTTATTGGTACAAGCTATTTAATGTCTCGTGCCTGTTTGGTTTGAGGCAAATGCGAAGCATCTCAAGATGCTATAACTGTCTCTCTATTTTTTGCGGAAATGATAGTTTTAAATATTGCGATAAGTTAATCAGTATAAGGTATGTCTCTCGTTTATCCTCGTTAGAATTCGTAACAAATAGTTTTTTGCCATTGATGCTAGATGTACGAGAAAAGCGCCATAGCATATATTAATTTAAAACGTTATCTAAACATATAATATGCAGTCTACGATATCTAACCTTATATCATTCACTCTAATTAGATGAAATTCACTCTAATCTCTATTCCAAATTACTAATGTTAATAATAAAAAAAAATTATTGAATGATGTTCCCATCTGATAAATCATTAGGAGATGCAATCCAGTATATAAGAAATGTTTAGAATATAGTTTTAGAATAGATTTATGATTATTTAATTTCATATATAAAGAAAAATTATTTCTCTCATAAAATAAATAGAAAGTGGTGTTGGGCTTACACGTAACAGATATTCATATAGTAATATCGATGTTTTAATGAATAATATCGCGACAGTTGTACTTGAACATTTGACTAGAGTTAACGAACTGCTATTCTAAAAAGAATTGTACAGTTAATATACAATTAAGGGTGCAGCGTAAGGCATAATACTAATGAATTCTCGGAATATACTTCGTGAATTCCCCCAGCTGATCTTTCACCATTACCACTCATGACATATTGACAGGACAATTAGATCTATTGAGAATCTTGGTTAATGTCAAGCCACTGAAGTCTCGTTCGTCGCGAAAAGGTTTCTCTTCCACGGGGTTTATACAAAATAAGTTTTTGGTAACATAAATCTTGTTTGAATATTTGTCAACGTCGACATCAATATAAAACTCCGTGTGACTAATATTACTTTTAAAGGTTTGACTATGGCGAAAAATAAGACGTAGCCTCTTCGCGTAAGAGGGATAGAAGGTTCTTTTGAAGAACCCTACTCGGTATCAGATAGTTAAAAGAGGTAAAGGTGTATTTGTACTTTAGATGAATTAAAAGTGTAACAAAGTAATTTATTTTGTGGTTCCTATTATGAGTACCTACCAGTGGCGGTTTTATTATAGGTGCATTTGTGCAGTGAGTTCCCTTAATAATTAATAGAATGGTTTCGATATCTAACAGTCTTGCTTACGGCTTGATACGGGTGACTCTCATGATATCTAATATCATGAGAGTCACCAGCCCTAGAATTTATCAGATTTATCTACGGGATATTAAATCTGCAACTCTAAATACATAGCGCGTTCAGTTCTCATCTAGCACACATCAGAGGACCGTTTGACCGTGTGTTAGAAAGAGAGAACTCGGGCGCGTGAAACAGGAGATTTCTATACGCATGTATATGAGATTTGCGTGCAGTGCACGGCCACGCAAAACAAAGTTTATTCTGTAAGATTTGACGCAAGTGTATTGCATCAGGTTGTTTTGTTGTTGATTGTATTGTAGATCGAAGCCTGACGGACTGTTTTAGTGAAACTGTTCTATTATTAAAATTAATTTGTATTCCAGATTATTAAAATCTGGATTTTAATGATCTTGTAATTGACGTTATTGCGAATTCCAAAAACAGACCAATGGATTATCTATATAAATAACCTCAGGCTTGGACATAGGTAAGTTTATTTTAATTTTTTGTTATTATTTTATCGATTGCACCCCCAGACAAAAATTACACCGGCCGCCACTGGTTCCTACATAAGATTTTATTACAATTTTCGCGTTTCCAGTATTTAAAATTTCAAATGAGTGATATAGTGACTGATAGTCAGTACGTAGATTGTGTTGTAAATATATCTGGATCTATAGAAGGTTTTCTTGTATTATAAATCTCGACATGATTCTTATTGTATTGTTCAGTAAGGAGCTAAAATATTAAAAGAATTGCCACAAAAGGTATAGTGCTATTAACATGTATAACCAATGCTATCTTCAAATTAGAATTCTGACCAAAATCCCTAAACACTGCGCAGATAATAATGATCCCTAAACCAGGTAAAGAACCAACAGATGCCGCTTTTTATGGTTCTATAAGCCTGCCCCAAATTATTTCAAAGTTGATTAAAAAACGAATACTGCGCAGAATTAATGAGGATTTTGCATCACAGAATTTGATTCCAAATAATCAGTTTGGGTTTAGATAGGCTCACTCAACAGTGCCACAGTGTCACCGAATCACACAAGTAATAAATAAGCATTCCAAAATAAACAGTACTACTCAGCTGTATTTCTGGATATAAGCCTTTGACAAAGTTTGGCACCTAGATTCATTATTTAAAATTAAACAAATATCACCTCCATCTTATTCCAATATTCTAAGATAATATCTAGAAGCACAATAGTTCCATGTTAATATATGTAAATAATGAAATATCCACAAACCATCTAATTAATTCACAAGGAAGTGCAATGGACCCACTAATGTATGTTCTGTATAATTCTGACTTACCAACATTGGAAAATACAACATCAGCAAATGCATTTGCTGATGATTCTGCTATCATGTCAAGTTATTAAAATCCTGCTCTAGCCTCTAATCATATACAACAATATCTTGACCGTCTCCAATAATGGCTATAAAAACGGCGAAGTAGAGTCAACGAAAACAAGTCAGCTCATGTACCCTTCGACGAGAACCCTGTCCACCAGTTACAGTCAACAACATACAAATACCACAAAGCAATGAAACCACATATTTAGGATTACACTTAGATAACGAACTGAACTGGAGGCAACATATGCAAAAGAAGAAAAGGCAAATTGATATAAAAACAAAAGGACTGTACTCGTTAATAACAAGAAAGTCGAAACTATCAACAGAAAATAAACTCCTTATCTACAAGAGCGTCATAAAACCTATTTGAACCTACGGTATAGAGTTATGGGGATGCGCAAGCATGTCCAATATGACAATTATTCAAATATTCCAGTCAGAAATACTAAGACAGGTAGCAAAAATCCATAGTATGTATCAAATGCTACACTCCACACTGATCTACCGTGCTTTCATTTTAAAACTGTACATAGGTTCCACCGTTCGGTCCTTCTCGGAAAATGAACCACCGCTCAGATGGGAAATCCGGCCGTACGCCGTGATGATCGACGACTTAGATTTCACATTTACCGTCGCATACGTGTTTGGCATTTAGACGAGTGAACTTCGTAGTAATACGTGTAATTTTAAATAGATTCTTTTAATTAAAAACTTATTAATTATGACGTACACACTTGAGGAAAAAATTGATTTGATAGCATGGTCTCTTCAAGGACATTCATTACGTGCAATAAGGGACCTTTTCTCAGTCAAATATGTAAATCGTCCGATCCCTGCTTTGAACACAATATCGATAGTAGTCGAAAAGTTTAAGTCAACGGGATGCATTTTAGATTGTAAATGCCACAAGACACCTAGAATTAACGATGATGCTGAAATGCAGGAATTAATGGTGTGTGCAATGGTAGAAGAAGATTCAAATATTTCTATCTCAAAAATTTCCGAAGAGACTGGTTTTAGTGTGGGTAAAATTCACAAAATTTTAAAGAAAAATAAATATCATTCCTATAAATACGAAGCCCATCAAGAAATTTTCGATGAAGACCAGTACCGTAGAATGGAATTTTGTAACACGGTAATGGAATGTGCAAATGCGGATGACAATTTTATTTATAACATCGTGTTCACCGATGAATCCACGTTTCCGTTACATGGTAGGCACAATCCATCAATTCTACGGTATTAAGGGCTAATATTGATAATTTATTTCAAATTATTAGCCCTTTTATGCTGACCAACGTTCGTTCAGAATTTTACGACAGGTTGGGTTATTGTTTGGCGTAAGACGGAGGCATCTTCGAAAATTTTCTTTAGTTTTTTTTCTTATTCAAGGGGATATTTTTTAAGTTTTAAGAGTTTGTATTTTATTTTTAATTATTTTAAGAGAATCTATTTATTTTTAAACGTTTTATTAGAAGGCACTTTTTTTAATGCAAAACCAATTATAAAAATAATGCAAAAAAGATCCTAGTTTGCTGTTAAATATGGCCAAGATATTTTTTCTTTAAATACAACATCACTTCCCACGTAAAAGTTTTTCCCCGACACAAATACGATGTACACTCCCTCACGTGTAGAACGTAACTGTCGTAGCGCCGCTAATTATCGACACTTGACAACCTGAAGCAGGGCGTACCGTCCGCGCCCCCTCCACATTATACGAAATCGACCGATTGACTTGCTGTCTAGTAAAAAAATGAAAGAAGGTATATCTTATACCTTCCGTACAAGAAGTCATCCGTGATGGAATGGCCAATGATTATTAAATTATAGAAGACCACTCCAATCCACTATTGGAACAGCTGCTGTTACCCCTTAACAACAAAAGACTTAAAAGACTATTTATTGCCAATAGACTTAAATAAAGTGTAAAGGTAACACCATTGGATGTTTACCTTAACATATTATTGTAAATACTAGTATATTAGCATTAGAATATTAGCTCATAGAATAAAATGTAAACATTCTGATTGCTGATTAAAGTATTATATAAAAAAATATATCTAACATCCTCCATATTATAAACGATAAATAGGAAATGGTAAATATGGGGTACCGTTGTTTTCTGAAAATATTGTGAAGTTCATTTTTGTTAAGAAAGAGGAGGTTGCAAGTTAGAAGTCACTACTATTCATTTAATCGCTATTTGCCAAATAAAAAACTCTCTTATTTTACCGATAAGCGTAACAGTCTACCTGAGCCTAGCCATAAAAACAAGCCATGAGATTTTTTTGTTTGGCAAATAGCGATAAAATAAACTATGCGGTGGCATCACAGCCCAAACAAAGAGCAATAAGCCGACCAGCCCAAACAGAAAAAAATCAGAAAACAATGACATTTTTACGTCAATCAATGTATTTAAAAAATATATATTCACGTATTTCAGGGTTTTTTAAAATCATTTAATAACAAAATTATGAATATTGCCTGAAACTTTATTACCGTACTTTAATAAGCTATTGTGAATCATAAAAAAGAAGCCCTAAAGGTGTAAAAAAATGTAATGTATGGCATGGCATATTTATTCACTGTACATAATTTCAGTTACGTGAGGTGTAAAACACAAATACGTCTGTTTACTTGCGACAATCTATCTGGTTCTAGAAGTCCCCCGCGATTTACTGTTTACATAAACTTAACGGGTGCTTTAATTCCGTAGTTTAATACATTGCAAAACTTCCAACGTACTTTCCAGATTACAGACAGTTGCCTCATTAGTATTCTTACTTACTTTTAGCCTTTCAAATTTTTAATGCGCGATTAACATACAGATCCAGCAGTCGAGAATAACAACTCACGGCGCAAAGGCAGACTTAAAATTAAAAATGCAAATATCAAATTATGCACAGGAGGCTATAAAAACTTCCATCGGCGATAAGTAACAAAACAACGCAGCAACATGTTTCTACAGGAATGATATATTTTTATATGCGTATAGAGAGAGTATCCTGAGACTTAGAAGACGCCCGCTTACGCTTCTTGCTGGGGCCATTTACATCACAAAGGAGTGCGTGTAAGAATATCAGGCTGGAGCGAAGTTTTGAGAGACCCGATGAATAAAAAATAAATGTGTAGTTCAATCTAAGTTTTGGGTCCAGCTTTTCAACCGCAGGGTCGCTATAATTTGGGTATTTTCTTGCCTGTGGTTTGAGATCCTACACGCGACATTGTCGATCGTAAAACGTTGGCTACATCAACAAACCGAAAAGGCAGCAAATCTTCTTAGGCCGATAGGGTGACGAATATAGTTTCCGTATTTTTTTTATAAAAATCACTTGGGAATGCACAGATGTGCTCTATGCAATACAGTGTGTTACTAAGATTTCGCAAAATATTAATAGTTTTGTATTCATTGATTTTTTGAAAAACTGTGAAACATGTTAGCCTCATTTAAAAAAGAAAATATGACTGGCTTACAAATTCTATTTGGTACCTCATATTACTATTGTAATCTTCATTGTTTGAATAAAGAACTGATAAAGCTGGAATTATTTCGTAGAAATGCCTAAATAACTACGCATTAACGTCAAAGAAGTAAGGCCCTAAATGATGCCTTCCTACCTTTCCAGATGATATATTTACTACTATTTATTGTTGACCTTGAAATAGATATGAAATAGGAAACAGGTATCAAGATGACAAATATGCGATCTTAATCTTTCACTGTCTTCTTAGTCTGTATATCCAACTATCTGCAACACTTTATGGTGTACCTACCACTTATTTACCTAATACATAACAGAAAGGTAATAAACACTTCATTTAAAATCCTAGTTCTCGCCTAAATCCTAGTTCTATATCTTTAACGTAAACTTTGCTGTTAAGCAAGTGATATTATTGGGGATAGTTGTGTTCTAAATATTCACAATTAGTAAAGACAATCCTGTCTGAGAATTCTTCACGTATTACAAAGTAATGTGTAATGTCATTATATATTTTTTTAAATCAGTAATATGTTCAATCTGAAGTAATTCTCAGAGATATTAAGATAGACTTTTCACATCTTAAATGAATTACACTTATAATGCAAAGTTTTACTTGTCAAAGGGTAATCTTTAAACTACTAAAATGAGGAGATTATTATATTCCACCCATCTTCATAGGCCTTATCTAATAAGGACTAAATAAATTAGGCCAAAACAGCTGTTCTCCTGGCTAAATGCCGACGATGAGCGCTGAATTGTATGGCAAAATTTGCCGTATTTTGTCTAACAGAGTTACCACTAAAATACAGTGATTCAGATTGTTCGAAAACCACAAGGAAGGTGTAAAGTGTCATCTATTTAAGGATATCGCTAACTGCAGACTGGTTTCGACCTAATCTTGGGTCTCGTCGAGCAATCTGAATCACTGTATGTGTTAGTGATAACTCTGTTAGACAAAATACGGCAAATTTCGCCATTTAATCCAGCGCTCGTTTTCGATGTAGCCAGGAGAATAGGTGTTTTTAGCCTAATTTGTATAGTCCTTATTATATAAGGCATATGCAGATGGGTGGAGTATAATAATCTCCTCATTTCAGTAGATTAAAAATTACCCTCTCTCAAGTATACCTTTGCATTATATTGATGATATCATCAAGCGTTACTTCGATTTGGATTTTTCTCGAAACTACCGAAAGATGGTGCTTGGTTACGCTCTACTGCAGTAGAACGTAACGGCATCTACAAGATATGAGCCTCATTTATCAAATGTATACTCGCTTGCGCTGTACTGATGAGACCCAAAATAAGGTCGAAACCGGTCCATAGTTAGTGATATCCTGAGATAGGTGATACTTTGCATCTTTCTTGTGGTTTTTGAGCAATCTGAATTTGCACTGTATTTTAGTGCTGACTTTATTAGACAAAATTCGGCAAATTTCGCCATATAATCCAGTGTTCGTTGTCAGCATCTAGCCAGGAGAATAGTTGTTTTGGCCTCATTTGTTTAGTCCTTATTATATAAGGCATGTGCAGATGGGTCATCATCATCAATCAATGGTGGTAATGAAATAACAATCTCATTTCATGTTTTAAGGTTTGAATTCAGACCTGCCTTACCCGAAAAAGACGAGTGGCAAGAGGAAAAAACGTAGCTTTTCATCAAATCCATATTGTTCCAAAAAACCATCAGGAAATCCGAGGGAAAGAGCTTAGATAATAGTGATAAAAGGAAAACACGCCGAAAGAAAAAAATGGATAAGTTTAATTACACGTTTTATCCTGTTTCCATTCATCCAGAGGAACGTTCGAATATTGTATTTTTTTACCCACTGTATCAGCGAGATGTCTTTACATCATTAGTATTATCATTTTCAATAAATATGGTAAGCAATTTTCTTGAAAATTTTCTAATAAAGTAATTTTTAATTTTGTACATACATGTTTATTAAATTGCCTAAATTATAACCAAATTACTTATTGTTTAGTAATTTTAAATAGAGAAAATAGAGAATAATATGCTATTCCAGTAGATGAAAATACAATTGAATTATGAATTTAACGGCTTATAATTATATAATTATAACAGCTTACAGAATATTCTTCCATACAAAAAGTCAATTGAATGAAGTCGTACCTCTCATAATTTCCAAAGAGATTTTTTAAAGGCTGAGGAAGGCTGTGCATAATAAATTATTCAAACTTAATGTTTACATAGATTGTGTAACTCGTCTCATGATTCTCAAACAGTTACAATATGTCCTTATTTTGATAATTTGACAATAAAATAAACACGATTTTAATACGTTGAACAGTTGGAATAGGAGAGACGCCAACAACGGTTATTTATTTTCGACCAAACTATGTTTACACCTTTACAGTCTCTATTTGTTGTAGAGCATTTCCAAATATCAACTACGCTTGAACATTATATTATGGCAGTCCAACTGGTAAAACTAGTTTCAATTCGCTTTGTCACCCTCAGCTTTCGTTAAGGCTTGTTTAAATTCCATTGGTATGAAATACACCAGGCACTGACAGGGATACATGCGTTACAATGCCCTGTTTGCTCAGGATAAAGCCCCTTGACCCAAATGGGCCTGCTGTTGGAGACAGATAGCCGTTCCATGGCAAACAATAGTTTGTTACATATTCGGCTTTGGATTTACAAAATGAAAAAATCAGTAAATGTTCTATTTATATATCATTCGAGGGAATTCTGATGCGAATAGGATTTTACAAATAATAGATACGATAGATTTTGTACATAAGTTGTAACCACATAGTCATTTACTATAAACTTGTCGATATTCACAGCAAGATACCCTTTGGACTAATTTGCCAGGTTAATGATTTTAAAACTGTATATAATTACTTTTTTTAATTTATCAGTACAACTTTCATATAGGTATTTATAGCTATTTATATTGGTATATATATATATATATATATATATATATATATATATATATATATATATATATATATATATATATATATATATATATATATATATATATATATTTGACGGAACTGCACTTCAATTTTGATAACATTTTGTATATAGGTAGAGTATCGCAAAATAAAAAAAATATTCTTGTAGCTGTGTATAAACAGATTGAGGGAGAGGAAAACAGCATCCGAGGTCACCTTTCAACATTGCATATTTGGCCATATCATAGGGTGACCTAGTAGAGAATCTAAAAGATTTCTGTGATGAATATCGAGGTTTCAGACTGTCAGCTGTGGTCGTGTTGATTTTTTAAATCAACATAAGCACCTGTTAGCGAGTTTTGTAGCATATACCTTACAGTTTATGTGGTCCTATAAATAGAAATCTACGGGCACTAGATCTGGACACTAAGCAGACTACTCTATTGTACCTCGATATGTTATCCACATATTGGGGTACTGTTCATTTGGATAAACTCCTACTCTAATGAATTGGTGAATTTCAAAAATAGGGAAATATGCTGAAAATGGTGAATCTTAAGTGGACCTAGAATGAAGTGTGGAATTGAAAAATGTTCTATACATAGGGCACTAATTTAAAAAATAAGTTTAAAAAAAACCGCCGTAAAAAGTAACTTAACTAAATAGCAAGAAATAAATATCTTCTACAAATTAATACTTATTTGCTGTTCCGTTTAATGTAGTTGAGAGATCATTGTTTATTATGTAATTATCATTAATTGTTTTATATAATTTTGAAGTCGGTGCCAAGTCAAACGTAAAAATATATATACCTTGCTACTATAACAACGAGTTTACATTTAAAATTGCTGAGGGCTGTCATTCGCATTACTAATATTGTATGGCACCGACTTCAAAATTATATAAAACAATAATAATTGCACAATAAACAATAATTTCTTAAATACATTGAATGGAACAACAAATAAGTGTTAAATTGTTGTAGAAAACATTTATTTCTTGCTTTTAGTTAAGTTACTTTTTTTTAAGTCCGTTTTACTTTTCCGCACTCCACTATACTAGCGGAAAGGTAATGTAATCGTGTAAAGAAAAAGTGAAAAAACAAAATTTTTTTGGGTTTATTTTTTGTTCTTCGGCCTAAAAACAAAAAAAATTGTTTTTAAAATTTGTTTGCTTTGTATGTGTCGTCGTCGTCGGCATTAAAATGTCTTGTTAGCACGATAACTCAACTAAATCGTGTCGGATCGATCGGGTTTTGACTGAACCTGATCGGGGACGTCTCACAGATGACACCTATTGATTTTGAGGTGGATAGCACACACCACCCCCTCCCATGGGTTTGTTTGAGAATTTTTCTTGTTAGCGCGATAACTCAACTAAATCGTGTCGGATCGATCGGGTTTTGACTACTAATTCTAATCGGGGATGTCTCCCAGACGACGCCTATTGATTTTGAGATGGATAGGACACACCCTACCCTGTCCATGAGTCATGAGAGCACTGATGGTGGACTGTTTGAGAAATTTGTTTTGTTAATACGATAACTCAACTAAATCGTGTCGGATCGATCGAGTTTTGACTGATTCTGATCGAGAAGTCTCCCAGACGACATCTATTGATTTTGAGGTGGATAGGACACATCCCACCCTGTTCAGTGGTCATGAGAAAGCACGAGGGTGGACTATTTGAAAAAAGTAAAACTGTCGCATAAAACAGATATTCTGCATTTATGTGTTGGTTTATTTTTTCTCGTTCACTCAATTTCGAGATAGAGATGTTCTACGTGCGAAAAAGTCCGTTTTAAGATTTTAAAACTGTTTATTTTTAAACTTATTATTTTACAATTTTAAGAGATGGATAGACCTACTAAGGATACTTTGCAAATACGAAAACGCCGGTTACTTGAATAAGGAGCTTCGTTGTGTATCTTCGACGTCCAAGATCCAATACCAATGAAATTAAGATGGGACCACCTTGGAGCTATATCGAATGTTATTCTCGAACATACATACAAAAAATATATACATACAGACGAATTGAGAACCTCCGCCATTTTTTGAAGTTTAGTAAAACAATAAAATTATATATCGTCCAGAAGAAATAAAGTCTTGTATGTATGACTGGATATGTTTTCTGCATGCGCATCATATGATTTCAATCTTTATGTTTAAGTAATTGATATGTAGAGGGAGGAGCAAACACTGATTTGCTACATACATGTATCTCAGGGTGATTAATTCACCCGGCTACGATTTCATTGTGCGCCTCCTTCCCCCGATGAATTTATGTAAAATTAATGACCCTCGTATTCAACAAACAACAAAACAATGAAAAAATAAATTGCTCCCCAAAGCGATTTTAAAGGGATATTCTGGCCGTGGAGCTAAAAGCTACGTGGGGGTTCGGGCATTAAAACGATTTAATCGACATTCGAGCGTTTTAAACCTTTTCAATTCGGCGTTATTAGCAGAAACGGACGTCGGGACGTGAGATAGGTGATAACGTCTACGCCAAACCGAACCTAGACTTTTATCGACTACTATTTTGACGCCTCTAGGTACTATTACGAACACCTGGCGACGCTGCAGAATTTTGCTACCGATAAACTCTCGAACGTGAGCCTCATAATAATTCGGCCTCATCAAAATGCGGATTTGGTAAATGTGTTGGCGCGTAAATTAATGATTAAAATGTATACCGCGGTAGAACGTTTTGTGTTCGCTTCATGGTTTCAATGTGGCTCTACCGGCAGCGTTTTGTGATCTAAAGCGGAATGAATTTGTTTTAAAGCCCAGCATAACGTTAAAATATCTGTTTGTACCAGTACATTGAGTAGAATGCGAACTGGGGTTTATTCTATATCTGCTTTAATGTTTATTATTATAAGGAAAGATTTTAACAATCAAATCATGCCTATTCCTGCTCATAATCAGTATGCATAATCAGAATTAGTACCCGTGAAGAGACACATTTCATTCATTATACTTTTCATTGAATTAATAACATATTGAAATCATTAAAACCACCCCTTGACTTGATTTAAATCATACGAAGACACCTTCAATACTGGGCCTAGTCCGCAATCTTGGACAACAGTACTAATGATGTTGTTGCAAATATTGTAAGAGAATATGGATCATCTATTATTTATGGTGTAGACGCGAAACAAGAGCTTGAATTGTTCCCCGACAAGCAATGAACTAAGCGCCTATCGTATCCTTCTCCAAAAACATATACATCTGGTGGTTTTATTAGATTAGATTCTAACCTAGTCGCATATTATAAACTAATACTTTAAAACGTGATCTTTCAATATAAACTGTGTCTATGAATACAAAAACACAGTTCTAGATACCCATCCTTAGTTCTTCAGGTGGAAATATAAGATTTGAATTGCGCGCCATTTGTGTTCTGTCAAAGCGGGAGCGTCAATATTTAACAATTGTCATCTAAAAACCATACGACGTTCAAGATCCGTTAAATTAGATAGGTTACCTCGTAACTTACAATCCTACCGTGTGGCGTCATCTTTGTGCAAATTTAATCTATTAGGCGCATACCGTAAACAGCGTTGAGTAATTACAAATTGATTTATCAGTTTTGTTTCAGTTAAAAATGTTGCTAATATAATTTATTTTATGTATAGTTTTAAATTTGTTGTTTACTAGGTATAACAATGTAAATATATATAATTTATCATCTAGCGAATTTAAACTGCCAATTGATACATAGGTACACTTTTGTAAATGCAATATTATATCTGTTAAATATATGAATTCGACAAACAAAAGTTTTTGTTGATACATTATTATTTGTAGATATATTATTAAACTATTAAAGATAAAAGTAGCAATTCGCTTTATATTAAAAGGCTTATCATATATTAAATGTTATCAATAGATAGTTAGTTAAATAACTATTATTCATCAAAATATAAAAAATGTTTTTTCACTATTAAATTATAAAATCAAACATGTTCAGTAGAAGAAATTTGTTTATGCAATATATGGGTGCCGTGGTGAAGGATATGGACGATTTTGATAAAAGATGATGAATATGAAACAATGAGTGAAATGTAGAATACTTAATCTTTCTTCGATTGATTTTTCACTTTAATTATTTTTTAACGTTATTAATACCAAAAAATTTGACGTTTCAGTACAGAATTGTAATAGTATATTATACTAGGACCGTTATAAGTACCTATATATAGGGTCTACCATGCAAGCATGGTAAAACGTTACGTTACGTTTCATATTCATGAGGATACCATAAAGCGTACAATATTTGACTGTCATAGGGTTTCACATAAAGTGAAATATATTTGATAAGGCTAACTCGTACATCAAATAAATATTGATAGCTTTTATTACAGGTATCTAATTGAAAATATTGAAATATTTTTACATTACACAAAAATATAAATGTGAGGTAAAGTAAAAACGTGTGGGAGATAAAGAAAAACTGCATCTTGCTTCAAATTCATTTTTATATTAAAAAAAACTACATTCAAAAACAAACAAATAGGCATTTTTGAAATTAATGTTGTCATTGATTTTTTTATTTACTTTTTCTTTATTTTTCGGTGCTCATCTGACTCTCCATGTTTTCTTTTTAGGGCAGATTCCTTTTTGATATTATTTAAATATTTGATCCGTACGAATACTCTTTGACGAGCAAAGCCTCTCACCAAATCTTTGGGAATATCTTTTGCCCTTTTTGATATATATATATATATATATATATATATATATATATATATATATATATATATATATATATATATATATATATATATATATATATATATATATATATATAAAGCTGTATATCCAATTGCTTTTTCTTTTATTGAAAACGTTGACTGATGGAATTTTTTTAAATGTTTTTCCATTCTTAAAACTTGCTCTGTCCAACTTTCCGATGGTTCCGTTAAACCACCAAAAGATAGATGTTGTACCCAAGACGACATAGCGTATGTGAACGAATTTTTTTGTGAATCGTGTCACAAATTTATCTTTTCTGTGGCATCTCTGAATCCACACCTTTTCCAGCGTTTTATTAGTTGGGAATTAATTAAACGAAATTCTTTCACCAGACTTTTTTGCTTTTTCGCTATTGCGTTTACACGCAGCTACTGCACAGATACACTCAGGCATCTAGTAACAACATATTAAGTAAGATTAAATTATAAAGGATTAATTACAATACTTATCATTAATCCAAATATGATTTAATTTATAACTTCACAGCTAGTAGAACGAATAGAATTATTGAGTTTGTTAAAAAAATCTTGGTAAATAGGTATATACTTATTGGTAGAAAGTACTTACGATCACATTCCCCTCTGCCTGATCCCCCGCAAAAGTTACCGGGCAAGCTTCTAATTTAACTGATCTTGTACGTCTACATGTCGCGATTAACCGTTCAATAGCGAATAGTTTGTGCCCACCTCTTTGAAAGTGAGTGACCACTTACACTTGTATTAAGAAAAATTCGCACAAAATTAGATCGAAATGAAGCGCCTACAGAATTAACGGCTACAGAACTTAATCAAGAAATTTGAAGAGACGGGTTCTGTTATTGATAAGGCAACACCAGTACGTCCTCGTCGTGGTGAATCAGATGGAAATGTTACTGCAGTGTACGAGAGGATCCAAATATATCAATTTGACCTCGTGCACAACAAATCAATATGTTAAGAGCCATCACGCATCGGATATTAAAGAAATATTTGCATCTGTCAACATACAAAATTCAGTTGACGCAACAATTAAAGGTTACAGACAATTTAAAACGTCGTATATTTGTTAATTGGGTGTTAGAAAAGGAAGAAGGCCATGCTGATTTTTGCAAAAAAATTTTGTTCAGCGATGAAGCACTATTTTATCTTGACGGATACGTTACCAAACAAAATTGTTAATTTGGAGTGCAAAAATTCACATGCGCACGATTTGGTGCGTCTTTTAGAGTAGTGGAGTAATTACTCCATTACTAATACATTAGTACGATCTAATTAGATCGTACTTCTTTGAAAATGAAGATGGTAATGCTATCATAGTAAACGAGGAATGCTATTTATAGTGACATACTGATGTCGTATAGTCTGTAGATAACAGTTGTTGAATATTGACGCCCTATCTTTGAGAGAACACAAGTGACGTATAATTCCAATTGATACACTATATTTAAGACTATTTTTTGTCAAATGACTAACCTTCTTTCTTACATTGTAACGTTTATAAATTCATCGAGTTAAGATCCTGAGTAATTTGGTTAAATTCAGTTCATGTAATTTTCATTAGAAACAAAAACTCCAAAATGCAGCTACTGAAATTACTCCAGGAATTAGGTTCAAACGATACTGGAGAAAATTACTATATCCCAGTTCGATTCGTCTTGTCCACTAGTATCAGTTCAGGAACTTTGTTGTTGTGTGACTAGTTTGCAATATGACGATCTTCTGCATTAGTTTAAAGATAGTATTAGGAAGTACCAGTTTTTCGATGTTAGCTCTTACGTTTCCGTGCTTAATTTCCATGGCGAGTTTTCGTATTTTCCAACCTTCTCAACTTCTCTGATATTTTAAGTCAATGGGAAAGGTATAAGTCTATAGCCTGTCATTTTCTTTGTTCGTTATCTTTGCCTCTCGTTTTCATTGGCCTCTCCCAATATATCAGGTGTTTGTCGTTCTCTAGGACTAGCCAAAATGGCAAAATAAGATATTATAATTTTCTCTTATATTAAATGGAAGAGCTATTCGAATAACGTTAACCTCTGGTTTTTCGAAAAGAAAACAAAAAACCACAGAAGTTATTAGATAATTCAGATAAGTTTCTGGCTTTCATTTTTTAGAGAATATTATATTATTTGAATTATACATGTTATATAGAATCCTCTCTTATATTAGGTTAGGACTTAGATTAATATTGTACTTTATAATATTGTAATATACATTGTAACAGGCCATTTGCATACAGGATGTTATGTCCAGAAAAGAGTATACCAAAGTCATTGCGGTTATCGCGTAACTAAAAACCTTTTGTGCTTATCATAAACTTACATTGTATTTTATCGCAATTATTGCAACTTGCTAAAAGTCTTCGAGAAAAACACTTCTTAGAACATTCCTGCAGCATCAGCAACAGAAATGTTTTAAATAGAGAAACAACCACCAGGACCTTCAGTAATCGGCAAATATAGTAATCAGTCCACAAGTAGTCGGTAAATTCAGTAATCAGCAGTAGTTAGTAATCTTCAATTAGTCGTCGAGTAAACGTCGAACAAGTCTCAAGTTAAAAGTATAAAAACCGGTTACTCCTTTTTTGACATAAGTGTTCAAAATCGTAAATTAAAAATAAATTGTTTTTAAAAAGTTATATAAATAAAATGTGATATAAAATACATTTACTGAACATACAACAAGATAAATATTCACACAGTGTATAACTATTAGTGCAACTATAATTCGGTAACACGCAACTGTAATTTCGCATAAATAAATTATTATTTCGCATTAACAATTCCAACAAATTAAATAATTGCGATCACTACAATTAAATAGCGTAAATTATATATCAAATATTAATCATTATTTGGCATGTTATTAATACTTCATACATCAACAAATATGCATATTCCACAGAAGCTCTGCAATTCAAAATGGATATTTTATAAAAATAACATAAATGTATTTGCATCTGGATATTCAATTATTGATTACAAACAGCAATATTGTATCAAACCAAATGTATCCACGATATAAGTTTTGATATATCCTCATATGTGATAAAGTTAAAAATTGACGTATACCTATTCGCAATCGTTGCCCTGAGGTATCTGCACGAGAGCCGAAAATCTCGGATTATTTACTCTAAACATTAAGGAGATGAGGAAGGTCCTTGGTATGACGAATAGGACTAAATCTGCAAGACGTGACGAGAACAACAGAACACAAAGTAAGCCGAGGATTCTTATCGGATTTGCCTTGTAAGACATGCATTAGGATTTTGATAGACAGCAGAAATCCAATCAATCATAATTTGTGAAGACATCAACTAAAATTTTCCCTTTCAGCAGCCGGCCTATTAAATTTTCCTGGAATATAATAGTAATACGAAAGTAATAATGGCGTACATTAACTTTATCGTGTTTACCGATCTAATAGATTCTCTGATTAGTATAGAGAGTGATTGTAGGCAAAATATTCTTTTTTATTTCATTTCAGACTGCATGCAAAGGAGAGGAAAAATTTAAGCTTTGCATTCTTTACTTAAAGTTCAATTCAAAATAAACTCCTGAACAAAATTAACGGATTAGTGAAAATTCACATTATTATTTTTATTTATTTAAAGATTTTCTCGGGAAAAAAAACATAAACAAATAACAGAAAGGAACAAAAATATTAAATGCAATGAAAACGGTGTTAATGAATCACTTTAGTAACTGGAAATGAAATTAAATCGTAAGAATTTGTATTCAGTAGGGTGTAAATACTCCTCTAGCTTTTATCTCTGCTTCATCTCTATTCATCTGGGCATGCTATTGACCAAGTGGTGAATGGTTTCTTGAGGAATTTTGCCTCAATCGACAAGAACGACTTGTTCGAGTTCCCTAAGAGTCATAGGGGCAGATATGTGAAGCCTAACTAATCGTTTTAGTACATACCATATATCCTCTATGAGTTTCATATCTGGGCTTCTTGGTAGCTACTCTATTGTTGGAATATTCAAAAATTGAAAGTAGTCCAATACCGCTACAGCAACACAGGGCCAAACATTATCCTGCATAAAAAGTGTCTTCGACAAATGGGATGAATGGCATCACATGTTCTTCTACGATGTTATATACGTAGAAATGTAGATTCATGGATCCACCAAAACATAGGATCCTCGGAGAGATATTGCAGACAGCAAACCTCTCTCCTGGCATTCGCTAGACTCGTTCACGCCCATTTGGTGAACTAAAACTTACTCTTGATTCGTCTAAGAACAAGACTTACTTCCAGTCGTCAATGGCCCAATTTATATGTTGCAAAATGCAGTTTAGTAACACTATGTGTTTGAGCAACGGTGCAATAGCTGGTCTTCTACTGTCTTATCCTCCTTCATTAAGCCTTCTCCTGACAGTTCGTCCAGACGTTGCTTCATTTCCAGCTGTTAATAGAGCTCTGCTTAGCTCTATACTGGTAGAATGCCTACCTGTTTGTTAAGGCGACTTCTAAAGTAACTTCCAAGTTAATTGAAACGTTTAACTCTTCGACTAATTGTTGTTTTTCTAACTACTAACAAATTAGACACATATAGCTGGCTATGACCTTCGTTAACCATGGCTACCGCTTTCACTATTTCATCTTCTATTAAGTTACGTGGACGATTCATTTCTTCAACTCTAAGTATACTGGTTAAAGTTTTTCAATCGTTTGATGACATTAAGTTAAAAAAAATGACTAGCGCAACTGAATTTATTGCATTTTACAAGTCACTTCAAATAACGTTAAATGTTTTATTAACAAACAATTACAAAATTTTACTTTATATTTATCAAACAATTATAGTTGTTTATCAGTAGTGACAATAGTCATTTTGGGTCACCTAGATAAAATATTTAAGAACTTAAAACTTCTCCTATCAGATTGAACAAGATGTTGCTGCAAATCAAGCCAATATTTGAAGTGCCCTAAAATAATAATCAAAGCTCTAAATCCATCGAGAAGTAACTAATCCTCAAAAGTGTTAAACCAACTTCTATAATTAATAACTGCAACAGGTTACTGTGTTCCGATAATAAAATTAAGTTTATAATCACTTGCGACTTTAAGCCTCTTGAAATATTTTCAACGGCAAATTGGACACCAAAGGATAATTGGAGACTTTTATAAAGTTTTTAAATCCTTTCTCTTTATTATAGACAGTGAGGTATATAGCCTGCCCCAAATTATATCCTTTAATAGGAAACTGTATCTGAAAGTTCGTTTTTCCACGGTAACTGACAAGATGTCTGAGGTTCAGACGGTGGGTTCTCATTAAACGAGAATGATTTCTCTTTGTAGACTGTAATTTCTGGAGAAACTTCTTGCCACGTTAATTTCGTGTCTGGAAAGTATCAACTCAAATAGGTTTTATCACAAAAGGATAATGTAATGGGCAACGTAAAATACAGTCAAATATTTTTTTAACAATTGTTAAAAGAGAAGTTTAAATTGATTTGATTCCTGTTACTTTGAATTATCGACTTAATTCTAAATAACTTTATATCGATTTAAATATTTATTAATTTGACTAGTTATTTGAATAAATTTTACAAATACTGAAATTAATAAATGAAAGAATAACACTTGGTAGGTTTCACAAAAATGGCAAACTATATTTATAACA